>JAJOZX010002247.1:0-656950 GCA_023014485.1 Bathynomus jamesi
ACAGGGAAAAAGGAAAAAAAAAAACGAACTCCGAGTGCTTTCGTGATATATTCACATTTTCAAGGACGAGAGAGAAATAGTCCTATTTCTCTCGTCCTTGAGAATGTGAATATATCACAAAAGTGCTTGGAGTTCGTGTTTCTTTTTTCTTTTCCCTGTGGTTGTTTGCTTATTAATAAGATCATGTTATTTTGTGATTTTACTGCATATATATATATATATATATAATATATATATATATATATATATATATATATATATTAGTGTGTCCCCAATTTTTTTTGTTCCTGAAGTTTGTCATGCACACACCCCTAATTTCTTCACTCGTGAAAACATGCCAGCAAGATGAATTTCATTCGTGTTCTTTAATTTTAAGGGTCCCCTCAAACCATGTGTTACTATTGCTGAACGGCTACTCTCTACCTTATACTAATTGTAGCATATTTCTTTTCAGGTTATGGATACAAGAAAGCAGGAGACTGTGTGGTTGGTGGGGTGTTGCGAAATGAACCCCTGGAAACGCTGTGTCAACTCCCGACAGTGGGAGATGTTCTTCGACGTCTGTTGTTCTTCACTCGGAAGAAAAAAACATCCACAGCGGAAGCTGCCAATGTATTAGCTGATGAGGTTATGGCGGTGTGGGCTCGGGCATCTATTCCGACCTCCCACAAGCCCAAGTGCGTCGAGAGGATCAAGGCCCTCTCCACGGACTACGAGAAGGTTTGCCAGAAACTGAAACCGTGGGGGAGAGAAGCAACTGGAGCGGGAAAAGGGATTCCAAGCCAACCTGAATACACTGTTCGAAACAGCTCATGCCAACGCCATGAAACTCATCAAAGTCCCCGAAGATCGAGACTTTCTGAATGACCAGCGAACTGTGCGGAAGATGTACATCGGAGGAGAGGACCTGGAGTTTGCTTGCAGGGCAGCGGAGCGGGAGAAACGCCGAGCAGCTGAAGAGAAGAGGAAGAAAAAAGCCGCGAAGAGATGGACCTCACTGCAAGCAAAAGGAACGGTGAAAAGTGGGTCTTCTTCTTCTTCGGAGTCCATGGCCGAAGCATCCAATGATGCTGTCCAATATTCCTCTCCTGGTCCTTCGGCTCCTCGATCCGCTCCCAAGGACAGCCAAGTGTCGGCAAGGAGGATCATCCAATATCCCAATTTTGCTGCAGCCCTGGATCAAACTGGAACCTCAGTACGCCAAGCGATGCACATTGTGGCCCAGCACTCACTGCCGCGGGAGTTGAGTTATCCTTCGGTCACCTTGTCCAAATCAAGTCTTCACCATTCACGGCAGAAGTCCAGGAAGAACTTGGCAGCCGGAATCAAGACCGAGTTCAATCCTGATACGCCGCTTGTCGTCCACTTTGATGGCAAACTACTCCCTGATTCGGATGGAGGGAAATCGGATCGCATACCAGTGCTGGTCAGCGGGAAGAATCTTGAGTTGTTGGCAATCCCAAAAATCCCTGACAGCACGGGACAGCGGATGGCTGGAGCTGTTCTGAAGGTGCTGGATGATTGGCCGCAAGTTCAACCATGGATTGCCGGTCTCTGCTTCGACACAACAGCGGCGCTTGTACGATTATCCAGGACCAAATGGACCGCCGCGTTCTTTTCCTGGCTTTGCAGACACCACATGATGGAATTGGTAATCACCTCAGTCTTTGACCTGTTCTTCAGGTCTTCTGGCCCCGAAATTGCGCTGTTCGCTCGCTTCAAATCCCAATGGGAATTCATCGACCAGAAGCAGGCTTCTCCGTTCAACGGCGATGGCCCAAGCGACATCCTTTCGGAATGGGTGCGTTGAAAAAAGAGCAGATTGTCCACTTCATTGAAGACCAGCTTGAAGTTGGCCACCCAAGAGATGATTACCGGGAGTTCCTGATCCTCGCTCTGGTCTTCCTCGATGGTCATAGCAAACGAGATCTCCGGTACAATCATCCTGGAGCATACCACCGGGCCAGGTGGATGGCCAAAGGCATTTACTGTCTTAAGATGTTCATCTTCCGAAGCCAATTCCACCTGACCGCTCACGAGGTCCGGTCACTACGCAGGATAAACATCTTTGCCGTCACCATCTACCTCCAGAGGTGGTTCGAGGCTCCATTGACGGCGGACGCGCCCATCAATGACCTGGAGCTGTTGGAGGACCTAGAGCGGTACAAGGCGGTGGATCATGATGTAGGTACCGCCGCATTGACGAAATTCCGGGGCCACCTCTGGTACCTAAGCGAAGATTTAGCCGGACTCGCTATGTTCTCCTCCAAAACCACCGATGCAGAGAAGACGGCCATGCTCCAAAACCTGCACAAGACCAAAAACCCAAAAGATCTGCGTCGGCTGGAGGGAAAGAGTGTCTTGACCGTGAGACGGTCGGATTTGAGCACCTTGGTCACGAAAAGGACTCAAAACCTTTTTCATTGCCTGAAGCTGCCAGTTCCAAAAACCCCCAAAGATCTCAAAGGATGTGCACCATCGTTGAAGTCTGTGAACGACGCGGCAGAACGGGCGGTGAAACTGGCGGAAGATTTCAACGAGGGCCTGACAAAAAATGAGGAGGAACGGCAGCTTGTGTACCAAGTCATCGAATACCACCGCCAGCAGTTCCCCTCAGCAGACAAAAAGATCCTCTGTCCCCCGAAATGAAATGTGCCATTAGGAAGAATTTCCATTCCTTTAATTTAGTCATTAGAAAGAATTTACATTTCATTCTTCCATTCTAGAATGATTAATGCTGAGCATTTACGTTGTTCATATAGGGTCGAATAAACAAGGTCAATGAGGGACCCTTCCCCTCCTAAGAGGCCAATGAAATTTCGCCCATTTTTTCCTTTCTTCAAGTGTAATTAATTAAAGGGGTGTGCGATTTGACTCTTGCAAATTTTTATTTTCACATGTGAAGCTGGGACACCCTAATATATATATATATTAATATATATACAGTAATACCTTGCATAGTACGGTTTTGAACAGTACGGGTTTTGCTATAATATGGTTTATAAATTTAAAAATATGAAAAAAAAATTAACTGCATTACACACTGATATTGGACTGCTACTGTATGACAGTACGTACGTACCGTCTTTTAAGCTATGTACCAGTACTAGCGCGATGCATACATCAGTATCGCTCCAGATTCCGAGCAGTGAAGTTGTAGCCTTATATACTGTACACAATTTTTTTTTCTTTATTATACAAGTACTTGTGCCCCTTTTATACGCAAATATGAGTGGAAAGAGGGGTGCTCTTCCAATACGTGCTCTACCGTAAAATTTACATTCCAATATGTGCTAACTAACAAAAATATCATGACCTAACCTAACCAATCATTAGGTCAATTGTACACCCTTGATGATTGATTAGGTTAGGTCATGATATTTTCGTTAGTTAGCACATATTGGAATGTAAATTTTACGGTAGAGCACGTATTGGAAGAGCACCGAAAGAGGAAATGCAATGATGCTGAGTGTTCTAATAAACGTAAATGGTTAACATTAGATGAAAAACTAGAAATTCTAAAACAACATGAAGATGGTGCATCATATGCTAAAATAGCATGTGACAAGAAAATGAACGAATCATCAGTACGTGCGCTTCTAAGGAATAAAGATAAAATAAAAGAACATGGAATGGCCACAGCATCTTATATGTCAAAAGTGATTATTAAAAATTAAGTCAGATGGCGATTCAAGCTAAAGCAACAAGTCTCTAATCAGTATTAAAAAAAGAAAATGGCAATGAAGGGGAAACTTTTTCGGCAAGTCGTGGCTGGTTTTATAACTTTAAAAAGCATATGGGGCTCCATAATGTTCGAATTACTAGTGAAAGTGCTAGTGCCGACAATGAGGCAGCTGCAAGATTTCCTAATGAACTAAAAAAATTGATTGAAGAAAATGGCTACAAGGATGAGCAAATTTTTAATGTGGATGAAACTGGTTTGTTCTGGAAGAAGATGCCATCACGCACTTATTTGGCAGAAAATGAATCGTCGCAACCAGGATATATAGTCGCCAAAGACCGTTTAACGCTTTTATTAGGTGGAAATGCATCTGGTGACTTTAAATTAAAGCCTATGCTTGTGTACAGAGCAGAAAATCCAAGGGCTCTTAAATCCTATTCAAAAAATGCTCTTCCTGTTATATAGCGGTCAAATAAGAAAGCCTGGGTGACAAGACAATTGTTTGAAGATTGGTTCGCAAATTATTTTTGCCCTGCAGTTGAACGTTATTGCAAAGATAATGACATGGATTTTAAAATTTTGTTGTTATTGGACAATGCACCAGGTCATCCTACTTCTCTTTCTGACTCGAATGAAAATGTCAATGTAATTTTCCTGCCACCAAACACGACATCTTTATTACAGCCAATGGATCAGGGTGTCATTGCTACGTTTAAGGCCTATTATTTAAGACGTACCTTTTTGCAAGCCATAAAATTAACAATGGGAGAGAATGCTATAAATTTAACCGAATTTTGGAAAGGTTATAATATCAGAAATGCAATTGAAAACATCTGTGAATCATGGCTTGAAGTAACTGCGAGCAACATGAGAGCTGTTTGGCAATTTCTTTTACCGCATTGTGCCAATGATTTTGCCAGTTTTGAATCCCAAATTAAAACTGTTTCTAAAAACATTGTGCAGCTTGGGAAAGATCATCTCGGATTGGAAGCTTTGAATTGTGACAATGTGCACCAATGCATTGACTCGCATTTCGCTGACCTTGATGAAGAAACTCTTGTGGAAATGGATCAGCAACGTTTATACAAAGAAAAAGAGGAAAATCAAGAAGAAGAAAATGTTGCACCCATGAAAGAATTCACATTGGATGAGCTATCAACATTAATTGCAAAAGGAGAAGATGCTTGTGACTTCATAATGAACGTGGATCCAAACATTGAATGAGGCATTAAAGTTAGGCAGGCATTACAAAATTATATTCGATGCTATAAAGATATGTATGCTGATAAAAAGAAGAAAAAAACTGTGCAAACTATGTTGTTCAAATATTTTTCAAAATAAAAATTATCTTTGTCTGTACTGTATGTACGGTACATTGTTTATTTACTAATAAAAATCTTTAGTACTGTACGTACTACTATTTTTTAATTTATTTTTATCCTTTTTAATTTCTTTATGCGCAAGTGTGTGCAAGAGTTCCATGTGCATTGATTTGCATTAAGCAAACGGCTAAATATTTTTGCAAACAGATGCATATAATCGTATGATTGGAACGCATTACATTAAAACACATTATAATACCTTCATCAGTACGGTATTGCATAGTACGGTATTTTATCGGCACGCATTAACCGTACTATGCAAGGTATTACTGTATATATATATTACTTGGTGAAATATATTTTTTTATGTAGGCCTATCGTATTTAATCTCTTAAAATTATCATATTATACTCAATTACAAAATGAAAAATATGTAATCTCATTTAATAAAGCATCTATATTTGTCGAGTACTTTTTATAATACCAATATATTGGAAAGATTTGTTGAAGTCCACGCAGTCCAGCCTTGGCCTACAAAAGCCTTAATCCAGCCCTGATCAAGACAATGAATTTTGCAATAAGGGAAGGAAAACCCAACTACAAGAATATGTATTCCAGGTAGTAATATTTCTAGTCAATGAGGTAGTGAAGAACAGTAACAAAACATATATCAATCGATAGAGCAGAAAAAATGGTACAAGTAGTTATGTATGTAGTGGAACAGACAACTACAGAGAGAAAACAGACAAAGAACGGCCATAGGAATTTGTTTCACCGCCACTCTTCAAACATTATTAGAAAAACACACGTGGGCAAAGAATCAAATAATGGAAATGTCTGTTTCTTTCCAAAAGGCGCGAACGCAAGCTCTTCAACAAAAGGACGCGTGGAAAAGGCATCTTAAGATTTGGAGCAAAGTCCTACGTCACAGGAACTACATATAAAAGCGAGCTTCCACACACACACACACGCTTTCTACCTCGTCAAGCAGATCTCATCACGTCAACCGCCCTCCAGTTTCCCACCGGAGGAGCAGCCTGCTACTTTCTTCAACACCTACGATTTATTATCAAGTAAGACCTTCTACAGACTGCCTGCAGAAGCAATCCTTCGAAGCCCAACCAGAATCACTTCGGGCCTATGGTTTACAAGGTCAGCCTTCAAGTTTCTCTACCATTCTTCAAGATATATTCAGCACCTCTGGCCTATGCCTGCAAGATCATTTAATAGGCCATCCTGCACCTCGAGAAGTTAACATCACTTCTGGCCTACATTCTATAAGCCTACAGCAAGCATCTTCTCCTTCGCAAGAGGCCTAATCCGTGACATGACCAGCTTCTAGAGGACGATCAACGACACTTCAAGCCTATGGTAATAGGTTCCTCCTCAACACTCCTTCAACAGCAGTTTCATCATCCCAGTTAAGATAAGTACATCTTCTCTAAGTAACCCTCAAAAAGCCTACACCAACCTACCACCGAACGGTAGGCTATACTTCCAAAGTGAGTAATTAAATGTTCCAACTGACTCTTGTGAATGAATGCAGTAGGCCTATCATTCAATTCAAGTGTCATTTCAATACCGTAAGTCCACGTATCCTCCATTATTATGTTCAATTCATATATTTATGTGATAACTAAATATTCTCTTGGCATAATCACTTAACATCACATAATGGTCTTATATATAAATGCTATTTGTGTAATCATTGTCAAGTATTTCAATCCATTATTATTAGGCAACATCAATTATTCTATGTTCATCCATGCAATTAATTAGCCTACTTAATCAGAGTGTCATGTTTTCCATTCAATGTACCAAACGCACGTGCATTCTTTATATCATTACTAGGCCCATTCAATCATCTAGCCTACTTAATCAGAGTGTCATGTTTTCCAATCAATGTACCAAACGCACGTGCATTCTTTATATCATTTACTAGGCCCATTCAATGTTCCATGTTGCATGCCATTTACATACCATCAATGAGTATATTACTTATTACGTGTCAATTAAGCTATTAACATTTCATCTTATTAGCTAAGTCTATGTCATAAGCATAATGTAAAACTATCAATTAATTACTGTCAATTCTTTGTTATACCAGTGAATAAATAACGGCTTTATTTTCATAATAAAATACACAACTATAAGGTGTCTTTTATAACCTTAATATTAATTTGCTTGGACATAATCCAAGCTGGTGACCCTCGCTGCCATTCCGGTCACTTCCAATAGTATGGTGGGCCTACTCCATTTAGCCACTTTCAATTGGTGAAACTTTACGTCATAAATTATTAACCCAGCCTACCATTAATAAACAATCAGTCATTGCATCGATTAATCATTAGCATACAATCAAATCATTATCACCTTAAATGGCTAAAACTAGGTCCACTATATGTATCATTTTGAAAATATTAGAAAATAAAGTTATGACACTATGAAGATGTTACTAGGCCTATCATAGCTTACACTATTTGGATCTTTCTCTGTTTCATGTACTGTTTCTGATTTTGTTGAAAATAAGATATTTAATGTAGGTTAACTGAATGCCTGGTTAGGTCAACTATACGCCCTTGATGATTAGTTAAGTCATGATATTTTCGTTAGTTTTAATGAAAATATCACAACTTAACCTAACCAATCATCAAGGGCATACACAGTTGACCTAACCGGGCATTCAGTTGACCTACATTAAATATCTTATTTTCAACAAAATCAGAAACAGTAGCTACATGAAATGGAAAAGATCCAAATGGTGTAAGCTATGATAGGCCTAGTAACATCTTCATAGTATCATAACTTTATTTTCTAATATTTTCAAAATGATACAGAGCTGCTTGCACCATTTTTTTTTCTGCTCTATCAATTGATATATGTTTCGTTACTGTAGCATGTTTCATGGCAATGTAGGTGTCTTGTAAAGTTTTACCTAAGATAGAATTAAATAGGGATCTAGTCAACAATGACCATCTAGTCCCTTGCTTCTCAAAGGGTATGACAGTAAATTTAAGGAGTTGTTAGGCTCAGTAAAGTGGGATAATGAATTTGCCAATAAAAATGCTATTGAGATGTGGTCCAGATTCAAATAAATTTTAGAGGATGTACAATGTAGGTATATTCCTTTCAGAACTGTTAGGAATAACAAGATTAGGAGACCTTTGTGGTGGAATAAGGAAATAGCTAAAATAATTAAAAATTAAAAAAAGGCATTCAAGGAATTTAAAGGCAGTGATAGTATTCTGGACTTGGATAATTATAGGCAGGAGAAATAAGCTAAATAGTTTGATTAGGAAAAGCAAAAGGCATAGTGAAATAAATCTAGCTAGAAATAGCAATAAAGATCCAAAGAAATTCTTTCATTATTATAAATATAATAATAATAAGCATGATAGGAATGACCCAATAGAACATGATGATAGGATGTTTGAAAAAGATCAGGATATTGTTGGTACCATATTTTTAATGATTATTTTAGCTCTGCTTTTCCTGAAGAAAATTTAAATAACTGATTTTAATTCTTTAGCTCCTGTAAGTTCAGGCATTCTTGATCATATTTATATAAGGAAGGATGTTAGGCAAGTGATTCATACACTGAAGTCAAATAAAGCTGCTGGACCTGATCATATATTTGCTAGGAGACTTCTATATAAATTAAAAGCTCATGGGATATTAGGGTCAGTTATAAATTGGGTAGAAAAATGGTTGGAAGACAGAGAACAGAGTAATTCTAAATGGTCATAAATCTGGGTGGCAGAAAGTGAAAAGTAGGGTACCACAGGGATCAGTTTTAGGTCCATTACGCTATTTTATATCTAAATGATTTAGAGAGGAGTAGATTGTAAAATTTCTAAATTTGCAGATAATACAAAAGTAGTTGCCCCGTTACAAATATAGAAAATTCTTTATAAATTGCAAAAGGATCTTGATAGATTAGTTGCTTGGGCTAGTAAATGGCAGATAGAATTCAATGGTAAAAAATGCAAAGTCATGCATTTTGGTAGAAATAATGAAAACTTTAGTTATGTGATGCAAGAGAACTGGTTAGAGGATGTTAGACAGGAAAGGGATCTTGGTATTATAGTTGGTAGCTAATGATCTAAAATTTTCTAAGCAGTGCTTAGAAGCTAGAAATAAAGCAAATAAAATGTTAGGTATTATTTAGAGGAATGTTAGTTACAAGAGTAAGGGAGTCCTCTGTAAATTATGTAATTTTTATGTTGGGCCTTATTTAGAATTTACTGCATTCCCCTCACCTTAGACATGATATTGATATACTTGAAGGTGTACAACATAGGTTAGGAATAAGCTTAGTTGCCCTAAGAAGATTGAAACACAGGCAAAGATTAAAAGAACTAGGTATGTTTAGTTTTGAGAGATGATTTATGAAGGGAGATATGATACAGATGTTCAAAATGTTTTTAGGTTTGGACAATTTAGATGTATCAGATCATACCATAAGTAATGTCATTTTTTATGATAGATTAAGTTTAAACTAGTCCTACTCAGTTTAAGCATAAATTTTCCAAAGGTTATATCTAAGAGATCTAGTGTGTTTTGCTACATACTTTACAGACCTTGACCAGTGAAGACGTGTGTTTTGCTTTATGTGAACCCCTCATAAACATGGTGGTATCAGAAGAGCATATCAGGCATATAATGCTTTACGAGTTCAAAAAAGGGAATAGTGCTACTGAAGCAACACAAAACATTCAGGAAGTTTATGGCAACGATATTCTGCATGTGAGGAAATGTCAAAGATGGTTTCAAAAGTTTAGGAATGGTAATTGCTGTTTGACAGATGCAGCACGCTCTGGATGCCCTACTGAGTTTGATGATGACCTGCTGTTAGCTGCACTTCAAGAAGACTGTTCAACAACTGTCGAAGAATTGGCCCAGAAACTCAATTCATCCCCATCCACCATCCATGGACATTTGCAACAACTCGGGAAAGTGCCTAAGTTAGGAAAATGGGTGCCACATGAATTGTCGGTCGACAATCTGAGGGTACAGGTAAACATTAGCACAGCTCTTCATTCCTATGAACTCCAAGATCCGTTTTTGCACCATTTAGTGACTGGTGATGAAAAGTGGATACTGTACCAGAATGTTAAGCACCATTGACAGTGGGTTTGTGCCGGAGAACCAGTGACACCACAGCCAAAACCAAATCTTCACCCTGGAAGGTGTTGCTTAGTGTTTGGTGGGATAAAGGTGGTGTAATACACTTTGAAACCTTACCACACAACCAAACAATCACCGCTCAAGTCTACTGTCAACAACTGGATCGATTGAATACTGCACTAAAAGAAGAGACCACCACCTTTGATTAATTGGAAAGGAATCAGGTTTCATCACGACAATGCACATCCTCATACCACTCGGATCACTTCTGCAAAAATTGAGGAGCTTGGGTAGGAAAAACTTCCACATCCTCCAGACCTTGCACCTTCAGATTATCATCTCTTCAGGAGTCTGCAAAACTATCTTGACAAGAAACAGTATACAGTACTTCTTTAGATGACCTGCACACCAGTCTTTGTACGTTTTTTGCCTCAAAACCACCTAAATTTTATAAACATGGCATTGAAAAGCTTGTAGGACATTGGCAGAGTATCATTGATTCCAATGGAAAATATATACTAGATTAAGAAGTTTCAGTTATTTTTTTGTCCTTCAAATTCCAATCTAAAAAATGACATTACTTATGGGATGACCTGATACATAACTTTTACTCACTAGAGGTTGATGGGATAACTCATGGGCATAAGAAAATTAGAAAACAGACTTGTAGACTTGATCTATGAAAATACTTTTCCAGCCATATAGTAGTAGATTTTTGGAATGACTTGCCATATATATATATATATATATATATGATATGATAAATAGTAGCTCATTATTTAATTTTAAGAAAAATTTAGACACTTTCATGAGTGAGATAGTTTGTAGATTGTATATAGTGTATATGCTTAGCTTAACTTATACAGTATATGCTAATGCTACTTTGGTGGTAGTAAAAAATTGTATGTTAATTACCTGACTTGAGATTGACATTTTGCAAGATTTTTGGTAATTATGCTGCCAAAGGGCATTGCTGAGTTTGGTGATCATTTTTGCTTTTTTCTGCACGTTCTTTCATGCTTTGTGTAGTAGATAGTCAATAGTTATGGAATTATGAAGAAATACTAGTTTTAAGGTGTTTTGGATAGATAAGTACCACTGCACAAAGGACAAAAAAAAAATAAGAAAAAATGAAGAATTACCATATCACCAAATAATACATAAAAAAAACAATCATCACCAATTAAAGCAACCTAACCTAAACAAACCAATAAAATTATATTTCCCAGTATATAATTAATTGTAGTGTGATCTACATATATTTCTAAAGTCAAAAAGGGTGGTGTATGTTTATAAAGCCATGATGCCCCTTAGATGCAAAATAGCAGATTTTTTTATTATTATTAAAATGTAGCTCATGACTTGAACTATCTTCATAGGCACCAGTAACTATATTTTCCAAATGAAATGTAATGACTAGATCTAAGAAAGTAATATTTTAGTCATAGTAGATTTTTTTAATGACTTACTATATGATGAAAATAGCTCATTAGTTTGCTTTACCACTTTGGTTAATATGGTTAATATTCGTCTTTTAACCTGCTCACGCGCGGTTAAAACAGTACAATATATTGAATTGCCATTCAAAACTGACTAAGAAAATACTATATATCTTTTATGCAAATTTGTTCAAATGTACTTTTTAATAAAATATATTTCCTATTTTGGCTATAATGTTAGCCTACTTTTTTTCATAAAATATTTTTCCTGATTGGGCTATTTTTTTGCTACTCTGCAACTTATTTAGTTAGTTGGGTTTTGTTCTAGCTTTTTTTTTTTCTAATTGGATTCAGTTTAGTGGTATTTGTGATAGAATTATAACACGCCATTCATATGATTTTGACTTTGAGAACTTGATTCATCATGTGCCCTAGATGAAGACAAAGGAGTGGAAGTTTTTATCAATTATGGCGTTATTCTCTCATCCTTAACTTGCCCGAAATGTGACAGTGAGTGCCTAATACAAAAAGATCAGAAGATATTTAGGTGAAATAACCAATATTAACCTGTTAGGTTAATTGAATGCCCAGTTAGGTCAACTGTACACCCTTGACGATTGGTTGTCGTGATATTTTCATTACTTTAAACAAAAATGACAAAAATGTAAATGACATGGCCTAAAGTTGAAATCAAAAATACATTTTTCTAGTGTATTTTGGTGTGCTCTGTTGAAATATAACCTTCATTTCCTGTGCAAATATGACTCAGAAATAATGTAAACAAATTCTTATTTCTTTCCATTTGCACAGGAAATGAAGGTCATATTTGAACAGAGCACACCAAAATACACTAGAAAAATGTATTTTTGACTTCTACTTCAGATCATGGCATTTTGTAAATAATTAGTTTGCTTTACCATCAGAAAAAATTAAACGCTTTCATGAATGAAATAAGCTAAGTAGGCTACTGCATTAGCTTTGTAAATAGCTTTAACATAATTAGTCAACTTGAAATTGATGGTTAGCAAAATTTGATAAAATATAGGTTTAGATCATTCATCCGACTTGGAACCTCAATAGGTCCGAATGACTATGTTTTCCACATGTAATGCATTGGAATGAGGCTCTGAAACTTTTCACGAAACTTACCATATTATTCAATGTTTTGTTAAAAGTTAGTGTCAATTACAAACAAATTAAGTCTGCTTCTGTTTATCGGTTGAAGGTAAATTTCACAAGGCTCACATTGGAAAAACTCTTTGAATTGTTACTCCAGTGACGATTTTAAATGTGCAACTTTTCTATATTCTTCTTGGCATTTTAGTCAATATATGTACATAGTCTCGAAGAAAATTGTTGCGAAAATGCCTGCACTTATAACCCCCCAATGAGTAGCCAAAAAGGTAAAATGAGAGTATATCAGGTAATCTTTTTATGTAATTTCAGCGTATAAAATTTATTTTTATAAAATTATGTATATAATTTATAATTTCCTAGGTAATTAATGTTCTTAAAAGTTGCAATATTATAATTAAGCAAATCGGACGGGGGCTATTTTTGCAGCCATCATAGATGTTGGAAGTTGATGACGTAATAATTGAACTCTAAATTAAAAACTAATGGAGTCATGTTAAAAGCATGCAAAGTTAATTAAAGTTTGTTTATCGTAAATAAATGAGAAATCTCTTCAAAGTATGCTGCAGTATTTTGTAATAATGAATGTAGAAACTTCCACAAAGAATACAATTATTTTTTTTTAATTCCTTAAAAACGAAGATTTGTTAATATCTAGACGTCTAATTATGGAAGAATGGACTTAAAATTTAATTATAACATAAAACGGACAGCGATATGTAATAAACACTTTAATTATTATTAGTTATATATAAGACCAAGATTTTGTAGATAACTGACCAATTTTTTGGTAACTAATGTAGACCATTACAGTGAATTTGAGATGTAGTAGGTACTAAATGAGTTAACGACAAAAGCCCTACGTTTTTTCGTTAGAGAGTTATGTATATGTAGGTCTTCAAAGGACCTCTTTATGTTTAATTGCCTTCGGTATTTGCGCTGCTTAATGGTAAAGAAAGGAATTGCCTTACCTTATTATTTCGTTGGGCCTCGCTGTTGTTTTGATGTAGGGCCGCGGTACGATGGAGTTACACAATGAGTTGATTTGATGTCACTAATATAAGCAGTCACTGTATTAAAATACCTGAAGGAATAGGCTTATCCTTTTTTTATTAGGTTTTATATTAAGAGGATTTCACTCAGAACTTATAGGAAGATAAAGTACATCTTCCTTGCTTAAAGCATCGCTGTAACATAAGCAAGCTCCGAGCGAGCCGCTAATATAATCGTTAGGAATCTGCTGATTCTTCAAAGTTCGTTGACTCTTCTCTTGATGTAATTTTTATGAGTCAGCAGTGGAAAATTTTGAACACGAAATAATAATACTTTTCTTGTGGTTGGGTGGGCCCAATGCCTCTATATTGGGTTCTATGTATGTATGGCAATTATTTTCATTCCCAATAGGCTATGTCGCCAATCCCGAGGCAATTTTGAAGTTATTTAATTCAATAAATTAATAATTTGTATTTAATTATGAAATAAAGGTATCACATACAATACCATATTGTATTTGTAAACATGTATAGTTTTTCCATATACAACATAGATGCTATTTCCGACCGTTGCGGAGTTACGGACGTTTTAAGATGTGCAAACAACAAATCCCTACTTGTGTGTAATTCGATAGATGGCAGCACTGGTGGTAGTTTCGTTTAACGAAACGAAGAGCCATTCTCTGTGACCAATGGTGTCAGGCAGGGAGGGATATTATCCCCTACTTATTCAATGATTATATGGATAATATATCTGTTGTGCTGATAACTTGTAAAATAGGCTGCTATATTGGTACAATGATTGTTAATCATCTGATGTATACCGATTATCTAGTTCTTATTTCTCCATCTGTAAAAGGACTCAACACACTTTTGAAGGTGTGTGAAAGGTATGGGAAGAATAACGACATAAAATATAATCCTGATAAAAGTCATGTTATGATTATGAGGAACAAGGCCTACAGATATATAAAATTTCCTGAATTTCAATTGAATAATATAGTGCTGTCAGGAGTAACCCAGACTTAGTATCTTGGCCACATACTAACGGATAGTCTTTCAGATGACTGTGATATTCTAAGGCAATGTAGACAATTATATGCTCAGGGAAATATTTTGGTTAGAATATTTCATATGTGTACATTAGATGTTAAGCTGATTTTGTTCAAAACTTTTTGTACTCCAATATATACAGCTCATTTGTGGTAGAACTACAGGATGTATAATTTGAGAAAATTATATGTTGCAAATAGTAATTGTGGTGCCGCGTTTGTTAGCGGGCTAGAGATAAAGTAAAGGCCAATTTGAGGCTTTATTCAACATAAACAGCATAGATCTGAAACACAGAAAACAATAATTAGTAAAGAGACTTGTTACACAGAAAACAATAATTAGTAAAGAGACTTGTTACACAGAAAACAATAATTAGTAAAGACTCATTACATTCCTCTCTTCTTTTATAATACGTGATACATTGCACGGTAAGAAACAAAACGACAAGTTCAAGATATTTTGGAAGAAAGAAGAGTCTACAAGTTTAGGCGTTGAGCTGGGTATCTGATTCGAGTGCTTCTTCTCAGAGGGGGACTCGTCTCGGAGGTTACTGACACAGGTGGGCCTCTCTCGACTTCGACTGGAGTCGCTTCGACGGGAGCTGTTGGGACCGTGTGTCGGCGGATCTCAGCGGGTTCTGAGTCGTCCGTTAGCGGGGTGGAATTGATTGGCGGACTGGGTACGGGGGGTTCATAGTGATTCGTGTCATCCGTATTGCTACGTCCCGCCGGTGCCAGGTCCCTGATGGATACGGTATCTTCTCTCCCATTCGGATGCCGTATAAACGCGTAGTTGGGGTTTGCCTCAATTAACTCAACTTCCTCGACGAGGGGGTCGTTCTTGGATCGGCGAATGAATTGGCGAAGGAGTACAGTTCCCGGAGAAGACAGCCACGTCGGTAGTGCAGAACCGGTAGAAGTACGCCGCGGGTGCGTGAATAGACGCTCGTGAGGAGTTTCGTTCGTGGCCGTACACAGCAGCGATCTAATCGAGTGCAGCGCGTCTGGTAGGACGGACTCCCATTGCGACATCGGCAACCCGCGATCTTCTATGGCTAGTTTGATGGTGTTCATGATGATTCCATTGTAACGTTCGCATTGCCCGTTTCCTTGGGGGTGATACGGCGTTGTGCGACTAGTCGCGATACCATGTTTAGTTAGGAACAGTTTTAGTTCCGAAGACATAAACGATGTCCCTCGATCTGTGTGGATGTAAGAGGGAGTTCCGAAGGTGGAAAATAACTCGGTGAGACGGGCGATAACCGTTGACGTGTTCGTATCACGGCACGGGAAGGCAAAAGGAAAGCGTGAATACTCGTCGATTACTGTTAGGATGTAAGGTCGCGAAGTTGCGCTCGGAAGCGGGCCTTTAAAGTCGATGTTAAGTCGGTCAAACGGGGACATGGCCCGTATTAAGTGACTAACTTCTGGTTTATAGTACTGTGGCTTACATTTAGCGCATGTTTGGCATTCCGACGTAACTCGTTTGATGTCATCCACTGAGAATGGTAGGTTCCTAGCTCTCACAAAATGAGTCATTCGGCGGATTCCTGGGTGTATCAGATTAACATGCAGATGGGCGAGGGATATTCTTGGAGTAGCAGCGCAAAAGGATCGCGACAATGCGTCTGCGGCTCGGTTCTCGGGGCCCGGTCTGTATTTTATTGTGAATGAGTAGCCGGCTAGTTCTACACGCCAACGGAGAATCTTATCGTTCTTAATACGACCAGTAGCTTTTCCATCGAACATGAAAGATACGCTCCGCTGGTCGGTGACGACAGTAAAGTGTCGATAAGCTATGAAGTGCTTCCACTTGCGAATGGATTCGATTACAGCGTATGCCTCCTTTTCAACGATGTGATGGCGACGTTCTGTGTTATTCAGAGCGCGAGAAAAGAACGCCACCGGGCGGCCGTTCTGGGTGAGGGTGGCTCCGATTGCTGAAGAGGAAGCGTCCGTCTCCACAGTGAACGGCAGTTCTTCATCGATTGAACCGACGACAGCTTTCGAGATATCATCTTTGAGTGTTTGGATCGTTGGTACTTCCTCGCGAGTTAATGGGAATGATGAAACGTTGAGCAGAGGTTTGATCTTGAGGGAATAGTTCTGAATCCATTTAGCATAGTATGCGAATAGTCCGATTACGCGTTGTAGAGACGACTTGTTGCGAGGAGTTTGAAGTTCTTGTAGTGGCCGGAGGCGTTCGGGATCGGGCCGCAATACGCCATGAGAGATAGAATATCCGAGCAGGTGCACTGATGTCATCGAAAGCTTGCATTTTTCCTTGTTTAGACTCAGATTTACTCGTTTAGCGGCTTCCCAGAAATGTCGAAGGTTCTCATCGTGCTCTTCCCAAGTGGTTCCGTAGATGGTGAGATCGTCGAGGTAGGCGTATGTTGATGATAAGTTGTTCGAGGATATGAATTCGTTCATGACGCGCTGGAAGGCCGCGGCTCCGTTAGTTACTCCCATAGGGATCCTTTTGAATTGGTATAGATTTCCGTCAGCCTTGAATGCTGTGAAAGGTCGTTCAGACGGATCGATTTCTACCTGGTAGTATGCGCTTGACAGATCAATTACGCTGTAGTATATGTGTTGTGAGACTTTGTTGGCTATATCATCGATTCGCGGAAGAGGATATGCATCTAGCATGGTAAATCGGTTGACGGTTTGAGAGAAATCGATTACCATGCGTTTTTTTTTTGTTTCGGTAGATGTGATGACTACTTGAGCACGCCAGGGTGAGTTACTGGGTTCAATTATCTCATCCCTGAGTAGCTTTTCGATTTCTTTCCCAATGAAAATTTTGTCCTCAGAGCAAAATCGTCTGGACTTCGTGGCGATGGGACGACAATCGGCAGTTAAGTTGCCGAATAGTGGTGGGGCTGAAATTCTTGATCGAGTAAGGCCGCATATATGGAGTGCTGGCTCCGGACCTCCGAAATTGATGTTCAATTCCTCGTGTCTGATTAAGAATGGGGTACCGAGTATTATGTCAGCGCACAGATCCGACAAGACGGATAGTTCGAGCTTTTCGTAGTCGCGGTCTCCCATCGTAACCTTCACTGTACATCGACCTGAGATGGCTGCGGATAGATTAGGCGAAGCCATTGATACGACGCCCGAGTGCGGAAGAATGGGCAGCTCTAAGTGTTTGGCTAGATCCTCACGAATGAAGTTGTCCGAGCTGCCAGTATCCAACAAGGCGAGACACGAACGGCCGTTGACGAGGATATCGACTGTTGAGTTGGTAGGCATGGAGGAGCTACACGATAGAGTGGTACTAATGGTCGCTAATGCTGCGGCTGAATGAGACGCTGTGGTTTTATCCTGTTTTTGACGTGCCGAGGAAGTACTTGAGCGGCAGACTTTGGCCCAGTGGCCGGTCTTTTCACATTTCGCACAGATAGAATCCTTTGCTGGACACCTGCTTCGTGGGTGGCGTCGAGACCCGCAGAAGAAGCACAAAGCGGCTTTGTTGTCGAAATTCGTAGCGGCTGAAGAGTTTGGGAGATCGTCTTCTTGGACGCAGGCAGGCCGGGCAGAGTCAGTAGTCGGCGACGGTTCGTGGCGAGAGCCAGTGGCTGCAACAGCACCGTAATGAGTGAGGTACGATTCTGAGTTTTTCTGGGCCTGATCTAATGTTCGAGCCTGGACGATAGCCTTTTCCAGTGAGAGTGTGTCATTTTCGAGTAAGCGGGTACGGATGGCGCTATCTCTAATTCCTCGGATGAAAGCGTCTCTCACAGATGAACTCCTGTTTTCGTCGGCGGAAACCGATTTGAAGTTGCAGTCATTGGCTAGTTGTTGAAGAATTTGCAAGTACTCATCGAGGGTTTCCTCGGGCTTTTGGTGACGGGTGGACAACAGGTGGCGAGCGCATACCTCGTTTGGCTTCTTGACGTAGGTGGCCTCTAAGGCTGCCATGGCATCCTCATAAGTAGAGCAGTCTTGAATGATATCAGCGACATCGGGGCCGATATGTATGAATAGAACCTCCAATTTATTGGGGTTGTGTTCGGCGATAGTACTCAAGAAATATTTGAATCCGCGCGACCATAATTTCCATAGTTTCCCAGCTTGGGGAGAATTCGGAGAAGTAATAAATTTATCCGGGCGAATCACCTTCTCCATGATATAGTAAGATTACTGGATGAATATTTGCTTGCTGTATCTGAAAGGCCGACTGAATGGCTGATTGAAATGTTGAATAAATTGTGGTGCCGCGTTTGTTAGCGGGCTAGAGATAAAGTAAAGGCCAATTTGAGGCTTTATTCAACATAAACATAGCATAGATCTGAAACACAGAAAACAATAATTAGTAAAGACTTGTTACACAGAAAAAAATAATTAGTAAAGACTCATTACACCTTTTTAGGAGTTTATTAAGAACTCCAAGATTTATAATGATGCTCCTTCTAGTGTCAGTATGCTGTTTGTAGTCAATAAGATGCCCAACTGTGCCAGTGTCATTCGCAATTTTGTATTTAGATTTATCACTAGGCTTGGTGAGTCAGTCACTAAGATAATAGAAACCATGGTTGGTGGACTGGTCTCCGATATATTTTATAAATCTGAAATCTGGAAGCATTGGCGTAGGCAATTGTATGTTCATTATACAGTACACAGTGATTCATTGGCTTACTTAGTCAGTGCTCCAGACAACTATCTCTTAATCTTCTATGGACCTCTTGTATAATGTTTGTACCTGTTGAGTCTGAAATAAAGTGTTTGTTTGTTTGTTTGTACCACTACTAATCTGTGGTATGAGACTTTGACTTTGAGGCTATGGGTTGATTGCCTGATACCCTCATCCGTTGGAAATTTCCAGCAGATTACAGTGGAGAGTTAGCGACAAAAGCCCTATGTTTTTTCGTTAGAGAGTTATGTATATGTAGGTCTTCAAAAGACCTCTTTATGTTTATTTGCCTTCGGTATTTGCGCTGCTTAATGGTAAAGAAAGAAATTGCCTGACCTTATTATTTCGTTGAGCCTCGCTTCTGTTCGTAGGACACGACGATGTTTTTCGATGTAGGGCCGCGGTACGATGGAGTTACACCGGGCCGTTTCTAGCCATTAGGGGGGGGGGCCCTAAGCAGTATACCCATTTGAGGCCCCACCCCTCCATCCATCACCTCACGCCTTACTACATCACCTCAGCACACACATACAAAAAATGGCTGTTAATAAAAAACAATTATGAAACAATTTTAATGAAACATTGCAATTCAGTTTGGTTGTTTAGATACAAGATTGTTGCATCGTGCAATGGTGCAAGTTGTATTGTTGCAAGATTTAGAAAGAAGACCATAAATAGTGTCCCTTTTGTTTTTTATCTTAATTTTATGCAACTGAGGCCTAATGTTGGCCCATATCGAGTCAGCAACCCTGAAGTAGGACCTAATAGGACCTCCAAGTCTGTAAGTTTGATTAGTCTAGCTTAACTTGGGCTGTAGGTTGAAGTAGCCCCTCAAAGCTTGGCCGTTCAGGGCTCAACTGGGATTTTAAACCCAGTCAAATGAAATAAAGTAACATGGTCCTTCGAACCGGATTTTAGCCGAAGACTAAGTCAGTGACTATTTTTCGGCAAAGTTCTGATTGTGCAAATTGTAGCCCAAGTTAGGCTTAGACGGGTTGAGCATAATTGAGTTAAGGTCCCATGGTAGAACGTTTGGCCGCCCAATTGCAAACTTGGCTGCTAGTCTGTCGTTGTTTTGGGCCTACATTTTTACCGGTTTGGTTAATTTTGGTTTTACTGTTCGTAGGCGAAGGTTGCAGACTTCAGTGTGCCAGTTACTTGGGTGGAAAATTTGGTATTCCATACTGGTGGTTGGTCAGTACCCCAACGAAGCTGTTAGAAAATCTAGACGAGGAAGAGCCATTGTTGTCCTAAGGCGATATGATGACTAAGCTGATTGATGCAGCATTGCTTGTATATATTAAGTTAAGGTGTGTATATATATATCCATCTCATAATTGTAAGGTTAGTGAAAAATTCACTTAATTTAGAGATAGCATTTTTGGGCTCTTGTGGCATCATTGTTTTGGCACTCTTGTGGCATCATTTGTTTGGAGCACTGCGCGTCCGTCCTACTCGTTTGTTGAATGCGGCACTTACAGGGTGTGGTCTTATAGAGAGCTCTCTTGCAATTCAGTTTGGTTGTTTAGATACAAGATTGTTGCATCGTGCAATGGTGCAGGTGGTGTTGTTGTTGCAAGTTTAGAAAGAAGACCATAAATAGTGCCCCTTTTGTTTTTTATCTTAATTTTACGCAACTGAGGCCTAAGGTAGGCCCACATCGAGTCAGCAACCCTGAGGTAGGGCCTCCAAGTCCGTAAGTTTTAGTCTAGCTTAACTTGGGCTGTAGGTTGAACTGGCCCTTCAGAGCTTGGCCGTTCAGGGCTCAGCTGGGATTCTGAACCCAATAAAAAAAATAAGATGGTCCTTCGAAACCGGATTCTAGCCCAAGACTGAGTCAGTGACTATTTTTCGGCAAAGTTCTGGTTGTACAAATTGTAGCCCAAGTTAGGCTTGGACGGGTTAAACATAATTGAGTTAAGGTCCCAGGGTAGAAACTTTGGTCCACCAATTGCGAAACTTGGCCGCTGGTCTGTGTTGTTTTGGGTCTACATTTTTACCGGTTTGGTTAATTTTGGTTTATTGTTCGTAGGCGAAAGTTAGACTTCAGTGCACCAGTTACTTGGGTGGAAAATTTGATATTCCATACTGGTGGTTGATCAGTACCCCAACCAAGCAATTCAATTTATTTGAAAAAGGCAAAATTTTAGTTTGATCAGTTTGGTTAAGTATTTTTGCCAATTCAGATTATTTGGCATTGAGCCCAATTGTTGTTTGCATTGAAAGTGCAGCTGAATTGAACAAGTTTAGAAAAAGGAGAAGCCCCTACAAAGGTTTAATTACACAGGTCATTGCCACGACACATTCTGCAATAGAGCAAGAGGATTCAAGCTTAGTGACTGCGCAGCTTTCCATATTAGAAACTAAAAAGGTTGCTCTAAGCGAAGTAAACGTTAAAATTGAGGCTCTTGTAGAAGAGGATGAAATAGAAAAATAACATAATTTACTTTGAAGAGATTATTGATGACATGATTAAAGTATGCCACACAGCAAAAGAGTTTAGCAGCTCAGTACAGTTACAGAACAGGTCTAATAATGAAACAACCCTCAACAAATGGTGTTTGTGAAGTTAACGTTAACAGATCTACAGTTCAATTACCGAGGCTTGTACTCAAAACATTTTCTGGGAGTATTCAGGAATGACAAGGATGGGCAGACAGTTTTCAATCAGCAGTTCATTCTAGTCAAGTGTTAAGTGCGGTAGAGAAGTTTAATTATTTGCATTATAATGTGGCTTAGGATCAGTGGCGGCTCGTGACTTTCAGTTATGGGGGTGCTGCCTCAGAAATTGCGAACAATTGTGTCGATTATATATATATATTAGTGATGGATCGAGTGGTCGGTTTTTCACAACCGCGGTTGCGGTTGTGTTTGCGGTTGTCGAATTTTTTCCAACCGCGGTTGCGGTTGCGGTTATCATATACTAGGAAAAATGCGTAATTATTAACTGGATTTAGCCACTATAGTGCGATTTAGCCACACTTGGTACATAATATATACTAAATAGTATTTATTTAGTAAATACCTTATGTTGAACACAAGTTTTGCAATACACCGCTACCGCTATTTGTGTGTTGCAAAACTTGTGTTCAACATAAGGTATTTACTAAATAAATACTATTTAAATGAAGTATATTCTAAACTTATATAGCTATTATGAAAGAATAGGTCAAATTAATTAAAACCATATTTTGCACTAAGTGTGTTACCAGGATGAGGGACGAGGACCCATCGCACTGTTCATCCCACCTACCACTTTCCCCAGCCTCCACCCATTGGAAAGTTATGGATTATTATTCATTTGAAAAACTGATGTCAAACTTAATGACAGGCAGTGTGAATTTCAAGAATAATATTTTTGCTGCATTTTCACCTTTCAAGCGGCAACGCCTCTCATCGTACAACGTTCCCGCTCCACGCATAAGGAGACCCATCATTTTCTTTTTAAAAAAAATATTTCTAATTAGCCTAAAATTAAAATTAACTAAGCTTTTACAACCGCAACCGCACTTATGGAACGGCGGTTGCGGTTACGGTTGCGGTTGTAAATTTTTGTGCGGTTGTAGTGCGGTTGCGGTTGCGGTTATTCGATCCATCACTAATATATATATATATATATATATATGAGAGAGAGAGAGAGAGAAAGTCGAATAGATAAATAGATAACTACTCACTACTCAGTCATAAAAATAAGTAAAATAGTATAATAGTATCATAAAATCATAAAATCATAAAATCAATTACGCTTAACGGGTAATTTCGAATTTGCCAAAAATTTTATTTATAAACAAATTCCATTCTGTTTTTATTCTGAGCGAAAAAATATTCTAAGAAATGAAAGCTATACAGGGGTTGGACAAAATAATATGAACACCTTGATAAAATGGCGGTTTTTATTCTTAATATGGAGTTGGTCCTCCTTTAGCGGCAATAACCGCTGCAGTGCGTCGGGGAATTGATTCATACAGCTTTTGGACAGTGGCTAGAGGAATCCTGAGCCATTCTTCGAGCAAACCCTGCTCCAGTTCCTCCAAAGACGCCGGCGGTGGGAATTGGCTTCTGACCTGCTGCTCCAACTGACACCACAGATGCTCGATAATGTTAAGATCCGGGGATTGTGGAGGCCAATCCAAGCGTTCTACTTCACTAACATGCTCTTCAAACCAGTTTTTAACGACCCCAGCGGTGTGGATTGGTGCATTATCATCCTGGAAGACGGCGCCGCCATTGGGAAACAGCGTTTGGACCATGGGATGGACCTGGTCAGCCAATATTGACAGATAGACCTGGGCGTTAACCCTACCATGCATACTACAGCTGGGCCAAGAGTATTCCACGATATTGCTGCCCAAACCATCACAGATCCGCCTCCATGCTTAACGGTTGGGGTCAGGCAGTCGGGGTCATAAGCATCTTTAGGCTGTCTCCAGACGTAAACTCGACCGGAACATGGAAATAGCGTAAAGGAGGATTCGTCGGAGTAGACTATATTCTTCCACCGGTCCATTGACCAATTCTTATGGTCATTACACCATTTTCTGCGCCGCTCAATGTTGATGTGCGAAAGGAAAGGTTTGGCAATTGCAGCCCTCCCATGGTATCCAGCTCCATGGAGCTCGCGGCGTACAGTTCTGGTCGATGCTGGGCCTGCAAGATGCTGGTTAAGCTCTGCAGTCACTTTTGGAGCTGTGGTCTTATGGTTCTTTGTCACAATGCGCTTTAGCACCCGGCGGTCTCGATCACACAGCTTCTTCTTGCGTCCACTATTGCATTTGTCGGTGCTTGTCTTTCCATGGTTTTGGTATGCAGACATGACCATAGAGACAGTTCCTCTGGATACATTGAACATCTGAGCGGTTTTCGTCACCGATGCACCAGCCATCCGCGCTCCGACAATTTGCCCTCTTTGGAAGTCTGACAGGTCTTTCATAACTGCTAATTCATAATTCACTCAGATCTGTAAAAACAACGTGAGGGTTATAACATGACGTATACACTCTCTGTTACGCATTTAAATAGGTTTGCCAGTCATTTGACCGTTTACTTTGTGTCTGAGCAGTCCGTAAAGATAACCGGTGAAATCGGCGGGTGTTCATATTATTTTGTCTAACCCCTGTTTATTGTAAATAATCCAATCTCACGACAAAAAATAAATGATAACGAATCATTGATAAATGCAATTCGGAAATTAAATTTCGAATTAGCAAACGATACAGCAACACAACTACCACGTCAAACAAACAAATCGGCACTGCTCTGTCCACAGTGCTTTGGATCCTCTTAAACCCGCGATTCTGACTCGCTCTTCGTACGTCCGCCACCGAGGTTTCAAGCGTTTCGAACAAAATCTAGAACTGTTAAGTACGCAGTTCCACGGGAAGGCTGAAGCTACTTTCGTGATTCATTCGTTCGGCATTGAAATAGTTTAAGGAAAAAAGGATATAATCTGATTTAAAAACTCAAAGTTCATTAAAAAAAAAATCAGAGAGGCTATTTTAAATATTTAAATATAAAGATCATAAGATCATGGGGGTGCTGCAGTTCCACAGTGCCTACCTGCGAGCCGCTCCTGCTTAGGATATATTAAAGAACCGGTTTGGTAAGCCAGAGATCTTAATTAAAAGCCACCTCCGTGAACTTTTAGCTATACCTCCTGTTAATAATCCCAATAGTGTCAAGGAGTTACGGCAGTTATATGATGAATTTGAAGTTAGAACTACGTCCCTGGATAACTTGGTGTATGAATGGAAAGGTATGGTGTAATGTTGGTTACTATACTGGAGTCTAAATTGCCTAGCTCAATTTTGCTTTGAATTAAATAGGGGACACTCTACAGAACATGTGTACATGCCCCTTCAGCAGATGTTAAGTCTTTTAGGCACAGAATTAGCAAGACAAGAGGGCGTTCAGTTTGCACAGTGGGATGTTAAACAAGGGGACAAAGGCAGGCACAGCACCAAGGTTTCTACAAAAAGGAATAGCCCAGGTACAGTGTCAGCTCTACATGCATCCTCTGAGAATAAATTAAAGGGAATAAACGAATGCATATTTTGCGAAGGCAACCACAAGTCATATAAATGTGAGGTGGCTGAGGCTTTACCTGTTGAGGAGAGAAAGGACAGGGTAACTAAGTCCACAGCATATTTTAAATGTTTTTGAAAGGTGACAGAGCAAGGTTTTGAAAGTTTAAAATTTTGTGCAAAAAATGCCATGGCCGGCATCAGCCATTATTGTGTGAAAACACTCCTAGTAGGCCTACCCTAGAAATAGAGACATCAGTGGCACATGCCACTGCTATGAAAGGGAGTAAAAGTAAAGGAGGATTATTGCAAACAGTTGCAGCAATATTAATTGGGAATGATGGAGAAGCTACTGTAAGAGTGTTGTTTGGTAGTGGTAGCCAGTGTAACTTTATTAAGACCAGAATTTCCAGAAAATTGAAGTTTAAAGAACTTGGAGGGAAAATTTAAGAATTTCTGGGTTTGGGGGTTCCCTTCAAAACCGAATCAAAGTTAAGAAGGTAGAAGTTCTGGTTAAGGGGTTATTACCATTAGAAAATATTCATTATTATTGATTAGTGTCTTCATGTTGATGCCTTTATTTTTCATGTATGTGTTTATGTTTTGTGTGTATGTTTCAGAGTTCCATCATTGTTTAGCTTTATGGATATTGGTCAATAAACGTAATAAGAAAAAGTGGAATCTTATTTATGATGGAACTTTATACAAAACAATAGTGAATCTCAACAGGTCAACATGCCCGTGGTAAAATGTCCAATTGAGGGGTGCGCATATGAGACCCCCGCACACAGCGACGCCATTGTAGCAGCACTCCTCACAGCCCACTGCACTGTCCATTCCGTGTCCGCTGCCGGCGCCACGGCCCAAGTGGAGAAGGTGAAGAGACCAACAATATCTTCAGTCGGTACGAGCGAGGAATGGTCCTACTTCACATCGCGATGGATGGACTATGTGGATGCCACCAAAATCACGGATCGTGACAAAGTGGTGCAGCTACTGGAGTGCTGCGATGAACCCCTTCGCAAAGACCTCACACGATCAGCCGGTGGTAGTCTGACAGGGAGAAGTGAAAATGAGGTGCTCGCAGCCATAAAGAAACTTGCACTCAGAAAAGAGAGCACCATGGTTGCTAGAGTGGCGCTGCACAACATGCGTCAAGACCGTAACGAAACCGTGCGTTCATTCGGCGCCCGACTCCGTGCCCAGGCATGGGTATGCAAGTACATCACCAAATGCTCGAGCTGCGATGCGGATGTGAACTACACGGAGGCCATCTTGCACGACGTCCTGACCCGCGGCATTGGGGACCCCGAGATTCAACTGGAATTACTCGGCAACACGAACCAGAACATGACATTAGAGCAGGTCTTCTAGTTCGTCGAGGCCAAAGAATCCGGCAAGCGCTCAGCATCACGTCTCCTCAACAAAAGTGCTCCAGGCAGGGTCCGAAAGAAAGACTGCCCAGCCTATGGCCACACATGCAGCCACTGCAATCGTGAGAACCACTTTGAAGCAGTGTGTAGGAGTAAGCACAAACCATCAAGAGTCGAGATAGTAGCGAATTCACATGCAATATGCGAAGAAGGTGCTGTATTCGAGGCCCTCTGCTCGATTGCCACAACTGGCCAACGCCGCATCAGGAGAGTCATCGCCCTTGACCATCATCTTTATCATCGCCTTTCCGACACATGGATTAAGCAAGCCTCCAAACCTCAGCCATTCATAAACCTCACAGTGACAGCCGTCGATGAAGATTACGCTGCATTCGGATTCGAGCTAAAGGCCGTGCCCAAGATTGCTACATTCAGTGCGATGGCTGACACCGGCTGACAGAGCTGTCTGGCAGGCATCACAGTCATCCACCGCATAGGCCTCAAACAAGCCGACCTTATCCCCGTCACGATGAGAATGCACGCTGCCAACAACGGATGCATCAAAATACTCGGCAGCCGACACCGCGAGCGATGAGGTGCCGGCGAGAGATAGTGCTATCAGTAGCGAGAGCGGTCAGACCAGCTCATATGACTGCCCGATACGTCAAACACCGCCCCGGCCGCCATCACAACTACCGTTCCTGGCGACTGAGAAGAACCGCGACAGACTGCGGCAGTACTTGGTCGAATATTACAAGTCAAGCACATTTAACACTTGTGCGCATCAGCCGTTGCCAATGATGGAGGGTCCTCCAGTGAAACTTATGGTGGATCCTCTAGCTGATCCGGTGGCATATCACGCCCCGGTACCCGTCCCTCTTCACTGGCAAGATGACGTCAAGCGTGGACTCGACCAAGACGTGAAATTGGGCGTAATCGAGCCAGTGCCGGTCGGCGAACCGGTGACATAGTGTCACCGGATGGTGGTGTGCGCCAAGAAGAACGGGAAGCCACGCCGCACGGTCGACTTCCAGCCCCTGAACATACATGCCACCCGCGAGACACACCATACTCAGTCACCGTTCCACCAGGCACGGTCGGTGCCCCATGGCAAGAAAAAGACCGTGTTCGATGCCTGGAACGGATACCACACCGTGCCCTTCCGCGAAGAAGACCGTCACCTGACTACCTTCATCAGTCCGTGGGGCAGGTATCGGTACCGCACGGCGCCCCAGGGCTCTGGTGATGGCTATTCGAGACGTTACGACGAAATAGTATCCGACGTTCCAAACAAAACCAAGTGTATCGACGATACGCTGCTCTGGTCGGACGACCTGAGACAACGTTTCTTCCAAGCAGTCAACTGGCTTGACATCTGCGGCAGACACGGCATCACGCTGAACCCTGAAAAGTTTGTATTTGGACAAGACACTGTGGAGTTTGCTGGCTTCGAAATCATACTCGACAAAGTACGACCCTGCGAGAAGTATCTGCAGGCCATCCGTGACTTTCCTACACCAAAGAACATAACCGACATTCGCTCATGGTTTGGGCTAATTAACCAGGTGGCGTATGCTTTCGCTATGGCAAAGAGAATGATACCTTTTCGCCAACTCTTGAAGCCCGGCACGCCCTTCCGATGGGATGATCAACTCAACAATCTGTTTGAAGAGTCGAAGGTGGTGATCATCAGTGAGATCGAGGAGGGTGTAAGTATATTTGACAAAACAAAGCCGACCTATCTTGCGATCGATTGGTCGAAGTCAGGGATCGGATTCTGGCTATCCCAGAAGCACTGTGAATGTCCTGGTGCTGAACCCTTTTGCTGCCGCACTGGTTGGATGGTCACCCTCGTTGGCAGTCGCTTCACCCAACCCGCCGAGTCACGCTACGCGCCGATCGAGGGGAGGCTCTGGCAGTTGCTGACGCACTGGACAAGGCCAGGTACTTCGTCCTCGGCTGCGATGACCTCATCATCGCGGTTGACCACAAACCGCTGCTGAAGGTGTTTGGCGACAGGTCGCTGGAAGACTTACCGAATGCTCGACTGAGAAATCTGAAGGAGAAGACTCTCCGCTACAGATTTCGCATGATCCATGTACCTGGTGCGAGGCATCGCGCTGCTGACGCTACGTCCCGCCACCCTACCGGCAACCGCCAACCTGAGAAGATGCTCCTGGCAGACGACATCTCCGCTAGTAGCCAAGACGCTGTTGCTGATGATGACCTACCGTCGGCATCTGCTCTGCGCCACTCATTCTTAGCTGGCATACGCACAGAGGGAACGGCTGCGCACAACGACGAAGCCCTCGACGACGAGGTTATGGCCTCCGCGATCTCAGTTCTGAACACGCTGCAGTCCGTTACCTGGGACCGGGTAAGATTGGCGACGAGCAGCGACCAACACATGACAGAGCTCGTCTCGATAATAGAGTCAGGCATGCCTGACTTCCGTCACGAGCTCCCACCGCCACTCAGAGAATATTACCAATTCCGAGAGGACCTGTACACGGTGGACGGCGTCGTCATATTCAAAAACCGTGTTGTGATCCCTCCCTCTCTCCGGCAGGATGTACTGAACGCGCTCCACGCAGCCCACCAGGGCGTATCGTCGATGGTCGCGAGGGCTGAGGTGTCGTGTTCTGGCCCGGCATCACCCCTGCTATCACTACCCTCAGGAACAGTTGCAACCATTGCAACTGTATGGCACCTTCGCAGCCCAGTGCTCCTCCAATTCCTCCGGTGTCCCCCGTCTACCCTTTCCAATGCATCTGTGCCGATTATTTCCACTATAAAGGTACCAACTACCTGGTAATCGTCGACAGGTACTCAAACTGGCCGAGTGTGGAGAGGACCACGGATGGCGCCAGAGGCCTCATTAACAACCTGTAAGGTGTTCGTGACTTATGGCATCTGCGACGAACTGTCATCTGACGGCGGCCCTGAGTTCACATCCACGGCTACTCGTCACTTCCTGGAGAACTGGGGCGTACACCACCGTCTGGCTTCGGTAGCTTTTCCACACTCAAACTGCAGAGCCGAAATTGGCGTGAAAACAGCGAAACTACTGATCACAGACAACACAGGACCGAAGGGTGAGCTCGATACAGACGCTTTTCAGCGAGCCATGCTACAATACCGCAACACGCCTGACAAAGATACCAAGCTGTCTCCCGCTATGTGTGTGTTCGGCCAGTCGATCAAAGATTTCATCCCGATCGTGCCCGGCAGGTACAAGCCACACGATACCTGGCTCGGGACGTTGGCGGCGAGGGAGGATGCCCTGCGGAATAGGCACATGAGAGCCACTGAATACTGGTCTGAGCACACCAGACGGTTACCCCGACTCGTGGTCGGAGACAGGGTCAGAATCCAGAACCAGATCGGCCCCAACCCCAGGAAATGGGACAAGACTGGCCTGGTAATAGAAGTGCGACAGTTCGATCAATACGTGGTGAAGATTGACGGTTCAGGCAGAGTGACTCTGCGAAACAGAAAATTTCTGAGGAAATACGTGCCTTCCAACCGCACAGACGCCGCCTCACCATCGGGACGACTCCCACCTTCACCTCTCTAGCCCTGCGCCCGGATCGGGGCAGTGCGCGACCTCACCCCCAAAACCACGCATGGACGACTCCCGCCTTCACCTCTCCAGCCCTGCGCCCGAATTGGAGCAGTGCGCAACCTCACCCCCGAAACCACGCTCCCCGTCCACAGTCGAGCGATCATCCCCTACCGCCCACCAACTAGCTGGCAACGTAACCTCACCGACCAGCCCCACATCACTTCCACTGCACATCCCACCACGAGGCCTGCCCTCCAGACCAGCTGCGCACCCTCAGCAGTGCCCACCAACACCGTCCCTGGCACCCACTGAGCGCTTGAAGCAACGAGATTCCTCGCAACCTGCTGCTCCAGGTGCTGTGTCCAGGTGTCCCGCTTCTCCAACCAATGCCCCTGCCGTCAGACGCTCTGGACGCGATAGGAAGACACCTTCATGGCAGAGCGATTATGATATGACGAACACGCTACATACTACATGAACAACCCCCTCTCGCCATCGACACCCATACCCTGCACCACACTACTACATATATAACAGTCTTTGTTCCCCTTTTTTTCACTATACTATATCAAAGACTCGGGGGGAGATAGAGAATATTCATTATTATTGATTGGTGTCTTCATGTTGATGCCTTTATTTTTCATATATGTGTTTATGTTTTGTTTGTATGTTTCAGAGTTCCATCATTGTTTAGCGTTATGGATATTGGTCAATAAATCTAATAACAAAAAGTGGAATCTTATTTAACCACAAAGTCCCACTATCAAAGTCCAAGCTGTAGAGATTGAGTAATTTGTGCTCCAGTCACTATTTGTTTAGATATGGCATGTCGAAGAATTGCAAGTTAAAGAATTAATTTGGGCAATAATAAGTTTGAAGGAACAGAAGACATTAGTCTTCTGATTGGAGTTGACTATTAATGGGACTTCATCACTGGTAACATCATTGTCCTCACATCTCGAGGTTCGGTAGCTATTGAAAGTAAGCTAGGCTGGATGCTACATGGTAGCTATTGCAATGAAATGGAGGTTAAAGCTCTTTTTGTTAAGATTGAGGAGAACAGCCATTGTTTGGAAAGGCATTTGAAAGCCTTTTGGGAACTTGAATCCATTGGCATAAAGGACAAACAGGAGAAGCTGGCAAGTACAGTGAACAGTGATGTTTTAGAGCAATTTGAAAAAGGAATTGGGTTTAGAGATGGTTGCTATGAAGTTGGCCTCCCTTGGAAGGATTCTTGCAAACCCAGTTCAAACCTTCAGCTACCTAACAGGAGTTTGGAGACTTCATTGCGCAGGCTAAGAAAAATGAGTTGTTAATTGAATACAATGAGGCCATCCTAAGTTCTGTAAAGAATGACTATGCTGAAAGGGTGCAAGGTAAGCTGGTGAGCCAGGAGGCACATTATCTGCCACACCATGCAGTGGTACGGCGAGGCAAAACTACCACCAAACTGAGGGTAGTTTTTGATGGCTCAGCCAAGGACAAAGGTGGTGTGTCCTTGAATAACTGTTTGGATGCTGGGCCAAATTTAAATGCAGATTTATTTTCCTTGTTACTGAGATTCAGGTTTGGTAGAGTAGCATTGACTGTAGATGTGAAGCAAGACTTTTTGCGAATAAAGTTAAAACCAGAGGACAGAGATGCAGTAAGGTATCTGTGGGTGGATATGAAAGACTTGTTGGAAAATGAATCGAAGGTTCAAGCAGATAGAATGAAGTCAGTGTTGTTTGGCCTCAGCTCTAGTCCATTTCTGTTGGCAGCTACTATGCAGTACCATTTTAAGAAATATTCTGAAGTCTATCTTAACACTATTGAATACATAAAGCAAAATTTTTTTTACTGATGATTTGCTGTGTTCAGTGGATAATACAGAAATGGCTAAACAGATATTCATGGAGGCTAGAGCTATAGAAAATGGCAGACCAATCATTTTCAGTTACAACAGTTTATGAGTCAGTCCTGTGTAGGACCTGATGCAGCAGAAAGTATTGAGGATTCTGGTATTAAGGAGTTGTGGGCAATAGACAAAGGTGCAAGGCATTGTTGGCAGCAAGGAAAGGATTTGTTTTCAATGGGAAATCTTTAGTAGAGCTGGCTGAGAATGACACAAGGTGGACAAAACGTACAGCTCTTAGTTTGGCTTCGAAGGTCTTTGATCCTCTTCGATTCCTGGTTCCATTTGTGATAAAGTAAAAACTTTGGTTTCAGAGCCTCTGCGAAATTGGACTTGGTTGGGACCAAGAGTTACCTGATCATATGGTGGTAAGGTGGAAATATTGGTTCAAAGAGTTGGCACATCTTGGAGACATTGAAATCCTAAGTGATACTTTGGAGAGTTGAACAATAGTCCAGACAATTTGGAGCTGCACATTGTTATTTTTTTTTTATTAGGTTCAAAATCCCAGCTGAGCCGTGAACGGCCAAGCTCTGAAGGGCCAGTTCAACCTACAGCCCAAGTTAAGCTAGATTAAAAAACTTACGGACTTGGAGGTCCTATTAGGTCCTACCTCAGGGTTGCTGACTCGATGTGGGCCTACCTTAGGCCTCAGTTGTATGAATTTAAGATAAAAAACAAAAGAGGCACTATTTATGGTCTTCTTTCTAAACCTTGCAACAACAACACAACCTGCACCATTGCACGATGCAACAATCTTGTATCTAAACAACCAAACTGAATTGCAAGAGAGCTCTCTATAAGACCACACCCTGTAAGTACCGCATTCCACAAACGAGTAGAAAAGACGTGCAGCGCCCCAAAATATGATGTCATAAGAGCCCATAAATGCTAGCTCTAAATTAAGTGAATTTTTCACTACCTTACAATTATGAGATGGATATATATATACACACCTTAACTTAATATATACAAGCAATGCTGCATCAATCAGCTTAGTCATCATATCGCCTTGGGACAATAATGGTTCTTCCTCTTCTAGATTTTCTAACACTCCCCACCGAAGAGGCATCGTTGTCATTACCTTCTGCAAGTTTAGCCAAGCCTTCTCCATGAGGCTGTAACTCAAATGTTTCATCTTGACTATCCGCGTTTTTGCTGATTTCTAAAAGATAGAGTTTTTGTATAGGTCTCTTTAATTTTCCTCCTGAAGTCTTTACCAGTGCAGACCTAACTAAATTGTCTTTGTCTGCGCACCCTCAGCAGTGCCCACCAACACCGTCCCTGGCACCCATTGAGCGCTTCCAGCAACGAGATTCCTCGCAACCTGTTGCTCCAGGTGCTGCGTCCAGGTGTCCCGCTTCTCCAACCGATGCCCCTGCCGTCAGACGCTCGGACGCGATAGGAAGACACCTTCATGGCAGAGCGATTACGATATGACGAACACGCTACATACTACATGAACAACCCTCTCGCCATCGACACCCATACCCTGCACCACATTACTAAATATATAACAGTCTTTGTTCCCCTTTTTTTCACTATACTATATCAAAGACTCGGGGGGAGATAGAGAATATTCATTATTATTGATTGGTGTCTTCATGTTGATGCCTTTATTTTTCATGTGTGTGTTTATGTTTCGTTTGTATGTTTCAGAGTTCAATCATTGTTTAGCGTTATGGATATTGGTCAATAAACGTAATGACAAAAAGTGGAATCTTATTTAGGGTCGGCGTTTCCTGGACCCACAACGTTTAAAGAGGGCTTCGACCTATATAGCTTTCAAACGTTCTCATCGATTAACCTACCTAGCCTAGCATTCCCTATTTCATTGAAATGCACCCCCCATCTTTTATAAAAAGGCTAGGTCACTAAATTCTGATCACAGATTTACAAAGGGTACATTTCCCTGAGCACAAATCTCTTGTAGCATTGTGTTCAAAAATATTGTTTTTGACGTAATCCAAAGACCTAAACCGTGCCTAGGGGTAATACCTAGAACTAAAGACCTGTCTGACCTTGCCTTCAGGGACCTAATTAACCCCCTGTATCTCTCCAAAAGGTCAGGTACTCTTGTATCGGGCCTATACGAGTCGTTGACCCCTACCATCGTCACCAACATCAAGTGACGGGAGGCAACATCAATCCTATCTACTTCGTCTCTAATTCTGTCAACCCTGGCATCTAGTAGATAGACCCTCCTCTTGGTTGGATTCCGTTCAACGAACTCTTTATCCATATGACGCACTAAGGAGTCCCCCAATGAAAATAGTTTCCCCCCTCGTTCACATTCCTATCCAACTGGGCGAAAGGGTTCGAAACCTCGATAGAGGGGAGATTCATATTACCTAACGTACGTGGCCTAGCTCCACCCTTAACTACTCTAAATCCCTCCCCGTCTACTAATCTCGGGCCTACCTTAACCCCTTCCTCAACCCTATCTAACCTTCCCGATAAGCTACCTATACTAGAAACTAGGTTCCTAACCTCATTCTTTTACTTACTAACGTCTTCATTGTTAATATAGGTTCGGCCTTCTTCAACCGTCAGCCTACCCCTACCCTTATCAAGCGTTGCAAGTCGTCCCGTCACCTCGCATACACTACGTTTTAAATGCACTATCTATTCACTGAACTCGCAAAAGAAACAAACCGATCTCTCGGTAATCGTCATAGGATCGCCGTTGTAATCTTTAAAATCAGTATACTGTACCACCGATTAACCTCACCTAGCACACTACGCTATTACAGGTTAAAATAGTTAACGTTTATAACCGTCACAAGTTTAAATTAAATTAAGCCGGCACGCTTTGAAAACTTCTAAATCACTAAAAACCGCAAATATTCAGTGTAATATTATTTTGCAGGTTTATGATAACTTTATTAGAATGTTATACCTAAGTAAAATCATTTGTGTTTATATTCAGTTCGATTAAACTGATGAATCTGATGATGTCTGAATTAAACTGATGAGATGTAAGATACTTTATTATATGAAGGTAATGATATTTTCTTTGATGTAATTAATCCTAATCTGTAGTATAAACAATTCATATAAATGCCCAATGTTTACTATATCTATATTATTATTATAACTTGCGTCATTGAATATATATATATATATATTTTGTGTACCATAACTATATTATTATTATTTATATTAACAGGAATGTTGTTCAATTAAGTTGATTAAAGCCTAAGAAAAGGAGAGCGTTTCATTTCAATTTAATCAACTTAATTTCAAGATCAGAGGATATGGACAAGTTTCTGAAGCCGGAAAGATTTGATGCCGAGCCCTCATCCTCAAGTTCGTCTCGTCTCTGGAGTCACTGGTTCAAGACATTTCAGAACTTTCTGGCCGCGTTACCTTCTGATTTTCAGACTCAAAAGTTAAGTTTGCTTGTAAACCATGTATCTCCTTTAGTCTATGAGTACATAGTTGATTGCAAAGCTAGGCACTTGCGGTATTTTTTTGCGGTACTGCGGTACTACCGCACTACCAAACCGGTACCGCATAACGCAGTACCGCAAAGGATCGCTGAAAGTACAGCAGTACCGCTACCGCATTCAAATTTCCGCGGTACTTTCCGCGGTACCGACAAACACGACTTTTCAAAAAATTAACACTTTTTTAAGTAAACCTTATTACAGGAGTACAGTAAGACGAATGCTGCGTGTGTTGCATCAGCCTAACTCTAGACACGTTAGTTTTCGTTCAGAACATGTTACGTTGCCATCCTATCACAACGCCTCAGTGCAGTGCTGCTTTTGAGCCGGTTGCACGTGTGTTAGATTTCTGTGACAAAGATCGATTTTTAGCCATTATGGCAGAAAGTTCAGGTGCGAAATCGCCGATATGCAATTTCTGAAAATATGTGCTATTACTTGTGTTGTTCTTGTGTGCAGTACCGCAGTACCGCGGAACGCACCAGGGGGACCTGAAAAAGTACCGCAGTACCGCGTAACGCGCTGGGCATGCTGAGGTACCGCAGTACCGCGTAACGCACCCCCAAATTTTGGTACCGCGCCCACCACTGGTTGATTGTACTACCTATGAAGATGCTATAAAGTTGCTCAATGAACTTTATATAAAACCGAAAAATGAAACGTTTGCTCGTCACCTATTAGCCACCCGTCGTCAGAAGATGGGAGAGAGTTTGGACCATTACAATTAGGCCTGTTCAAAAATCAACTTTTTCTTATTTTCATAGGTTTCTGTACATTTTCCCATGCTTTTTGACCTGAAAAAGCCGAAAATCACAACTATTTGACCTAGGATGTTGGGAAGCATTGCGCATGGAGCTTTAAAATTTTCTGCCTTGAAATCTGCCAAAGCGCCAATTCCGGGGTCCCTTGAATTATGTTTTGCACTTTAACTTTTGATCTAAACAAGATAGAGCAACAAATTAGGTATCAAATGAAAGAGCATAAAATTAGTAAATAATAATAATAATAATAATAATAATAATAATAAATAAATAATAATTAATAATAATAATAATAATAATTATCTATCATTTTTCAGGAAACAACAGAAACTCAATCAGAATCTAGAAAACCATCTACAAGTTACAACTTCACAATGGCATTAAGCAAGGAGCTGAGGGAGCTCCGTGGGCGCACAGTTGATATCTCAGAACCTCCACGTACTGTCCACAGGCAGGTGTCAACTGGGCCATCTACCAGATCTATCTCTCACTGAAACTTTCCTGGTTGGATACCCTTCAGCTTTTATCAGTGGTTCCCAGCTTCCCACCAACAGACTGGCGTTCCAGTATTTCCTTAATCTTCAGAATTTACCGGAAAATGCAGGGAGGCCCATGGTTCAAGACCTTGCATATGAAACAGTTGAATCTATCATCCCATTCTGGCAGATGGCTAGGATCAAGACAATGACCAAGTACAACGCAATGAAGCTCTTCATGAAACTACATGAGAAACATCGTGCTCTGGTGAAAGCAAGGAAGAGCAAGTAACCCTGGAGGAAAAAGAGGAGCATTTGTGCTGGAATTAGACAGCCTGTTCGATATAGGAGCTCCAGATGCAATCCAGGAAATACAGAACAAAAGACTGTTATCCAGAGAGAAGAAAGATGAGGATATCAGGTTCTACGAAGACCAAAAGACTGAGAGGAAAGGTCATATGTCTGGTCATGACAAGATTTTTGAGACAAGATCCCTGCAGCAAGCAGCGAGGAATGAAAGACTGCAGCATAGACAAGAACAAAGTAAAACTAATTACTTTGAACGTTACAAAAAGTTTTAAGTTTTACTCCATTGCGATATTTAGCATGTACTTAACAATTACTGTCTTAACATGTTGTACTATTTTACAGCTGCAGCAGAACAAGAGGCAGTTGTTCATGGATGACATTACCTGGGGTGACTCAACTGACAACGACGCTAACACAGAGGACATGGATTACCATCAGCCTCGTCCTGGATGTTCTCACCATCAAGACACTGTGACTAGTGTGACTTTGACGTTTCCAAGGAAGGTCATGGAATGTGATGTCATCTGCAATACAGCTGATCGTCTTGGTTTATCAGACAATCAAGTTACTGCCATGGTTTCTGCCACCTTGAAAGCTGGAGGGGCTGATCTGGATAACTTCGTCATCTCAACCTCAACAACACGTCGCAACAGAATGCTGTCCAGGTATAATATCAGCCAGAGTCACATGTCCAAGTTTTGTGAAAACCCCCACAGTACGCTGCCTTACACTGGGATGGAAAGTTGCTCAAAGATGTCTTGGGCAGTGAACCTGGAAGTACCTCAGAGACTTTAGCTGTGCTAGTGTCTGGTCCACCTTCATACACTGAAGGAAAGTTATTGGGAGTACCTGTCATCGACAATTCTTCTGGCACAGCTCAGGCTGAGGCTTCAATGGATTTACTGGAGACATGGGAACTTACGGATAATGTTACTGCCCTTGTTTTTGACACTACATCCAGTAACAGTGGAGTTCACAGAGGAGCTGCCAAACTGCTAGAGAAAAGCTGAACAAAAAGGTGTTTTATCTGGCCTGTCGACATCACATCCTGGAAATCCTAGTAGGAGCAGTTTGGGAGAAGCTGTTTGGGAAGGTGAAGGGGCCAGATAATCCCTGGTTTGAGCATCTGAAGGATGTTTGGACGGACTTGTCCAAGGAAAACCCAAAGATGCTGGCTATCAACAGCAAATGGCTGAAGGAAAAGAAGAAGAACAGTGAAGAAATACTCCAAGACATTCTAACAGCAGAAAGGCTTCCGAGAGCCGACTACAGGGAAATGGCTGAACTGACAGTCATTGTTCTTGGAGGAACGCCTCCTCGAGGTATTCACTGGAGTCGACCAGGCGCCATTCATCAGGCCAGATGGATGGCCAGAAACCTGTACTCCATGAAAATGCTGATGTTTGCAGATCAACTTGAGTACGACGAAGACACTGTATCAAAGCTGGAAAGACTCAACACCTTCCTTGCGCTGTTCTACACTCCTGTATGGATGATGTCAATGTCTGCTGCAGATGCTCCCGTGAATGATCTAAGTCTAATCCAGGACATGTTGAAGTACAAGAAAACTGACCCAGAGCTTGCTGATGCAGTACTTAATAAGATGGAAAACCACAAATGGTACCTGACGCAGGAAGTCGTGCCATTTGCCCTGTTCAGCAGTAGATTGAGTGACACATTGAAGCACGACATTGCTGCCCAGTTACATGCGACTGAGAAGCCAGACAGCTTCAGAACAGGAAAGCCTCTATTCCAGAGAGTCACAGCTAAGACCACCCTGGTTGATCTCATTGGCCCAGAATCACATTTCCTGCTGGACACACTGAACAGTGGATCCGAGTGGCTTTTGGAACCTGTCACGTCTTGGCCACAGAATGAGGACTACAGAAAAGCGTTGGACTATGTTAAGAATCTGAAAGCGGCGAATGACATTGCTGAACGTGGTGTCAAGATGATGAGCGACTTTGCAAATGTCATAACAACAGATGCCAAGCAAAGGGACTATCACCTTCAAGCTGTGGAGTTCAACAGACGCCGCTTTGACAGCTTCAAGAAACAAACTCTCAACAACTGACTGTGTAAATGTCATTATGAAATTAATCATCATGTAATGTTTTCACTTCTTGATCGATTAGACTTGTGACAAAATGTTAATCTCAAATTTGTGTCATGAATAAGGCGCCTTGTCTGCCTTGAGTGTGAGAAAACGAATTTCGTGATATTTCTGAAATCTTTGTATGTACCAATGTGCCATTTCTTGTTCCAAGACTGTCATAATTGTATAAGTTAGAAAGAGGATTAAAAACACTTTAATTTGGTGCCTATTTTGTTGCTCTATCTTGTTTAGATAAAAAGTTATAGTGCAAAACATGATTCAAGGGACCCCGGAACTGGTGCTTTTGGCCGATTTCAAGGCAGAAAACTTAAAGCTCCATGCGGCAATGCTTCCCAACAACCTAGGTCAAAATGGTTGTGATTTTCGGCCTTTTCAGGTCAAAAAGCATGGGAAAAAGTACAGAAACCTATGAAAATAAAAAAAAGTTGATTTTTGAACAGTGCTACCATTACATGAATGCATTAAAGCATCTGAGTAAAGACTAACTTTCAATCGGTCTCTGCAGATCAATACAGAGATGAATATATAAGAGATGCTTTTATAAACGGTTTGAATACTCCTTTCATTAGGAGAAGTCGCAATGTACAGTGCACCCATTCGTTTATTATTCCAAAAACAATGCAGGAAAACTAATTTGCAAAAGTTACTGCTTCGTTTCAAACCATCGCAGGCATGATACAATTCTGGTTCATAGTTTTCTCAAAAAATTAATCCTGTGCATCCAACAACAAAATTCAAACCTAACTAAAATTCATTATTTCACAGATGGATGCGCGGCTCAGTATAAGAATAAAACAAATTTTCTAAATTTATGCCATCATTTCGAAGACTTCAAAATTCATGCTGAGTGAAATTTTTTCGTGACATCCCACGGGAAGAATGCCTGTGTCGGTATTGGCGGAACGGTAAAAAGAGCAGTCGCCAGAGAAAGCTTACAACGGCCTCTCGACCATCAAATCTTAACAGCTGAGGACTTCTACAATTTCTGCTCTCAAGAATTCCTAACCGCCAAATCGCAAAAAAAAAGAATTGATATTTTTTCCAAAAAATCATAATTTTATTTTTGTTACCCTAAAAAAATGATACATATTTAGAAACTACAGTTAATTTTACATATTTTATCATTTAAGACTTATTACGCTACCACAATTAGCAGCTGAGATATTTACGTTTGAAAATTGTTGATTTTTTCATTTTACCAAAATTTGGTTAAGCCATAAAATTTGACCAACTTGACTAATTTTCAAAAAAAGTCAGATTTTTGTAATTTGGACCAAAACCAACCCTCACACCAAGTTTCATGAATTTTGGAGATGGTGGAGTGTACATTTGGCACTTTCATTTGTCTATTTGTTCTGGAATTACCCCATAATGAAATTGACTGGATTCTTTGGATCTGATATATTTGCATATCAGTTATAAATAGATATAGAGAGTAACATATTTGTGGATAGTAGCCTATTATGACTTTGATCTTCTGGACCCAGAGATTCTATCTTTAGTTTTAAATTGATAATTAATTAGTTTTGTAAAAATTGGTTGTTGCCAATGTACAGGCAGTTTTTACATGGAGCCACCTCGATGGGCCGAAGTGACCCCTAGTGTGCCCACTATAAAAACTTCTTATGTTCTTATATCTCAGTTTCAGAAACACTAGGTTCAGGTGATCATTGTATCCTTCAGTTTAATATTGTTTGTAATTCAAGACCTAGTGAAAATAAAGTAGAAATCCCAGATTTTAAAAGAGGAAATATAAATGGACTAGTAAATGATCTGTGTCTAATAAATTGGACAGATATTCTACAGCCTGAACAGACGTTAACTAGTATGTGGGAAAAATTTAAAAGTATAATAATGAACATACAAAGGAAGCATATCCCACAGTGTAAAATCAGAACTGGAAAAAATAAAAAACAACCTTGGATAAACTGCAATGTAAAAAGAGCAATCAGAGAAAAAACAAAAGCATTTCATAAATTCAAAAGAACTGAAAATGGCAGACTCCGAAATATATAAAAGTAAAAGAAGCATTTGCAAGAAAGCAATCAGAGATAGCAAACAAGACCTGGGAAAAAGCCTAGCCAAGAATTAAAAAAAAATCCTAAGTGTTTCAGTCGCTTCAATTTGAAAAGTAGAGTGAAAAAGGAAATTGGCCCCCTCCATATAGATGATAAAACTATAGATGATGATCTTGAAATAACTGAAGAACTAAACAAATACTTCTCATAAGTATTCACAAATGAAAATTTAAATAATATTCCTGATTATAAGTTCTGTATAATAAACAACAATGTAATAACCAATGTAATAATAAATTTATAATTTCTGTAATAAATAATTATGCAATATTAAATGTAATAAATTTAATAATAAATGTAATAATTATGTAAAAAATAAAAAATAATAGAATCTGTATGTTTAGAACAGGAAGATAGTTTTAAATTTGCGCGAATGTACTTAATGAAAATGCCCTTCTGGTGTCGGGAGAATGGGATCTAACCTAGGTGCGAATTTCTTAACGGTCGGTCCCTGGACTGCTTTTCCCTCTTGTTTTGGTTCATTCGTGTTTCTGTATCCACCCGAGGAGGATGCCAGTGGGCGTCGAAACTGTTGTGGAAATAAACTCTGTCTATTAGAGTGGGTTTTTATTTTCATATTTTGACCTTCACGTAGAAAAAAAAAGTGAAGTTTTTTGCATTCGTAAGCACTAGCTGTGGCAACAAGCGACAAACCCACAACAAAGACTAAGATCAAACACTGTCACTGCAGGTTAAAGACTGGTCAACCACCGGTCACCGTCATAGTTGTCAACACACGTAAATAATATAGCGAAAGTGGCTAGATTATGGTTGAAAATTGCTAAAATGCCTTAAATGCAGGACAAGAAAAACAAATGCTACAGTGTAAAAAAAGCCATAAGAAAAAAATGGTATACTTTCAACATTTCATTTATGGCTGTAATAGCACTAAATACGAAAAAAATTATAATAATGCGTGTGGCTGAAGAACAAGGAAAAGCAGTACATGGCACTACATGCTAGCCCAAAAACTGCTAGCAGCTAAGTTGACAACACTGTACAGGCGTACACGTGACTTATCAGCTGGCGAAAACTGAACGAGATCTCTACGGTTTCCACCTCTCCTCTCTCACAGTCTCTCTCTCTCGTCATTACAGTTTCATGTTTTTTTTCTGTGGAGAAAATGATGGAAGCTGAAATTCCGGACTTTTGAAGAATTTTAAAAATTACTTCCGGATGAAGATTTCGAGACCTAAATGGAGGACATGTCCTGGAAAATACGGACGTATGGCAACCAATGTTCCCTCTAAGGTGTGCGCGTGTGCGCGCGCACACACGTTGTGAAACCCGCGCACACAGCAAAATAAAATGCGCACAGGCTCAAGCGTATCATGAGTCACAACAGTAAATGAAATAATTTCAAAAATATACCGTCACACAAGGTCTGACCATTTGCATCAACATACTCTATAGTCGCTCTTTTAAGTATTAACCCCTTCCGCCCGACTTCGCCGACGTCCGCGCAATTACGCAATATGGATTTTTTTTACTCTATGTATTTGCATTTTTTTTCTTTTATACATTAACGCATGAATATAAACCTTCTCTTTCTTATTTTTGCATAAAAACGAATAGGTAGTAATTATCTCATAATTCATAAAAAATAAAATTATTTTTTATTTTATTCCTATTTTGTGAATGGATAAAATCATGTATTAATCTTGATAGTCTATTTTAAATTGCTAAATGCTAAAAATTGTTTTAGAAATAACTAAAATAGTCATTTTCAATTAATGTTATTTTTTTTTATTTCTTTATTTTGCTGAATTTTATTTTACTATTATTTTATTCATATTTTTAGAATGGATAAAATGTTTTCTTTTCTAAGAATATATAATATTGTAAACAGTTTTTAATATCCATTTAATAGTACCGTAATGATCAAGCTATCACCTTATGGAAATAATATTTATTAAGTATTTAATATTTATATATATTTAATTTTCAAGATAATAGCACTCAGAAAAGTTTGCACAATTTTTCACCATGAATCTAAATGTATGCACAACGAAAATTTCTTGCGCACACGGACTATAAAAAATTAGAGGGAACATTGATGGCAACCCTATCTAAGTTGTCTAAACCTGAAAACATTTTGAACATCTGTATATCATGTCTCCCCTCATACGATGTCTCTCAAAACTAAATATACCTAGTTCCTTTAATCTTTCCTCGTATTCCAATCTTCTAAGGTTAGGGAAAAGCTTGGTTGCCCTACATTGCACACCTTCAACTATATCAATGTTATGTCTAATGTGAGGGGACCAAGCTTGAATGCAGTATTCTAAGTGAGGTCTAACATAAGAATTATATAATTTACTTTTGTAACTAACATTCCACCTAATAATACCTAACATTTTATTTCCTTTATTTTTAGCTTCTAAGCACTGCTTAGAAAATTTTGGATCACTACTAACTATAATGCCAAGATCTTTTTCCTGTCCTAACATCCTTTAATCAGTTCCCTTGCATCTCATAACTAAAGTTTTCATTATTTCTACAAAAATGGATGACTGCATTTTTGAACATTGAATTCCATTTGCCCTTTACTATTCCAGGAAACTAGTCTATCAAGATCTTTTTGTAGCTTATAAGAATTTTCTAGGCCCCTATATTTGTAACTGGGGCAACTACTTTCGGTGCTTTCCTGTTAATGGGAATACCCAACTGCCCGCCATCATCTGGACTCGTATCTTGCAGAATTCATGTGGCGACAACATACCAAAAGCAGCGACGTTTTTTTCTGTGATTTTAGATGACAAAGACATTTTGGCCCCCTACTAACTGATTAATTATCACTTACATATTAACTAATTTCATTTAAATGATTAATAAATTCGGTACTTACGTATTATCGGGACTACCAAACTGTTTATGATGTATTTTTGCTTTCATCATTTTCGTTTAAACTAACGAAAATATCATAACTTAAGCTAACCAATTATCAAAGGCGTACAGTTGACCTAACTGGGCATTCAGTTGACCTAACTGGGCATTTTCCATTATATTAACCTGTTAGGTTGATTCAATGCCCAGTTAGGTCAACTGTATACCCTTGATGATTGGGTAGGTTAAGTTGTGATATTTTCGTTAGTTTAAACAAAAGTGACGAGAGCAAAAATACATTTACAAACAGTTTGGTGGTGGGCAGTTGGGTAGTCCTGTTAATAGGAAAGCACCCTACTTTTGTATCATCTGCAAATTTAGAAATTTTACAACCTACTCCCTTCTCTAAATCATTTAGATGTAAAATAAAGAGTAATGGAACTAACACTGATTGCTGTGGTACCCCACTTTTCACTTTCTGCCACCCAGATACATGACTTTTTAGAATTACTCTCTGTTCTCTATCTTCTAACAATTTTTCTACCTAATTTATAACTGACCCCAATATCCCATGGGCTTTTAATTTATATAGAAGTCTCCTATATGGAAATGCTTTACTAATATCCAAATAAATAACATCTACATCATTTCCATTATCTATCTGATCAGTTACAATATTGTGAACTTGAAACAAGATTAAAATTTTCCAAATGATCTTGAATATTATTATTTATAATTCTCTCTAGTATTTTTCCAACCAATGATGTTAAACTAACAGGACTATAATTTCCTACTTTCTTCTTACTAGGCCCTACCCTTTTTGTAAATGTGTACTACATTTGCTTTTTTCCATTCATCTGGTATCTCTGCATAATAGACCTAGCAAAGAAAATAGTAGTGCCTCAGATAAGCTTTCTTCCCCTTCTCTGAGAATGCTAGCAAATATATGATCAGGTCCAGCAGCAGTGGTGGCTCGTGCCTAGGAGCTGCAGAGCTGCAGTCCCCCCAGACACTCACTGCCAGGTGTATGATTCCTTCAGACTGTCTGAAGGAATCATACGCCTGGCAGTGAGTGTCTGGGGGGACTGCAGCTCTGCAGCTCCTAGGCACGAGCCGCCACTGTCCAGCAGTATGAATCACTTGCCTAAGATCATCCTTCATTATATGAATATGATCAAGAGTGCCTGAATTTACAGAATCTGAAGAGTTAAAATCAAAGTTATTTAAATTTTCTTCAGCAAAAATGGAACTAAAATAATCATTTAAGATACCAACAATATCCTGATCTTTTTCAAACATCCTATCATGTTCTATTGGGCTAATCCTATCATACTTTTTTTTATATTTATAAAAACTAAAGAATTTCTTTGGATCTTTATTGCTATTTTTAGCTAGATTTACTTTACTATGCCTTTTGCTCTTCCTAATCAAGAAATAAAGTGATTTAGATCAAGATCAAGATCACCATAATAAAAGTGATCTTCAAGATCAAGATCAGATCACGATCTTGATCTTCAAGATCACGATCTGATCTTGAAGATCAAGATCGTGCCCATCTCTGTATATGAGTAATCTGTATTTAAGACTGTAGCAATATTAACTTTACCATATACCCTGATACTTTATGCTCTTTGTTGATCTAAAATTATCTTTCAAAACCCCAAAGAACTTGTATTTTCCTCTAGAAGCTTCCCATATAAAGCAGTTCCCTTTCTACTAAGACGTAATTCATCTTTACTCTAAAGCTCCCTCCTTTCATAGAAATTACCCCACAAATCTATAAACTCAACCTCTTCACTACATAGCATCCTAACTTTATCATTTAAGGCTAAAATTCTGCTTATAAACTCCATGCTTACCCCAACCCTTGGTAAAATGCCCACTACATCACACTTGCTCTACCTATCTTTTGAAGTTTCTATCAGTTCCCTGTACCTATATTTAACTAGTTCTGAATTTCTGTTGAACTTAAATCTACCATATTTATTCTTGCTTGTTAACTCATTTATACATACATGAATTATATTACCACGTTGGCTTTCAGACTTCTTCATTACCTCATTGACTTTAGAAATACCTATTACCTCCTGGAATACATATTCTTCTATGGGTTTTCCTTCCCTTACAAAATTCATTGTCTTGATTCCTAATGAGAGACTCTTTACCCATAATAAATTCACACTGTACTGCACTTCTTCATCTAAATTTCCTAGTACCGTATGTGAAACCTGTTACTAGTTGCCACAACATGATTGGTATTCTCTCTAATGATATTTCTTGACTGACCTTTGACTTCAAATGTGCCACCCTTTTTTCTTAGCTAAATAATATGCCATGGGGCTGAAATGTCTTTTGGGCTGTAAGTTTGAACTTTCTGAGCTTCACATAACCAGATTTTTCCAGTTTGAACCTCCCCTCCTTGTATAAAACCACTTTTAAACACCCTTGTATAAAACTGATGGTTAACCCAGTTTCAAAAATGGCATCTGACAGTGATGTGCATCGTAAACAGAGAGCTGTTATGGTGTTCTTAACCGCAGAGAAGGAAACAGTTGGAAATATTCACAAATGTTTACGGAGATGCTGCTATTGATTGAAGCACAGTTGGACATTGGTCTAAATGTGTGAGATCATCGGAGAGAGGGAGAGCCAGCCTCAATGATGAGCCACACAGCAGTCACCTGGTATCAGCTGTGACGTCTCACTGTGCAATGTGCTAACAACATCATTTAATCAAATTGGCATGTCACATACAAGGAGCTATCACTGGAGCTAGGAATTAGTGAAGGAAGTGTGAATACGATAATTTAGCATCTGGGATACTCAAAAGTGTGTTCACGGTTTGTTCCTCACGAATTGACTGAATATCACAAAGCCCAAAGAAAAGAAATTGCTTGTGAGTCATTGGTTCGATATGAGGCAGAAGAGGATGACTTCCTTTCATGAATTGTGACTGGGGATGAGATTTGGGTACACCACTTTGAACCTGAAACAAAATGCCAATCCATGGAGTAGCATCATGCAGACTCCTCACGCAAGAAAAAGTTCAAAATGGCTCCCTCTGCAGGAAAGGTTATATATGTATATGTAGGAGGGGTTCACAAACCTCTTCTCCACACCATTACCAGTTCCAGCAAAATGTCATTACCAGATACTGGTACCGTACCTCTTTCAGTCATTAATTTATCTAGTTTATTCTTAAGTCTCCAAAGTATGGGAACTCACGACTTCTTCAATCTAAGCTATTCCAGAATTTTACTACTCTATTTGAAAAACTATGTTGTACTAGCTATGATTTACATCTTTGCTGAAAAAGTTAAGGCTATGGCCTCTTGTCCTATCATTGTGATCCTTTGTAAAAAGAGAGGGGAAGTCTATATTTATCTAACTCATTTATTATTTTATATACTTCTATCATATCACCTCGTAACCTTCTTCACTTTAGGGAAAACATGTTTAGGTGCTCCAATCTCTCTCTGTAACTAAGGTGTCTAAGGCATGGTACCATATCATCCTTGTGGCTCTCTTTTGTACTTTTTCTGGTCTCTTTGTCTTGCTCTAAATAAGGACTACTGAACTGAATGCAATACTCAAGAAGAGGCCTCATGTATGAAGTGTAGAGCCTACTTATAATTTCTGGTGATTTATATTCTATATGTTTTTGCATTAGGTTCAATCTAGCATTAGCCTTATTTCTAATTTCAATACAATGAGTTGTAGGTTTAAGATCATGATTCACAATGACACCCAAATATATCTCCTTTTTTTCTTTATTTATCCAGCTTTCATCCATGTTATACTCAAATTCTGGATTGTTATGACCAACATGCATAACTTTACACTTTTCCACATTAAATTTCATCTCCGATCTATAGTAATGTCTAATTAAGAATTAAGTGTTTGTTTATAAATTAATGTTTGAATATATTAAACTTATAAAATACGAGTTGGGAGTGCAAATTAAAAGAATACAATAATATTTAATGGATGTAATTACAATAAATTATGGTTGTTGTTGTTGTTGTTGTTAGCCAATCAGCCCACCCTGATCGAGCAAGCTGGCGGCACGCAGGTAACCGATCGCCCTCTCCGGAGTGGACCAGAGGTTCAGCGAACTAGTGATGTTGTGTTGTGTTCGTTGTTGTGCTAGAGCGGTACAGTCTGTCATAATGTGTTCAATTGTTTGTGGTGTGTCCTGGCACAGGTGGCAGGTGTCGTCTATGGAGTTGTCTAGTCTGTGATGTCCACATCGGAATCGTGCTAAGTTAACTCGATCCGATCTGCTCAGGCTGATCTCTGACCTGTTAATGGGTGGCGGCTTCTCACGTAGGACCGTATTCGGACCGAGTTGTGTCAGTGCTTTGCGGGTTAGGTGTGTGTGTGGTATGTGTTTTCTGTACTGTGGGGCGTGGTATGGAATGGAGTATTTGGTTATAATGTCTCTGGTGTTACCTTAATGGTGCGAGGTGTTGGTGCATGATTGTACATGTAGTGGCAAGGGTGTTGTGGGTTAGTTGTCGCTGCTGCCATGAATTGTGTTCCCCTCATGTCTAAATGTTCCGTAACTTTCAGTATTTTTGTTTCTGTGTGCAGGTGTTCTATTGGTGTTGTTTGAGTGCATCCTGTAATGATACGAAGTGCGTTGTTTTGTATTGTCTGTAAGGTGTTTATGTGTGTGTTTGAGATAATGGGTGCCCAGCATGGGCTAGCATAGTCCATAACTGAGCGAATATATTGTTTGTATATGAGTATTATTGTTTCCTGCTGGTGTCCAAAGTTTGTGCCTGTTAGTACCCTAAGAGTGTTAAGTCTTGACGTACATTTGTTTTTAATGTCCTAAATGTGGTTTGCAAAAGATAATGATGTGTTGTATGTGACCCCAAGTATTTTGGTCCTGTGAGTGTGTGGAATGTTGATGTTGTTTAGTGTAAGCTGTGGAATTACCTGGTGTTCTTTTGTGTTGCTTGTAAGCAAGGTGATGGTTGATTTTGTGGGCGCTACTTTGAGTCTATTGTGTGTGAGTCAGTCTTGTATACTGTTTATGTATGTTTGTAGGTTATTTGTAGCGGTGTCGATGTTGTTGTGGGTGGATGTTAGAGTGATGTCATCTGCATATGATGATAAGGTAAGCTTGTTATCTATGGGTGTTGGAATGTCATGCATGTATAAGTTGAAGAGTGTTGGTGAGAGAACAGAGCCTTGAGGGACCCCGTTCGGAAAAAGCTTGTTTTTGGATGACTTGCCATTAAATGTGACATGTGAGTATCTTCCTGAAAGATAGTTGCTCAGCCACCTTTTGGTGTTATTGTGCATGTTTGTGTTGAGTTTTTGTTTATGAGAGGGAAGCGTGGAATAGCATCAAATGCTTTACTAATGTCTATTGTTGTTAATAGTGTACGTTGAGCTGGTCGTTTGGAGTTGATGCCATCCATGATGTGCTGCGTGAGGTTAGTGAGTAATGTCGTGGTTGAGTGGTAAGGTCTGAATCCATGTTGAGTAGGCGATAGTGGAATGTGTGGGTTGGTGATTTGTAAGATTAGTCTTTCTGTTACTTTGGAAGGTGTGCATAGTAAAGTAATGGGTCTATAGGAAGCTGGTTCTGTTGGATTTTTGTTTGGTTTGAGTAGTGTAATAATTTTACCTTGTTTCCATATGTCAGGAATAATGCAGTGTTGGTATGAATATGTGCTGATATTTGTGAGAGCTAGTATTCCTTGTGGGCCCAAGTGTTTAAGGTGTATGTTAGATATGTTGTCTGGTCCAGTAGCCTTCGAATTCTTAATGTTTTTGATGATCTTGGTGGTCTGGTCTGCATTGAAGGGTGTAATGGTCGTGTCAAGTCTGTAGGTTTTCTTGTGTCTGGCTGTTTGTCTGTCTGCGTGTTTCTGGTTGTTGTCTCTGTTTAAGTGACTTATCTTTGCGTAGTGATTAACTAGAATGTTAGCTTGTTGTGTGTATGTTGGGATATTATTTTGGCTGCGACAGATAGCCGCGTGTGAGGTGTGAATGCCGCTGTTAGAGTGGGTAATGCTGTTTATAGTCTTGTATAGCCTGGATGTATCTGTGGAGTGGTTTAGTGTTGTTATGAATTCCCTGAATGTTTCTGTTTGTTTTTCTTTGAGTTTGTTGTTTATTTCTGTGTTGAGCTGTTGTATCTGCTGTTTTATGGCTTCTGTGTGTGGTGTTTGTGTGTTATATTTGAGGTTGTTACGTTGCCTTATGAGGTGGGCTATTTCTCTAGTGTAATTTGGGTTGTATTTCCTAATGTTGCCCTTGGGTATGTATTTGTTTGCATTATTGATGATCTGATTAAATGTCTTAAGTGTTGTATTGATGTTTATGATGGGTGTGCTGTTTAATGTGGTGAATTGTTCCTCAGTCTGTATTTTGAACTGTTCCCAATCAACTTTCTTGTAATTTCTGTAAGTGTGCCTAAGGCTGTTGGGCAGAGTGTAGAATGTGTTGTAATGATAATGGGCAGGTGGTCTGATGACAGTTGTTTTTCTGTTCTCCAGTGTGTATGTGTTGCTAGTGAGGAGGAACAGAACGTTATGTCTGGGGAGGAGTTTGAGTATCCTGCTTGATGTGGTATGTGTGTATGTTCTTCTGTATTGTTAAGAATGAAGAGGCTGTTTAGTTGTGTGGCTATGTTGGCGCCTCTGGTGTTGTTTTGATTGTGCAGGGACCAACTAGTGTCTTTGGCGTTGAAGTCTCCTCCTAAGATGACATTAGTGAGAGAGGCCAGATTGTGTAACTGTGGATTGCAATTGGCTGGCACCTGAGGCGAACTATCTGGTGGGATGTAAATGTTGATTAGTGTGGTGTTGTGTTTTGCGCGTGTCTTAATGTTAACTGCCTGTATTTCTATCATGTTATCTGCTTGTATTGTGTTTGTAATGTTTTGGGTAGCATCAGTGTAGCTAATGCTTTTACGTATGTAAGTGATGAGTCCACCTCCGTTACCCCCAGTACGATCATGACGGATCGCCGTGAAGTCAGGGATGGTGGGTGTTTTGTGTGTACGTTTTAGTTTTGTTTCTTGTATAAGTGCTATTGTGGTGGGATTCGGATTAACCTAACGGCCGCACCACGAATAAGAATTTTTCTTTTGTTTAAGACCTCCACGAAACCAGGCTGCTTACCTTGAAGGGTTGTTGGATCCAGGCTCGCCACCCAGACCCCCGATTCCACGACTGCTGGCTCGTGCCACCAACAGTTTCTCATTTGTTTCACAGGTCTTGCCAGAATAGCTTCGTTCCCTTGGTCCAATAACGGTCTTCAGCCTCTCAGACAAATCCAGCCTGAATTTAGTTTCCTCCGTTATGTTCTTTATTTTCTCTTGTCAAATTACACACTTAAACTATTATTTTATTTTATTATTTACATTTCCACACACATGCCAATTGGTTCCTCCACTTCTCAAAACTCGAGTTTTGACACACACGCCGACACTTTCAAACCTCAGAAGCGTCTCTTACTAAATTTGTTTATTCTTCTTTTTTTTTTTGTTCGCTAAAATGTTAACATTAAACAAGTACTTTATTATCCGTTTACTAACAGGGTTTAACCCTTTACTGCCCAAATATTTTGTAGGGTTAAGTTATGAATGCGTGTATTTGAAAGGTTACAAATTTGTCCTTTTGGCAGTAAAGGGTTAACAAGCGACCGTCCAACTCTCACTCTTTTTCCCATACTAATTTAATAAAACTGTTTTATTCCTCATTCCTTGTTTACAAGTTTACCATTTCTTTATATATAACTTATTGTTTATTCTTTTCGTTCATTAACATATTAACATATAACATACTTATTCTTTATTTATTGTTTAAAATGTTTGTTTACTTATTTAATAATTATTAATTCTTTACTATTTATATGTATTTAAGACTTGTTGGTTATTCAATTCTTTCATTTGTTTGTTATTAACATTTACATATTAACGTATAACATACTTAGTCTTTTTTTTTATTTTTGCTGGAAAGAAAGAGAGAACCATTAAAATCCCATCTACAACAAGTATTTCATTCAAAAATCAAAGAAATTTAATATATAAATAATAATAATCAAGGCCAGGGGGAAAGGGCTGAGAACTAAAAGGGGAAAGGGTTCACCCTCCACATCTCCCCCCCCCCCCCCCAAGCTCCTTTCCACCTGTCTTGCCATACAGCCTACACACCTACTACATTATCCTAATATCCTAATATGGTTCTCTCTTCCTTTCCCTACAATCTTTATACAAAAATATTTATTAACAAATTATTTACATAGAAACCCCCCTTTTTTTTTTCACATTTTTTTTTTTATGTACAAAAAATAATTTCAAAATTTTTCAAATTTTTTAGTTTTTTATTTTTTATTTTTTATTTTTTTTTATAAAAAAATAATTGTTTTCAATTTTAAATCATTTAAATTATTAATTACATACATGGCTTGCATAAGAATAACAGATATTTACAAATTTACTTTATAAATCATTCATTTATTTATTTAAATTATAATTCAGTTATTTAATAATCTTTATATTTAACAAATACAGTAAACATTCAAACATTCAATATTTAGGACTAACAGCTGGCTAAAAATTACTTTCTCTTTAATAATTTATGTTATACTAAAAAAATATATCTACAATTTCATTTTTTAATAGTTATTTACAATAGTTATTTACAATACCAGGAATGAGGTTGAAACCTGCAAGGCAGCAAATCACCGGAGCCAGGGAGCAGCAGGTCTGGGGAACTCACCCAGACACCTTCCTCCTTCAAGCACAGCCCAGCTTCTGGCCTCAAAATGTAGGCTGCCACCTGGTTGAATTTCCAACCACTCGCTCTTTCACACATCATACAATACTACTCTTTTTTCCTACAGAACACTACACTAATACTTTATACTACATTACCATCACCACTCCCTAAACACTGTTGCACTTTCTCTATCATTCTAGCCCATCTACTTCTAATATCTTCTCTAATACTACTTGTTAATTCTACATCTAAGCTTTTATTCAACACATTTTCTTCTATCTCAAGCAATAACATTCTCACTTCCTCACAAAAATCAATCACATTCATTCTCTTCCTCATTCTTTCATTTATACTTCCTTCACCTCTATCTACTCCCCATTCATCCCTCACACTTTCCATTAAGGTCACAATACTTTGCTCAGTTACACTCCTTTCTCTCTCACATACATTTTCCCTTTCACTCTCACTCTCAAGAATTGTAAATCCCACAATCTTAATACCCCCTCCCTGACACAATCTTTCCACTTCTGAGTGAAGAAGATTTCCCTTCTCCTCCTCTTCTCCTCCACCCTCGGAAAATCCCAGAAAAGAAAGGCCCTCAAGGTCTGAGACCCCAAAACCCTCAAACGAGAATTCCCCGGATGGACCAGGCTGGCACCATGAACCACCAAAGTCCCGAACATCCCATTCTAACTTTGCCTCACCTGCGGCTGTTCCAGAGTCCAACTGGGAATCCTTCAGCTCATGTACTTCACCTATCTGCCTGGCTTTCTCACCTTTCATTCCCTTTCTTCTCACCTTTTTCTTCCTTTTTGCCCGCTTTGACACAATCAAGAACTCCAGATCTGCATCCATCCATTCACCCTGGATTCCCATCATGTTCTTGGTTTCTAGCGCTTTCTTTTGTTCCATCCTCTCACACATATCATACATTGGGTGACACGATGTACTCCGGAGGTATTCGCCATTTGCACAACTGCCGATGATGTGCTCTTCTTCACACTGTCCATTTTCTTGCTCCCTCTCAATCACATACGTTACCCCATTCTCCCATACCTTTCTCACCACAAATGGACCCTCAAACTTTTGCGCCAACTTATACTCATTCCTTCTTCCAGTCTCATGCACCTCTTTCAAAACAAGCTCACCAACACCAAATGACCGAAAATGCACACCAGCCTCTCTCCATCTATCATACGTACTCTCATTTAATCGTATCTCCTTTTGCACAAACCTTCCAAATGCAGACACATACCTTCTTGGGGAAGTTTGAATGGCTGAGTGGTATGTTGAATTGTAGCACCAGGCAACTCTTGCCAACTCAGCATCCCACTCAGCCCCTTCCCCAGTACATACACGCAGCATTTCACTTATCGTTTTCACCGTTCTCTCAGCCAAACCATTCAAAGCAGACATATACGGAGTTATTCTAACATGCTCTATCCCATTCTTACTCAACATTCTCTCAAAACTAGCACCCCTAAACTCAGGCCCATTATCTGTTAAACACTTACGCGGCCTTCCAAGCATCATTGGCAAAATACTCTCTCTCTCATCACTCTTGCAACATGCTCACTTGTTTTATTCTCTAACGCAGCAACATACACAAACTTACTCTTGTGATCGACCCCTACTAATATTCCAACTTTCCCTCTACTCGTTCTCGGCATACTCACAATATCAAACACCACAAGCTCCCAGGGTTCTTTCACTTCAATCTTTCGCACTGGGGGCTGCTATACTGGGACTGGTATTTTCGCTTTTGGCAACTCTCACAAGTAGTTGCCACTTCTGCAACAACCAGTCCCAGCCTTGGGTGGAAAACCATTCCTTCCATTAATTCCCATAACTTGTTTTTTCCCACATGCCCATACATCCTATGTGTAATAATCACCAATCCTACCATACCCTCAAATGTCATCACTGGCACACTCTCTGTCTCACCCACCTTATTTACCCTCATATAATATAGCACTCCCATCCATACAGCCAACTTTTTTGCATACCTTTTATACTCTTCCACCTCTTTTGACCACTCTCTCACATCTGTACCATTATACACATTCTCTCAACTTGCATATCACTTCATCTCCCTCTTGCATATCTAAAATATCTTCATCTCTCAACACTTCACACTGGTCTTCCACCTCTAACTCAATTGCTCCCACTAACACAGCATCTATACCTGTGCTCGGAAACATTCCCATACTGACCACATGCTCTCCTTCTCTCATTACTGAGCCCTGACCAACATCCACACTCAAGTTCATATTCTCAAGGAAATCAATTCCCAGTAGAAAATCCCAGGGCATTGATTCCCCTTTCAAGACTATGAACTTGTGCTCCCATACCTCTTTACATGCACCTAATCCCACCCTCAACTGCACAGCTTCATGTGACGCGACTGTTCCCCCTCCGATACCACGTATTCTCACACCCACTCTTTCTCGGGATACAGGCACATTCTCTTCATCTAAATCACACAACACTCGCTCATTCACCAGACTGATTTGGGCACCTGTATCCACAAGACCCCTGTAGAGCTCAATAGGACCTTCTGGAACCCTTACAGGAACCACAGAAGGGCTGAGCTCTACCTCATCCACACAGTCACGTATCATCCATGGCCCCTCTAACATACCTACTTCCATACAACCTTCTCCCTCTGACTCTCTCTGTGCAGCTCTAACTTCATCCAAAACCCTTTCCAAATTTTCACCTGGCACTATGCTTTTATACCTCTTCCTTTCACTCACCCAATTGTAATGTACACCACTAATACACTGCAAATGCAAAATCAGGGCTCCTTTCTCCTCGATCCTTTCATCTTTATACACAATCGGACAATCATTACCATAATGCACATACACTTCAACACTAAACAATGAGCTGACCACCATGAGGACCTCTTGAAAAGGAAAAATACCCGGGCTCCCCATGGCTTTCAGCTCACGTACATAATTGCGGACCTTACAAACACCCATCCTTTCTGGTTTCTTAATCGCTTCATTCATAACCAAGGTCCGCAATTCATTCACACTCCCTGGTATTCTCATTTTTAACCCATCCAATTTCAAATCTTTCAACCCATACCATACACTTTCAAACAAACTGTCGCCACCCCCCCTACTTTCATGCAACTTTACTATTCCCACTGGCAAATACTCAGGGTCGACCACCTCTTTCTCACACCTTTCATTCACCCCAGGTATTCTTGACATCAGGTCAGCCATACAATTCCTCTCCCCTGGCACATACTCAATCTTATAATCAAACTCACTCAACTCAAGCAAAGTTCTAGCAATTCTTCCATCCACAACTTTCATTCTCTCCATATATACCAAGGGCTGATGATCAGTCTTTAAAATAAATTTCATTCCATACAAAAATGACTTGAAAGCTTTCACACAAAACCTCATTGCCGCAAGTTCTCTCTCAATTGTACTGTACTTTCGCTCTGCCTTACTGAATGCTTTAGATACATACCCAATTACTCTCCTTCCTTCCTGTCCTTCCTCTCCCTGCAACTGGCACAAGCACCCACCCATACAAAATCCACTCGCATCTGTATACAATTCTAGCAAACTCGCTCCTTCACTCAGGTCCGGATAAGCCAACTCCACATCTTTCGCTGCTTCCACTCTCAATTGCTCAAATGCTTCATTCATCTTCTCCGTCCACACCAACTGAGTACTACCTTTCATTCCAGTCACTTCGGTCAGGGGTTTCGAAATCCCAGAGCAGCCCGCTATAAATTTCCTCTGAAACTCTACAAGTCCCAGAAAAGATTTAAGTTCACGAACTGTCCGAGGTTTCGGGAACTCCCTGACTTTTTCCATATACTCCCCACTCTTTCGTATACCACTCGAACTCACCTTGTGCCCCAGAAATGCCACACTTTCCCTGAACCACTCACACTTACTTGGTTTCACTCGTAGTCCGACTTCATCCAACACTTGCAGTACCTCTCTCATTATCTTCAGGTGCTCCTCAAATGTCTCTGTCATAATCAAAATGTCATCTATAAAACATATGACATTTTCCCTTGCAAACTTACCAAGAACACGATTCATTGCTCTCTGAAATGCAGCAGGTGCAGCTGTAAGTCCGAACGAGAGAGCACGGAACATATAATGATTCCTGGCTGTGGAGAAAGCAGTTATGGGACGAGACTCTGGCTCAACCGGCATCTGGTAATATCCCCTCAATAGGTCCAATTTACTAAACACCCTCTTTCCATGCAAAGAGTATACACTTTCATTTATCAAGCACATCGGAAACCTGTCTTTCACTGTCCTTTCGTTCACCATTCGATAGTCCACACACAAGCGAATCCTTCCATCAGGTTTCCGCACAGGCACTATTCTACTATTCCACGGACTTGTGCTCTGTTCAATCACTCCCATTCTCTCTAATTCCTCACACTGCTCTTCTATCTCATTCATTACTGGTGGGGAGAACCGTCTTGGCCTTTGGTAGATCGGAGTCTCATCCGTTAACTGGATCCTGAAGGGAGGTAGTTTTGTTAAACGGAGGTCATCATCTCCTCGGGCCAATACGCTCCTTTTCTCCCCTGCCAACTGCCACACCTGCATTCGCTCACTCTCACTCAACTGTTCGCCAACAATCACCTCCTTTCTGATTTGTTCAGTCGTCCATTCCTCCCCACATTCTTGCCCTCGTTCATCCATTTGTATTCCATTTTCTCCCTCCTCACATACTTCCTCAATCACTGTATACGCTCTCCCTATCACATCCCCCTCATTTATTCTCTTTCGCCATGCACCCCCATCTTCCCTAGCTTGCACACAAATCCATGGGTTACTCTCATCAATTATACCATCATACACATGCCCAACTCTTTTCACTTTATAGGATGCATCCATACCATTCACAAAAATCATGCTTCCCTGCCTTTTTCTTCTATTATCACTCACTGGCCACTCAACATGCACCAATGCTGGGGTTCCCTTTTCCAGATTTACACTCTCAGATGCTCTCACCTCATACCCTTTTATTACCCTCATCCAATCCGATTCACTTCTCCCCACATAGAATTCACACTTACCCAACTCATTCTTCCACTCAATCATACGTCTAGCAGGATGGATCACCAATCGATTCTTTTTCAAAAACTCATACCCCAGAATCATGTCATACTTTTCACTCTCCTTATCAACCACATAAAGCACACATTCTTCCATTTCACACCCCATCACTTTCACTTTAATCTGCACCTCTCCCAACACTCGTACTGGGATGTTCCCAACCCCTTTAATTTCCCCAGTTACTCCCCAATTCACTCTTCCTAATTCATTCTCTTTACACAAACATCCAATTCCTTGCTTACTTATTAAATTAGGTGAACATCCTGTATCCACTAATGCCCTCCATACACTCCCTCCCCATTCAACAGGAATAACCATACACTCTGCCTTTTTCTCACTCGCTCTCACTTCCTTATTCACTTGACACCATCCTGCTAATGCCTCAAATACACATTCATCATTCAGAGAAGCAGGGACCCCAACCCCAATGAGAGGCCCCTGCCCTATGCGTTTCCCGTACTGGGACCAGCCTCGCCATTTCCAGTGACAGCACCCCCTTGAGGGCCCTGCCTCTGAGGTTGAGGAGCTGGCATGGCTGACACTGGCCGATTTCCTGCATGAGAGACAGGACTCCCTCCCGCTGGTGCTGGAGCACCCTGCTGTGGGCTTGACAGAACCGGGCAATATGCCCAAAGTTCCCACATGCCCTACATTCATACCCAGGTGTTCTGCATTCATACGCCATGTGTCCCATCTGCCCACATGCAAAACACGCACCCACTCTTCTTCTACAGGTCTCTATACTATGTCCCCCTCTACCGCAATATGCACACCCTCTCACATTCCCCATATTCCCTCCATTCACTGGCCCTCTTTGCTCATTCATTGTTGACTGGCCTTGAAGCCCTTGCCTTCTATACGTTTGCCCCAGCATCGGACCATTCATTCTGGGACCCGATGTGGGAGGAGGCCCTGGTTGTTGCATGGCCGACCCTCCATACACCCTTGTGAATTCGTTCACAAAGTTAGCCAGCATTTCCATTGGGTTTTGGGCCATGGATGCTTGGCTAACTGGAGGGTGACCTGGCCTAGTATTTCTTAATGCGTCCGCATAACTAGGAAACACAGGTACTTGTTCCTCCCTCATCGCTGTCCCCATTCGCACATCTGCTTCCCTATTACGCCCAATCCACTCTCATACACTCGGTCCTCTAACAATTCCAAGATTTCATGCCACTTCAAACGTGTCCCTCTCACTCTTACACACTCTTTCCTCTTAACATTCAAAAACTCTCTCACACTCTCAGGTACTGTCTCAATCAACTTTCTTACCAACCTTTTATTCTCATCTATCCCATCATCTCCAAATTTCTTTCTCGCCAAAGTTTCAAGTCTATATGCATACAAATCAATACTCTCCCCCTTCTGCATCCTTGCTCTCTCAAAATCATCCTTCTTTCGATATTTCACACCCCCTCTTATTCTTAACACTTGCTCCACCAATCTCTCCCTTAACACCTCATACTTCACAGGCACTCCTGAATTTACAACAACATTGTAAAACTCTAGCAACCTACCTTCCAAACAGTCACCCATCTCTTTCACCCAATACTCAGGAGCGTCTGGATACTTGCTCTTACAATAACGTTCATACTCTTTCAAAAACTCTTGTACATCTCTCCCACTATAAACATTAAATTTTGCAACCTTCGGAATCTCCCTAATTAAGATTCCCTTATGCACTCTTACACCCTCACTCGTATCACTCTCAGTTTCAGTCTCACTCTCACTCTCATACATACTGTCCTCAATGCTGGAATAGAGGGAGTCATCTGCTAACGCAGCGTTGAACCTTCCGAGAAGCCCTCTTACCAGATGCCCTCCGAGCCCCCTTCATTCCCGCCTTGCCCCTCTTAGCCTGCCCTTCCATCCTCTTACCTTTCTCCCTCTGATCCTCACCCTCAAGCTTCTTCTTACCCTCCTTAGGGGTGGAATGCACCATCACCTTGTAAGGTCTTTCTTCTTTCCCCTCACTCACACTTTCACTTCCTTCTCCTTCCAGGCCCCCTACTGCTACCTCCTTTAGGCATGCCCCTTTCTTACTACCAACACCCTTACTATTTTCCCCTTCAAAACCCCCCTTCCCTTCCTTTTTCTCTTTCCCATCAAGCTTGCCCTCCAACTCACTCATTCTCTTAACCATTGCCTTTAACCCATCATCCATCTCTTTCTTACTCTCAGTCATCATTCGTCAGCCAGACTCTGTTCATTCGTCAGCCAGACTCTGTCATTCGTCAGCCAGACTCTGTTGGATTCGTCAGCCAGACTCTGTACTGAACGGACGCATTTCCTGAGCTCTCTGATTTTGCATCTACTTTTGTATATTGCTGAGAATTTTACTTTTGGATAGTTTTGAATTTTATATACTTGCGTTTAAATTTACATTGTTATAGTTAAGTAATTGAATATTAGTGGTTTTTAGCGATTTAGAAGTTTTCATAGTGTGCCGGCTTAATTTAACTTATACCTGTGACGGTTTAAATTAATTTTTAACTGCGCGATGCCGTCGCAGAAAGCGTCGTGTGTTAGGTGTAGGGTAAACCGGTGGTATTCGGAATTTAAGGATTATAACGACGGTCCAATGGCGATTACCGATAGATCAGTTTGTTTCTTTTGCGAGTTCATGGAGGAATTAGTTGGTATAAAACGCAGTGTACGTGAGGTAGCGGATAGACTTGCAACGCTTGATGAGGGCAGTATTAGGGCTACGGTTGACGGAAGCCGAACCAATACTAACGTTGAAGACGTTAGTAATTTGAAGGGTGAGGTGCGTAACTTAGTTTCTAGTTTAGGTAGCTTGTCGGGAAGGTTAGATAGAGTTGAGGAAGAGGTTAAGGTTAGTCCGAGAGTAGTAGATAGCGAGGGATTTAGAGAGGTTAAGGGTGGAGCTAGGCCGTGTACGTTAGGTGATAGGAATCCCCCCCCCTATCGAGGTTTTGAACCCTTTCGCCCATTTGGAAAGGGACGTGAATGAGGGGGGAAACTATTTTAATTGGGGACTCTTTAGTGCGCCACATGGACAAAGAGTTCGTTAAACGGAATCCAACCAAGAGGAGGAGGGTCTGTCTCCCAGGGGCCAGGGTTGACAGAGTTAGAGACGAAGTGGATAGGGTTGACGTTGCTTCCCGTCACTCAATGTTGGTGACGATGGTAGGAGGCAACGACTCGTATAGGCCCGATACGAGAGTGCCTGACCTTTTGGAGAGATATAGGGGGTTAATTAGGTCCCTGAAGGCGAGGTCAGATAGATCTTTAGTTCTAGGTATTACCCCTAGGCACGGGTTGGGTCTTAGAATTACGTCAAAAACAATATTTTTGAATAACAAATTAGAAGAGATTTGTGCTGAGGAAAATGTACCCTTCGTAAAGCTGTGGTCCGAATTCAGTGATCCTAGCCTTTTTATAAAAGATGGGGTGCATTTTAATGAAATAGGTAATGCTAGGCTAGGTAGGTTAATAGACGAAAACGTGCGAAAGCTGTATAGGTCGAAGCCTTCTTTAAACATTGTAGGTCCGGGAAACGCGGGCCCGACGTGATAAATAGTTTAAAACGCGGGCCCGTGGTAAAAAATAACTTAAACGTCTTTTATTGTAACGCGCGTAGTATTAGAAATAAATTAAATGAATTTAAGGCGGTAATTTATTCCGGCAACTATGATATAGTTGCTATCACTGAAACTTGGTTGAATACCGTGACTCGGGACTTGTTGGGGGAACTTGATATACCAGGTTTTAAACTATCTACTAATGATAGGTTACATAGGTTTGGAGGAGGCGTTTTGCTGTACATTCGTAATTCCCTTAGGGTTATCGAGGTTAAGTTAGATTTTCCGGCAGCAATTAATGCGATATGTGTTGAAGTTAGGGCGCGTAGTATTAGTTTTAATTTTGTTGTTGTTTATAGACCTCCCGTTCAACCCCTCGATACAGATACTAGATTTTACTCACTTCTTGGTAATTTTATTGACAATCGGAATAGTATAATTGTCGGAGACTTTAACTGCCCTAATGTTAATTACGAGAATTTTACTGGTAATGAGGAGGGTTTGAGATTGGTTGAGTTTATGGACGATAACTTTTTACGACAGATAGTTACCGAACCAACGCGCGGTGATAATATTTTAGATTTGGTGATGACGAACGGCGAGAATATAGCCTAGTCGAAGGTTTAGAAGTAGGCGAGAGTTTAGGATGTAGTGATCATCAAATTCTTAGGTTTAAGTTATTGATAGAAAACACTCAGGATAGTAACGTAATAGAAGTCCCTGATTTTCGTAGGGCTAATTTTGATAGTTTTGCGGATAGGATGAGAGTAGTGGACTGGGATAACTTATTTATGGGTAATGACACAAATTTGCGTTGGGTGGCGTTTAAAGAAAGTTTTAGGAATATTGAAAGGGAGTTTATTCCTCGTAGGCCCAAGCGCGTTAGAAATCGTGGTAGGCCGAAGTGGTGGACTAGGGAAATAGGCGAGTTCATAAACGAGCGTAATAGAGCGTATAAACTTAATAAGCGCAATGGCACGGCAGCTAACTTTAATAGATATATCGAGCTTAGACGTCAGGTTAAAAGATCAGTTAGGAATGCTAAGCGTAATTTAGAGATACTTATAGCTGCGGATAGTAAACATAATCCAAAAAAGTTTTTTGAATACGTAAATAATCGTAAGCCGGTAAAAGATAACATAGGCCCTCTAGTGGATGTTAATGGCGCTTTGGCTTCTGACCCTCAGGCGATGGCGGGTATTTTCAATAACTTTTTTGCGACAATTTTTACCGTAGAAGACGTAAATAATGTCCCCGACGTGGACGATATCGTTCCATTTAGTAGCGAGACTATTTTGGATGAAATAACTGTTTACGAGGCTGAGATTGCGCATTATATCGATAGGCTAAAAGTTAGCAAGGCTCCAGGCCTTGACCCTTTTTATCCCAGACATTTGAAAGATTTGAAAGACGTTATCGTAGGCCCCTTAACGAAGATTTTTAATCAGTCACTCGAAACGGCGATTATTCCTGAAGACTTCAAATTAGCTAACGTCACGCCTATTTTTAAGAAAGGCGACCGCGCAGTAGCTAGCAATTATAGGCCCATTAGCTTAACGTCAATTGTCGGTAAACTTTTGGAATCCGTAGTTAGGGATCGTATCATCGATCACTTAGAAAGTAGAGATTTGATTAATAGTAGTCAGCATGGGTTTCGACGCCATAGGTCTTGTTTAACTAACTTGTTAGAATTTTATAACGAAATAGTGCGCGAAAACGATAGGCAGGCATAGAACAGCTGACGTTATTTATTTAGATTTTAAAAAGGCGTTCGATACAGTTCCGCATAGGAGACTAATTGCGAAGGTTAAAGCGCACGGTATACGCGGTCAGGTAGCTAACTGGTTAGAAGAATGGCTTCGTGCTAGGAGACAGAGGGGCGTAGTTAATGGTAGTGAATCGGGGTGGTTAGATGTAGGTAGCGGTGTCCCACAGGGTTCAGTGTTAGGCCTGTTGCTATTCGTCATTTACATTAACGACATAGATGTAGGATTGACTAGTAACGTGTCAAAATTTGCGGACCATACTAAAATAGGCGGTAAGGTTGTTAACGAGGACGATAGAAATAGGATCCAAGACGATGTAAATAGGATTATGGAGTGGACAGATAGGTGGCAGATGCAATTTAACGTAGACAAATGTAAAGTTTTGCATATAGGGTCTCGCAACAATAATTACGCGTACACGATGGATGATAGGGAGTTAGCGAGCGTTGACGAGGAAGTAGATTTAGGCGTACGCGTATCTAAGGATTTAAAGGTTAGGAACCAGTGTCTGGAGTCTTGCGCAAAAGCTAATAGGATTTTAGGCTTCATAGCGCGTAATTTCGAATTTAAATCGAAGGATATTATATTGCCCCTTTACAAGTCCCTAGTCAGGCCTCATTTAGAATATGCCGTTCAGTTTTGGTGCCCGTACTTGCGTGAGGATATTGATAGGTTAGAAAGGGTTCAGCGTCGTGCCACGAAACTTATTCCGTCATTGCGCAATAAGCCTTATGAAGATAGGATTAAAGAGTGTTATTTTATTTATTTGTCGGGTTCGAAATCCCAGCTGAGCCGTGAACGGCCAAATTCTAAAGGGCAAGTTCTACCTAAAGCCCAAGTTAAGCTAAATTAAAACTTACGGATTTGAGATCCTATTAGGTCCTACCTCAGGGTAACCTCAGAGTTGCTGACTCGATGCGGGCCTACCTTAGACCTTAAATTACATGAACTTAAAAGGTAAACAAAAGGGTACTATTTGTGGTCTTCTTTCTGAACCTTGCAACAACAACGCAACCTGGACTATTGCACGATGCAACAATCATGTATCTAAACAACCAAACTGAATTGCAAGAGAGCTCTCTATCAAACCACACCTTTACGTACGACCTTCCACAAACAAGTAGAAAGGACGCGCAGCGTCCCAAAATGATGCCAACAATGTGACCAAACAACGATGCCACAAGAGCTCAAAAATGCTAGTTCTAAATTAATTTAATTTTTCACTAACCTTACAATTATGAGATGGATATATATACACACCTTAACTTAATATATATACAAGCAATGCTGCATCAATCAGCTTAGTCATCGTATCGCCTTGGGACAACAATGGTTCTTCCTCTTCTAGATTTTCTAACACTCCCCACCGAAGAGGCATTGTTGTCATTACCTTCTGCAAGGTTAGCCAAGCCTTCTTCATGAGGCTGTAACTCAAATGTTTCATCTTGACTATCTGTGTTTGTGCTGATTTCTAAAGCATAGAGTTTTTGTATAGGTCTCTTTAACTTTCCTCCTGAAGTCTTTACCAGTGCAGACCTAACTAAATTGTCTTTGCCAACAAACAACTCTTCAATTATGCCAAGCTTCCAGCATTGCCTTGGTCTTTCATCCCCAATCATTACCACTTCTCCCACCTTGATACAATTTGCATTGGAGCCCTTTACCTTGCCTGATGGGTAATAATTGAGTTCTGGCAAGTATTCCATCTGCCACCTCTTCCATAACTGATCTTGTAGCTCTTCAAGGTACCTGAACCGTCTGGTTAACTCTCCTTGAGTGCTCTGGATGGGCTGCAAGTCTTCTGGCACACTGGGGTTTGATGTTAATCGTTTACCACAAAGAAAATGATTTGGTGTCAATGGCTCTGCATCCTGCCTACTGTTGTAAACAAAAGTGATAGGCCTACTGTTCACCATTGCTTCTACTTCACATAAAACAGTAGGAAATTCTTCTTTGCTCAAATGAGCATTAGCTAAAAGTTTCTTTAATGGACACTTTACACTTCTCACTAGCCTTTCCCAAAATCCTCCCCACCATGGTGCTCTCTCAACAATAAACTCCCACTGTACCCCTTGGTGTGAAAAGTAGGATTGGAATCCTTCCTCTTTTAGCAAGGACCAAATTTCTTGGAGTTCCTTTGCAGCCTTTTTGAAGGTTTTTGCATTATCCGATATGATTTATTTGGGAAACCCCTTCTGTTCACAAACCTTTTAAAGGCCAAAAGAAATACATCACTACTTAAGTTGCTTACCAACTCCAAATGGATTGCTCTGGTGGTAGCACAGGTGAAAAGACATATATAACCTTTGTTAGACTCCCCTCGCTCATACACATAGACTGGCCCTGCAAAGTCTACTCCCACTACATCAAATGGGGCAGTATAGACACACCGTTCTCTTGGAAGTGGAGCCACCTTTTCATAATAAGGCTTTGCACTCCAACGCTTGCAAACCACACATTTATGCAAGACCTTTTTCACTACTTGTCTAATTTTGAGAATCCAAAATTGTTGTCTAATTTCTATTATCACTTCTCTAACTCCAGCATGTAACAGCTTATGATGAGTATCCAGGATCAAAAGGTCCACAAAGTGCCCCCCAGAAGGTAGCAAAATTGGATGTCTTTTCTCCTCTGGAAGCCCAGAAAACTGTAGTCTACCTCCTACTCTCAATAAATCCTGATCCAAAAACACATCCAAACCCTTGAGCGCAGAATGTGTTGGTAGAACCTGTAATGGATGGCTGGTGAGCAATTCTCTCTCTTCACCAAATTTTTCTTCTGCATATATACCACCCAGTATTTCCTGGCTTGCTGAATCTCATTACTGTTCAGAATTCCTTCCCTTCTTGTTTCTCCCTTAATGTTGTTGGTAAATCTATATACCCATGCTGTCACTCTTAACAATCTTTTCAGACTGCTAATGTCCTCAAGCCTCAATATGGGGTCCTGCTGCATAACTTGACAACTGTTCACAGCGCATTTTCTCACCTCACTCACCCATGCTTCTTCAGCCTGGCATTCTCCTACAATAGGCTGATTAGAAGGCCAGTTTTCACTTCCAAGTTTTAGCCACTCTGGCCCATTCCACCACAAACTTGATTGTGAAAGATCTTTCACCGAAATTCCTCGTGTTGGTAAATCAGCGGGGTTTTGGATGCCTGGACAATGCTTCCATTGCTTGGGATCTGTGTGCGCTTGAATTTCCTCCACCCTATTGGCAACAAATGGTTTCCATTTCCTTGCCTGACTTCTTAACCAGTGCCAAACTATAGTGGAGTCTGTCCAATAATAGCTTGGAATTTCATAGAGGGCCAAAGACTTTCGCACTGTAATTGCAAGCCGACTAGCAATAACGGCACCCATCAATTCCAACCTTGGAACAGAAAGCCTTTTCAAAGGTGCTACTCTACTCTTTGCAGCAACCAACCTGCAACTTACTTCTTCTTGCAATGCGCCTCTTATATAAATACAAGTTGCATAGGCTTCCTCACTTGCATCACAAAAGATGTGCAGCTCCAAATTGTCTGGACTATTGTTCAACTCTCCAAAGTACCATCTTGGGATTTCAATGTCTCCAAGATGTGCCAATTCTTTGAACCAATATTTCCACCTTACCACCATATGATCAGATAACTCTTGGTCCCAACCAAGTCCAATTTCCCAGAGGCTCTGAAACCAAATTTTTTACTTTATCACAAATGGAGCCAGGAATCCAAGAGGATCAAAGACCTTCGAAGCCAAACTAAGAGCTGTACGTTTTGTCCACCTTGTCTCATTCTCAGCCAGCTCTACTAAAGATTTCCCATTGAAGGTAAACAAATCATCATCTTGCTGCCAAACGATGCCTAGCACCTTTGCGTCTATTGCCCACAACTCCTTAATACCAGAATCCTCAATACTTTCTGCTGCATCAGGTACTACAGAGGAATGACTCATAAACTCTTGTAATTGCGAATGATTGGTCTGCCATTTTCTGAGCTCCATGCCAGCCTCCCTCATTATAGCTCTAGCCTCCATGAATATCTGTTTAGCCATTTCTGTATTATCCACGGAACATAGCAAATCATCAACATAAATTTTTCCTTATGTGTTCAATAGTGTTAGGATAGACTTCAGAATATTTCTTAAAATGGTACTGCATAGTAGCTGCCAACAGAAATGGACTAGAGCTGAGGCCAAACAACACTGACTTCATTCTATATGCTTGAACCTTAGGTTCATTTTCCAACAAGTCTTTCGTATCCACCCACAGATACCTTACTGCATCTCTGTCCTCTGGTTTTAACTTTATCCGCAAAAAGGCTTGCTTAACATCTGCAGTCAATGCTACTCTACCAAACCTGAATCTCAGTAACAAGGAAAATAAATCTGCATTTAAATTTGGCCCAGCATCCAAACAGTCATTCAAGGACACACCACCTTTGTCCTTGGCTGAGCCATCAAAAACTACCCTCAGTTTGGTGGTAGTTTTGTCTCGCCGTACCACTGCATGGTGTGGCAGATAATGTGCCTCCTGGCTCACCAGCTCACCTTGCACCCTTTCAGCATAGCCCTCCCTTACATAACTTAGGATGGCCTCATCGTATTCAATTAACAACTCCTCATTTTTCTTAGCCTGTACAATGAAGTCTCCAACCTCCGATTAGCTAGCTGAAGGTTTGAACCAGGTTTGCAATAATCCTTCCATGGTAGGCCAACTTCATAGCAACCATCTCTAAACCCAATCCCTTTTTCGAAGTGCTCTAAAACATCATTGTTCACTGTACTTGCCTGGTTGTCCTTTATACCAATAGATTCAAGTTCCCAAAATGCTTTCAAATGCCTTTCCAGACCATGGCTGTTCTCCTCAATCTTAATAAAGAGAGCCTTAACTTCCATTTCATTGCAATAACTACCATGTAGCATCCAGCCTAGCTTACTTTCAATAGCTACTGGGCCTTGAGATGTACGGACAATATTACCAGTGATGAAGTCCCAATAATAGTCAGCTCCAATCAAAAGACTAATATCTTCTGTTCCCTCAAACTTATTATTGCCCAAATTAATTCCTTTAACTTGCAATTCTTGGACACATGCCATATCTAAACAAGTAGTGACTGGAGCACAAAGTTCCTCAATCTCTACAGCTTGGACCTTGATAGTGGGACTTTGCGGTAACAACCCTTTAACCAGAACTTCTACCTTCTTAAATTTGGTTCAGTTTTGAACGGAACCCCCAAACCCAGAAATTCTTAAATTTTCCCTCTTAAGTTCTTTAAACTTCAATTTTCTGGAAATTCTGGTCTTAATAAAACTACACTGGCTACCACTATCAAACAACACTCTTACAGTAGCTTCTCCCTCATTCCCAATTAATAAGGCTGCAGTTGTTTGCAATAATCCCCCTTTACTTTTACTCCCTTGCATAGCAGTGGCATGTGCCACTGATGTCTCTACTTCTGGGGTAGGCCTACTAAGAGTGTTTTCACACAATAATGGCTGATGCCTACCATGACATTTTTTGCACAAAATTTTAAACTTACAAAACCTTGCTCTATGACCCTTCAAAAAACATTTAAAACATGCTGTGGACTTAGTTACCCTGTCCTTTCTCTCCTCAAAGGGTAAGGCCTCAGCCACTTCACATTTATATGACTTGTGGTTGCCTTCGCAAAATATACATTCCTTGATTCCCTTTAATTTATTCTCAGAGGAGGCATGTAGAGCTGACACTGTACCTGGGCTATTCCTTTTTGTGGAAACTTTGGTGCTGTGCCTGCCTTTGTCCTCTTGTTTACCATCCCACTGTGCAAACTCAACTCCCTCTCGTCTTGCTAATTCTGTGCCTAAAAGACTTAACATCTGCTGAAGGGGGATGTACACATGTTCTGCAGAGTGTCCCTACTTAATTCAAGCAAAATTGAGCTAGGCAATTTAGACTCCAGTGTAGGAACCAACATTATACCATACTTTTCCATTCCTACACCCAAGTTGTCCAGGGACCTAGTTCTAATTTCAAATTCATCATATAACTGCCGTAACTCCTTGACACTATTAGGATTATTAACAGGAGGTATAGTTAAAAGTGCACGGAGGTGGCTTTTAATTAAGATCTCTGGCTTACCAAACCGTTTCTTTAATATATCCCAAGCCACATTATAATTAGCCTCTGTTAATGCTAATCCTGCTATAGTCTTTGCTGCCTCCCCTTCCAAGAGGGACCGCAAATAATTAAACTTCTCCACGGCACTTAACACTTGACTAGAATGAACTGCTGATTGAAAACTGTCTGCCCATCCTTGCCATTCCTGAATACTCCCAGAAAATGTTTTGAGTACAAGCCTCGGTAATTGAACTACAGATCTGTTAACCTTAACTTCACAAGCATCATTTGTTGAGTGTTGTGTTTCATTATTAGACCTGGTCTCTAACTGTACTGAGCTGCTAAACTCTTTTGCTCGGAGGCCTACGTTAATCATATCATCAATAATCTCTTCAAAGTAAATTATGTTATTTTCTATTTCATCCTCTTCTATAAGAGCCTCAATTTTAACATTTACCTCACTTAGAGCAACCTTTTTAGTTTCTAATATGGCAAGCTGCGCAGTCACTAAGCGTAAATCCTCTTGCTCTATGGCAGAATCTATAGTGGCAATGACCTTTGTAATTAGACCTTTGTAGGCACTTCTCCTTTTTATAAATTTATTCAATTCAGATGCACTCATCTTCAATGTAAACAACCCTTGGGCTCAATACCAAATGAGCTGAATTGGCAGAAATACTTAACCAAACTGATCAAACGCAAATTTTACTTTCAAATAATCTGAATTGCTGAGTGGGGTACTAACCAAACACCAGTATGGAATACCAAATTTTCCACCCCAGGACCTTAATTCAATAATGACCCAAAATTAACCAAACCGGAAAAAAAGTAGGCCAAAAAACGACAGACGACTGGCCAAGTTTCGCAATTGGGCGACCAAATTTTACCCTGGGACCTTAACTCAATAATACTCAACCCGTCTAGGCCTAACTTGGGATACAATTTGCACAATCAGAACTTTGCCGAAAAATGGTCACTGACTCAGTCTTGGGGTAGAAATCCGGTTCTGAAGGACCATGTTATTTTATTTATTTGTCGGGTTCGAAATCCCAGCTGAGCCGTGAACGGCCAAATTCTAAAGGGCAAGTTCTACCTAAAGCTTAAGTTAAGCTAAATTAAAACTTACGGATTTGAGATCCTATTAGGTCCTACCTCAGGGTAACCTCAGAGTTGCTGACTCGATGCGGGCCTACCTTAGACCTTAAATTACATGAACTTAAAAGGTAAACAAAAGGGTACTATTTGTGGTCTTCTTTCTGAACCTTGCAACAACAACGCAACCTGGACTATTGCACGATGCAACAATCATGTATCTAAACAACCAAACTGAATTGCAAGAGAGCTCTCTATCAAACCACACCTTTACGTACGACCTTCCACAAACAAGTAGAAAGGACGCGCAGCGTCCCAAAATGATGCCAACAATGTGACCAAACAACGATGCCACAAGAGCTCAAAAATGCTAGTTCTAAATTAATTTAATTTTTCACTAACCTTACAATTATGAGATGGATATATATACACACCTTAACTTAATATATATACAAGCAATGCTGCATCAATCAGCTTAGTCATCGTATCGCCTTGGGACAACAATGGTTCTTCCTCTTCTAGATTTTCTAACAAAGAGTTAGACCTGTATTCACTCGAAACTAGAAGATTAAGGGGGGGAGCTTATTGAAGTTTTCAAAATCGTTAATAACATCGATAACGTAAATTTTGACATTGTTCACTTTCGATAATAGCAATACTCGCAATAACGGATTTAAGTTGCGTGGCAGACGTTTCATTACTAATATCGCTAAAAACTTATTTACGTTTAAGGTAATTGATAAATGGAATAATCTTCCCGCGTCAGTCGTTCATTCTACCAGCGTTAATGTGTTTAAGAACCGTCTTGACAGATATTTTAAAAATATTAAAATTAAAAAAGAAAGTTAACAACAGGAGCTCTGGTGGTGGTGCTCGAGGATGAGTCTGTTGACGATGAATGCCAGCTTGTGACATGCCAGCGTGTGATGCCAGCAATAAAATTATTATTAAAAAAGAAAAAAAAATTAGACTAACACAAACGTAGATGTAGCTCGTAGCGTAAACTAACCCACTTTTTGTTTAACTTTACCTACTTTTTTTTTTTTCTTATCTCCTTACTTTGCATGTCTCTAACTCTTTCCTTGCATGTTTGTAGTTTGCATGGTATGACAGTGAGTTAAGACTGTGTTTGCATGGTATGACAGTGAGTTAAGACTGTGTTTGCATGGTTTGTAAGCGTTCTTATTTTACTTCTTTTCATCTTTCACCCCTCTCCTATTTTCTCAGACTATTTTTCTGACTTGTCGGCAGTGGCCGGCGGATGATGATGGTGAGACTTTTTTCCTCTTTTTCTGAATGAATGTTAACCCACGAGTGATAGGTGTTGCTCCTTACTTAACCCCTTATTCTCTTCTCTTCTCTTAACCCCCTACTCTTTCCTTTCTCTCGGGCTAACCTTAGAGTGGATCTTAAGGTCTTTGTTAGTCTTAGCTTCTGTAGATCTGTAGATCCTTTCTTCCATCTCTTGATGACAAACTACTAATTCTTTACTCTGTTCCTCTAATCTACTTTGCAATTTTCCCAAAACATTCTCTAATTCTGCCTTCTGTAACTCTAACTGATGGTTCCTAGCCTTTTCTACCTCTAATGCCTCCTCCATCTCCCTCAACCTCCTTTCTAACTCCTCCTTGGTAGGCATCTCTAAAGATGCTACCCTACTTCACTTCTACTCTACTACTACTACACCCAACCTACAACTACCTTTTCACTCTTCTTCTATCCAACCCAACCAGGAAACAATCCACTTTTCTGAGTGGAAGTCCCTGTTCGGGCGCCACTTATTTTATGTGGTGGGATTCGGATTAACCTAACGGCTGCACTACGAATAAGAATTTTTCTTTTGTTTAAGACCTCCACGAAACCAGGCTGCTTACCTTGAAGGGTTGTTGGATCCAGGCTCGCCGCCCAGACCCCCGATTCCACGACTGCTGGCCCGTGCCACCAACAGTTTCTCATTTGTTTCACAGGTCTTGCCAGAATAGCTTCGTTCCCTTGGTCCAATAACGGTCTTCAGCCTCTCAGACAAATCCAGCCTGAATTTAGTTTCCTCCGTTATGTTCTTTATTTTCTCTTGTCAATTTACACACTTAAACTATTATTTTATTTTATTATTTACGTTTCCACACACATGCCAATTGGTTCCCCCACTTCTCAAAACTCGAGTTTTGACACACACGCCGACACTTTCAAACCTCAGAAGCGTCTCTTACTAGATTTGTTTATTCTTCTTTTTTTTTTGTTCGCTAAAATGTTAACATTAAACAAGTACTTTATTATCCATTTACTAACAGGGTTTAACAAGCAACCGTCCAACTCTCACTCTTTTTCCCATACTAATTTAATAAAACTGTTTTATTCCTCATTCCTTGTTTACAAGTTTACCATTTCTTTATATATAACTTATTGTTTATTCTTTTCGTTCATTAAAATATTAACATTAACATAAGTATTATTAACATATAACATACTTATTCTTTATTTATTATCTTCTTACTATTTATTGTTTAAAATGTTTGTTTACTTATTTAATAATTATTAATTCTTTACTATTTATATGTATTTAAGACTTGTTGGTTATTCAATTCTTTCATTTGTTTGTTATTAACATTTACATATTAACGTATAACATACTTAGTCTTTTTTTTTATTTTTGCTGGAAAGAAAGAGAGAACCATTGAAATCCCATCTATAACAAGTATTTCATTAAAAAATCAAAGAAATTTAATATATAAATAATAATAATCAAGGCCAGGGGGAAAGGGCTGAGAACTAAAAGGGGAAAGGGTCACCCTCCACACTATGTGAATGTTTTGTTTGTGTACGAATTCCCTAAGCTGCATGATTTTGTTTGTGAGGCCATCTACTTTGTACTGTAATATGTTAATATTATACTTCTGTATGTCTCATGGTGCTATTGTGTCTATGTCTTTGTGTATGGTGACATGTGTAAGTTGTAGTGGGGCCTGGATTAGTCTTAATGTCGCCAGAGAGTAAGAGTAGTTCGGGGAGCACGCAATTGCTCCCTGTAATTGAAAAAATAGCACGCTGAGAATAGGTCCGGCTCCGGGAGCCGATCGGCACTCTGACCATGCCACGCAACAGGCCGTCGACTGCCAGTCTGGCCAACCGTAGACAGCCCGCTGCACGGAGATTTGAGGAAGTTTGGCCACCAGTGCGTTGATGTTTTGGTTTGACGTCGCCTCTTCTTCGCGTTGACGTGTCCCGCACTGGAGGATGCAGCCACTGTTAGAAGCTTCCTCGTCAGCTGCTAACACTTTTTTCACGTTGTTCTAGCTACCTGTTCAGAGGTTTTTTATAAACAAATCTCAGTTTTCTGCTTAAAACGGCTCTTTCTAATTTTAAAATTGATTAGTCAAGGAAGGAAGATGTTGACTTCTATTTTGCAGCAACAGTTGATGATATTTATGTTACTTTACTGATTAATCATAAATTATGGTTGAGTATAGTAGTGTCTAATTAAGAATTTTAATAATGTTCGATTAATGAAGAAGATAATAATATGTAATATGTAAAAATTAAGATAAATGATGGTTTGTTTATTAAAATTATTAAATACGAATGGGCAACACAAAGAGTCAGCCCACAAAGGCTGGGTATCTAAAAATACCCAACAGTCATTCAGGCAGGGCTGTAGGGTAAGGTGTGGCCATGGCACCTTAGAATTAAATTGTTTGTTTTGTGCCCCTCTCCGACGTAAAATATTATAGTAAAATTTCCTTCTCGCATCCCCCGAAATTAATTAAACCATTTTCAGAATTAAATAAAATGTTAACAAGCGTTGAAAAAGAGTGTTAATGAACCCCCTTCCCCCTTGCATTAGGCTAATGGTTTTCTGCTAGCTCAGCTACCTACCACGCGTTATAAAGTATTGTGGAAATGAGTAAAGAGAGTGTAAAGAGAAATGTAATAGAGAGCAGAAAGTAGAGTAAATAATGAAGCATAATAAATAATAAAACGTATTCACGACATTTTGGTGGCTAGTGGTGGGCCTACATTATATTTTGTATGAGGCTTACCCACGTGCCCATTATTTCGATTAAAATTATTCCAGCCCGGTATAATAGCTAATAGCATTAATGAATATTTTATTTTGATTATTAAAATATCTAAATGCAAAGTTTACCCCGTTTGCAGGCAAATTTCGATTTCCATTCCTTAAAATTTCATGGTCAATGTAATTTCAAAATGACGCATTGCCTTCGACATCCTTATAGCGTCCCTTACAAACTTCGCGCCTAAAAATTTAATTTTTTTTTTCTTTCTTTCCGTGGGAGTTCGTTGGATTCTGAAATGTTCGTTTGTTCCATTTTTCATCGTACGGTTCTGTTACTTTTCGCAGTCTAGTGACTCAAAATTTTTTTTTTAGTCGTGGTTCAGTGAGTCAGTAGAAAAATTTACGTCTGACTCAATATTGTGAGAGTCGTTATTCCGTTAAATTTCGTTCATTACGTTGGAGAGGACATACAGTTTTCAAAATTTATCACGCTCTCTGAGGGCTCAATTTTTCTTTTTTTTTTTCGTCTCTTCCACTGTTATGCCTGTTTTAGCTTACCTTTTGTTTACTGTTTGTGTTTGAACTTTTGGAATTAATAATAATTGTGATAATAAGAATAACAATTAATAAATAAATTTTACACTGAATTTGTATGTAAGTGAATTATGTTAGTTTAAATACAGTGTGATACGCATTTTATACGGTCCTTTAAAAATGTTTGAGCGAAAATTTGTACCGCATTTCTAGGTATATATATACATATATAGCATTGTAAGACATTTCATGAACACGTAAAATTTTCTGGGATTCATTAGTAGATTCTTGATTATATTTCAATTGGTTGTATATAATGATAGGCTTATTTTATTGTTTATGTAGGTTTATGGGCTTTTTGCTTCGCTTCGCGCTAAATAGGATTAAGTTACATTTTAAGGGACAGTCAAAAAATAATCTTAAACATAATAATTTGTCAGATTATAGACTGGCCGTATAGGATTGTGTTAGACTTCAAAATAAGCTAAATTGGTTTAACTGAAATAGATAAATTGTGTCGTGAAATTTTTGATAAATTCATTTGTTTTTTTGGATTTTTTTATATACTCAATAATTATATACTTACATATTAACTTATACATATATATTAGTTATATATATAATTATATATATTTATATACTCAAAATTTGGTAGGTAGGCTGATTTATCTCTTTTTTTTTCGTTCCTTTCATTCATTTTCACGACAATTCCGACTGATATTTTGTAAAATGGCTATTGTATTGTACTAAAGAAAGATTTCTTGTAGGCCTATCGTTAAATATTGTTCGGATATTGACATCACTACGGTATATGTCTATTGAGTATTAAATTCTTAGTTATTTAACAAAATTTTAATTGGTTTAACATAATCATAGGCTTTTTCTTTAATAAGCACAAATGTTATGCATTAAATTCTAAATTGTTCTTTCCACACGTAACATTGAATTTATTAATTATAGGTCTAAAAGTGTGGCAGTAAATTTTATTTTTATTTTGGGGGCCTATGTGAGTTACGGTACACATATTTTACTAAATCTGGATATTATAATTTTTTTTGAATTACAGAAATTTGTGTAGAAAATTCTTTTCATATATTGTTTCTTTACGTTTTATAGATTCATTTAATTTTATTTTTATAGGTAGGCCAATTTTTATTTGTCTTTCCAGTTCAGTGACAATTGTAAAATTTTTATTTGGAATTTAGATTGTATTGCAAAAAGGCTGTTTTGATTTGATATTTTAATTTGGGTATTAGAAATGAAAAATGTCCTTTTTTTTTTTAGTTCGAGCGTTTGCATAGAAAAGATTACAAAATTACGTCAGGATATAATGCAATTTCATTCGGTTAGGGATATTTGTATAGAGGTTCGCTTACAAACAAAGCGTCGGCTCTCAATTATGCAATGTTTTGTTTTTGTTTACAGTTGGTTGTGTGTATTTGTGAGTGCATATTATCTATTCTTATTTAGTATAACGATGCAAATTTGTAGTTTCACTTGGAAATGATAAATTATTGGGATTTTTGTGATTTGCAAACTATACTGGGGTTTCTGTTGGAGGAGAGAGAGTTGTCTCTCAGATGTAATTTGTGAATTACGAGTTGGATTCATATGAAATTTAGAGTTTCAAGTTGAAATTACTGTATTAAAATCATTTTCGGTAGTAATTTTTATTTTTTTTAACTTTTTAATAACTGTTTTGGAAAATTGTTATTGTTTAAACCTTCAGTCGGGTACTAATGCATTTAAAACATTGGCTCGAGTGTTCACTCGGAAATGGAGCCTTCTAGATAGCCAGTAACATTTTTGTGGCGTCTTAGTGTGCTCCCTCCGCAAAGGGCAAGAGGGTTCATGATTGTCAGAGAAGTGATGACATGAAGTTTCTGGGGTTCATTTTTGTCTTTTGTATTTAAAAGTATTGATGTGATTTCTGACGGTAGTTTGAACAATAATATTTCTTAAATTATACTAACAGTTACTATGTATGGGCGCTTTTATATTTATACTGTACAATTTTGTTTCGTATGTTTTATGACTTTTTTATCTTCTCTGATGTAACTGCCATAAGTGACATTGGTAGTTAGATGTGATTAGATTTTTTCGAAATTTTGAGATTTGTCATTTTTTTTTTCCGTAAATTTGGCCAGAGCAAATGTGTAGTTATTGTTTCGAAGTGAACTGTCGAGAAAATTTGGTAAATTAAATATTAAATGATAAGCAGTACAGAAACACGTTTCGAATAAATTTTTTTTTTTAAATTTCAAAAGGCCTGGTTTGGAGGCAACCAAGTTGAATCCGAGTTCCATCCATTGAGTTTAGTTGACTGGATAGGTGATCGATCACCAATGATGAGAGAGAGAGAGAGAAGAGAAACCAACTGCGCATGGACTTGGCGCAGGATGGTTTTGGAAGAGAAGAGACAGAAGAGAGAAACCGAATGCGCATGGACTTGGCGCAGGACAGTTTCAGAAGAGAAGAGAAGAGAAACTTAAAAGTGCAGGGTCTTGGCACACAAAAGTTTCGATCAAAGATTGTCTACTGGTATTTTTCGGACAGTAGCTGGTCATGCTGCTTGAATGCTTCGCTAAATATGTGTTTTAGCACGCGGTAGGCAAGCCACGAGAGCTTGAACGGGTGTCTAAGACTGTACTGTCCATACAGACATACAGTAGGTTCGTTGGGAAACAGCCTACGGCGAAGTGATCGTTTGATTGTTGCCAGTGGAAGAGTCTTTTAGCTGGATGTAGGAAGAGCAGCATTCACCGACAAAAGTGGAGATGAGACAAGGCGAGTTTCTTCATCGACTTCTAGAATTGCAAATTCCATCCAATTCAGGCGCGTGGTCCCGCTTTCGGTATATCTCCCCCCTGATCCTTTTAGAATTGACGTTTTTTTTTTTTTTTTTTTTTTTTTTTGGGAGAGAGAGCGGAACCATTAAAGCGTGCTGCCCTGTTGCATGTTGATTGATGCAATCCCTTGCATTCTAGCGAAGTGAGCAGGAGACCTGCGATTGAAAATTGAAGGAGTCCGTTGTCTGTGTGCGGATTGTGATCTAAACAACATTCAGCAAATTAATGTACTGATTACACTGGGGAACAAATTTTAACTTTTTTTTTTGTTTCTTGGACGTGAACAGGTCGGTCCTATAGGATTTTTTTCGCTGATTCCGAATATAGCCGTAGAATTTCTCTATCACCCAAGGTTACTGAGAAATTTGTATTTTAATATTTATTTAAAAAGTGTATAGAAGTTAGTAAAAATACTTCATAAAAATTATATTAGTGGCAGATTGGCATTTAAAATATTCTTCTTAAAACTTCTTTGTCACTGATTTTCTCTTGTAGTTTTCATTAGGAGCTTCTCGCATCAATGTCCAGCAGTAATCAGCTAACAATGCCGGATCCCACTTCCCTTGGTAGCGTTTCTCCATAGTAGCTATATCTTGGTGGAACCTTTCTCCATGCTCATCGCTTATGTCGCCAAGGTTTTCAGGGAAGAAATCTAAATGGGAGTGCAAGAAATGGATTTTTAGTGACATATTACATCCCAATAACCTATATGCTTCAATCATGTCCTGCACTATTTTTTCATAGAGGCTTTGATGTTCCCTAGAAAATTTGTGACAACATTCTTCATGGCCTCCCATGCCACTTTTTCTTTTCCTCTCAAGGCATCATCAAACTTTTAATCTTTCATGAGCTCTCTGATTTGGGGACCATCAAAGATCCCTTCTTTTATCTTTGCATCGCTAAATCGTGAAACCTTTTTCTTCAAATATTTGAATGCCTCATCTTCCTTGTTCATTGCTTTGACAAAATTTTTCATGATGCCAAGTTTGATGTGAAGTGGCGGTAAGTATATTTTCTTGGGGGTCAACTAAGGGTTCATGAGACACATTCTTCAGTCCTGGGATACATTTCTGACGAAGTGGCCAATCCTTTACAAAATAATGCGAATCTCTGGCTCTGCTGTCCCATTCACAAAGGAAGCAGCAGAACTTCGTATAACCGAGCTGCATTCCCAGAAGAAGCGCAACGACTTTTAAATCCCCACATATATACCAACGAAACTGGTCATAATTAATCTGCTGAAGGATGAGTTTCATATTTTCGTAAGATTCCTTCATGTGGACAGCGTGCCCTACAGGAATGGAAGGGTATTTATTTCCATTGTGAAGTAGTACAACCTTGAGGCTTAACTTCGAAGAGTCAATAAATAAACGCCAATCTTCAGATTTGTGCTCATGACCGAGAGCTAACAGCAGTCCATTTACATTATTACAGTAGCATAAACCACCTGACGAGGAGAAATACTGCATCAGATCTCTTTGGCGAGTGCGGAACGCGATATGCTTGTATCTTTTGCCAGCAAATTCCATTCACGTAACCTGGAGCCCAATAATTCCGCTTTCTTTTTCGGAAGGTCCAAATCTCTCACGAGATCATTCAGCATAACCTGCGTTATCATACGTGATTTATTTGATTCAGGTTGCTGAAAGTCTGTATCTTTAGTGCCATCAATTTCCATTGGTTCAACTTCAGACTCTTCATCCAGTGTCCATGACTTTGGGGGAGTTGGAATTGGGTTATCATCGTCATGTAGTACTGGTCTCATGGCAGATGCAAGATTTGGGTATTGAATTTTATGTTTATTTTTGGCAAAGAATCCTGAAACGTTAGTCATACAAAAATAGCAATCCGTTAGGTGATCCTTGGGCTCTCTCCAAATCATTGGTATGGCAAATGGCATAGATTTGCGGGTACCTTTAATCCAACCCCTAAGAGTGACGGCACAGGAAATGCATGAGATATGAGGTGCCCAGGATTTGTCTTGGTCGCCTGCCTTACATCCAAAATAAAGTTTGTAAGCCTTCTTCACGAGTGGGGTCATTGTCTTCCTCTGTGCCATTATGGTCAGTTCTCCACATACGTAGCAAAATGTATCTCTGGGATTAATACAGTTTCGATTCATGCTGGCGGAAAATTATTGAAATCACGGAAAACTTTTTGGAATGAAAAACCAATTTTTTCTACTGAAAAATTTTAAAATTTGAGCAAAACTTGAAAAAAATTTCTTTTTATTAAAAATCTGTTTGTTTAAATAGCTATATTTTTTTAATGCAAAAAATACTATTAAATATAGTTAACCTGGAAAAAAAAGAAAGTAAAATTAAATTAGTATACTTAATTTTAACTAATATTTTGGGAAAACTCTGAGTAAATGGAAATATTATTTTCTCGAAAACTATGGGTGATAGAAATATTCTGAAACCATATTTGGAATCAGCATCAAAAGTTCTATAAGAAACACCAAATAGTTTTCAAGAAACAAAAATGTTGTTCCCTAGTGAATTATTATGTAATGAAATTATAAGTGAAAGGGTGCGATTATTGCCCATATTTGTTGCGTTTTTCGTGAAATAGTATGTGCGCTCTTGGTCAGTATTTTATGTAAACTTTTTATTTTTTCTATGTTGCCCTGATAGTAACTGTATAACTATACAAATAATTGTTTCAAATGTAAAGCGATCTTTGATGAGGAATCGCTGGAATAGATTGTGAACTTGAAATTTGTGTAGCCACTGTAAGAAAATTTTCCATTATTTTTTTTTGGCATGTAGAGATTAGTTACAGGTTGTAATTTAATTATTAGTGTGAAATGTTATTTTATGCAAATGTGAAAATTATAAAGTTTTCGATTTTTATAATGATACAAAATATATGTGTGGAATTTGTCATTCTAATTATTTCTTGTCTATCTCAACTTTGAATTTGTTAAAGAGAAAAAAAAAAAAATTGCAAAATATATAACTTTGTTCAATAAATTATTAAATTTGTTAAACAATATTAATAAGTTTTCCTAGTGTCAAACTTATTTTCAAGGGGGTGATGCGAGTATAGTAATGTCCAATTAAGAATTAAATGTTTGTTTATAAATTAATGTTCGAATATATTAAACTTATAAAATACGAGTTGGGAGTGCAAATTAAAAGAATACAATAATATTTAATGGATGTAATTACAATAAATTATGGTTGAGTATAGTAGTGTCTAATTAAGAATTTTAATAATGTTCGATTAATGAAGAAGATAATAATATGTAATATGTAAAAATTAAGATATGATGGTTTGTTTATTAAAATTATTAAATATGAATGGGCAACACAAAGAGTCAGCCCACGAAGGCTGGGTTTCTAAAAATACCCAACAGTCATTCAGGCAGGGCTGTAGGGTAAGGTGTGGCCATGGCACCTTAGAATTAAATTGTTTGTTTTGTCCCCCTCTCCGATGTAAAATATTATAGTAAACTTTCCTTCTCGCATCCCCCCAAATTAATTAAACCATTTTCGGAATTAAATAAAGTGTTAACAAGCGTTGAAAAAGAGTGTTAATGAACCCCCTTCCCCCTTGCATTAGGCTAATGGTTTTCTGCTAGCTCGGCTACCTACCACGCGTTATAAAGTATTGTGGAAATGAGTAAAGAGAGTGTAAAGAGAAATGCAATAGAGAGCAGAAAGTAGAGTAAATAATGAAGTATAATAAATAATAAAACGTATTCACGACATATCTATCTGCCCAAGCAACTACTTTATCAATGTCCTTTTGCATTTTCATAGCACCTGTTAAAGATCTTACATTTTGTCTCAATTTTGTATCATCTGCAAATGTTGAAGTTTTACTAGTTAGACCCCTTTCCAAGTCATTAATATAAATAATAAAAAGTAGAGGTCCAAGTACTGACCCCTGTAGGACTCCACTCAGAACAGGGCTCCATGTTAGACCTAGTCCCATTTAACTGGACTCTCTGTTCCCTTTCTCTCAGCCATTCTTCAATCCAATTGCTACTGTTCCTTTTATTCCATGAGTTCTAACTTCAGCAAGCAACTGCTTATGAGGAACTGTATCAAAAGCTTTGGCCAAATCTAAGTACACAATATCTACAGATTCTTTATTATCCAGATGATTCAACATACTATCATAAAACTCAATTAAGTTTATCAAACATGACCTGCCATTTTGAAAGCCATGTTGGCTATTACCGTAAAGTTGGGTAATTGTGCCCACATATATTTAAATCTATATAAAGTAGTATTAGAAATTGAATTCCTAATAAAATTTTGTTTGGAGGTATGCACTTCATCATTAATGTCTAATTTACATATGAAAGGCAAATCAGCTGTCTAGATAATTTTTAAAGATTATATATTTAATTGGTATAATATTTTTCTCCCAAAATGAACTAAGCATTTAACTGGAAACATTATACATTGCCAAACTATGAAGGAAAATAAAAAAACTGGTAAATTTTTTGCATATGAACTATAAATATGTTAAGGTAGATTTGATTAAAGTTTCAGTTCTGTATACCCAGAGCTGGGCAATAAATACATTGAATGTATTTAAATACTAAATACTAAATACATGGGAGAAATGTATTTAAATACTAAATACTAAATACATTTTACGAATGTATTTAGATACTAAATACAAAATACATCAATTGTATTTAAATACATTTGTAAATACATTTTAAATACATACAAATTTTAACATATGCATTCACTAATTCATGTTTTGATAAATTTCTACTTTAGGGGACACGGTGAATTTCGAAATAAATACACCACTCGATAGATCAGACGATTTTAAAAGCTTTTTCAGCAATGAATTTTCCATCGCAAATTGGATTGATTGCAACGAGTTAGTTACACAGGCCCCCTAAGGCAGAGCCGTTTTGTACGATTATTCGGTCAATTTCAAGATATTTTTTGATGTCTAAAAAAACACCTACCTTCAGATGAGTGTACAGATTCGTTGTAGCATTGCTTGCAGCAGAGACTTCGTGTTTACACAGCAAGCAGGTGCACTTTACCTTATTACCGTCTTTAGATTTAATTTTAAAGTATTTTCCATCAGAGGGTGCACTAAATTGTTATCTGCAGATATATCACTATTTGATTCACCGGATTTGCTTGTTGAAACCATGACACGCACACGATAAAGAAATCAACCGCTTTCGACTAAGAGTGGCACACAACTGATTGAACTGACACGTTGAAACATGAACCATGCTGTACTACACTGTCGACGCGTCGTACTGTGCTAGTACAGAACGTGTATTAAACCAGTAAAAGTATTTACATTTTTATATTTTGAGTATTTAAATACATTATATTTAAATACTCATTAAAGTATTTAAATACTATATTTAAATACATGAAAAACAATGTATTTATAAATACAGTTCTAAATACACAAATGTATTTAAATACAAATGTATTTAAATACTGCCCAGCTCTGTGTATACCATATATGAAGCAGGAATTATTACCCTTGGGGCAATTGCACCCACTTTGTCTGGGGTAAATGTGCCCAGTTATAAATATTATTTCTTTCTACAGCATTTCTATATGTTTGTGTGCTTTCTTGGTTTAGTGACATTTTGTGTTGTGTTGTTATGCAAACTAAAAGTCTTTATATTGTTTTCCTAAAAGTCCATATTTATTTTCCGGGTCAATATCTAGGTAATTGTTGAGATGGTCCGGAACTATAAACCTGTGGAAGGGGCAAAGAAGCCCAAAACCTACAGTGACCACGACCTTCAGGAAGCATTGCAGCTCATCCAAGAAGGTCAGAGCATTTGAAGCGTATCCACTCGGATGCAGATACCAAGGAGAACTCTACGTGATCATTTCAGTGGTGCTCGGAAACACACTATGGTTGGTAGACTGACTGCACTCTTGCTAGAAGAAGAGCGAAGCATAGCACAGCATGCCTCCATTCTAGGTGGTTATGGCTATGCATTTGATGACCTAGAGCTCTGTATTTTTGTAAAGTCATTCCTTGACAAATCTGGCGGATTTGTACCCCAATTCAAAGACAATTTGCCAGGTGTTGAATGGGGGAGAAGTTTTGTGAAATGCCATTCACAACTACTCACAAAGTGCTTGTGCCAAAACATTTCTCGTAAATGAGCTGCATAAGTACTGAAACTATTAAGCATTTTTTGATAATCTTGCAACTAGTGGTGTTGTAGCTGGTTCCTTCTTGGTGCTACTTGTAGTTGCCGGGAAGAATGAAGGATACGAGAGGCAAGCTATCGCTTTGTTGGGTATCTCTTTTAGGGGCCTCTCGTGTCCTCTTCTCTCCCTGTCGTTTGGGGGGTTGGCGTCTTGAAGGAAAAGCCGGTCGTTTTCAGAGTTTATTGAGTTCTTGGTTGGCTGAGGTTATTTTACAGAAGATTTTGTTATTCTATATACAGCTGAATTAATTAAATATATATATATAAATTTATGTACAATACTTATTTATAAAGATTATATATGATTCTTAAAATTACACAATGATAAAATATATACAATTTGGTACGCGCAAAATTGGTTTGTCGGTAACTAATATAAAAATAATATAAATGCGGAAAATTAACTGCGCGGCCCCACACTACTGCCCACCCCGAGAAGCGGAGCACGTATATCAAAAGTAGAAATATTCGGGTCTTGATTTGAATCGGATCCTTCGTCCAGCTCGCGTTGATCCTCGGTCGGCCTCGTTTCCGGTTGTTGCGTTGTCCTGCGCGCCCGTCCTGAGGTCTGTATTTGCTACCTCCGAGGTGCGTCCTCCATCGTCCTTTTTCCTTGCGTGCTTTTTCTCCGATCCGATGTCGTCCGATTGTGCGCCCGGTACCTGTGTGGGACCTGAAACTATATACGCCGGTTTTAAACGATTAATTGAAATGGCTTCTGATGATCCGTTGTTTTTTCTATTACGAAGTACTTATCGTGGCGTTCGAGAACACGGAAAGGTCCTTGATATGGTGCCTCGAATGGTTTTCGAACGCGGTCGATGCGTACCCATACGTGGCTTGATTTGTGGAGTTCCGATGGAATGAATGATTTGGGGGCTGAGTGAATGTTTCCTTGAGAGAGTTGGGCGAAATCGATTTGCGTCATTTTCTTGGCTAATTCGGAGATGAATTTTGAATTGGATTTTGACGACGAATTGGCGATCATTGGCCTCGGGCATAATAGGGTGGTTCCGGTGACGGTGGTGAACGGTGAATAACCCGATTCGTTGGGGAGACTGCGTAAACCAAGGAGAACTATGGGTAAAGCGGGGAGCCAATCTTGTTTTCGAGCGATGATTGCTGTCTTGATGGTGCGATGAGATCTTTCAATTATTCCGTTGGTCTGAGGGCGATACGACAAAGTTCTTAGTCGGTGAAATCCGATGAGAGCTGAGAGTTCCCTAAAGAGTTCGGATTCGAATTGGGATCCGCGGTCCGTTATGACTTGCAGTGGTACACCAAATCTTGAAATCCATACATCGAGAAATGCGTGTGCTATTGATGTGGCTGTAGTATCAATCAGAGGATATGCTTCTATCCATCTTGTGGCACGATCGATGCAGGTTAGGAGATATCTATATGGGGAAGGATATGTTTGACCGGGCAAAGTGGTTGGCGGTAAGGGACCGACGATGTCGATATGTACCGTTTCAAATCTTGAACTTGGTAAATCGAAGGGGGTTATTTCTGATTTTGTATGGCGAGAAATTTTTGAGGATTGACATGATTCACAATTTCGGGACCAAGTTCGAATATCCTTATTCATTGAGGGCCAAAAGTATCTTGATTTAATGATACGAAGTGATTGCTTGATGCCTGGATGAGAAATATTATGAAATTGATTGAAGATGGAAGATCGATGCTGCTTGGGAACAAAAGGACGGGGATATGGCGTGGATGTATCGCAATATAAAGTTGTATTTTCTGGAAACGGGAACGGCTTGAGACGTGGGAGAAATTCTTGCGTTTCTTGATCTTTTTGTTGAGATTCCGCGATTGCTGATAAATCGAAAGCGTCGATATGTACTGCGTTTACGTTGCGTGAAAGGCAGTCCGCTACGACGTTTTCGGATCCACAGATATGTATTACATCGCATACGTATTCCGTGATGGCAGACCAATGACGTTGTTGTCGGTCTGTCTTGGCTCGTAAGGGACTCTTGTAGGCAGAAACCATCGGTTTGTGATCCGTGAAGAGTATTACTTGACGACCTTCTAAAAATTGACGGAAATGCAGGACGGCTAGGTATGCTGCGAGTAATTCTCTATCGTATGCGGCGTACGCTTGCTGAGTTGTAGTTAATTTCTTGGAAAAGAAGGCGATGGGAACTGGTGTGCTGTCGATTATTTGATGAAGAACTGCTCCAGCTGCTATTTGTGAGCAGTCCGTAACTAAATGAAGGATTGAGCTTGATGGAAGAGGATGACAAAGCGTAACGGCGTTCCGTAGTGCATCCTTGACATCTTGAAAGGCTTGAATTGCTTCGTCGTTCCACTGTAGACTTTTGCTTTTGACTTGAGTTCTGACGATTTCACTTAAAGGTGAGACTAAATCGGCGTAACGGGGTATCATATGGCGATAGAATCCCGTCATTCCTAGGAATCTTCTGAGGCTTTGGTAATCTTGCGGTTGGGGAATATCTTGAATTTCGGAGACTTTGTTTACAGGAGGACGAATGCCTGCTGGGGAAACTTCATGACCCAGAAATTCAATTTTGGATTGCTGAAATATGCATTTTTCTAAGGAAATTCTTAAATTGTGTTCTTGAAGGATCTTGAATACGCGTTCTAAGTCTTTCAAATGGTCAACTGCGTTATTTGAATGGACTAAAATATCGTCGAGATACACAAATACGCAGTCAACTCCTCTGAAAATTGTATCCATGAAGCGTTGAAATGTTGCAGGGGCGTTTCTTAAACCAAATGGCATGTATAAATACTGAAATAAACCAAATGGAGTTGTTATAGCCGTTTTCTCGATATCTTCTGGGTGGACTGGAATTTGGTGATATGCTCTGACTAGATCGATTTTGCTAAAGCATGATTTTCCGTGCAGAGATGTTGACAGACTTCTTATATGAGGAAGTGGATATCTGTCCGGTTTCGTGACAGCGTTTAGGCTTCTATAATCACCACACGCCCGCCATTCGCCTGGTATCTTCTTCGGAACGAGGTGTAACGGTGAGGCCCATGGTGATTTTGAGGGTTCTATAATTCCATCTTGAAGTAAGTTGTTGAAAGTAGCCTTAGCTGAGGATAATTTATCGGGTGGAAGACGTCGAGGGCTTGCAAACACTGGTGGTGCGCTGCCAGTGTCGATGGTATGCTTGACAGTGTTGGTGGAAACTTTCTGCGGTTGAGCTGGTTTCAGTAGTGAGGAGTACTTGTCAAGCAGGTTCCTGATTTCTTGAGGTAATTTGTCGGTAGGGTTAATATTGATGAGGTGAAGGTCTTTGGATTGCACAGGTTTAGTAGTGGCTTGAAGAGTTGTTGCTCTATCCTTCAAAATGCCATGCTTGCAGTCCACAAGGATGTCATAATGGGATAGAAAATCGGCGCCGAGAAGTGGACTGGAGACTTGGGCGACGACGAATGGCCACCTGAATATTCTTCGTAATTTAGGAATTGATATGTCCAGTGTTACTTCTCCGAATATTTCGAGCGGCTGACCGTTTGCGGTGGAAATCTTTACTGCGGTTGGGTGGAGTTGACAATCATTGACACAAGTTGGTGGTAAAATTGAGATGCTCGCTCCTGTGTCAATGATAAAATTGACCTTCAGACTGGCGATGCGAGCTGCGACTGAGATCAGCGGCAGGCCGGACGTCGCGTTAATCACAGCCTGCTTATCTAGTTTTCCGACGTTTCTCTTGATGGTGAGGAAGATCTTGAATTTGGGCATGACGAGGGGAGCAGCTTGGCGTCATCTTTATTTGGCCACTTGCACCATGGCCTGCAGGTCCTTGCTTGGGGGCCATAATAAAGGTGCGCGCGGCACACCACCGGCCGCTGATTCTCACTGAAGGGTTTTAGGCCGATGGGGATATTCGTTCTTGGGCTTGTATTGGCTCGAGTTGACGTTGGCGCCGCGTAGCAGCTTTGTTGAGCGAACGGTATTAACTCATCGGCTAGTTTGCCGAGTTGAGTTAGCGTCAGCTCCTTTTGTGCTGCTACGACGGGCGCTATTGAGGATGGGAGCGCCTGGATGAATTTATGCTTCACCAAATCATCGCTGACGCCCACCTTCAGTGCCGTTTGGTGGATATCTTGAAGGAATTGGGAGGGCTTTCCAGTGAGAGGAGTGTTGGAGATGAGTCGTTCGAAGAGTTCTGGCTTCGTCTTTTCGTAATGACTCACGATTTCTTCTTTTAAATCGGTGTACGACTTGTTGGAGAGAGTTGCTGCTGAAATTCGTGAGACGACTTCGGGGGTAACGAGGCTAGAACATGGAAAAATTTGGTCTCTTCGGATGTTATTCTGGAAATGTGGAATTGTGCCTCCATGATGGAGAACCATCCTGCGGCCGACGCTTCAGAGAACGTGGGTGGCTTGATGGTGACATGGTGCACTCCTGATTCAACAGATTCCATCTTGCGGGAATGTAATTCGGGTCTGCTGCTGCTTTGGTTCCGACCGGCTACTACGGGTGGGCGGCGAAGAGGCGTGGCTTCGGTTTGTTCCGCCCGGCGACTGAAGGATGCTGCTTCCGCTGGCTGCTTCGGGTCACTCCGGGGTCACCAATTGTAGCTGGTTCCTTCTTGGTGTTACTTGTAGTTGCCGGGAAGAATGAAGGATACGAGAGGCAAGCTATCGCTTTGTTGGGTATCTCTTTTAGGGGCCTCTCGTGTCCTCTTCTCTCCCTGTCGTTTGGGGGGTTGGCGTCTTGAAGGAAAAGCCGGTCGTTTTCAGAGTTTATTGAATTCTTGGTTGGCTGAGGTTATTTTACAGAAGATTTTGTTATTCTATATACAGCTGAATTAATTAAATATATACAGGGTGGGCCGTAAGTTTCCATACATAGGAAAAATAAACATTTTTTTATGGACAACCATTTTTATTTATATAATATGCTCTACATGGTTGCCATTGTTTTGAAAACACATTTCAATACGTGTTCCCCACTGTTGATGAACACGCATTAGCACAGTTGACGTTATGCTTGTAATGGCGTTGGTGATACGTTCCTTTAGATGATTTATGTCTCGTATCTTTTCCTGATACACCATGGCCTTCAAGTGCCCCCAAAGATAGAAATCAAGGGGGGTGAGATCTGGGGATCTGGGAGGCCACTCCACAGGACCACGCCGACCAATCCAAGCATCCGGAAACTGCTGATCCAAATACCGACGCACGTGAAGACCATAATGAGGTGGAGCTCCATCTTGCTGGAAGTAAACTAGGAAGTTACCTTCCTCGTTTAGCAGGGATGGGAAAATCTCTTCTTGCAACATGTTAAGATACCTTTCGGCATTAAGATTTCCACTGACAAAAATTGGTCCAATAATTCTGTCACCCCATATCCCGGCCCACACCATCACTTTACCGGCACCTTGCATCTTCGTCGGACTCAGCCAGTTAGGGTTAGCATTACTCCAATAACGTATGTTTTGCCGATTAACCTCTCCATTGACGTAAAAATTTGCTTCATCAGTAAACAAGATCTTACGTCAAACGCATATTCTTAGGGTATCTGAAACATAAAAACAAACGTTTAATTTTTCCTATGTATGGAAACTTACGGCCCACCCTGTATATATAAATTTATGTACAATACTTATTTATAAAGATTATATATGATTCTTAAAATTACACAATGATAAAATATATACAATTTGGTACGCGCAAAATTGGTTTGTCGGTAACTAATATAAAAATAATATAAATGCAGAAAATTAACTGCGCGGCCCCGCAGTGTAAATGCAGTGCCTTCTGAAAATATAGTGAGCTATGATGAAACTAATCTTTCAGATGATCCAAAGTCTTAAAACTATGCTGTACAGAAAAGGCATCAAACATGCTGAATGAGTGTCGAACACATCTAAAACATCAATGTCTGTGATGTTTGCTTGTAGTGCTTCTGGTAGACTTTTAGATCCCTATGTAGTTTGCCGTGCTGAGCATTTAATGGACAATTAGTTAAGAGGTGGGCCTGTTAATGCTCGGTATAATAGAAGTAAGTCAGGCTGGTTCAATACTCATTGTTTCAAAGACTGGTTTACAAAAGTGGCTCTACCATACTACATGCATTTGCAAAATGACTTGCCAAGAATTTTAATTAGGGACAACCTATCTTCTCATCTCTCTGCAGATATTATCGAAGAGTGAGAGAAGAACAATATAAAGTTTATATTCCTCCCACCTAACAGCACACATCTCCTTCAACCACTTGATGTCAGCATATATGGCCCTATGAAGAAAGCTTGGAGGACTGTTCTTACCCAGTGGAAGATTGGTGCAGGTAAGCATTATGCTACCTTGCCCAAACAGTGGTTTCCTCATCATCTGCTGAATCTTCTTACTGTAATGCAGGATACTGGTACCAGTACAACCCAAATGGTGAAAAAGGCCTTTCAAACTACTGGCATCTATCCACTCAAACAGCGCATACTAGACAAGATCAAACGACCTCATATGGAGCCTGCAACAGACTTGGTTAGTCCCTTGGTGATTGCCCACCTCACAGAGCTTAGAAAGTCAGCTGCTACAAAGGCAGGTGCTGTTTCTCGGGGAAGAAGACTCCTAGTATCACCTGGAAAAAGTGTGACCCTCAACGATATCAACCAGCATGCATCAACATCTGGAATAACAAAAGAGAGAAAATCATTCATAGTTGATAATTTAGAAGTAGGCGAGAGTTTAGGATGTAGTGATCATCAAATTCATAGGTTTAAGTTATTGATAGAAAACACTAAGGATAGTAATGTAATAGAAGTCCCAGATTTTCGTAGGACTAATTTTGATAGTTTTGCGGATAGGATGAGAGTAGTGGACTGGGATAACTTATTTATGGGTAATGACACAAATTTGCATTGGGAGGCGTTTAAAGAAAGTTTTGTGAATATTAAAGGGAGTTTATTCCTCGTAGGCCCAAGTGCGCTAGAAATCATGGTAGGCCCAAGTGGTGGACTAGGGAAATAGGCGAGTTCATAAACAAGCATAACAGAGCGTATAGACATAATAAGCGCAATGGCACAGCAGCTAATTTTAATAGATATATCGAGCTCAGATGTCAGGTTAAAAGATCAGCTAGGAATGCTAAACATAATTTAGAGATACTTATAGCTGTGGATAGTAAACATAATCCAAAAAAGTTTTTTGAATACATCAATAATCATAAGCTGCTAAAAGATAACATAGGTGGATGTTAATGGCGCTTTGGCTTCTGATGCTCAGGCGATGGCGGGTATTTTCAATAACTTTTTTGTGACAGTTTTTACTGTACAAGACGTAAATAATGTCCCCAATGTGGACGATATCGTTCCATTTAGTAGCGAGACTATTTTCGGTGAAATAACTATAGTGGACCTAGTTTTAGCCGTTTAAGGTGATAACACTGGGCAACACTTATTTTATTGAATGATATCTGACACTTGATTCTAGGTAATTTGGGTGCGCTGAATACGAATTTCAACTCGGTTTGGCTCTATCAGGTCCTGATTCTTGTCGACAGTCTATGTGCCATTTTCCAGATTTTTCAAATTAGGACTAAAAAATTAAGTCATATGTTAAATTTTTTTTTCAAGTTTCATGAATACAAGCAGTTCAAACTACAGTAAAATTACATTATAACGATAGAAATGACTTAAAATAAAAAAAAAAACAGATATGAAGCTTTCACTGTGGCAAAAAATTTATTTTGTAAGACTTTCTAGCGTATTTGCTTGTTGATGGCAGGTCTCTTTTCAAGCACCAGCAGTAATCAGCCATCATGTGGGAATCCCAGCGGCCTTGGTACCGTTCCTCCATAATTTTGATATCTTGGTGGAATCTCTCCCCTTGTTCGTCACTTACATCACCTAAATTACTTGGAAATTGGTCAAGATGGCTATTCAAAAAATGCATTTTTATGCTCATATTGCAACCTAACTCTTTGTAGTCCCTTAAAAGTTTTTTTACGATTTCTTCGTAGTTATCTGCCCTATAATTGCCTAAAAAGTTTTCTATCAAGTCCACGAATGAGAACCAGCCATTTTTTTCGCGTTCATTCATGACATTAGGAAAATTGCTGTCTTTAATCATTGTTCTTATTTGTGGACCGTCGAAATTCCCGCCTTGATTTTTTCATAACTTAAACTTGGAAATTTTGAAGTTATGTATTTGAAACACTCGCCGTTCGTATCTAAAGCTTTTACATATTGTTTAATGAGGCCTAGTTTTATATGCAGAGGAGGAAATATGATTTTATCTCTGCTCACTAAAGGTGGATTAATTACGTTTTTTTCCTCCGACAGTAAGTGATGTTCGTGCTGGCCAGATTTGTTTGAAATAATGTTCTTCCTTGGCTCTGCTGTCCCATAAGCAAAGGAAGCAGGGATATTTAGTATACCCTCCTTGTTGTCCTAGCAGAAAATTAACCATTTTTAAGTCAACACATATGATCCACTCGTGCTCCCTATATTTGATAAGATTTAAAACCTTTTCTATATGTTCATACTTTTCTTTTAATTTTGTTGAGTGCCCAATCGGTATCGAGCCGTATAGATTGCCATTATGCAACAACACACACTTAAGACTTCTTTTCGAACTGTCTAAAAACAAGCGCCAATCATTTGCATCGTAAGACTCAACCCCCATCTTCTTTAACAAACCAACTATGTCGCAGCAATATACTAAACTATCCTCTGTTCTAAAATTTAACAAGTTCTTCTTCTCTTTTTCTGTAAAATGAAATGTATGTGTTTGAAGTAAGCAAGTTTTTCTCTAAGTCTTGAAGCTAAAATTTCCGCAGCCTTTTTTGGCAAATTTAGATCCCTTACAAAATCATTCAACTCGGCCTGGTTAAACTTTTTGCGGATCGTTTTGACTTTCAAATACGCTGGGGTCAAAATCGGTGTCTGACTCCTCAAAGTGCATAACAATATTTTCAGGAACATCTTCAACTAATTCTTGAGTTGGCAGACCCTTAAATTTTGGAATGGGGATCTCATTTGAATGTAGCACAGGTCGTATCGCGGTGTCGAAATTTGGGTACTCGATACAATGTTTATTTTTCTTAGTGAAGCCCGAAGTCTTGACAAAGCAAAGGTAGCAATCGGTCTCGTGGTTAGAAGGCTCTCGCCACACCTGATATGGAAAAAAAATTGTAAAGCGTTAACAAAAGCGACGAGAGACTTGTTTTTATGAATTTTATCAAAAGTTATCACCCAAAATTTAACATTTCTATGTGTTTCAACCTTATGCAATATTTGAGATTCTTATAAATATTTTCTGTAAATTTTTGTTTATGTACCTAAGTTACAATTACATTTAGGTAAGTTACAGTATACTAGTGATTAAATTACGTAGTTTTATGAAATCATAAACTTACCATCGGAACTCCAAAAGGTATTTTTGAATCCGAACCCTTCGTCCAATGTCGCAGTCTTTCAATGCATATAGTGCAGGCTTTATGTGGAGCCCACGATTTATCTTGGTCCCCAGTTTTATGCCAAAATAAGCTAAGTAAGCTCTTTTTACGAAGTCAGTTATATTTGCTCGTTGATGTGGAAGTGTAAAATTTCCACATATATAACAGAAGGAATCAGGGTTGTTTTGCATTTGAACTTTCTAGTGCTTGATGACATATTGCTTGATTGTTCTGCCAATTTGTAAAGGTATTTAAAGCCCTTAATTCATATAAATTTAAGAAAATCTGAAATATAAACACAAAAATTAGTTTAAATAGGTACTTATTATGAAATAGGTACTTACAATCTATGAAATTAAACTAGAAACACGGATGAGTAGGTACAATATAAATTACGTCTAATTAAATCAACTATATTAAATCACGATGACAAAATTACTCACTAAATCATATGCCAATTCAAAATTATGTTAATGCCCAAACTTAATTAACTAACTCAACTGACTGACTGACTGACTGACTGATTGAATTGACTGATTGAATTGACTGATTAACTCTGGAAACGAGTCGCTTTTATATATTTTAGTTGTCCCTCTAGAATACTCTACAGAGAACAGGAACGCTCGAGAAAATTTTAGAATTCTATGATATTTTTAGCTTAATTTACTAATATTAAAATGGGTTAAAAATTACAAAATTAAAAATATTTTTAAGGTGTTACATATAAAAATATACATACTACAACAATACCATAACAATAGGTACAAATACCTAGATAAAAACCTAGTTGCATAATGTGTAACTGCAAAAAGACTTAGCGAGTATTGAGAAAAAAAACTTTTTATGAATACGACGAAAGAGGAGGGGTGTTGAGCAAAATCAGGACCTGATAGAGCAAAACCGAGTAAAGATTCGTGCTCAGCGCACCCAAATTACCTAGAACTAACTGTCAAATCTAATTCAATAGACAAAAATTTGAAATTTGTTCCCCAGTGTAATGATTTAATTGTATGCAATGATTGATTAAGGCAATGACTGACTGATTACTTATTAATGAAAGGCTATTTGAGTAGATCACCATACTATTGGAAGTGACCGGAAATGGCAGGCGAGGTCACCAGCTTGGTTTACACCCAAGCAAATTAATATTAAGGTTATAAAAGACACCTTATGGGTTTTGTAGTTTATTATGAAAATAAAGCCGTTATTTATTCACTGTGATATAACAAAGAATTGACAGTAATGAATTGGTAGTTTTACGTTATGCTTATGACATAGACTTAGCTAATAAGATGAAATGTTAATAGCTTAATTGACACGTAATAAATAATGTACTCATTTATGGTATGTAAATAGCATGCGGCATGGAACATTGAATGGGCCTAGTAAATGATATAAAGAATGCACGTGCGTTTGGTACATTGAATGGAAAACTTGACACTGATTAAATAGGCTAAATGATTGCATGGATGCACAAGGAATAATTAATGCGGCCTAATAATAATGGATTGAAATGCTTGACAAAATAACAAATATCATTTATATATAAGACCATTATGTGATGTTAAGTGATTACGTCAAGATAATATTTAGTTAACACATAAATATATGAATTGAACATAATGACGGACGATACGCGGAATTACGGTATAAAAATGACACTTGAATTGGATGACAGGCCTACTGCGTTCTTTCACGAGAGTCAGTTGGAACGCGTGATTACACACTTTGGGAGTATAGCCGACCGTTCGGCGGTAGGCTAATGTAGGCTTCACAAGAGTACTTAGAATAGGAGGTACTTATCTTAGGACGATGTAAATTCTTGAAGGCGGGTTGGAGACGAACCATTTTACGCAGATTCGAGTTGTCGTTGTCCGTTAAGCCTCTTGAGATGATGGATGTAGGCTTCGTGGAGGCCTGAGGTGATGTTACTTCTCGAGGTGCAGGCTGGCCTTGTGATATTGCAGGCGTAGGCCTGTGGTGCGGAAGATATCTCGAGGAACGTGGAGAAACTTGAAGGCCGACCCGGCAAACCGCAGGCCCGAAGCGATTCCGGTTGGGCCTCGAAGGATTGCTTCTGCAGGTGGTCTGTAGATCTTACTGGATGATAAATTGTAGGCCTTGAAGAAAGTAGCGGCCGCGCCCCTCGGCCAGGGGGCCGGAAAGCGGTTGATGGACGTTGCTCACGTTCGATGATGTGAGTACCAGTGAGTGAGAGTGAGAATGAAAACAAGTGGAAGCTCGCTTTTATACGTAGTTCCTGTGACGTAGGACTGTACCAAACCTTAAGACGCTTTGTCCGCGCGTCCTTTAGTTGATAAAGGCTTACATTCGCGCCTTTTGGGAAGAAACAGACTTTCCATTGTTTGTTTGCCCACGTGTGTTTTCCAAGTTCTTTGATGATAGCGTGGAAGTAAAGTATTTCTGTCTATTTGTTGGTCTATTTCTTGTCGATCCGCTACATAACTGTTTAAGAGGGTGAGACTGCGCATTATATCGATTGGCTAAAAGTTAGCAAGGCTCCAGGCCCTGACGTTTTTTATCCCAGACATTTGAAAGATTTGAAAGACATTATCGTAGGCCCCTTAATGAAGATTTTTAATCAATCACTTGAAACGGGGATTATTCCTGAAGACTTCAAATTAGATAACGTCACGCCTATTTTTAAAAAAGGTGACCGCACGGTACCTAGTAATTATAGGTCCATTAGCTTAACGTCAATTGTAGGTAAACTTTTGGAATCCGTAGTTAGGGATCGTATCATTGATCACTTAGAAAGTAGAGATTTGATTAATAGAGGTCAGCATGGGTTTCGATGCCATAGATCTTGTTTAACTAATTTGTTAGAATTTTATAACGAAATAGTGCACGAATACGATAGGCACAGAGCAGCTGACATTATTTATTTAGATTTTAAAAAGTCATTCGATACATTTCCGCTTAGAAGATTAATTGCGAAGGTTAAAGCGCATAGTATACACAGTCAGGTAGCTAACTGGTTAGAGGAATGTCTTTGTGCTAGGAGACAGAGGGTCGTTGTTAATGGTAGTGAATCAGGGTGGTTGGATGTAGGTAGCAGTGTCCCACAGGGTTCAGTGTTAGGCCCACTGCTATTCGTAATTTACATTAATGACATAGATGTAGGATTGACTAGTAATGTGTCAAAATTCATGGATGATACTGAAATAGGCGGTAAGGTTGTTAATGAGGATGATAGAAATAGGCTTCAAGATGATGTAAATAGGATTATAGAGTGGATGGATAAGTGGCAGATGCAATTTAACATAGACAAATGTAAAGTTTTGCATGTAGGTTCTCGTAACAATAATTACACATACACGATGGATGATAGAGAGTTAGCGAGCATTGACGAGGAAGTAGATTTAGGCGTACGCGTATCTAAGGATTTAAAAGTTAGGAACCAGTGCCTGGAGTCTTGCGCAAAAGCTAATAGGATGTTAGGCTTCATAGCGCATAATTTCAAATTTAAATTGAAGGATATTATATTGCCCCTTTACAAGTCCCTAGTCAGGCCTCATTTAGAATGCTGTTCAGTTTTGGTGCCCATATTTGCGCGAGGATATTGATAGGTTAGAAAGGGTTCAGCGTCGTGCCACGAAACTAATTCTGTCATTGCGCAACAAGCCTTATGAAGATAGGATAAAAGAGTTAGACTTACATTCACTCAAAACTAAGAGATTAAGGGGGGAGCTTATTGAAGTTTTCAAAATCGTTAATAACATCGATAACGTAAATTTTGACAAACTGTTCACTTTCGATAATAGCAATACTCGTAATAACGGATTTAAGTTGTGTGGCAGACGTTTCATTACTAATATCGCTAAAAACTTTTTTGTTTAAAGTAATTGATAAATGGAATAATCTTCCCGCATCAGTCGTTGGTTAATATGTATTTTATCCCACTCAGAATATCAAAAGCAAATATAATTATAAAATATTAAAGCATAATTTTCTCATCATTTTCATATAAGTCACTATGCTCGCAGATGCGTACTTAACAAATTATGTACATTTGAATATTATGACATTTTTGCATTTTTTTCCCGCCCTTCCAATATTTTGATTGGTGACGTCATGAGAACATGATATATGAGCAAGATTTTTTAAGTTCTTAGGCCTTTTAAGTTGCTAGTCTACTTCTGTAACAGAAGTTCTGTTAGTTTTTGATAGATGTTTGTGGCGATGATATGTGAACGGTGCGAATATTATTTTGAGGATTTAATATACTCTAGGCTAGGTTAGGCAGGGTTAGGTTAGGTTCATTAATACCAAAATACATTTTCCTAGTAATATTTGATGTGTTTTGCTTAGATTTTGACTTCCATTTCCCTTGAAAATGAGCCAAACTTCAAAGTACTATAACTTTGTTGGATCTCATTTCCGACGGAAATGGAGGTCATATTTGAACAAATCACATCAAATACTACTAGAAAAATGTATTTTGGTATGTAAAATGACTGAGTGACTTAATATACATAATTACCCAGTCGTTCACTCTACCAGCGTTAATATGTTTAAGAACCATTTAGATTGGCATTTTAAAAATATTAACGTTGTTTAAAATAAAAAACAATTAGTAATAGGAGCTCTGGGGGTGGTGGTTGAGGATGAGTCTGTTGACGATTAATGCCAGCTTGTGACATGCCAGCGTGTGATGCCAGCAATGAAATAAAAAAGAAAAAAAAATTAGACTAATGTGAACGTAGATGTAGCTCGTAGAGTAAACTAACCCACTTTTTGTTTAACTTTACCTACCTTTTTTTTTCTTATCCTCTCCTTACTTGCATGTCTGTAACTCTGTTTACTTGCATGTCTGTAGCTTGCATGGTATGACTGAGTTAAGACTGTGTTTGCATGGTTTGTAAGCATTCTTATTTTACTTCTTTTCATCTTTCACCCCTTTCCTATTCTCTCCGACTATTTTTCTGACTTGTCGGCAGTGGCTGGTGGATGATGATGGTGAGTCTTTTTTCTCTTTTTCTGAATGAATGTTAACCCACGAGTGATAGGTGTTGCTACTTACTTAACCCCTTATTTTCTTCTCTTAACCCCCTACTCTTTCCTTTCTCTTGGGCTAACCTTAGAGTGGATCTTAGGGTCTTTCTTAGCCTTAGCTTCTGTAGATCTTCATCCTCTGATGCTGATGATGATGCCCCGAGTGGCATTTCACCAATTCACGAGGTTGAACTGGAATGTGGTGCAGAAGAGCCAGAATCCCAGCTTCAAGGAGACTATGTCCTAGTTAGATTTACATCAAAGAAAATGATTTTTCACTATGTTGGCAAACTTATGGAACGTGTTTCTCCTGAGATTTGGAACATCAAATATTTCAGGCGCAACTATGAACTATCTAACAATGAATTTATCATATTTGCACCACCCAACAATCGAGACCTCTTTGAAACTGAAGTTGTTAACATTGTTCAAAAACTTCAGAAGCCAACATTCAATTAAAAGAAGGTGACTGGGTGCATTTGCCCCATTCCATGGGGCAAATGTGCCATAGTCTTAGATATTGTCTTAATAGAAAAGTTTAAAATATATTTCTATTTTTTTTATACCAGGCACAGCCTTGACAATGCCCTACTTGGTCATGAAATAAAATCTAAAAAATTTGCTTCCTGTTTTTCATTAACCATAAAAAAATTTAAAAAAGTGGGTGCAATAGCCCCATGTTACAGTACTAATTAATCCTTCATCATCTAAGAATATTGTAATTTTGTTTCTGATTACATTTTCAAGTAATTTGCAAATAATAGAAGTTAAACTAAGTGGTCTATAGTTTTTAGCTAAGTTTTTGTTTCCTTTTTTAAAAAGTGGGACTACATTTGCTGTTTTCCAGTTCTCTGGAACTTTGCTCTTAATCAATGAAAGGTTGAAAAGTATTTTAAGTGCTTGGGCTATGCTATATTTTGCTTCTTTTACTACTATAGGATAAATGTCATCAGGTCCTGGTGACTTATCTATGTTTAGCCTGTCAATTGCTCTCAAAATATCCACTTCCTCAATATTTATATGATTTATCTCTCTCTCTTGTGTTATGGTACCAATGTAAAATCTGAAATTATATTTACATTTTCCTTTGTAAATACTGAGCAGAAATATCTATTTAGCTCCTCAGTAATTTCAAAATCATCATTAATAATTTTGTCATCAGCATGAAGGGGTCCAATTTTTTTATTAGATTTATTTTTCAAGTTGAAATGACTAAAGAACTTTTTGGGATTTCCTTTACAATTTTTGGCTAAGTTCCTCTCTAAATTGTGTTTACTATCTCTTATAAGTTTCTTTCTTGCTTGTCTTTTATTTTTATAGATTTTAAGGTCCATTTCAATTTGAGTTCTCTTAAATTTGCTGAAGGCATTTCTTATTTCTTATTCCTTTCTTAATAGACAGATTTATCCAGGGTTCTCTGTTATTTCTGATTCTTATTTTACGCTGAGGAATATATTTACTTCGAACATCTTTTAATTTATTTTTCAACTTTTCCCATACATAGTGTGTAGATTTACTTTGGTAAAGAATTATAAAGAAGAATAAATCAAGATCATTTGGAGATTTTTAATCTTCAAGTTCTTAACATAGATTTAGATCAGGAAGGTCTTTGTCTAATCTCTCAGACTTTTTAGAGTTTGTAACTGAACAGGTAGATAATGGAAGTGATGTAGATGTTATTTATTTTGATTTTAGTAAGGCATTTGACATGGTTCTACAGAGGAGATGAGACTTCTATGTAAATTAAAAGCTCATGGGATATTGGGGTCAGTTATAAATTAAATTGGGTAGAAAAATGATAGAAGACAGAGAATGGAGAGTAATTCTAAATGGCCATGAATCTGGATGGCAGAATGTGAAAAGTGAGGTACCACAGGGATCAGTGTTAGGTCTCTTACACTTTATTTTATATCTAATTGATTTAGAGAAGGGAGTAGGTACTTGGTAGTAAAGTTTCTAAATTTGTAGATGATGCAAAAGTAGTTGCCCCCAGTTAGAAATATAGAAAATTCTTTTAACTACAAAAATATGTTGATAGATTAGTTGCCTGAGCTAGTAAATAACAGATGGAATCAGGCATTTACAGTAGATAGTGAAATACTTAATTACAATTACTTAGGAAAGTAATTAATTACATTTACAAAGTATGATATTTTTTTCATAAATACACACTTTGATTTATGTTATGCCTTTCTACCGAGGTATTTCAATTTCATTTTCAGTTTTGGCCATCATCTTGATTATTCTTGAATGAAAACTAGATAATAATAGGTTAATAAAATGTACTCCTTTTTTTTAAACATTGCGCAGAACTGTATTTTTCATCAAGCAGTCCTGGCTATGCAGACATGCCAACCCTCCTGTTTTTTGTACCAAGTTCAAAACTCCTGGCAGGAGTCAAAAACATCCTGTTTTTTTACCCAATTTCCTGATATTGAAAAAATGAATGTTATGATGAGACCAGAAAGAAGAGTTTTGAGAGGTGACTTAATTCAAGTGTATAAGATGTTTTAAGATAATATGGGCATCAATACATTGTCAGACCTCATGGTCCAAAAAGTGATACTTCAAAGCCAGGGACAGAAATGTTATGAAGCACAATTTAGTAATTCTTTATTGTTGAAAGCTCAAGGTGCATTATACAAGCAATGAATAATACCCTTATAATATTGTATTTGAAGTGTGCAAATAAAATTCATGAACTTTTTTTTTTCAAGCTATACTCCTGTTTTTTTCTAGCATAGGGTTGGCATGTCTGGCTATGGTCAATTGGACATTGAATATGTGTATGTGATATGGTCGAATGAAACCAAAGATGAGGCACTCAAAACATGCTAATATAAGACAAAAGAACTGGCATTTATTTTATCAAAATAATAAGGGCAAAAAACTGGCACTTTAGTTAGGAAAATTTGAAATAAATGGAACATTTTATTTCAAGTAAAAAGAATAGGATGATGCTATTTTTGCCATACAGTGAAAATAGCTTCCGGTACTAAAATCACCATATGGTGAAAATAGTCATTCCAGAGTGATGATGCTATTTTCACTGTACAGTGATTTTAGTGTTGGAATCTATTATCACCATATGGTGATTATAAGATTAGATGCTATTTTCACTGTACAGTGATTCTTTTGAAATTGTCGTCAACACAAAATTGATATCAAACTTAAAGATCAAAGTAGGAAAATTAATCTGTAATTGGCTAAAAGATTTGTTCAACTTTGATATAATCTGCATTATAGACCTGGTTGTCATGTATATAAACCTTGTTTTGCTTCAAATCCAACGTCATTGTTCACTGCATCACAGTTGAGATAGATAGATAGATAGATAGATAGATAGATATTAGATAGATAATACTAATACTAGGATTAGATAGATAATACTAAAATGCCATGTATGTTTGTGGCTAAATAAAGATTACTACTTTACTAGGTACTATTATTATAATTATCATTATTAAAACATCTTGTATTGAATTAACTGTACAATGAAAATAACTTCCAGTACTAAAATCACTGTATGGTGAAAATAATCAGTCCGAAAAGAATAGCATTTTATTTCAGAAGAAAGCTCCTGGAGACACGATGAGCAAGTAGTTTAAATTATAAGTATGGCCCATTAAACTTTAATATTCATGTAATTCAAAGTAAATGACTGTAATTGTATCACTTACCTTGGTTTCCTTATGTAATTAATTATAATTATAACTACATTTTAGGTAGTCAATTACAAGAAAGAATGTAATTAATTACAATTACCCCATGCCTGGATGGAATTCAGTGTTTAAAAATGCAAAGTAACTTATTTTGGTAAAAATAATGAAAGCTAGTTAGTTATGAGATGCAAGGAAACTGGTTAGAGGATGCAGGCAGGAAAAAGATCTTGGCATTATTGGTAGTAGTGATCTAAAATTTTGTAAGCAGTAGGCCTACTTAGAGGCTAGAAATAAGGCAAATAAAATGCTAGGTATTATTAAGAGGAATGTTAGTTACAAGAATGCAGTATTCTAAGTGAGGCCTAACGTAAGAATTACATAATTTATAGATGACTTCCTTACTCTTGTAACTAACATTCCTCATAATAATAACTAACATTTTATTTGCCTTATTTCTAGCCTCTCAATGCTGCTCAGAAAGTTTTAGATTACAGTTACTAACTATAATGCCAAGATCTTTTTCTCGCGTAACAAATTTTAGGCCGGGCTGAAACTCAAGATAGAATTAATCAGTCATTAACAGTTGGCTTTTGATATAAAAATAAGATTCCTGAAAAAAATAATTGGTGGCCACCAACGTGTGTCCAGCCACCCCCGTTTTTGTAAAAACATCTAATGCTGCACAAGCAAAATCAGGAAAATGGCAATATCTCTTCTTCTGAACATGCTAGAGAGATGGTTTGCATACCAAAAGATGCAGAATTTGATTTAGAACAAATTATTAAGAGTAGTATTTTTTCATAAAACCTTTAGTTTTTGAGTTATTTTAGAAAAACTAATTTTTGGGGCCCATAGACCCCCTTTCGACGGACCTTAGTGACAAAAGAAATTTTAAAATAAGCATGATTTGGCTTTTTGATTACTAACATTGCCCTAAAAGGATGTTGACATGGACATAGTGATCACATGATATGACTTTTCCTTGTTATCTTGCATCCATTATGCTTGATTAAAGAATAGAGGGTGGGGCTGCTTCATGAACTTTTTTAAACGTAATAAATTGAAAACTTGTTTTTTTTTCAGGTGCCTTTGTTATAAGTTTCCAACTGCAATTTGTCATTGAATTCAACATTTGCAATATAAAGTATGACTTCTACAAGGAAAACAGTTGCTAAAGTACTTGGTGATGTACGTTTTATGCCAGCAGAACAGTTTCCTTTAGGGAAATTGCCTACATTGAAGCAAGTTATTGAAAGGTGTTTGTGTTTCGGAGACTATAAAACAGATGCTGTACTGAGAGCTACTTCTGAGGAATTGCATAAATTGTGGGTCACATATAATGTTTATCCAATATCAGTAAATGCCATACAGAGCCGACTGAAAACCCAAATAAAGGAATTCAACCGCCTTCTGAAGTATGACAAAAAGAAAAGGGGACCTAAATATCATCAAGATCTGGATGATTTTCTGAAAACTGTAAACGTTTTATTTGACATATGGGTAATTCCAGGACAAATAGACAAATGAAAGTGCCAAATGTACACTCCACCATCTCCAAAATTCATGAAACTTGGTGTGAGGGTTGGTTTTGGTCCAAATTACAAAAATCTGAATGTTTTTGAAAATTGGTCAAGTTGGTCAAATTTCATGGCTTGACCAAATTTTGGTCAAATGAAAAAACCAACAATTTTCAAACGTAAATATCTCAGCTGCTAATTGTGGTAGCGTAATAAGTCTTAAATGATAAAATATGTAAAATTAACTGTAGTTTCTAAATATGTATCATTTTTCTAGGGTAACAAAAATAAAATTATGATTTTTTTGGAAAAAGTGTAAATGTTTTTTGTTTTTTGCGATTTGGCAGCGAAGATATCATTTTTTGAAAAAAAGACCAAGAATAAAAAATGTTTATTTGATGTATGTACACCATAATAAGTAATAAAAAGTCAGCTTATAGTTTATTATAAGGCTCAAAACTGAGTTTGAAATTAAGTAATAAATTTTTTTTTCAGACAACGAAGATTTATTACAGACTTGTTGGTCCAAAAAAAAGACAATTTTCAAATCATATAAAAAATACATGTAGATAAACCAAAGGAGAAAAAATCTCTTAAAATATATGTACAATGTACATACATAACCTCTCTTATATTTAGGGACAGAATATATTGACAATAATAATGTTTAATTTATAAAGCGCTTATCAGAGTATAAAATACTCTTCCTAATACTACATGTACACAAGTCTTTGAGAATGAATTAAGAGACAGTATTCTTATCCAGTGAATCCAAATTTTATACACTAATATATAATAATAATAAGAAAAAGGAATTTGAAAAGATTTTTATAACTATTAAGTAGATACACAAATCTTAGATAAAAATTTCAGAAATATTATACAGGGTGTACATAAAGTCAGGATCTATTTTTGTGAAGCACTTGGAAATTATATGGAATTCAATCATAAAATGATAAAGTGGTAACATTTATTAAATAATTAAGAGTAGGATTCGACGTGATGCCCATCAGTATCCCTGCACAGCTCAAATCGTTCCGCAGCATTTCTAAACACATTCTGGAGCATTTGCGGAGTTATGTTATCTGCAGCAGTTCGTATACATGTACGTAAGTTTTCAAGACTCGTAATCTTTGTCTGATAGACGTGCGATTTGATAAAGCCCCATGCAAAGAAATCTAAAGGGGTTAAATCTGGTGATCTCGCTGGCCAAGGTCTGTTGCTTCCGTGTCCGATCCAGCGATTTGGAAAATGTCCATTTAGATAATCCTGAACAATTTTGGCATAGTGACAAGGAGCACCATCATGTTGATAGACGATGGTACTAACAATCCTATCCCCAATCAGCTGAGGTTCAAGGAATTGCTGCAACATGTCCAGATAAATAAGCTCCGTAACTGTAGCTTCAGCAAAGAAAAAAGGACCATAAACCTTAGATTTTGTTAAACCCATCCAGACATTAACTTTAGGTGAGTCTCTTTCCCAATTTTGGACGAAATCATTTGGTCTTTCATCTGCCCAAATTTGACAGTTATGGCGATTTACTTTTCCACACATATGGAAAGTGGCTTCATCACTAAAGAGAATGTTGTCCATTAAATTATCACTCCAGATTTGTTCTACGAGATCAGCACACACAGCACTTCATTGAGGGAAATCTTCCTCATGTAAATCATGTAAAACCTGCAAATGATAGCTTTTCTTGTGCAAATTAACTTTCAGAATTTTGTGCACAGATGACGTCGGGAGGCTGAGTCTGTGTGATGCAGCACAAACGGACGTACGTGGCTCCTCAGTGATAATTCCGCGTACTGCATTCACGGTAAGATCTGACATACACGGTCATCCTGATCTTGCTTCATCATTTACCGATCCTGTTCGTTTAAATTTGTTCACCAATTTTTGTATTTTCTTGTCTATTGGCCCCGGCTTATGAAATCTCCTCCTAAACTTCTCTCTGATGTCATTGTATTTCTTTCCCTCGATTCGCCAAATTACTATTGCCACACGCTCTTCTGTATTCATTCTAAGGGCTTCTGAAAAGAAAAATAGAAAAAAATAATTATTTCACAAAAATAGATACTGACTTTATGTACACCCTGTATAGACAATCTTAAATAGTATACATTCGATAGAATTTATTTTATCTTCTTTGAAAAGTTATTTAATTCTTGAAGTGGAAAAATTTATTGTATTCTTGTTCCTCCTCATAAACTTGCTTCAATACTCCCAAATATATTTTCTGTTGGAACGTGACAAACATCATCTTGCACAGGAAAAATGTATGAGGGACATATGCCCGAAGGATGGAGAAATTTTATCAGAAAATCATCATATTCACAGTCAAAGGACTGGACTAATCCGAGCCATAGTTTATTTTCATACATATAACCCACAAAAGAGCCTGTTTCAATTTCGCGTTGAGAGACGGTATTATGTTCTTGATCCAAAGCAGAAACTCTAATGATCTCTCTTATTTCGACTGACTGTGCACTGAGAGAGTGGATAAACCTTCCATGAATTCTTGGAAATTAGGACGAAGCAATGTAATTGTTGAGTACCTTTGATAGAAGTAATAGGTTCACTCAGACGTTTTTGCAAAGAAAGCTCTACATCTACAACTTCTGCCTCAGAGATGTAAAAAAAGTCAATAGCATTTAGGAATTCTTGAGAGCAGAAATTGTAGAAGTCCTCAGCTGTTAAGATTTGATGGTCGAGAGGCCATCGTAAGCTTTCTCTGGCGACTGCTCTTTTTACCGTTCCGCCAATACCATTGCAGGCATTCTTCCCGTGGGATGTCGCGAAAAAATTTCACTCAGCATGAATTTTGAAGTCTTTGAAATGATGGCATAAATTTAGAAAATTTGTTTTATTTTTATACTGAGCCGCGCATCCATCTGTGAAATAATGAATTTTAGTTAGGTTTGAATTTTGTTGTTGGATGCACAGGATTAATTTTTTGAGAAAACTAAACTATGAACCAGAATTGTATAATGCCTGCGACGGTTTGAAACGAAGCAGTAACTTTTGCAAATTAGTTTTCTGCATTGTTTTTGGAATAATAAACGAATGGGTGCACTGTACATTGCGAGTTCTCCCAATGAAAACCCCTGGGCACAATCTTGTACGATGAATGAGAAGTTTTCTGCGAAATCGCCCACCAAAACACCTTCATTTTCGGGCAGTCTCTCTTAGATTTTTGAAGTAACTCGACTGACATTTATTCGTGAAGTGGTGTCTTGTCAGTTGTGCAATTTTTTTGGTGAGCGATTCCACGTATTCCTCTGGAGTTTCGGTGATATCTTTTAACATACAGTGATCAACAGACACCCATTGTTTATATTTTCTCTCTTCCATCGCCATGAAGTCCACACTTTCCAAATAATTTTTGATTCCGACCTCTCGCGGGCATCTTTTGCATCGGTGCATCATACAATCTTCATTGTCCATGCCGCAGATAGATAAAGACATTAATTTTTTGTAGTCTAAATCTTTAATGCCTAACGCTGATATTTGTAGTTTCGGATTTTGGTGATGCGTACATACGCAGACACTGTGAGTTCCACTTTGTCCCACAAGCACGCACCACGACGGTCGAAGATGAGCAAAGGCACTAAAGCCTATTTTGGGATTTTCATCATTTTTTGCATATTCAGCATATAACTCTTTCAAGTTACACAATACGTCTTTTTTTGTTTTTTTTATTTTTTCACCCTCTTCATTTATTGCAAACTTATAATCTTTGATTCCCGGGCACATCCTACAATATTCATCATTTTCATAAAACTCCCGAATGATTTTTTTCATTTCAGCTGTGACGACCTTCCCTTTCGTCATGTTTGGAATGTTAGGAAGAATCCCAAACTGTTTTTGAAGATTGCGGCTCTTACGCACCATATACTTTGTTGCTCCAAAGAAGTCAGCAGTTTTTTCAATGGGATAGGGATACAATGATAGTATTTGTAACCTAAGATTGCGATCGTTACTTGCTTGAAATTTCTCCTTTAATTCTTCCATAACCTTTTGATACCTGAAATAAAGTGTATTTGACATTAAGTTTAATTAGTATATTTTTAATTAAACTTTTCATAAAATATATGTATATGTATTATATTGTCCGATTATAAAAATGTAAATAGATAAAACTTAATTTAGTATATACTTCGATGACTGTATTAAATTTAATTTAAAATGTCAAATTTCAATAACTATGTCCGAAAAGTAGTCTTGCCTCTCTAAATCATCTTCCAAACAACTTTTTGTGGATGGACCAGCTTCAGAATAGTCAATAGGAGCCCCATAAGCAGCTTCAAAACTTCGTTTAACCTTTTCCATTGTCGATCTGAATTTCGTAGAAGCCTTTATCTGTTTTTGTCCTGGTTTCAATCCAGCTGTAAAACAAATTCATAAATTTAGGTTGCGTGAAATAATCAAATATCAAATATTTTGTATATATATGTGTCACTACCATGCGATTTACCATTTCTATGGTTGAACAGTATCCATGTTTGTGCCATTAGAAGTTCGCTGTAAACAGCGAATGCCCCTCCCTTATATTGTACGTACAGAGTGAATCACTCTGACGTCATAAAGTAACTTAATTTCCTTCCATACCTTGAATACTGAATCACGTGTTCAGTATGTGGATATCTTTCGTATTCAATGTATGGTAAATTCTTTAATAATAATAATAATAATAACTTCACTCTCTATGAGTCATTATTTATATGTTGTGTCCTGTCGGTGTTATGCAACCATACTCATTCATACATCCATGTTCCTTCTTGACCGTTGTCCTTTATTCATTTTATCACCTATTACCTATTACCCATTGTCTAGTTATTCTCTATCAACTTATCAGTCTATGTTTACTCGTGTCTATATTACGCGCACAACCTATTGTGTGACGAATGATATGTGTACACTACCGTGTGCAGTCGTACATGTCTATTGACGATCATGATACATACATGTATTCTTTTTTGTTTTTATTTTCTTTTTTATTATTTCACCACTCGCAAGTTGTCTATTATTGCTGAGACGAAGGCTCGAATTCCGATTACGTCGTCAAAAGCGAGCCTCTGAATTCGAACTCTTCTCTCTTGCCTCTGCTACCAATTTATAACGTTAAGATGTGATGTTATATTATTATAATATACCATATTGTTCCCTGCCAGGCTACTGGTTAATCTCTACATAGTTACCCACGTTCTCATTATCTGTACTTACTATTTCTACCTAATTGTCATTCAAATTCCGTTACTTATGTCTTACGTTATCATTAATGTCCGTGTACTTTCAAATGAAAAGTACACCATATCTTCTCTCCGCTTTCCTCATCGCTGGCTAATTAGACTTTCAAATCATGATAACCAACCATTCCTCTAATAAGATTAGACATAATTTGGCGTAATCACTGTTAACTATAAATATATAACATTGTTGTTAATCCCCTTTAAATTATAAAACAACGGAGAACTCTCCTTCATTGTTTAAATTGTGTTACCTATTCAGATTACTTCAGTATTAGATATGTCAATTAACAAATTGCTAAAATTGTAATTAACGGTAATTAATGTATGTAATATAATGTAATTTATGTACTTAATGTACTCTGTACATGTCGGTCCCCCGACATTATGTCGCCACCCAAAAGTGTATACCTTACAAAAATTAGTATCTTTTTTTGTTAACTTTTTGCTTAAATTATGCTTAACGTCAGAATTCTTGCTCTCCAGCTAAAGTGGGAGCTTAACCTTCGACTGCATTCCCCCAAAATTGAGGCTTATTTATTTCTTGTATTGTAAATTAAATCATTCCTGCCTGAGTTCTTGATACCAGAGGTTGCACCTCCCTCACTTTAAATTTCCTCCCTGAGCCGTTGTTACCAGAGGTGGCTCCTCTCTCATCTTAAATTCCTGCCTGAGGCTTAGACCAAGGAGGCCAAGCCTCCTCATTTTAAATTCCTGCCGTAACTCTTACTCGAGGAGGACAAGCCTCCTCGCTTTCAATTCCCACCTTAACTATTGAGAAATGGGGTCGAACCTCTACCCCTGTAAACTCCTGCTTGAGCTGTTGTTGTAAGAGGTAAAACCTCTCCCCCTGTAAACTTCTGATTATTTATCAGTAGCTCGTTCTGTATAAACTTTGTAAATAAAAGGAATTTATGAGTGAACTAAAACTCCAATTTGCCGATTGACTATCTTACCACGACGGATTTATAAGTATCTCTTTCGCTACCTCAGAGCAGCTCTTCTTTCGGCGCCGTGATGCAGCAAGCACAATGTCTTTCGATTCTTGAGATAATTTCTCTGGTCTTCCTCCTCGAAATTCTGTTTCACAATCTTCAGGATTCTTATTCCAATTCCTTTTGACAAAGTCTTCTGATCTTTTTAATCTCTCAGCCACCCAGTGTCATTATGAAAGTTGCACCAGCTTCCTTTGCTTCACGAAATGTGACAGCTCGAAGCGGTCAAGAACTCGCTTTTTCTCTGAATCGTTCAAAATAGATGATGCCATGGTTTCTGTGTGGAAAAAAATGGTAAGAATTAAAATCACAGGAATAGAATATAATGGTTTTTATTCAGATTTTAACGCTCTTTCAAGTGGTCTCGCCGGTTTTTATCTATCTCCTAGTTTTTGCTCTACAGGGGGGGGCAATCATTTCCTGACACCCTGTATACTGAAAATCTAGAAAGAAAGCAAAAAATTATGAAAATTTGGAGGATTTTTTTTTTGTCATTTTTTCTTCATAATAATCATCGATAAGCTGACTTTTTATTACTTATTATGGTGTACATACATCAAATAAACATTTTTTATTCCTGGTCTTTTTTTCGAAAAATGATATCTTCGCTGCCAAATCGCAAAAAAAAAAACTTTCCAAAAAATCATAATTTTATTTTTGTTACCCTAAAAAAATGATACATATTTAGAAACTACAGTTAATTTTACATATTTTATCATTTAAGACTTACTACACTACCACAATTAGGAGCTGAGATATTTACGTTTGAAAATTATTGTTTTTTTCATTTGACCAAAATTTGGTCAAGCCATAAAATTTGACCAACTTGACCAATTTTCAAAAAAATTCAGAAATTTGTAATTTGGACCTAAACCAACCCTCACACCAAGTTTCATGAATTTTGAAGAGGTTACCGTGTACTTCATTTGTCTATTTCTTGTAGAATTACCCATATATCAACATGATCACAAACTGTTGGCAGATACAGAGAAAAAGCACTTAATAAAAATGACTGAATCTGATTACCAGTTTTATGAGGTAGGTCTGTTGATTGAATTTCAAGTTGTAAATTATTAATTAATATTAATTAATTATCAGTTATTATTATCAATTATTAATATTATCAATTATTAATAATTTGCTATAATTTTTAAAGTGCATTTAATAAGTTAGTAATATCAATAATACACTGTTAATGATGTTAATGATAAGTAATATTTTAGTATTTTCTCATTTTTGTAAGAATTTCAATTTACATATAGAGACCCATAGATAAAAGATACATTATAGTGTAATGAAATATAATCACTTTGTAGGACCAGAAAACAACTAGGCATGGTTACTGTACCCTGAAAGAAGTCCCAGAAACAGCCACTGACTTAAAATTCAAATCATGGGTTATTCAATCTCAAAAAGCAAAAGAATCAGTTCCTCCTCCTCATCCTCCTGAACCTATGGACATTCCTGAGTTGACAGATAGCAACAGTTGTAATGATTCATTTGATGCAGACTATGTTCCAGAAGTCTCAACATTACAGAACAGAACTAGATTACGCTCATTAGCTGAAGCATGTGACAGGTATAGTACTGAAAGATAAATCTTTTAATACAGCTTAAAGTGAAATCATTGTGACTAAGAGATTAAGATTACCAATAAATTATTCATTGACAATAGATATGTAAATCTACTTTAAATATCCTAACAGATATCAAGTAAGTGATAGAGCAGGAGCGGCTATTGGTTCTGCTACATTGGTGGACTTTGGAGTAATCACCCCAGATTATATTAATTAGTTTCAAATAGGACACTGACATTTGTATTTTGTATATTTGTATAATGCTAATGCAGTAATGCATGGCCAATATTTTTGAAATACTTTTCAGAAACAAGTTGAGAAGGGAGAGAGCTAAATTGAGAGCTGAAAGGAAGAAGGAAGAAGTGATATTTGAAAAAGTGACTGGCATTGGCTTTGATGGTAGAAAGGATGCTACACTTGCTGTTAACAAAGTAAATGAAAAGTATTATATACATCCACAATCCTAGAGGAACATTATGTCATTACTGGAGAGCCAGGTAAATGGAAATGATTGTCATACAGTTATAGGCATTATGCTGTTATATTACTGTACAGGGTGTCCCAGAATTAACTATCTATTTCAATGAAATCGGACAAATTTTTTAAAAACACACTTTTATTTATGTTTATCATGTTTAATATGTGTTAAAAATATATAAATTTCTAAATTTTTTTCATAATTTTATTTTCATAATTTTTTCATTATCTGGTCCAATGAAAGACCGTCTGAAGTCATAGAATGGCAAAGAGACTCTCCAAAAGTTAACGTGTGGCTTGGAATGACCAAATCCAAAATTTATGGCCCATTCTTCTTTGTGGTAGCAACTGTAACAGGTACCATCTACCTTGATATGCTTCAGCAGTTTCTCGAACCACAGCTTCTTGATGATGGCATTCTTGATAATGTTGTGTTTCAACAAGAAGCATTGATCTTTTGGCGATAAACCTTTGTTTTTATGAAACCCCATGCAAAGAAATCCAGGGGTGTCAAATCCAGAGAACGCGGAGGCCAAGGTTGAGGTCCTCCACGTCCAATCCACCGATTCGGAAGGTGTCTGTTGAGGTATTCTCGAACAATTAGAGCATAATGACATGGTGCTCCATCTTGTTGAAACACAACATTATCAAGAATGCCATCATCAAGAAGCTGTGGTTCGAGAAACTGCTGAAGCATATCAAGGTAGATGGTACCTGTTACAGTTGCTACCGCAAAGAAGAATGGGCCATAAATTTTGGATTTGGTCATTCCAAGCCACACGTTAACTTTTGGAGAGTCTCTTTGCCATTCTATGACTTCAGACGGTCTTTCATTGGACCAGATAATGAAAAAATTATGAAAATAAAATTATGAAAAAAATTTAGAAATTTATATATTTTTAACACATATTAAACATGATAAACATAAATAAAAGTGTGTGTGTAAAAAATTTGTCCGATTTCATTGAAATAGATAGTTAATTCTGGGACACCCTGTACTATAAAGTAATATTTCAATTACATAAAATTTTTTCTTTTTAAATGACAACTGTCCAGTTAACTTTATTCCTTCCTTTTTCATTTTTATTTAATTGTAAAATTAATTACATTTATTTTCAGATAATTTCTACCTCGACCATTTTATCCCGGAGAGTGGCAAAGGCATTGACATTGCTCATGGCATTTATAAGATCATTAAAGGGACAGAACTTGAGGCCAAATTAAACTTAGTTAAAGCAGATGGGACAAATACTAACACAGGACATATGCATGGGTCAATCAGATATTTGGAAATGTTTTTAGGGCAACCTCTTCAGTGGGATATTTGTCTTCTGCATCTAAATGAATTGCCACTTAGACACATCTTCATAACTTTAGATGGGACAACAAAAAGTCCAGACAAATTTTCTGGCCCTATTGGTTCTCAGCTCAATGGGGATGTGTCAGAATGGAACGTTGTGGACTTCAAATCTATACCTTATCTTGCATTTGTGCTTCTACCAAATGAGGTGGTCAATAATTTATCAACAGACCAATTACTATGGATACTGCATCTGCTGGGCAATTATTACTGGTGAAGTGGATGAAGACCTTGCACTCTTAGAAGTTGGCCTGCTAAATCACTCTCGATGGCTCACCTTAGCCTGTAGAATTCTTCGCTTTTATGTTTCACAAAAAAGACCCAGTAAGAACCTCAAAATCATAGTAGAATTCATCATCAAAGTATACTTTCACAGTTGGTTCAATATCAAGGCTAATAAGAGGCTAAGTGATGGGTCAAGAAACCTATTCAATATGATCCAAAGAGTAAATAAATTCCCTGACAGGAAAATTAGAGAAATTTGTTATGACGTATTAAACAATAACAGCTATTTTGCTCATGGTGAAAATATTTTAGTTGGAATGCTGGCTGATGAAGATGAAGAGGTGAGGAGGTGTGCTGTCAATAAAGTTCTGTGTCTGAGGGGAGTTATAGAGGATTTTGATGATGAATCTGGTAGTAGCAATGATTTTGCAGGTGGAATAATTGAAAGTGATGATGAGAATGAAGAGGATCATGAAGATGGTACTGATGAATATCCTGCTATAGATGAGAATGTTAGGGTCTTTAGAAAGCAATCATCAATTTCAAAGCTTCTGCATACACAAGCTGTCTGCTATGTCCCAATGGGAAACTGTTCCACCTGTATTAAAAGAATTCAGTAATGATGAACTGCGTGATATCATTAATACCGCATTGAAACTGGATCATGAGTGCCACAGTCAGAATGTTGAAAGGCACATCAAGCTTGTCACTGAAGCATCCTTGGCTGTTGTAGGTCATGAGTGTAGAGATTTTGGAATGTCAAAAAGCATTTTCAATGAATTTAAAATGGCTGATTTTGATTGATTTTGATTGCTGATTGAAAACCACTAATACATGTCAATTTGCAGCTTGAGAATGTTTTATTGTGTTGACATTCAGTTGAAAGGGGGTCTATGGGCCCCAAAAATTAGTTTTTCTAAAATAACTCAAAAACTAAATGTTTTATGAAAACATACCACTCTTAATAATTTGTTCTAAATCAAATTCTGCATCTTATGGTATGCAAACCATCTCTCTAGCATGTTCAGAAGAAGAGATATTGCCATTTTCCTGATTTTGCTAGTGCAGCATTAGATGTTTTTACAAAAATGGGGCTGGCTGGACACACGTTGGTGGCCACCAATTATTTTTTTTAGGAATCTTATTTTTATATCAAAAGCCAACTGTTAGTCACTCTGATAAATTAAAATCAAACAAAAATTATAGTTTTAGCCTGGCCTATGGCGCCGGCGCCTGCCACCGCCCCGTAACATCCTCTAATCAGCTTCTTTGCATCTCATAACTAAAGTTTTTATTATTTCTACCAAATTTAAAATGTGACCATGTTTACTTTCAGATACAGGGTTTCCTCCAATTTATAATAATCTTTACAAAGAAACACTATAAAAAGTAAGGCTATTATGACGAGTAAATGCTTCATATGTGGAGAATCAGATTTTGAGCTGGAGGCTGGAGAAAAAATATGTCTGGAATGCGGAGGACATCAGCTGAATTTTGCTGAGCTAGTTGAGGATGAAGAAGCGTGGGAAGCAAATAAATCTAGGTTTTTTATTGACTTGAAATTTGAACCTGAACAAAATACGAATTTAGGCAAAAAAGGTAAATTGAGAATAATAGAGTAAAAAGTTATAGTATACTGTTTGAAAGTAGCCTAATATAAAAAACTATTTGGGGTTATGGTTTATTGCCATCACCCTCATCCATTAGAAATTTCCAGCAGATATCAGTGGAGAGTTGAATGGCAAAAACCCTACATTTTTTTGTTAAAAAGTTGTGTTTATGGAGTCTTCAAAAGATCTTAAGTTGTGTTTTTTGGTTGATATATATGGGTAAATCCAGGATAAATAGACAGGTAGAAGTGCTGATATAACACTAATACATCTTCAATATTCACGAAACTTGGTCTGAGGGTGTTTTTTAGTGAAAAAAAACAAATTCCCAAATTTTTTTGAAAATTAGTCAAATAGGTTAAAATTTAGGGTCAGGTCAAATTTTGGCCAAATTGTGACCTAAGAATCTTTAAATCCCTTTATCTCGGCTTCTAATTGTCATAGCTTAATAAACTTTATATGGATGGAAGCGGAATGAGCTCTAGTTTCCAAAAATGGTACTTTCATTTGGATAATTTAATAAAAAAACCACTTAATTTTGAAAAAGCAAAAAAATTCAGGATTTGACCTTGAAGGGATCAATTTTTTGAAAAATTTTATTGAAGAAAAAATGTTGCCTGAGCAAAGATCTACCATAATCAGCAATAAAAAGTTAGCTTACAGGCCATTATATACCATATTCTTTGGTGTATAAGACGCACTTTTTTTCCAAAAAAAGGGGTCTCAAATCACCCTGCGTCCTATACACTGAAGGTCATAATATTACCTTTATATGGGCTAGAAGAACTGATGGATTTTTACAAAAATTCATCATCTCTTAGTCCCTCCTGACACTAAGTTTCTACTCTTCCCAACCCACTGATAACAAGAAAAACGGTATGTATTGCATAATGATGTACTTTTATGTTTTATAACATATAGTATAGTCTCCCGTATACTTAATACTATTTTCTTGTAATGAGTATGGGTGAAAGAAAACGTATGACCATACTTTTGATGGGAGGGCTTTAATAAAAGTCAGCCTCACTGGTAGAAAATTACGGACATTTTCTGACAACTAGGCAGTTGGTCATAATTTTTTTCCGAAAAAAAGGCCTTGAAAATATGGGTGCGTCTTATACACCGAAAAATACAGTAGCTTAAAATTTAATTTTATTAATTGGCTTTCTTCATTTTTTCAGAATTTCATCAAAAATTTATTTAATGAAACTAAACAAATTAAATAGTAGGATAACAATATAATAAGGATATACTTAGTGTTTGTAATTATTAATTGCAATTTAAATACGTATCTACTCTACATTCTACATACATGCTAAGTGCTAACTTCATACATATATGCTAATTTGTTTTAAGTTTTCTTGAGAAATTTTCTAAATCTTGAGCTGGAAAGACATACTGTATCCTTGTTCCGCCTCTTAAACTTGACTCAACTGTTCCAAATATGTTCTTGGGGGGGAACAGGGCAAATATCATCATCTGCAGGAAAAATGTACGAGGGCGCTATTCCTGAAAGATAAAGAAATTTAATCAAATAATCGTCATATTCTGCATTGATACGACTCGACCAGTCCTAACCACAATTCTTTTTCATACACACAACTGACAAAAGAGCCTACTTCTATTTCTTTATTGCTTAACTCTCCTTCGATATCACCGGCTTCTCCATCATGATCTACTTCTTCTCCACTAACAATTTTTCTTATTTCTTCTGACTGAAGACATACGAGTAGAAACCAATGCCCTGAGGGCGTACCTTCGCATGCCATACATATATACATTTTAACTGCAAAGAACACACAGTATAATTAATGTAAAGAATGACGCTTGTGTAGAAGAGCGTTCCACACAAGATGATCCCGGGTTTGATTCCTGGGAGGTACCTCATTTTTCATTTGTTCATTCTCCCTCCTCATCTTGTGCAGAACACTCTTCTAGACAAGCATCGTTCTTTACATTAATTTTCTGTGTGTTGTTTGCAGTTAAAATGTATATATGTACAGCATACAAAGGTTCCCCTTCAGGGCATTGGTTTCTGCTCGTATGTAAGAGAATTAAGATTTCTGATTGATCGAGGTCCTTGGTGTAGTGGATAGCTTATCTGACCAGCAATCGGATGATCCTGGGTTTGATTCCTGGTAGGTACCTCATTTTTCATTTGTTCATTCTCCCTCCTCATCTTGTGTGGAATGCTCTTCTACACAAGCATCGTTCTTTATATATATATATTTTATGAGTGTAGTATGAGACAAAGTACTATATTCAGCAGTAAGAGTTAAACTGATTCTAAGATATGACAAAATTTTTATATTATTTGATCAATTTTAAGTTGATAATTTAAATAAAATCACTTTCAACAACACCTAAAAAAAGTTTATTGTGGGTTTGATTTTTTCAATAACAAAATGTTGGGACCCCCTACTTTAAAAAGTTGTGTATCACAAGATGCAATTACCAGTTGTGAAAGATTTTACTTTCTTTGTGACATTGATTTAGAGAGATGGTTAGGCCAACAGTCTGTGGGGAGTTCCAGGACAAGTGACCCAGAGACAAACACCTGACCTGAAGGGAATTAACTGAAATTTGGTACACAGGGTAGTTTTGGCCATAGGCTATGAAATGGTGTTGAGTTAATTTGTATATACGAGGTGGGATTCAAAAGTTCCCAGACTGTACCAACAAAAAAAATGTAGGCTTACCTTAGGTTCTAATTACTGCTGTCCCCTTCATAGTAGTCCCCTTGGGAGTTGATACAGTGGGCCCAGCAATTTTCCCACTGCTGGAAGCACCTCTCTGGAACTCCATTTTGGGGATGTTGTTCAGCACCTCATGTGATTCCGCCTGAATCTCCTCGATGTCATCAAATCATTGCCCCTTCAGCTGGATCTTCATCTTGGGGAACAGGAGGAAGTCACAGGGGGCTAGGTCGGGGGAGTAGGTGGGTGGGGGACCACTGCCATGTTGTTTTTGGCTAAAAACAAACACTTCAGGACCTCGATGTAAAAGTGCTGGTTCACTGTTGAACCTACAGGAACAAACTCCTCATGAACAATTCCCTCATGAACAATTCCCTCATGAACAATTCCCTCATGAACAATTCCCTCATGAACAATTCCCTCATGAACAATTCCCTCCATGTCAAAGAAACAGATCAGCATGCTCTTGATATTGCTCTTGACCTGCCTCACTTTCTTCAGTCGCGCTGAAGTTGGGCTCTTCCACTGGGATAACTGCTGCTTGGTTTCTGGGTCATAGCCATAAACCAAGCTTTCATCACCAGTGATGACCTTGGAAAGGAAGTTTCGATCGTTTCTGACCTGTTCCTGGATGTCCCTGCACACAATGAGCTGGCATTGCCTCTGGTCCTGGGTCAGCAAGTGGGGCACGAATTTGGCAGTGATCTGCCTCATGTTGAGTTCCTCCGTGAGAATGTGTTGGCATGAACCAAAAGATAGGCCAACAATGCTGCAGATGTCATTAATTGTTTGCCAACAGTCCTCATGGATGGCCTGATGCACTTTTTCAACATTTTTGTTGGTTCTGCTGGTTGAGGGCTGACCAGGATGTTCAGAATCCTAAACCGATATTTGCCCATATTTGCCCATATTTTAACATATTTGAACCACGAGAACCACTCGAAAGTCTGACTTCTGCCCATGGCGTCATCACCAAATGCTTGTTTAAGGATTTTGCGGGTCTCCAACGCAGTTTTGCTGAGTTTGAAGCAAAACTTGATGCACACGTGCTGCTCCTTCAAGTCTGCCATTTCTCTTCTTGCAAAAATTGCATAAAACCACTAACACTAACACAAAAATGCTTGTGAAAAAAATGCGTGCATGTATCACTGTGTCATTCGGCACACTGCTTCATGATAAAGCTGTTTAGTGCTATCTAGCAGCCCAAGTCCGTACTATGGCCTGTTAGTGCTCCACGCTGCCAGTCCAGGAACTTTTGGATCGCACCTTGTATTAGAACTTAATGAGTTTAGGTAGTCAGATAAACTCTCTCTTTTCCACCATTGTACATATATCTGTGCTTACCCAAACTTTATACCGAATTCCATCCCCACAAGTTTCAATACTATCTAGTAATTCCAGAAAAGACTATACCATTTTCACCACTACAATTTTGGGATTTTTGCATCTTGTGTGTTGCAGACTGCATATTCCATTAAATCTTTATATGTTAGTCCATGCTCTCCTAAAGCAGCCATTTGTAATTTACAGTTTTGATGGTATGTACAGTTGCCCACATATATGTAATGTTCCTCACCTCACAGATGTCTCCATACATGTGGCAATGCCACAGTGATAGTCAAGGTACCCCAACTCGGGGAAGGTGGGGTGGAGGGGGAACAACCAAGTCCAACTAGTAACTTATTACACAGACATATATATCTAAAGGACAACTGAATGTGCATTCATTGACATAGTGTCTACTGGGGTTATTCAGTCCACTTTTGGCAAAACCTCAAATAAGGAACTAGCTAAATGATGGAAAGTCTTGCTTTATCAGTGAATGACCCACCTGCTATAAGCTATCTATGGTATAAATACATATAAATCTTATATCTATGGTAATTACTGAATAATTAGTGAAAAATGGCAGTCCACTCCTATCGTAGTTTTGGGGTGAAGTGGTCCTAGCTACTGGGTCTAGTCAGTCCAGGTCCCAAAAACCTGTTAGCTTTCACTTGTAATCCACTGTTTGCTCAATGACTGTCACAAGAACATGTTTTTACACTAGTAAGTTTATTTGTTGTTCTTTTTATATATACTGTATATGAAAATTATTTCACGAAAGTAACATGTGAAAAATATTTATGATGAATAAAACCACGAAGGAAAGGAAACACAGAATGGTGCTCAAGCGCTTTCGTCTAATGACATCCTCAGGAACACTAAAGTACATGAAGGGTTACAGCCTATATATAGGTTACAGAAAAAAAACAAAAAAAAACTATATATATATATATATATATATATATATATATATAATATATATAATATATATTAGGGTGGTCCAAAAAGTTAAAGCATCGACTAAGTTCTCTCCACAAGGTTGGTTTTATGCCTCTTGGTGTGGACAGTATTTGTGCAAAGTTTCACGTTATTCGGTTAATATTTAGGGGTCGCCCCACTTGCCCCCTTTTTGAAAATTTGGGAAAATATATAGACAACTGAATAACTAAATTTTTTTTTGGTTCTCAAAGAATATGAAAGAAAACAGTAAGACAATAGGACATGATAATGGGTGTATCTTCATTATTTCTTCTGCATCAGAGTCGCCTTGGATGGTATTGGTATCTGTTTTCGGTGGGTGGCTACGAGTTGTAGGAGGTACTGCTTCTGGTCCTCGTTTCGTGTCATTGTAGCGTTGTGCGAGAGCAATACCTCGCTCGGCAGCATCATTGACGACTTTCATCTTTAAGGCGCGATCTCTAAGTTCCCTGTAGTTCTTGTCATTTGGCCATTCCCGTGGATCTTTTTGAAGTAACTGGCGCGCTTCCTCCTTACCTCCAACTTTCAAGGCATCAAAGAGGGTCAATGTCCTTTTCGTGACGAAGGATGCCACATCATTTTCAACACCAGCTTCCGCCATGTCGATTCGTCGGGGGCAGCCATTCTTTTGGGGATGTTGGAGGTGTTGAACCATTCTCCTTTTGGTATCAGGATCGATCCTATTATCGAAGAAGGCCAGTCCAATCAGATGCTCCGACAAGTACCACAGGTGGCGTCTTAGAGCTGTCTTCGCCGCTTGTGCAGCTCCTCCGTGTGGATATTTTTCCAGAAGATGCAGCATTTTGAGATCATTGAGAGGAGCTTGTGTCCCCATTGGCGCTTCATGCCAGTACTTGACGTAAATCAGACTGACAAATAAAGCCAGCTGAGTCACGTTTCGTTCTTCGCGTGCTGTGAGCTTGAATTGATAGTGAAAGAGGTAGATTTTGAGCGCATAAATCGCCTTCGCCATCCATCTCGCGTGGTGCATGGGACCCGGAGCTCGGATAAAGAGTTGACCACCAGTCTTTCCCCCCAGGAAGAGCAAAGATAGTTCAAGGAACTCCTTGTAGTCGTCACGAGGTTGGCTTGCCTGAAGAGCATTAGGTAAGTAAGTGAGCATCTCTTTTTTCATCTCTTGGAGTTGAGGGTTCTCGAACAAGCTGTCCGATGCTGAGACAAATGCTTCGTGGGAGAGAGATGGCCATTCCTTTTGAAATCGCTTAAAAAGGCCTGTTTCAGGACTTCCTGTTGAGCCAAATATTGAGGCAAAGACATCAGCAAGTACGACTTCAAGTATATGATGTCGACAACCGATCCAAACTAGCTCGTGACCCAATGCTTCTTCAATCCTGACACAGGCTCCGCGATGTAAACCCGTGTTTGACGCAGTGGTATCGAAGACGAGACCTCTCACATGCTGTTCCACGTTCCATAATTTCATAGTTTGAAGGCATGCCTGGGCCTGTGCTTCTCCAGTTCCTTGTTTCATCTTTGGGACACCAAGCAGCTTCTCCTGTCCATTGAATGTTATAAGGATTGCTATCCGATGCACATTCGTCTTCTTCCCTTCAATGCCGGGGAGAAGCTTTCCCTCCCAATGGAGAAGGACAGGGTCTTCTAGAGAGAATGATTCTAGGTCTTCTCGAGCTGCCTGTTCTCGCCCACTTTCTCTGTAGCGATGAATAGAGCTCCGAGAGCACGTCATCCCAGACAGATCATGCCCCGCAGCCTGTAATACAGCTCCAGTTACGAAAACAGCATTCCGGTCAGAAAGATTGGTGCGATCCATTGCTCCAATGACTTCTGGAGATTGGAAAATGTTCGTATCCTTGCTCTTGGGACGCTTTGGTGCCGGAGCTTCAGACGAAGAAGGAATCGGAACCGATGGTCTATAGTCGTCATCGTCTTGCGAAAAAAGGGAAGAAGAAGAGGAAAGATCAATTGATGACACTCCTGCTTCTTCCAAATCTTTCTGTGTTGCTTCATGCCTTGCCTTCCTCTTGGCTTCCTTCTCCATTCTGGATCACTTTCTGTCCTCTTGTGTAGTCGTTTCCTTATCAATGCCAGCCATGCTGCAAGAATTGACGTCCTTGCGCTGCATGGACATGAAATTTTGGTCCTCAACATTGACGATTGTGCTCATGGCATCACTGGTTGCGATGTCAAACAGTTCCTGGATGTCCGCTTTGAAGATGTCTTCATTCATTCTATCGCTGGCACGTTGCCTGGTCCTGTGCTTCTTGAGTGTTTTGTAGCGGTCTAAAAGCTTTGAAAGCTTACGGACACAGGAGTCAATCCGTTGAGTTGGGATCCTCGCTCGGGTCCAGACTTCAATCACCCTCTGGCATGCCTGGTTCAGACTGTCGGAGGTGGTTTGCTTTTGATTGATGTGGTGGTATTGCCCCAAGAGGAGGGCGTCAAGGCATGTAGGGAGCCTTGACGTGGATAAAGTTCCAGTTGCCATCCCTAGAAGCCAAACTTTTGGAATTGATCGAGTTTGAGCCATCGGACCTATGGAAGAAAAAGTACATTATATAATATATATATTCAGAGTGGGGCGACCTCTAAATATTCACCAATCACGTTGCAATTTTGCACAGACCATGTGGACACTAAATGGACAAAAACCACACTTGTGGAGACTATCTAAGACAATTTTAAAATTTCCCCCTATGGATTTGGACCACCCTAATATATATATATATTATACAATAAATGGAGAGATAAAAAAATTAAAAAAAATTATTAAACATTAAAGGATTGTGGGAGGAGCATACAAATTTGTAAGGGAAAACTACCAATTTTTAGCACAAGATTAGCACAAGATCAAATTAATTGTTTCCAACCAATGTTATAGAAAAAAAAAAAAAAAAAAAAATTTATACTGGAAATCTGCCTGGGTTTTAGCACTTTGCCCTTCTTGTTTAGGTTCGATGTATATAAAAAAAAAAAAAAAAAAAAATAAGTTATTTGAGTAGCATACAAGTTTACCAAAGATTTAGCGTTCTACCCTTCTTATCTAAATCTGTTCTGAAGGAATTCAAAACAACAGGATCGAGTTGAAAAAGACCTTTGCTTATGTTGAAGTTATTTGTGAGTTGGATAATGGCAGACTCAAGAATATTTCTATTAACAATGTTGCTAGAGTGAAATAAAACTGAAGCATTATTCCAATCAATACAGTGGGATAACTCTGACAAATGGATAAAAAGGGCACTGGATGACACTCCTGTTGTAACGGAATATTGATGCTGTTTTATACGTGTGTGCAAATCCTTTCCCGTCTGACCTATGTAAAAGGAATCACATTGTTTACAACCAATTTTATAGATAATGCCTGAATTATTGGTAGGCCTATTTTTTACTATGATATTTTTCACAATATTGTTATATGAAAATACTACATTAATATCCAAAGGTTTAAGTACATTATCATTGCCTAAAAAGCCTGGGAAAAATGGAAGTACTAAAATATTTTTTGACAAAGTATGAGTGTTATTGTTCACACGATAGAAAGTTCGTTTTGCCTTGTTGAGACAAGATTCCATAAACTCAGATGGATAACACAGATCACTTCCAATACTGTTGATTTTTTCCAATTTGGCATCGATGTATTCCAGACTGGCGATCCTAAGGGCGCGGAGAAACATTGAAGAAAAAATGGCCTTCTTAGTTGGGGTGTCATGTCCCAAGTAAAAATGTACGTAGGACAAATTGTTTTTTTTTTTCCGATAGATACTAAACTTAAAACCTAGGCTTTCCCTATGTACACGCGCATCCAAAAATGGGATTGAATTGTCTTGTTCCACTTCTAAAGTAAACTTAATGGAGGGGACTTGATCATTTAACTGAAAGAGGAAGTTATCCAGGTCACGATTCATGGGCCAGATACACAAAATATCGTTGACATACCGCAACCAAGGGATGCCAACCCCCAGGATTCTCGGAATGTAAGTAATCTCAAAAAACTCCATATAATATTGGAGAGGAGGGCAACAAGGGGTTGCCCATGGCCATCCCAAAAACTTGTTGATAATACTCGTTATTGAAAGTGAATTTACAGTCTTTGATGCAAAGCTTAATAAGTTCCAAAACAATGTGTGAAGGTAGTGGTAGGTCATACTTATGTAATTCTTGGGAGAGAAAGTCAAGCATATCGTCAATCAGCACTTTTGTAAACAATGAACAAACGTCAAAACTGATCAATCTATCGTTGGTTTCAGTACGTGCATTATTAAATTTTTCAGTAAGATCCATGGAATTTTTTACGTGAATCAGAGATAGTTCCGAGAATGGGGGACAGGACTTTGACAAGCCATTTGGAGAGTTTATAAGTAATAGAGCCCACCGAGCTAATTGTAGGGCGCATAGGGTTGCCAGGTTTGTGGGTTTAAATAAGACCGTAAAGGTAGGGCAGAGAAGGTGAAGTGGACATGAAAAGCGGAATTAAGTCCTTGTGATCTTTGAGAATGCGTTTCAAGCCACTATTAAATGATTTGATGACGTTATCCTGCGGGTTCTTCCTAAGTTTGCTGTATGCAATTCGTATCCGATGAAAGTTCCTTACTAATTGTCTAGAGGAGCAAGTTCTTCCCAAATCCCTCCTTCTGATTCGCCTCAGACAAAGTGATGACCATCCGTTCAACAACTTCAGCAGATTAATTTTAAAGAAACATATTGAAGTTACCAGACAAAATGAGTGGTCTGCCTTAAAAAATTTAAGCATTGCCAAAGTAATTTTGTGACCATTATTCCCCAACCGTGGATCCAACCTTTGTTTGATGAAATTTACAACGAGTTGCGTCGGAGAACTTCTTCATTTCGTAACATTTTGGATTGAAAAATTAAAAGTCTCATTCAAAATAGTCAGTGGAGTAAAAAAGCAAGCTCAAAGTGTGTTTTGAACCTTTCTTCGAAAAACATTAGTGATGATGCAAAAAGTGCCCTTGGATATGGTATGTCCTTTTTTATTGTTAAAAAACCTTCGGCTTTACAAATTTGTTACATTCTCGCTTGTTTCGAAAAACAGTGTAATCTCCCTCAGTATTTGTTTAACATAGTTAAAGGCCTTGTTTATAGTGCGGAAAATAGTAGTTACAAAGATAACTTTCCTAAACGTTTCCGCAATAGCCTCTCACAATTAAAAAAAGATGGGGAGCTCCATATTACTAAAGCAGACAAGGCTAACACCATAGTTATTATGGACAAAGTGGACTACCGGTACATCAGAAAGATGAAAGAGCTTCTCTAGGACCCCGCTACATACAGCAAACTTAGGAAGAACCCGCAGGATAACGTCATCAAATCATTTAATAGTGGCTTGAAACGCATTCTCAAAGATCACAAGGACTTAATTCCGCTTTTCATCTCCACTTCACCTTCTCTGCCCTACCTTTACGGTCTTATTAAAACCCACAAACCTGGCAACCCTATGTGCCCTATAATTAGGTTGGTGGGCTCTATTACTTATAAACTCTCCAAATGGCTTGTCAAAGTCCTGTCCCCCATTCTCGGAACTATCTCTGATTCACATGTAAAAAATTCCATGGATCTTACTGAAAAATTTAATAATGTACGTACTGAAACCAACGATAGATTGATCAGTTTTGACGTTTCTTCATTGTTTACAAAAGTGCTGATTGACGATATGCTTGACTTTCTCTCCCGAGAATTACATAAGTATGACCTGCCACTACCTTCACACATTGTTTTGGAACTTATTAAGCTTTGCATCAAAGACTGTAAATTCACTTTCAATAATGAGTATTATCAACAAGTTTTTGGGATGGCCATGGGCAACCCCTTGTCGCCCCTCCTCTCCAATATTATATGGAGTTTTTTGAGATTACTTACATTCCGAGAATCCTGGGGGTTGGCATCCCTTGGTTGCGGTATGTCAATGATATTTTGTGTATCTGGCCCATGAATCGTGACCTGGATAACTTCCTCTTTCAGTTAAATGATCAAGTCCCCTCCATTAAGTTTACTTTAGAAGTGGAACAAGACAACTCAATCCCATTTTTGGATGTGCGTGTACATAGGGAAAGCCCAGGATTTAAGTTTAGTATCTATCGGAAAAAACAAAAATTTGTCCTACGTACATTTTTACTTGGGACATGACACCCCCACTAAGAAGGCCATTTTTTCTTCAATGTTTCTCCGCGCCCTTAGGATCGCCAGTCCGGAATACATCGATGCCGAATTGGAAAAAATCAACAGTATTGGAAGTGATCTGTGTTATCCATCTGCGCTTATGGAATCTTGTCTCAACAAGGCAAAACGAACTTTCTATCATGTGAATAATAATACTCATACTTTGTCAAAAATTATTTTAGTACTTCCATTTTTCCCGGGTTTTTAGGCATTGCTAATGTACTTAAACTTTTGGATATTAATGTAGTATTTTCATATAACAATATTGTGAAAAATATCATAGTAAAAAATAGCCCTACCAATAATTCAGGCATTATCTATAAAATTGGTTGTAAACAATGTGATTCCTTTTACATACGGTAGGTCAGACGGGAAAGGATTTGCACACACGTATAAAACAGCATCAATATTCTGTTAGAACAGGACAGTCATCCAGTGCCCTTTTTATCCATTTGTCAGAGTTATCCCACTGTATTGATTGGAATAATGCTTCAGTTTTATTTCACTCTAGCAACATTGTTAATAGAAATATTCTTGAGTCTGCCATTATCCAACTCACAAATAACTTCAACATAAGCAAAGGTCTTTTTCAACTCGATCCTGTTGTTTTGAATTCCTTCAGAACAGATTTAGATAAGAAGGGTAGAATGCTAAATCTTTGGTAAACTTGTATGCTACTCAAATAACTTGTATTTTTTAAAATTTATTTTTATATACATCGAACCTAAACAAGAAGGGCAAAGTGCTAAAACCCGGGCAGATTTCCAGTATAAAATTGTATTTTTTTTTTTTTTCTATGACATTGGTTGGAAACAATTAATTTGATCTTGTGCTAATCTTGTGCTAAAAATCGGTAGTTTTTCCCTTACAAATTTGTATGCTCCTCCCACAATCCTTTAATGTTTAATAATTTGTTTAAATTTTTTTTATCTCCGTTTATTGTACAGGGTGGGGCACGGGAATCAAGTGTTTTTTGAATAGCTAGTAATCGGCCATTAGGAATGGGAGGGGCGTGCGGTAGGTAGCATTCCATTCCTGGGTTCATAGCATTTAACTTTAACTAACACTCACCTTTATCTTTCAGGTGCCATCATGGAGCAGTGGACGTTAGAACACTGCATGTTCGCGTATGATCATTTTGTTAGGAGTGGCGAGTCAGTGACAGCAGTTCAGCGTGCGTTTCGCCGCAGATTCAACATTCATCGAAATGACTCTGTTCCCGCTCGTGACACAATCTTACGTTGGGTTAACAATCTTCGAACAGGAGGCTCAATAATGAAAACAAAACCGAAGGGGCCGCAACGCACTGTGCGTACTCCAGAGAACGTTGAAAGGGTCAGACAAGCGATGTTGCAAAGCCCAGGCCGCTCTGCTCGGAGACATTCAGCTGCACTCGGAATCAGCAATCGTACTGTTAGACGGATTTTGCATGAAGAATTACATTTTCACCCATACAAGTTAGCGATGGTGCAGGAATTGAATGTAAACGATTGCCCCCAACGACTGAATTTTGCACAGGAAATGCTTGCACTTTATGAGCAGAATGAAAACATGATGGTGGTAATGAGTGATGAAGCCCATTTCCACCTTAATGGGGCCATCAACAATCAAAACTGTCAGTATTGGGCTGCTGAAAATCCGCGACAACTCCATGAAAAACCGCTGCATAGCCCTAAGGTTACAGTTTGGTACGCGGTGGGAAAGTTTGGCGTCATCGGTCCCTATTTCTTCGAACAAAATGGGGTTACCGTTACCATAACATCTGGGCGTTACATTGAGATGGTGAACACCTTTTTCATCCCTGAGTTACGAAGAAGGCGTATTGCTCGTCGACATTTGTGGTTTCAGCAAGATGGGGCCACGCCACACACCGCCAGAGCGTCAATGGCTGTTCTTCGCCCCCTGTTTCCCAACCATCTCATTTCGAGATTTGGTGACATTGCATGGCCCCCTCGGTCCCCTGACTTGTCCACACGTGACTTCTTTCTATGGGGGTACCTCAAGTCACGTGTCTACGAGGACAAGCCCCGTACATTAGATGCATTGAAGGAAGCGATCCGTCAACAAATCATCCAAATCAACAGAGACCTGCTGGGAAGAGTGGAGGCCAATTTTCGTAAACGCCTTCAACAATGCGTCGACGGCCAAGGACATCATATGCCAGATATAATTTTCGGTACATGATTATTATGACATGAAATGCTATGTTCTTACGAATGTTGTTCTACCAATATATTTTCTTTACAAAAATAAATATCATTTTCCTGATTATTCCAAAAACACTTGGTTCCCGTGCCCCACCCTGTATATACAGGGCATCCCAAAAAAATGTATACACACTTTAAATAATTATAAAGGCAGTGTTTATTAAAATACATTTCATTTTCAAAATGTAATAGAATCTACAGACATTATTTAATTGTTTTGTCAATGCCTGTTTTCAAACTGACGTCCGTTCTGGTCCAGGCACTGCTGATAATGCGAAGCAATGGAATCGCAAACATCATGAAACATTTCGTTTGGTATTTGTGTGCATTCTTGTTCAATTGCTGCTCTCAATTCAGCGACTGTTGCAGGTTTTATAGCATAGACTTTGTCTTTTAAGTATCCCCATAAAAAAAAGTCTAGTGGTGTGAGGTCTGGTGAATGCGGAGGGTATTCTACGAAACCCCTTCGTCCAATCCACATCCACATCGTGCCAAGTACCACTCGCAATACTCCACTCTTCGGTCCGGATCATCTTCATTAATAGCATGGACTAATCCTGGAATGTAACTTTTCCATTGACAGCGCTTCAAAATGCGTTGGACAGACGATTCTGAAATTCCTACCTCACGACTCGCTTGCCGCACAGATTTTCTTGGACTTTGGTGATATGTTTCCAGTACTCTTTCTTGCTTTGTGGGGCTTGTCAATGTCCGTGGTCTTCCGGAACGCTTCTTGTGGACATTCTGAACAGTTCCATCGGCTTCAAACTTATCTCTAATTCGAGTGATGGTAAGTCGCGTTGGTGGATCTGTTTGAAACTCCCTCCTAAACTGTCTTTGCACTTCAACTGCGTTTTCACACTTCCAGTAGCATTATAGAATGAATTTCCTTTGTTCAAAGCTTAGTCTGACTGCCATTATTAATTCTAATGGGTTTAACTTGGAAAGAAAGAAACATCAATTGAGCTATCAGCTGTTAAAGTGTGTATACATTTTTTTGGGATGCCCTGTATATACAGGGTGTCCCAGAATTAACTATCTATTTCAATGAAATCAGACAAATTTAATAAAAAGTGACATAATTTTGTGTTTATTACTAAATTATGATACAAAAACAAATAGATTTATAAATCATAAGTCAAAACTTTATTGAGAAGTTTCAACATGTGCACCATCTGTATCTGCAAATTTCAAATCTATCCTCAGCGCTGCAAAACACATTTTGAAGCATTTCAGGTGTTATCTCCTGCACTGCCAACTGGATGCGTTCTTTAAGTTCAGCTAAACTATTGATCTTTTGGCGATAAACCTTTGTTTTTATGAAACCCCATGCAAAGAAATCCAGGGGTGTCAAATCCGGAGAACGCGGAGGCCAAGGTCGAGGTCCTCCACGTCCAATCCACCGATTTGGAAGGCGTCTGTTGAGGTATTCTCGAACAATTAGAGCATAATGACATGGTGCTCCATCTTGTTGAAACACAACATTATCAAGAATGCCATCATCAAGAAGCTGTGGTTCGAGAAACTGCTGAAGCATATCAAGGTAGATGGTACCTGTTACAGTTGCTTCCGCAAAGAAGAATGGGCCATAAATTTTGGATTTGGTCATTCCAAGCCACACGTTAACTTTTGGAGAGTCTCTTTGCCATTCTATGAGTTCAGACGGTCTTTCATTGGACCAGATACAACAGTTGTGTCAATTGACTTTACCACACGTGTGGAAAGTCGCCTCATCACTGAATAAGATGTTATCCAATAAACTTTCATTTTCGATTTGATCCACAATTTCTGCACACCTTGCTGCTTGATTTGGATAATCCTCTTCATTTAGGGCATGCAGTACTTGAATGTGATAAGCCTTTTTCATCAGTGTCGAACGCAAGATTCTATGAACTGTTGTCTTAGATATGTTGAGTCTTCGACCGGCCTCCCTAACCAAAGTTGTCGGTTCATCCTCAAACAATTGTCATACCTGTTACGTGCTGTCCTTGGGTGTCCTCTTCCCACCTCGTCGTGTATGGATCCAGTTCTTTTAAATTTGTTCACAAGTTCACGAATCGCTTTGCCTGTAGGACCGGTTCTATGGAATCTTCTTGTAAATTTTTCTCTGATTTCATTACATTGCATTCCTTTGATACGGGATGTTACAACAAAGATGTGTTCTTGTGTATTCATTATTAATAGGGTTCTGAAAGAGAATGAAAATAAAACTATGAAAAACTTTGAAAAAATTATGAAAATAAAATTATGAAAAAAATTTAGAAATTTATACATTTTTAACACATACTAAACATGATAAACATAAATAAAAGTGTGTTTTTTAAAAATTTGGCCGATTTCATTGAAATAGTTAATTCTGGGACACCCTGTACATATATATATATATATAGTTTTTTTTTTTTTTTCTGTAACCTATATATAGGCTGTAACCCTTTATGTACTTCAGTGTTCCTGAGGATGTCATTAGACGAAAGCGCTTGAGCATCATTCTGTGTTTCCTTTCCTTCGTGGTTTATTCATCATATATATATATATATATATATATATATATATATATATATATATATTAGGGTGTGTCAATTTTGTCAACTTTTTTCAAATCAATTTTGGTAGTGAAAATATAGTGTCTTTTCATGTCAAAACTTGAATTGGCCAACCAAAATGAAATAAAATAACCCTTACCTACATCAATTTTACCTTAAAGTTTCAGAAATTGACTCTTTTACTAAATAATAGGACATAAATTGATTAACTATTCATCTGTCACAGATTTATCCCACTGATCGCATATGGAGTGTTTTCAAGGTCATATAGTTGTACAATGTACAAGTCACAACATGAATAGAACTGTCCCTCACTCTCAGTCCTCAGTTGCCTCTTAGATGTCATAGATGGTGGTTTGCTGTTATTGCTCTTGTACCTACTTCATAGTTATTCTACTAGACGAATACTACAGTTTAACTGTAAGTATGGATTATTGATTATTACAATTAATTATTTATTATCATCATATTCTTCTGTCTAATTATGTTGCAATCCCATGAAATATTTTTTTATTGAATTTTAGAACATCGAATGACTAAACTTTGAAACATTGTAATTGATATAAAATACTTAAATCTTTTTCTTTCTTTTCAGATATTCCTAAGATGCCAAAATTGAAGACAAGAGGTCAGTCATCATGCCACTTGAGCCTGTTAGTCGGTACAGGCAAGGAGCTTCCCCTATCAGAACTATCAACAGTGCGAGACATGCTGAGACTAGGGTTACTCCTTCGTGAACAAAATACAAAGGATAGAAGGAACTACACAGAGAAAGAGCTCATAAGGGACATGATTCTCCCTCTTCTGCATCAGTGGAAAAAAGCTAATGTGTTATTCAAACCACCTGTACTCAATCAGTATAGAACTATTGAGCTAAAATTAACAAAGCTGTGGCACAAAGCAGTTGAGACATCACTTGGTAAAGGAAAACTAGCAAAGAAAAATAAATTTCTGCACACACTTGATACTCTTCTTGACATTTTTAACTGCCAGTGTCCCATAGAGTTGTGTTCTGAAGCCAATTGTTCTCCCTCATGCAGAAGAGAACCTCACCCTCACATTGATTGTCGCTGTCCTCGTGAGAAGAAGATCCCTGTTTTGGAGCTGGCTTTCATAAAGGCGCAGAGAACAAAGGCAGAAGGCCAAGGAAGTATGCAGATTGGTTCGGCAGATTATTCAGAAACCAAAAAACAGATTGTTATTGCTAAGAAAAAAGGGAAAATCCGAGAGAGGGAAGAAAGGAAGAAAAAGAAGAGTGAAGAAGCCACCCAAAGAGATGAAGAGCTCTATCAAGAGGTTTCTCACTTCTTTGAAAGCTCTTCAGATGAACAGAAAGAAGCAACATCAGATGATAGCTCCAAAATGCCATCTGAACCTTCGCTGAAGAGAATGAAATACAACACTAAAGACATCTCAAACATTGCTCTTGCCAGTATTTGCCACCATATGGGGCTACGAGAGACTGCAGAGATTGCCACTGCTGCTTGGATAGATGCAGGCCTCATCAGCCGAGAGGATACATCCTTAGTGATAGATCATAATAAGATAAGAAGAGCACAAGAAAAAATAATGAAGGAAATATCTGATCAGCATGAAAAAGATTTGAAGGAGGAAGGTCTCTCTTGCCTTTTGTTTGATGGAAGAAGAGATGACACAAAAGTTCTCTTAGAGGTAGAGGGAATGGACAGAAAGTTTTCCGGTCTCATCAAAGAAGAACACTACTCTGTGTGTTCCGAACCTGGTGGCCGCTGTTTGTTTCACTTTGTTCCTGAAGCAGAAGTAGAAGGCAAGAAACATGCAGAGGCAATTGCTGATTAAATAATATGTTGACTTCAAGAAAGAAGACTTGACAGTTCATGCAGGCTGTTGGTGGAGACTCAACTGCGGTGAACACTGGATGGCAGGGTGGTGTTATGACGCATTTAGAGAAAAAACTTGGAAGAAGGCTTGTTTGGATTGTATGTGATTTGCACACAGGGGAACTACCTCTTCATTGTCTCATCCAGGAACTTGATGGTCCTACAAAGAGCAGCAACAAGTGGTCAGGACCACTTGGCAACATGCTAGATGAAGCAATGGAATTATAAATAAATACAAAATTTCCAAAGGTCGAAGTAGGCCCTCCCCTTCCAGTGTTGTCTGAAGAAGTTATCAAAGACCTCAGCACAGATCAATCTTACGCTTATCGTATTGTTCAAGCAATCAGATCAGGAGAGTTGTCTCAAAATCTGGCTCTCTTGGAGATTGGACCCATAAGTCATAGCTGTTGGTTAACTACAGCGATTCATTTCTGCAGGATTTGGGTTTCCAAATATGCACTGAAGGGCAAAATGCTACAGAATTTGATGTTGATTGTTGAATTTATTATTGGGTTTTATCTTCCTCACTGGTTCAATGTAAAACTTAATCCAATGTGAATGGAGGGGCCCAACCACATCTTGTTTCAATTACAGCTACTGAGAACCCAAAGGAAAGTAGTGGTGGACATCGTGTTGCCTGTGGTGAGAAGGTCCGCTTGGTATGCTAGGCCAGAGGCAGTTTTGCAAGCAATACTCTGCAGCTAATGTACCAAAGAGCGAACTGAGGCTATGGAAATCATTCTAAAGCTTAGAGGAACATCACTAGATGATGACCAGCTGGGAGACTGCTCTGTTCAGACAAGGAAGGTACCTCCAATAAACGTCAATGCCACAAAATTGTCAGAATTAGTTAACTTGAATTCGGAAGCTTTGGAGCCACCACTGACAACATGTATAACAAACAAAGATTTAACACAACTTAAAGAGGCCCCAATGCAAGTGCCAAAGTGGCCTTCTCACACTCAAGAGTGTGGAAAGATGTGTGAAAATGGTCGAAGAAGCAGCTAGTCAAGTTTACAGTCACGAGAGGCGAGAAGGCTACATCAAAGCGCAAGTAGCAAGTCGAATGCTGATGTCAAGGAACCGCAGCAAAAAGGACATGACTGCATTGGTTACTTTCAAATAAAGACTTTGAATGATATCTTATTGCCACTTTAAATGTTGATAGGATGTTTGCGCACATTTGTTATTTTGTTACGAATTTACGGAAAAATGGAATTTTTGAATTAAAATTGATGTAGGTAGGAGTTATTTTTTATTGTTTTTGAAGCAAGGATATTATTTTGTATACCAAATGATTACATTAAATTGCTACCAAATCACATGATTTTCAATTTAGTCATTTCACCCCCAAAATTGACACACCCTAATATATACAGGGTGTCCCAGGAGGAAATGTCAAGAATGCACCATTTCACTCTGGGTATTTTTAAGTAGAAAGTATTATATCGATATGGGTCTGATTCCCAACTGTTACCGAGATACAGGCCTCTACATTTGGGTACCTAATTAAAACATAATAAAAAGGCGATCTTAGATACTATTTAATGACACTTGTGGTTTACAAAAAGTACAAACATACAATACACTATTGCAGTTATTGCAGAATGGTTTCAAAGTGACCCCTCCTTCAATGCACGCGGCGAGCCTCCGATCCATCGAGTCTTGTCAAGGAAAACGCGGAACTTCATTTCTTAGGTTTATGAACGCATCCTGTATGCGTGCAACCAACTGCTCCCTAGTTTCGGGCTTACCTCACTGATAAACGTTACTCTTCAAGAACCCCCAGACAAAAAAATTCTAGCAGAGATAAGTCAGGCGAACGAGGGGGCCATGCCACAAGTCCTCCACGTCCAATCCACCTTCCCAGGAACTGTAGAGGCCTGTATCTTGGTAATGGTTGGGAATCAGGCACATGTCGATATAATACTTTCTACTTAGAAATAACCAAAGAGTCAAATAGTGCATTCTTGACATTTCCTCCTGGGACACCCTATATATATATATATATATATATATATATATATATATATATATATATATATATATATATATATATACACACACTAGTAAGTTTATTTGTTCTTTAATATATATATACATATATATATATATATATATATATATATATATATATATATATATATATATATATATAATCATGCGGGTTGCTTCTGCAAAGCTTCAATTTAATATTCAGAAGAAATCCAATGACAAGGAGGAATGTAAATGCCATGAAAAGTGTCTTCTTTAATGCGCAACGTTTCGAGCAATACGCTCATCTTCAGGCTAAACAGTGACAATATAAAGTTAAATCAATAAATAAATGAATGAACACACAAGACAAATAATTACTATAAAACCTATTCTTAAAAGCAAAATTTAAAAAGAGTAAAAGAAGAGGGTTAAATTCAAAGTTATAAAAATTTACATATAAAAATACAAGAAATTTAAAAAGCTATTTTTAAAATTATATATAGTAAATTTGAAATTAATACAATGGGATAATTACACTACTAACCCTTCATTGCTGGTTCCGAGGCACAAGTAATTTAAAACAAAGCAAAGGGAAAATACTATGGGTTGGGTGGTTGGAGAGTTATAAGTTGGGGAGGGGGAATTATAAAAAATTTAGAGGGACAGCTGAGGAATCAACGTTTAGAGAAGGGGTCAATGTTTTAATATAAAGAGATTCCAAAATTCTAAGTGAGTTGGGACAAGGATTACAGCCGAGAATTTTAAAATTATCCAGAGTGACATCTGTTTTACATTTAATACTATGTTCCCGGATACTAGAGGCTTCTTTTTTATTTAAAATTTTACCTATAGGTTTTATAGTAATTATTTTGTCTTGTGTGTTTCATTCATTTATTTATTGATTTAACTTTATATTGTCATTGTTTAGCCTGAAGATGAGCGTATTGCTCGAAACGTTGCGCATTAAAGAAGACACTTTTCATGGCATTTACATTCCTCCTTGTCATTGGATTTCTTCTGAATATTACACACACACAACACACACACACACACACACACACACACACTAGTAAGTTTATTTGTTGTTCTTTATGTATATACGGTATATATATATATATATATATATATATATATACACACACACACACACACACTAGTAAGTTTATTTGTTGTTCTTTATATATATATATATATATATATATATATATATATATATATATTATATATATATTACACACGGTATATATATGATCAATAAAACCACGAAGGAAAGGAAACACAGAATGGTGCTCAAACGCTTTCGTCTAATGACATCCTCAGGAACACTGAAGTAAATAAAGAGTCCAAGACTATATACAGGTTACAAAAAATATACCTATATCTATATATAATAAATATAGCAAGAAAAATTGTGGGAGGAGCATACAAATTTGTAAGGAAAACTACCAATTTTAGCATTTTGCCCGAATTCAACACGAGATCAAATGGATTGTTTACAACCAAGTTTATAGATAAGGCCTGAATGATATATAGGTCACAAAAAAAAAAATATATATATGTATATATCATAACATGGTACCTCAAACTATTGTGAACCTTTATAAGAATAACTTCTGACAAAAATATCAGCTCATTTGAAGTATCAGGTCATCCCATAAGTAATGTCGTTTTTTAGATCAGAATTTGAAGGACAAAAAAAAACTCTACTGAAACTTTTTAATCTAGTATATTTTTTCCATCGGAATCAGTGATGCTCTGCCAACGTCCTACAAGCTTTTCAATGCCATGTTTATAAAATTCAGGCAGTTTTGAGGCAAAAAACGTACAAAGACTGGTGTGCAGGTCATCTAAAGAAGTACTGTATACTATTTCTTGTCAAGATAGTTTTGCAGACTCCTGAAGAGATGATAATCTGAAGGCGCAAGGTCTGGAGAATATGAAGGATATGGAAATTTTTCCCACCCAAGCTCCTCAATTTTTGCAGAAGTGATCCGATGGTATGAGGACGTGCGTTGTCGTGGTGGAACACGATTCCTTTCCGATTAATCAAAGAAGGTCTCTTTTCTTTTAGTGCAGTGTTCAGTCGATCCAGTTGTTGACAGTAGACTTGAGCGGTGATTGTTTGGTTGTGTGGTAAGGTTTCAAAGTGTATTACACCACCTTTATCCCGCCAAACACTAAGCAACACCTTCCGAGGGTGAAGATTTGGTTTTGGCTGTGGTGTTGCTGGTTCTCCCGCACAAACCCACTGTCGATGGCGCTTAACATTCTGGTACAGTATCCACTTTTCATCACCAGTCACTAAACGGTGCAAAAATGGATCTTTGAGTTCACAGGAATGAAGAGCTGTGCTAATGTTTACCCGCACCCTCAGATTGTCAACTGACAATTCATGTGGCACCCATTTTCCTAACTTAGGCACTTTCCTGAGTTGCAAATGTTGATGGATGGTAGATGGGGATGAATAGAGTTTCTGGGCCAATTCTTTGCCAGTTGTTGAACAGTCTTCTTCAAGTGCAGCTAACAGCAGATCATCATCAAACTCAGCAGGGCATCCAGAGCGTGCTGCATCTGTCAAACAGCAGTCACCATTCCTAAACTTTTGAAACCATCTTTGACATTTCCTCACATGCAGAATATCGTTGCCATAAATGTCCTGAATGTTTCGCCATTGCCTCAGTAGCACTATTCCCTTTTTTGAACATGTAAAGCATTATATGCCTGATATGCTCTTCTGATACCACCATGTTTATGAGTGGTTCACATAAAGCAAAACACACATCTTCACTGGTCAAGGTCTGTAAAGTATGTAGTGAAACACAATAGATCTCCTCTTACATATAACCTTCGGAAAATTTATGCTTAAACCGAGTAGGACTAATTTAAACTTAATTTATCGTAAAAAACGACATTACTTATGGGATGACCTGATATATTTAGGGGTGCTGCACTACTGTCAAAAATATCAGGAATAAAAAAAATTAGTAATATTATGTGGATTGTGGAGTAGTTATCTTCTGTAGGTATGTTACTTGTGTTGTTGAGATGATAGCATCATAGCAGTGTAGGAGAGTGTCAAATGGCATCATGCACAAACAGGATATAAAATATGGCAAGTTCAGTAGCGACTAGAAAATCAACAGAAATGTGGCTTATTGGACAAACAATTGAGACAATATGTGGAAGAAAGCTACCATCCTATGGTGACGTTCTGTGGCTTATTTTTCATCATCTACATGCCAAAAAGACGTTGAAAGATGCATCTAAAGCTGTTTGCGCTGAAGTATTGAAATTTTGGGAGATGGCAAATTTACCAACTGCTGACTATTGCAGTGTTACGAAAAAAATAGAAAAGGAGTATTTTAATTATAGAGGACTTCAAAAATCTAAATCTAGATGTTCATAGACACAAATAGATAAAGAAACTTCTTTTCAAGAACGTTTGGATGATTTATTCAATATCACCCATGCCAATGCTCTGCAAAAAATGACAGTAGAAGAAGACAGAGCTTTTCTACAAGCTGAACAGGAGAAGGGGAGGAGAGGCTACATAGGAAGTGTGGACAAAATATGTGCTCTCAAACAATCTAAGAAAAGATCTAGAGATTAAGCATTTCAACGCCAAGTTAAGAAAGAAACTATGAGAAAGAAAATGAACACAACAGTGACTAAATTTTCGTCAAATAGTAGTTCCTCCAAGGAAGAGCCAAGTACATCAAGTACACCAGTCACCATAAAGAAAGAGAAACTTGGTAGTCATAAACCAGCAATGGTTGTATCAACAGAATTAGCAATGACACTGGACAGAAACAAATTAAGTGATTGCCAAGCAGTATCAGTAGTAGCAGCTACTGCATCTTCTCTTGGATATGAAGTTGATGATATTGTTCTGAGTAGAAGTTCAATATGGAGAAAATGAATATCAGTTCATCAGCAAATTATGGATGACATCAAGCAATCATTTGAAACTGATATTCCTCTAACAGTTCATTGGGACGGAAAGCTTATCCAAGATCTTACTGGTGATGATAGTGTGGATAGACTTCTAATTATTGGATGAGGCAGAGGAAAATCTAAGCTTCTCTCAGTACCTAAACTTAAATCTGGCACAGGAAAAAATATTGCAGGTGCTGTGGTCAAAGCTTTGGATGACTGGGGGCTACGAGATTGTGTGCAGGCAATGTGCTTTGACACAACTGCAAGCAACACTGGCGATAAAAAAGGAACATGTACTCTTATTGAAAGCATACTTGAATGGCTGCTCCTTGGACTAGCTTGTTGACATCACATTCTCGAAATAGTAATAGCATCTGTCTTTGACAAATGTCACGGCACTGCCACTGGTGGTCCGGATATCTTGTTATTTAAGCATCTAAAAAATAAATGGAAGACTTTTGACGCAAACAAGTTTGAAATTGTTCAAATCGATGTACCGGAAAAGCCCAGTATAATTGAAAATTGCAAGCAACATTTGACTAAATTACAACCTCGAGCAGATTACTGAGAACTCTTAGATTTGACAATCATATACCTTGGAGATGTTACTTTTGATGGCATTAAATTCCATCAACCAGGAGCATTGCACCGTGTGCGATGGATGGCACGAGTGATATATGCAATAAAAATTTGTCTTTTCCACAAACAAATAGAAGTCACTAGACTTGAACTAGAAGGGATGCAATGTTTTGCATTATATGCTGTTCACTGCTATGTAAATGAATGGTTTTTAGCACCCATTGCTTCCTCTGCACCAGCTAATGACCTATCTCTTCTCAAGAAACTTCAATCCTACGATGATAAAGAAATATCTGTAGCTGCATCTAAAGCGCTCTCTCGCCATCTCTGGTATTTGAATGAAGAGCTCATCAGACTTACTTTCTTTGATGAAGAAACGTCACTGGAAGTCAAGTGAGAAATGGTGAAGGCGCTGGATGTGAATGGCTCTCAAAATCCTCCTAAACGGATAAATTTGAATGTGAATGATCCAAACCTACTTGACAAAACACTAGCTAGCTTCATCAGTTCAACAACTCACAACTTCTTCACAAAATTAGCATTGCCAATGGACTTTTTGGACAGAGATCCTGCTGATTAGAACACTAATGATGACTACAAAGCTGCTAGCAATTATGTAAAAAATATGAATGTTGTAAATGACAATGCTGAGAGAGGTGTTGCTTTAATTAAGAACTTCAGTGGCCATCTTACGAAAATTGAAGAACAACAATATCTTCTACAAATTGTAGAGCAGCACCGTAAGCATTTTCCAAACGTAAAAAATTTACAATAAAAGAGGGACTTAGATAAAGGAAATAAATGGAATAGAAACAAAATTAGATGACTGTGGATTAGGCCTATAGGGGATACCACATTAAAAAAATGCACTGATAACAGCTACCTCAGGGGTAAAAAATATTAATATAATCTGATTGGAGAATAAAATAAAATGTTTGACCTCCGTGCGGCACCTCTAAATATTATCTGATTTGCATTAAAATTGGTATTTATAATTCTTTAATCATTCTTCACAATATCCAGGGGTACCATATCAAAAATAATAAATTTGAAAATTCACCCTTATAGGTTGGACCAGTCTAATATACATATATACAGTATATAATATAAAACTAAAGTGAAACATAAAACTTGTAAGAGAAGCATACAAATTTATAAGGAAACTATCTCTGATTCACATGTAAAAAATTCTGTGGGTCTCACTGAAAAATTGAATAATGTACGCACTGAAACCAATGATAGATTGATTAGTTTTGATGTTTGTTCATTGTTTACAAAAGTGCAGATTCACGATATGCTTGACTTTCTCTCCCAAGAATTACATAAGTACAACCTGCCACTACCTGCACACATAATTTTGGAACTTATTAAGCTTTGCATAAAAAACTGTAAATTCACTTTCAATGGCGAGTATTATCAACAGGTTTTTGGGATGGCCATAGGCAACCCCTTGTCGCCCCTCCTCTCCAATATTTATATGGAGTTTTTTGAAATTACTTACATTCTGAGAATCCTGGGAGTTGGCATCCCATGGCTGTGGTACGTCGATGATATTTTGTGTATCTGGCCCATGAATCGTGACCTGGATGACTTTCTCCTTCAGTTAAATGATCAAGTCCCCTCCATTAAGCTTACTTTAGAAGTGGAACAAGACAACTCAGTTCCATTTTTGGATGTGCATGTACATAGGGAAAGCCCAGGTTTTAAGTTTAGTATCTCGGGGGGGGGGGGGGGGGGGGGAACAAATAATTTGTCCTATGTACACTTTTACTCTGGACATGACACCCCCATTAAGAAGGCCATATTTTCTTCAATGTTTCTCTGCGTTCTTAGGATCGCCAGTCTGGAATACATCGCTGCCAAATTGGAAAAAATCAACGGTATTGGAAGTGATTTGAGCTACCCACCTGTGTTTATGGAATCTTGTCTTAACAAGACAAAACGAACCTTCTATCATGTGAATAATAACACTCACACTTTGTCAAAGAATATTTTAGTACTTCCATTTTTCCCAGGTTTTTTAGGTATTGCTAATGTACTTAAACTTTGGGATATTAATGTAGTATTTTCATATAACAATATTGTGAAAAAATATCATAGTAAAAAATAGCCCGACCAGTAATTCAGACATTATCTATAAAATTGGTTGTAAACAATGTGATTCCTTTTACATTGGTCAGATGGGAAAGGATTTGCACACACGTGTAAAACAGCATCAATATTCCATTAGAACAGGGCAGTTGTCCAGTGCCCTTTTTGTCTATTTGTCAGAGTTATCCCACTGTATTGATTTGGAATAATGCTTCAGTTTTGTTTCACTCTAGCAACATTGCTAATAGAAATATTCTTGAGTCTGCTAGTATCCAACTTACAAATAACCTTAACATGAGCAAAGGTCTTTTTCAACTTGATCCTCTTGTTTTGAATTTGTTCAGAACAGATTTAGACAAGAAGGGCAGAGTGCTAAAACTTTGGTAGTGTTTCCTTATAAATTTGTATGCTTCTCTTACAATTTTTATTTTTCACTTTAGTTTTTATATATATATATATAATATATATATATTTTTTTTTTGTGACCTATATATCATTCAGGCCTTATCTATAAAATTGGTTGTAAACAATCCATTTGATCTTGTGTTGAATTTGTTCAGAATGGATTTAGACAAGAAGGGCAGAGTGGGTAGTTTTCCTTTATAAATTTGTATACTCTCTTACAATTTTTATTTTTCAATTTATATATATATATATATATATATATATATATATATATATATATATATATATATATATATATATACCGGATGAACCAAAAGTAGGTGGACAGTAAATGATAACGTTTATTTTGAGAATATATATACAATTATATTTAATTTTTTTGTATACTATAATACAAAATAAATTAAAAAAATTAACTTATACCAATACAATACAAAAGCACTGAAAATTTTATCAACGCAGGTGCTCAAATTGCTGTCCATCACAATTTACACAGCTTTGAAGTCTACCTTTCACACTTCGACAAACATTTTTGCATAATTTTCTTTGTGCATTAATTTCTTGAAATGCATCTCTGATGTAATTTTTCAAATCACCAACACTTCGTGGTTTTCGACTATAAACTTTGTCCTTGAGTACTCCCCAAAAGAAAAAATCCATTGGGGTAAAGTCAGGTGAACGTGCAGGCCATTCAATTGGACCTCTTTGGCCGATCCATTTCTCAGGAAATGTTTCATCAAGATACTCACGGACTGCTCTTGAATAATGTGGAGGGGCCCCATCTTGTTGGAAATAGAGGTCATGTGAATTAGGCTGTTGTTGTAAGTGTGGAACAACTTCATTCATTAGAATTTCGAGATACTTATCACCTGTGACTGTTCCATCAACAAAAATTGGTCCTAAAACACCAGAACTTGAAATACCACCCCAAACAGTGACACCAGGCTGGTTTAGTTGCTGCTCTAATGTTAAATGCATGTTCTCACTATACCAGTAAACACAATTATGTCGGTTAACATGACCTGATAATTTGAAAGAAGCCTCATCGGTCCACACAATGTTATCTAAAATTATTGGATTTCCTTCAATTTCGTTCAGCATGATCTCACTAAATTGCAGCCGCCTGTCTGGGTCATCCTCCAATAAGCCATGAATTAGCCGTGGACGATAAGCTTTCAACCCAATAGATTTCAGAATTCGTATAATAGAGGTTTGTGAAATGTCCAGTTCTGCTGAGGCTCTTCTGGTGGACTTCTTGGGACTGTGAACAAATGCTTCGGCAACAAGTTGCTTATTGTCCTCTGTGCAAACTGTTTTGGGTCGACCAGTTCTTGGGGCATTAAGAATTGAGCCAGTGGCATCAAATTTGTCAAGAATGCGGTAAATGGTTTGTCTCTTTGGGGCTTGAGTACCAAATGTTTCAACCCATTTTGTTCTAACAGTTTCAGTATTTGGAGATTTCCAATACTCTTTTAACACCCATTTTCTGGCATCAGTATTTAGATTATTTGCCATTATGGTTCTCTGAACTATCTGAAAAGAAAAAAGATTAAATTTAAATAAATTTAGTTATAATATTTAATATAATATAACACAAACACCATAGTTATAATGAACACCATAGTTATAATATAATATAACACAAACCCTATTCAACCTACTGTCCACCTACTTTTGGTTCACCCGGTATATATATATATATATATATAATATATATTTTATATTTTTTGACATATGTATCATTCAGGCATTAACTATAAAATTGGTTCTAAACAATCCATTTGATCTTGTGTTGAATTCGGGCAAAGTGCTAAAATTGGTAGTTTTCCTTACAAATTTGTATGCTCCTCCCACAATTTTTATTTCTATATATATATTTTGTAACCTGTATACTTTTTCTGGAGCTTTAAATAGGCCCTGAAGTTTTGGTATTCACTGTTTAGGATGCATGTGTTAATGTAAAAGGTATTGTGCCTTTCACAGTGAGAGGTCCATACATGAAGAAGCTCCTGTTGACCTGATCTATGTCTTCTCGTTTGGGCCAAAGGAACTCTGAAGTATTTCGGGTTTGAATCATGAACTTTACTGTTATGGTATCAGGGTGCTGGCTTCCTTTGAAGATAGGCTGTACCTTTTCAAGAAAGAATAAACCCAGTCCTCTCCAGGCCTGTCATCCTTAAACTTACAATATTTACACAAATGTTCGGATGTTGAAATGTTGTCTTTCTTACAGGCTTTAACATAATCTTGCACATAATCGCACACTTCAGTAGGAGTCAAACCAAAACCCTACTTTGCCATGATTGCAAGGCACTTGGCTAGTTCAGTTTTACTATGCACTGGTAGGCCAAACCTAGCTCCTGGCCTCTTACTATTATCTGCTGCTTGTTCATCTGTATTTTTCAAATGTCTTAAAAGTGTGGTCTTACTAATGTTCATTTGCTTAGCAGTATCTCTGGCACTCTTTCCATGCATTCTAACAGCAGTAAGAGTGTCAGCTAACTTTCTCTCATGATCATCTGTACTGCTCTTATTTTTATATATTTGAACCATTTTTCCTGAAAATCACCTGTAGCTAGAGCATCATTAAACAGCTGGAACATACAAACCAAACAGATTATTGCAAGTATATGTCATTACATGCATAAAAGTGGTATTAATTACATGTTTACAAAAAAATGCAGGTGGACTGAATAGCCCTGGTGATGAAATTTCACTAGGGCTAATTGGACTGGAAGTTTGATTAATAATAACCTACAAATCACTGCATATTTATAAAAATTGCACATTTGCCATTCAACAACAACTAATTGACAATCCTTTCCCAAAGCCATTTTGAAATTGAAGCAAAACTGTGGGCACCAGGCGAGGTCTTGCCAAACATTGGTTTTTGAGACACCAGGTTTTGCCAAAGGGTTGTTTTGCACCATTTTTATTACTTCTATTCAAATATTCCTCAAACTCTCTAAAATCCACTAAATAACATGAAACTCAGTCTAAATATGTGAAAGAGCTTCCTCTATCATAGTTCACCAACAAATTTAAAAATTTGTAATTTGTTAATTAATAATTAATTGAGACGGATCAATTAGTCGAGGACAGAATAGCCCTGGTTGATGCTACAGGTAATTATATTGTGTAATGTCTGTGTTCATAAAGATAAACAATTAATATGATTATATACAGTGTTGAATTCCATATAGTTTACTAGTCTTATATAGTAATAAGGTTCCATTATGATTACTGCAAGTCTATATGAACAGCTACCACAATATAACTTTTTATATGCTAGTGAATTTGAACCAAAAATAGGCATTACACAACCAATTACAATTACATTACAATAATTTATAATATTTAGAGATTAGCTAGTGGAGAAAATGTAAATTTATGGACAACTTAACTTATTATGCTTTGCCATTTTTGTGAGCGTAAAATATTTTTATATAATTACACTTTGAAATGAGTACCTATAAATCATCATAGTGTTTTTTGGTGTTAAATTTTCTGTAAATATGGATTTTGTTTTGTAATGAAAATTTCAAAATTTGAAATAATCAGTAAGAGAATCAGCTAAATTTGGGCAATGTCAATGCCCAAAAAATGGCTGATTCTGCCAATGCTGATGAATCAGTACACCACTAGTTTTTATTGATTTTGCTAATTTTGAGGGTCAGGTTCTTTACTCGTAAATATACTATTCAATTTGATGTAGTAACATGTTTTATAGATTTAATGACTCACACATGTTTATACCCTCATGTAATTGCAAGTTTCTTTGAAAATATAATCTTATTTGTTAAACTTTAATACAAAAAATGTCTCCTCTTCTAATTTTTTGTATAGATAAGATAGTACAATGGTTCCAAATAAAGAAATTTCATACAAGAATAGGTTGAAAATTATTGTTCTCCATAAAGAAGGCAACACTCAAAGACAAATAGCTGCTAAAGCTGGCATATCATTGTCTACTGCTTCCAAAACACTTTCTCACCACACAAACCAGGGATGTGAAGAACAAAACAGGTTGAGGATGGAAGCGAAAAACATCTAAAAAAGATGATGAGTATATGATAATGATGAGCAAGCATAATAGAAAGAAGACTAGTGAGTGAGGAAGGGGAATGAGGGAGTGTGGAGGGTGGTTGTGTAATGTCTATTTTTGGTTCAAATTCACTAGTATATGAAAAGTTGTAATGTGGTAGCTGTTCGAATATAGACTTGCAGTAATCAAAATGGAACCTTATCTGTACTAATAATTGCTAAGTCAAACTGCCTGCGAACTTACTTTCTGTTTCTTATGGCCAGCCAAACCACTGGCCAGATTTGGATGAGACTTGGGGGATAGGAGTAACTGAGGCTGGGGAAGAACATAGGCTATGTGGTATCGGCCTTTGAGGTCATCTGAGGCTGTGGAAGGACATAGGCTATGTGGTATCAGCCTTTGAGGTCATCTGAGGCTGCTGGAGGCCTCTGTATTCTGGATAGGTTGAAAGATAGTGATATCATATACGGTACATGTCATAAAAGATAGTGACATCATATATATGTCATAAAAGAGAGTGACATCATATATATGTCATAAAAGATAGTGACATCATACACATAAAAGATAGTGACAAAATGGGTGGAGCTCCAGCATATATATATATATGAACAGAAGGATCAACACAATGGCAAACATTTTCATTTATTTGTACTTCAGACATTTCGACAAATCTTTTGTCATCATCAGTGAATTAAGTCTTAAAACAAAAGTAAAAAGTGAAACGTCTGAAGTACAAATAAATGAAAATGTTTGCCGTTGTGTTGATCCTTCTGTTCATCTGTAAGCTCCGTTTCCCTAAGGAGAAGTCAATAGCTTTGATATATATATATATATATATATATATATATATATATATATATATATATATATATATGTTAAACACAGACCGTGCATGGAACAAGGAACTCTTCTGGGAAAATCCACTATAGTCCGAATAAGTAATGGTAAATGACAAATACCATAGTTTTTTTTTTCATGATGCTAGCCCGACGTGGGCAACGGGTCTCTCGCAAAGAGATCCCATAAATATAGCTTCCCTCACCAGCTATCTGCAAAGCAGACAGGATCCAGCTTTGGGACATGGACCTAGGGTTTAAAGCAAGCCTAGTCCCTACATTCAGAACCTCTATATTAGGGTGTGACAGTTGCCCCAACTTTGTCCTACAATGCTGTTCAAAATTTTGGTGTTGCATATTGACATAAAAAATACCCACGTGCAATTTTTTGAAGATTCATGCATATTCGAGTGAGCACCAGCAATTTGAAAAATAGCGATTTTGCTTATACGGCATACGCGCCTATATATGAGATTACACAACCATCATAAGGGATATTAACACAAATCATTTGCCTGTCTTAATTAAAAGCTGTTATCACTAACACAAAAAAGTTAATCATTCTTATTCTCTCATGGTACATTAAGGGGTTTTATCATATATTCACAAGGTATTATTTCTCTAGAGCAAGAAACCATGATTTCTGTTCGGAAACAGATGATCGTTTGCGCTGATTAGGAATGCGGAGTCTGTCATTTTCAACTACTTGAAGGACTTCTTGAAAGCGCTCCTCATCCCTGGCAACATTAAGAAAGTCATGGCAAAGTTTTACACCACGCTCTGCAGCCTCATTGACGACCTGAAGCTTGTCCACAACCCGTTTCATGTTCAGGTAGTCGTCATGATCCGCCCATTCACTGGCTGGACTGTGGAGAAACTGATAGGGCATGCCTAAAATGGTGAAGAACCGGCTTGAGTCAGGCCCAATTAGGTCCACCAGGGCAGTGCCACTTTCTGGGACAGGGGGAAGATATGGCTTTCCATAACCCCCATGATTGAGCCCCACTCTCTTAGTAACTTCAGTGCCTTCATGGCAAAGAAGGGCCTTCCTCATCTCCTCTTTTGTCCTTTCTTGTACTTGGGACGAGAACAAAGCCAGTGGGGCCAACTCCTCAGTTAGGTACCAAGTGTGTCTACCGAGTGCCACACGTGCTTTGTCAACTATTGTGGCATCATATGGGGCAAATTCAGCCAAGGTTTCAACCAAATTCAAGTCATTCAGTGGCACACTTGCTGGAAAGGGGAAAACAATCCACCATGGGACATAAACAGCGACTGTGAACACAGCAAACCGTTCTAACTTGCTGATTTGACTTTTAGTCACAACCTCGGCCTTGGGAAACTGCTCTTTGATCTGGCCTGACAAAAGAACAATCTTGAGGGTATAGAGCAGTTTAGCCATCCACCTTGCTTTGTGAAGTGCGCCAGGGTAGACCATTGTGAAGTTCACTGGCTCGGATCCTTTAGTTACAAGCAGCAGACAAAACTCTACCAGCTCCTTGTAGTCGCCACGTGTAAATGGTTGGGCTAGAGATTCACGGAAGAAGTCAGCCATCTCCTGCTGGCGCTCCTCAAACACTCCAGGCATTGCGGGGTAGTAGTATTTCTTTTTTTCATTGTACGCCAGTTGAGAGAAATGGTTCTTGAACCTAGAAATGCAATTATTGGGATTATTGTATTTCGTACTAATCTATAATATTGTTTTAGGGGTATTAAGATTGATATGATCGATCATTTGCTTGGTGTTAGTATATCTTATAAGTCTAATAAAAGAAATTCCACTAAATTTGTTCATTAGATAATAATATTCCTTGTTATTTTGTAAAGCTTATGACTCACCTCTGGAAAACCATTATGTTTGGACTTGAAGAGCCCTCCACTTTCAAGCAATCCCAGCAAACACCTAGGATGACTTCGCCCACATGCCTGCGACAGGCGCACCAGAATACGGCACACTCTAATTCCTTTTGGAGGGAGACGCAAGCAGCTGTTTTTTGTCCTGAAAAAAAATGTAATTGTAGTTTAAGGCCACCATTTCAGGCACGTGCTTTTTGTAGATTTCTGTTAAATCATTCACTGTATTTTGGTATTAATGTCGTGATAAATTCACGCTGATGTTTGAAATAGGTTTACCTGTATTGGATGAAGTTGTGTCGAAAACCATACCAACGACATTCTGTTCACACTCCCAATCGACCAGAAGTTGTTTGGTTGCTGTTGATATCAAGTCTCCTTGAACCAGGCCAGCTTTTTGAGTCAAATGCGGAAGAGGTGGGACTCCAAGAAGCTTTGTGCCATTGACACCAGACACAAGAATGGGCAGGCGGTCATCAGTGCCTTTGGAATCCAGCGTGTCCATAAGTTTACCATCCCAGTGCACCAGTACTTTGTCTGATGGTTGCCATTCATCCATGATTTTTAAACTTATTTCTGACACGATGGAAGCTCGGTATCGGTGGGCCGTCCTTGCATTTAGACTCAGCTTTGATGTATCTCCACCACATGCAGATACAAGGGAGTACACAATAGCACTCAGCTGGGTCGGCGAGATGTTTTTTCGAACACTGCATGAAACAAGTTCTGCCGACTTCAGAATATCATGGGGTACGACGGTGCTAGCTCAAACATGCACCGATTTCCAAGAAAATTTACAGGGGTGTTTCCGAGATAAATACACAGCACTAAAACTTTGAACAGCATTGTAGGACCATTTTTTGATTTTTGGAGGGCAACGGTCACACCCTACTCTATATAAGTAAAAGACTCATTGCATTCATGTCGGATTGAATAAACAAAGAAAAAGGGGTAACTATTGTATTTTTAGCCAAAAAAACCAAAACTTAAACCTAACCGGGACATTGAGCATCCACTTTTCAAGGCACGTAACACGTCCGTTTAATATACACAAACACAGAATGGTCCCCTGAGAAATTTATATGTTAAACACAGACCGTGCATGGAACAAGGAACTCTTCTGGGAAAATCCACTATAGTCCGAATAAGTAATGGTAAATGACAAATACCATAGTTTTTCTTTTTCATGATGCTAGCCCGACGTGGGCAATGGGTCTCTCGCAAAGAGATCCCATAAATATAGCTTCCCTTTTTCTTTGTTTATTCAATCCGATGTGAATGCAACGAGTCTTTTACTTATATAGAGGTTCTGAATGTAGGGACTAGGCTTGCTTTAAACCCTAGGTTCATGTCCCAAAGCTGGATCCTGTCTGCTTTGCAGATAGCTGGTGAGGGAAGCTATATTTATGGGATCTCTTTGCAAGAGACCCGTTGCCCACGTCGGGCTAGCATCATGAAAAAGAAAAACTATGGTATTTGTCATTTACCATTACTTATTCGGACTATAGTGGATTTTCCCAGAAGAGTTCCTTGTTCCATGCACGGTCTGTGTTTAACATATAAATTTCTCAGGGGACCATTCTGTGTTTGTGTGTATATATATATATAATAGGGTGTTGCTACGGTGGCGGCGTTGGCCGTAGTCCCCAAGTATCTGTGTTTCCAACCACCCAGCACCTTTTCACGTTTCTGGGTTCGGAACAGTCAAGAGACTGGGCAAAGATGTAATCTCCTCTGGTATCTAGGAAGGCCTCTCTGGTCAGTGGTTTATTTCCAGATTATTCAGGTCCGACTCGCACATTAACTGTAAAGGACTTCCCCTAGTGCAGGTGTCTCAATCTGACTCTCCACTGAGTAAGAGACCCAACCGCTCAGGGTCCAAGAAAGGGCTAGAATTCAAAGGTAGACCTAATAGAAGTAAACTACTTGTGTTTTTCTCTTTATTATATCTGAAATAAACAACTATTCAGTGTGACAGTATAAACATAACAAAAGGACTGGCAATGCACCGCACTTGACAAAACACCTGGAGCCCCAATAACCCTTAGTGAGATTTGGCAGAAAGGATAGAAAACAAGTGGGAGAAAAGTACCGGAAATGACTTGCACAGAATGTTAACCCTTGTCCCAGCTTAACTACCCTCCAAACTTGACCCCCCCTTTTATGACCTGAGTTCCAATTCCTTTATTGGCTGGCTAGTTAGTAGGGTTAGGGTCACAGGCCTGATTTCAGGGCAGATCCAGTGGCCAACAGTGGTTGACACAAACTGCGTAGCTCCCACTGGATGGGACCCACAATCCAAGCCTGATGAATCCGGACCACGTGAGTTGAATCCCAAACAGGTTGCCTAGACAACACAAGATTATTAGTTACATGCATCTAGCACCATTAATCACAATAATAACAACATAACAGGCAATTAACCACAAACATTAACTGGAATCATGACTTCATAATTGATCACTGGAAAACATAATTTACTCATGAAATCAAAGCACATAAATAATAAATAACCAACATAAAATAATAACTACAAACATTGACAATTATGGCAAACCTATCTCACATGAGTTAATCAACCTATAATCATTGCCAAACAAGCATGGGCAAAAACCTAACTCTGGAATAATATGACTGGTGACCTATAATAATGATAATTGGTTCTCTAGCTAGTTACATGACAAGGTGGCAAACCTATCTATACTCAGTCAGTTTCAACAACCTATATGTATGTCTACCCTTAATAATAATAATTAACCATGATAATGATGGTGAAATACAAATGAACTCTAGCCAAGGATTACAAAAACTCCTACCTTTTAAAGGCTTTCCACACTTCCTTGGCTTCTGACAGGAGGTCGTATTAAGGGTCTATTCAGGTTTCATAACCTTAATCCTAATTACCATTAATGGTTTCCTAACTACTCCTGTGGGGAAAGAAAAACTTGTGAGGGGACCCAGATAGGACTTGAAAACTAGGGTGAAGTTTTTTTATGAAAAACTCCACAACCCCCAAAAATGGGGAATTTGAAAATCAGGGGGGGTTGTGAGAAACTTCACAACCCCCACATTCCTTCCCCCTAAGAAAAAACCCCCTCACAATTCTTTCCTCCTTCATGGTCCCTAACAGGATAATGCATCGCTTGACAATCTAAACATGGGAGTATACATTATAAAAGTTATTGCATCAAAACCATGCTGACCCTCCCAGTTAGCTAACCTACACTTACATTAAAACTCATTAGTACCACAAATTATTACAGACTTATCTAATAACAATTGCTTTACTCAAACTGGCCAATTATAACAGAGGGAAAAACCATTTCATAACTAGGTCAACTTAGCCAAATGCCCAAATCTCATTATTACAGTAATCCATTTGGTACCACTAACATTGTACATTAATTCCCAATATGTACATGGTAAATACTGGCAGTTTTTTTTTTTTTTTTTTGTAAGCACCACTTTTGTTTCACTTAATCTACACATTGTTCACGGGTATCACCTCCTTGCTTCTGGCACAACCTACAGTTTCTACCCAGAAATCCTCCAACCCCCTTTTTGGGTCACAACATTCACTGGGTTTTTCTTGCTTGATTCACTTCACTGCCTCTATTTCCCTTGACCCTGGATCAAGAGACCAGGACCCATAAATTTGACTGTAGTGTTCTTCCCACACTATACCATGGGGGAAATCTGGCTATTAACCCCTTTGTTCCTCCACCACTTCAGCCAGGTGTATTCACTCAAATCCTCTGGGAATTCAAGTTGGGAGGGTTTTTTTTTTTTTTTTTTTTTTTTTTAAACCAGAGTATCAGTAGGAACAGTGAAGAAGAAAAGAAGGAAACCAAATCAAGGCTAGAAGTGCCACTGTATTCCGGTCAAAGGAAATCAAATGAAAGAAAAGAATGGGCCAAATCTTCACTCTAACCCCCCCTTGTTCTTTTTTTTCTTTCTTTTTTTCAAACGACTGGAATGTCAATTAGTCGCAAGTCAGTAGCATGCATCATCCCATATCTTTCCCTCAGAAGTTTCTCCAGGCTGCTTACTCCCCTAGAACACTTAATTATTGACCCCTTCAGAACAAAAGGTTCACTAACTACCCCTCCCCTGGTTATACACCCAAAATAAAGCAGAAATCAATGAATAATCCATTCTTACATCCCTTTCGAGTGCCGAGTACATTGGGTATCCTCTCACAGGAAAGAAAACCCCAAATCTAGTTATCTTAGAGTGTATTTTATAACAGATTTACCCACAATACTTCACTTCAGTTTACTCGGTTGCCTCTGATTCTGTACTCAAGGGTCTGTGGTTGTACATTTGGTAATTCTGCAGGATTGCCACAGGAGCGTGTGAATGGCCGGTTGAGCCCTGACTGGGGTAAGTTAAGTTTCTCTGATCGTGAAGTCTTGGTCTCAGCTTGGAAATGACGATGATGGCTAGTCCAGGCACGAACCTTCTGTCTATACTCATTTAGTATCTCCTGACATGTGGTGAATCCTGACTGCACAGGGCTAAAACTAACATGGCAAGACTGAGATTGAGGGACTTGAGGTGAGCCGGGCATGGAATCAGTGAACCCAAGGAACGAATTCTCCAGAGTACTCAATGCATCATTAGCTACATCTAGCGACTGTTGTACAAGTCTCAATGATTGCTGGGCCAATTTTAATCCATCCAATGGAGCATCATCTTCCAGTGTGTCCAGATATTCATGCGAATCTGTCACATTACCCTGGACCTCAGTTTGCCCAGACTCATTTTCAGAACCAGCACCCCACAACTGATTTTCTTGAAAGGGGGGTATGGTTTGGGGACTCATGAGGCAAGACTCACTCATGGGAGTACTGTGAAAATTGATTCTAATGACCCTACCAAAATCGGAGAATTCTCATAACCAAGTGAAGGTATATCATTACCTTCTGACTCCTGCATAGTTCGAAAAACTTGCTCCCCCACTGGAAATGCCCCGGCCTGAATCTCCTCAACGGGTGTCTGAAAATCTGTCTCCCCCGAATGCTGAGTAATTGGAGGCACATCTCCACAGTTTAGCTCCACTGGCGGACACCCTTCCATTCCAGCAGTTGTCTCAGCACTAAAATTACTAGTCCCATCATACTCCCAATACTCTACCAAAGGGTCTCTCCAGGTAATACTTTGTCGCGCATTCAGGAGTGTATTCAACCGGTGATATTTCTCTGAAGAAGAGTGTTCCTCATCTGTATCCGAAGCACTGGTCCCAACACTGGAGTTCCCCATGAAAGCTACCCGGGATTCCACTTCAGGGGTACCAAAGCCCTCAAAGGAATATTCAGGGCCATCATCTAAAGTGGTGCCACCCCTATGCCAGGGAAAGGGTATGCGTGCGGCACTTGATGGTAAGTCCGGGATCCAGGTCTCAGGCATCTCAGGTACTTTCTGCAATTCCTGTTCCTCCTATGCTTCTGTAGATATTTTGGGGGTTCATGCCAGGCCTTCAAATGGGTATGATGAGCTTTTATAACTCGGGGGGTGCCCTCAACAGTTGATGTGGTCAATTCATAGGATACTCCATTACTGTGTACTTGACTAACCTTGTAAGGCCCAGTATACTTGGGGGAGAACTTCCGTGAGGTGCTCCGGTCACTGGTAATGATCTTCTTGACTACTTTCTGGCCAACCTGGAAGGGTGCAAACCGTGGATGGCCCTCCTTCCATATTTCTCGCAATTGAGGGGGAACAACTACAGTAGCAATATTCTGGTGACGTTGTTCCAAGAGACAGTCCGCAGGGGTGGTCTTTATTTCAGCATGGAAGGTATTGTTATAGGTAATCACAGCTGTTACCAGATTTGTATCCCATTCCACTCCTGTTTGTCCCAAGCTCCTCAAGAACTCTCCAATTGTTCTATTTACACGTTCAACAGCACCATTGCTAGCAGGCTTAAGTGGACTAGTATAAACATGCATAATCCCATAGCGATCAAGGAACTCTTGGAACTCCTCCGAACGGAATTCAGGTCCATTGTCTGTCAGGAGCCTCCGAGGAATTCTTAACAAGTTGGGGAATATATCATGCTCCATCAACTGGATAATGGTAGATGACCTTTTTGTTCTTAATGGGCGAGCCACAACCCACTTGCTAAAATGGTCAACCATCACCAGACAACCAAGGTACCCTAGCTGGGTGCGTGGGAAAACCACAATATCAGCAGCCACTAATTCAAAAGGATGTTCAGTTTTTATCTTCAAGGTTGGTGGGATGATAGGCTGACTAGCTACTTTATACAACTGACAGGTTTCACAGGTAATCAGATGTCACTAGCTACTTTATACAAATCCGGGTGCCACACAAACAGTCGCAACGCTTCCACCAACTTATTACGCCCAATATGTGCCATTTCCATGTGGAAACTGAGGGCCATATCCACGAGCAATGTGGAAGGTACTACACAGCTAATATACCCAGTCCTACTTTGATGTACTATCACCCCACTCCTTAACTGTAATTCCCGCCAGTTCCGCTTAAACGGCCTCAAGGCAGGTTTTCCCTCTGGTAGGGGCTTTGACTGGGCCAATAGCCCATGCACCTGTCGCAACAATCGGTTCCGTTTTTGCATTAGAATCACTGATTCTGAGTCAAGCAACTCTCGGTTCACTATCCACTTCTTGCCTTCCTCAAATACTGAACCCAACTCTGGCTCCTCTGCTTCGATGTCTGGTACCTCTTCCTCCATACATGTTGCCTCCTCTAGCGCCTCCACTCCAAAACATTCCACTAACTCTGGGTCTCCATATGACCATGCAGCTACATCAAACTTCATTTCAATGTCAGCCATAATTAGATAGTTTGAACCTAACAAGAAACAGTACGGGAGACTATTCTCTGGGGCTACTGCAAAAGGTAGTTGGATCTTTTCATCTCTACCCTGAATAGTCAATTTTACTAGTCCTTGACAGGGTACCAATTTCACACCAATCCCAGTCAAGATTATCTGGCAAGGCTGTACTGATACTTCTTCCTCTTCTCTCGCTTTTAAACTCTTGACCACTGACTCGGATACTAAGCTAATCTCTGCTCCTGAATCCAACATAGCACAGTAATTGACTGCACCCAACTGTACCCAAGTCCAAGCAACGGGTCCTCCCTGGTGTCCACAAGTGACCCTTTCACCCCTGGCTTCCCGATCTGGATTCTGCAGTAACAAATTCCCTTCACACTGCTCTATCACTTTTTCCCGCTACCTCCTGGCCAGTTTCCTGCTCCATAGTGTCCACCTGTTCCACCATCAACTCTGCTGGCTCAGCAAACCACTTGTGTGCTATCAGTGGATTGTAATGTACTCCAGATATACACTGCAAATGGACCCTTCTTTCTGGGGTATCAGGGACAGTCACATCCATAACGTACACAACTGGCTTTACACCATAGTGAACCCAAACCCTCAAGGAATAACAATGGCTTGCGGCTAACAGTACTTCTGGAGTTACCAACACTCCAGGTTGTCTCATCATCTTCAGGTCTTTTATGCGGCGGGCATTATTTGACAAGCGATACCTCTTGGGAAAGGTGATCAATTCATCCATCAGCTCTCTCCGTAATTCCAATGGGTGTTGTGGAGGATTCCAAGGTGGCCCATGCTCGTAATGATGATCCTGCAACACTTGTACTAGGCTAATAAACAACGAATCACCACCTCCATCAACTTTCATGAGTACTCGCAGTCCAGGTGGTAAGCGATTAGTGAGGGGTTCTGTCATCTCCGGTTGGTCACTCCCAGCAGGTGGTATTCGTGACAATGCATCTGCAGCTCCATTCTCAGTCCCAGGGCGATACCGAATTTCAAACTCAAAGTCAGCGAGATCTTCATAAGTTCGGGCCAATCTACTATCAACAATCTTCATGTTGCTCAGGTATTCTAATGGTTGATGGTCTGTATACAGTACAAAAGGCACACCATATAGAAATGGGCGAAATGTCTTCACACCCCATCTTAGGGCTGCCAACTCCCGTTCTATAACTGAGTACATTCTCTGGGCCTTGGAAAAGGTCATTGATGCATAAGCAATCACCTTAAAATCACCATTCTGTTGTTGTCCCAAACAAGCACCAGCGCCAACCCCGGAAGCATCCACATACAGTTCCAATTTTTCAGCTTCAGGTCTGTAATCTGGATAGGACAGTTGCACTTCCTTAACCAAGGCCTCTTTCACTGTTGTAAAAGCCTTGTCCATCTCCAGTGTCCATTTCAATTTTTCTCTTGATCTACCGCCAGTTAAATGAGACAAAGAACTGGTTATCACTGAACAATCTGGTACAAACTTTCTCTGGAAATTCACTAAACCCAGAAATTCCCTCATCTGTCGAACAGTTTCTGGTTTTGGGAACTCGTGCACTTTCTGCATATATTCAGGGGATTTCCGCAAACCTTCTCTCCCAACCAAGTGTCCCAAAAATGCAACCTCAGGTTGGAACCATTGACATTTCACAGGTTTGACCTTTATGCCAGACTTCTCCAGAGTATACAGGACTTTATCTACCAGTTGAAGATGTTCTTCGAACGACTCGCCCATTATTAGGATATCATCAATGTAGATGATAACTCTACTTCTTGGAAAACCATGTAACACTTCTTGTACCATCCGTTGGAAACTAGCAGGAGCATTCTTTAATCCAAAACTCAGTCGCTTAAACTGCCAATGCCCTCTGGTGGTTGAAAAAGCAGTGCTCTCTTGGCTCTCTTCGGCAATTGGCATTTGATAATAACCTCGGACCATGTCCAGGGAAGTGAAGTAACAGGTTCCATGAAGACTAAAAACTGCATCCGTTAAGTTGGGCATTGGAAATCGGTCTGGTATGGTCACTTCATTCAATTTTCGATAGTCCACACACATTCTAATTGAGCCATCCTTCTTCCGTAGGGACAACAGGTGAACTCCATGGGGAAATGCTAGGTTCTATGATATCAAGCAACAGTAATTCCTGGCACTGGGCTTCCACCGCTTCTGCGACTGGTTCTGGGAATCTACGGGGTCGTTGTCGGATAGGGGTATCGTTATACAACTCTATCCGGTGTGGTACACAATTCACAAAACCTACATCATCATCCCCTTGACTCAACACTTTCTCCCGGCGCGCCAACATTTGTAAGACCTTCTCCCTCTCTTCGAACTTCAACTCGGGTGACATGGTTATTTCAGTCCGTAGGCGTTCTTCGTCCAGCCTGGTTGTTCAGCTTGGGCTCCAGTCATGAACGCCTCAATTCTCTCACTTTCAGCTACTGTAAAGTCCAGTTCTTCTTCATAGACTATTGATCTTATAGTCCCTATCCGGTCACCCGCCTTGATTCTCTGGGCTTCTGGGGTCAACTTCATTACCAACACTTCTGTCATCCCAGCCAATCCATCCACTAACCCAGGGTGACCATACACTTTCCCCTGGAGTCGGGAATCTCCATCATCATCCTCAAAACAGTACTCCAGTCTTCCTTCACCTTCGATTTCATTCAAGCAAGGAAACTGTACAGGAACTCTGTGATATTTGCAGGTACTTAATTTCACATCGGCTGATGCATAACAGGAAACATTCCGGATCACCCTTCTACATGGCGCATTCTCACTCCTCAAGTAAATTTCCTCCATATGCCCATCTTTATAAGCTCGTGTTATCCTTTTCCTTTTCACATTAACTCGGAGACTGTTTTCAACAAGAAAATTCATTCCCAATACAACTGGGAACTTCAACCTTTTTACCACTGCAAACAGAACAGGCTCCATTTCCACTCCATGAATCGATAACCCCAGCGTAATCACCCCCAGTGGTTTAATATGGTTGTTCACTCCAATCCCTCGAATCCTCAAGTTACAGCTCTGCATCTCTGGAGTTAACTCCAGTTCCTCTACCACTGAGTGATCCAAGATTCCAACTGTAGCTCCGGAATCAAGTACTGCCAAGTAGTTCTCCGAATGTTCAAACCGTATATCCACCTTCAGTAAAGATTGAGGCGCTAACTGTCCAGTCATCTCCTCATCCAACCCATCAGTGTCAAAGACATTACTATTTATCAAATACGTTTCGGGAGCATCAGCTTCGGGTTCATTATTCTGGTCAGGGGGTTGCTCCCTATCAGACTCTTCAGGAATATTTACACTCTCATCCAGACCAAATGGACCTGGATACCCTAGGTTATTACTAGCAGGCTCGCAACTAACGGGGGACCTATCAGGACAATCAGTACCAGGATTTACAATCAATGATTCATTCCTCCCACCAAAAGATGGGAAAAGCTCTGTTGCCTCATATCTCTGGGGGACAAAAGGAACTGCACTCGCATTCATTCTCACAGGCAAAACTGGGTTGACACACACTGGATCTCCCCCCATCTGTACTTCACCCATAAATTCTTGTTCTGGTATTGGGCCACTAGTTAGGGGCACTATTCGTCCTGCTAGGAGCTCTGGGGGTTCCCCTCTGGCCTCAGAGCTTACTGGTTTAAAGGGCGCAGTTCTTGATTCGGCTCAGTCCCTCGTGGGCTGGTCTGGTTAGGCCCAGGAACTGGTTCCCTTGAGATGGTAGGACTCGGTGCTCTTGAACTGGGCCTACTCTGCTGGCGTGATCGCTGGCTATGACCATACCCATTAGGTGGGTAAGGGCATCGTGACACCCAATGATCCCGCTCACCACACCGCAAACACACTCCTAAACGCCGACGACAATCCCGTTCCAGGTGACCTCTCCTTCCACAGTAATTACAGTTCACCCAGGGACGATCAGATGGTGGTGGTGGAGGGGTGGTTAGATGGCTGGCTGGTCCTGAACCCTGCTGCCAGGCCCGCAACTGAGGGTGAGACTGGTGATTTTGTTGGTTTGGGTTCCTTTGGGGCTGACCTTGATCACTAACTGACCTTGTATTCTGGCCACCTGGTGGTGGTTGGAGTACCAAAGGGGACATTCCTATGTTCCAGGCCTCCTGCAGGCTGGGGAGAGGTCTAGATAAGGCTAAAGATTTCCCTGAAGGTTCCCTCTCACTAGCTGCCAATTCTCTCACTGCTGGCCAATTCAACTGGGTCCCAGCTCCACGCGTCAATCGTGCCGTGGCCAGGGCAACTTCAATCTTCACGGAAAATGCATCTGGAACAGTGCTAAGAAATTTTGAAATCAGTTCTCGGCAATTATCCACTTCTACTTCGGGCATTGCAGCCATCCACACAGTTTCTAACCTGGTTGCATACTGGTATAAGGTCTCACTGGGTCGTAATTGAGCATTAGTAAATGCCTCTCGCTTGTCTCTTGTCACGGTAGAATGGAGTTCTCTGTAGTAAGTCTGCAGTCTCTTCCTGACAACTCCGTATGGCATCCCTGGTCGGTCAATTAAATCAAAACCCCCTCTCATCTTTCCCATAAGACACTCTCGCAATGCCGCTTTCCAGTAGTTGTGTCCTCCTGCTACTGTATTGTCAGCATAATCCTCAAACTCCTTCCTAAATTCTTCGAATGTTCTCCCATCTGATATATCAAATGGCAATGGTTGAGGAAAGCGGCGCCCATCTAGTTTCTCTAGAGCTTTAGCAAGGCGTTCCAGGAGCTGCTCTGTTGCCAATGTTGGCAGTGGTTGGCTGGGTGGGTGGGGCCCCTTTCTTGCGGTAAATGTCCCTGGTTCATCCTCCCCATTTGTCTCCCCAAGCTCTCGGTGAAACTTCATAGGAGGTCTCCGGTTGACTGTTGGTCTGGGCTGGCTTTCTGAAGCCTGAAAGGTAGGGGGTGATTTGGCCCACCTTTGGGCTCCTGGTAGTCGGTTCAGGTCTTCGGCTTCTGTCCCAAATGAATCACTCTCCTGGGAGGGACCCATCATTCTCTCTTCTCCCCAGTTCATAGCAGGGCCATTGGCTCCATCGTCTATTCGAAACCTGGGCTGTTCAGGGCTGCTCACTTGTTCTAACCAGGTGGCTACTGTCAATGCCACTCTTCTGAGAGCATACACATCCTGGTCAGAAGTTGTACCCGCAGTAGTAGACCGGTAATTCACGAGTTGATCCTCAATATCTCTCAGTGGGGATTGGGTGGCGGATGCCACTACCCCCTCACCAAGCTGTCCACTAACTTCCTCAGCAACCTCAATACTCTGGGTCATCTCTGGGTTCGACATTCTCCCCTGTTCCCCTTTTTAAACTTTACTATCTTCAACCAATCTCTCAACTAATCCCGCTGGGGATGCCAAAAAGTATGCTACGGTGGCGGCGTAGGCCGTAGTCCCCGAGTATCTGTGTTTCCAACCACCCAGCACCTTTTACGTTTCTGGGTTCGGAACAGTCAAGAGACTGGGCAAAGATGTAATCTCCTCTGGTATCTAGGAAGGCCTCTCTGGTCAGTGGTTTATTTCCAGGTTATTCAGGTCCGACTCGCACATTAACTGTAAAGGACTTCCCCTAGTGCAGGTGTCTCAATCTGACTCTCCACTGAGTAAGAGACCCAACCGCTCAGGGTCCAAGAAAGGGCTAGAATTCAAAGGTAGACCTAATAGAAGTAAACTACTTGGGTTTTTCTCTTTATTATATCTGAAATAAACAACTATTCAGTGTGACAGCATAAACATAACAAAAGGACTGGCAATGCACCGCACTTGACAAAACACCTGGAGCCCCAATAACCCTTAGTGAGATTTGGCAGAAAGGATAGAAACAAGTGGGAGAAAAGTACCGGAAATGACTTGCACAGAATGTTAACCCTTGTCCCAGCTTAACTACCCTCCAAACTTGACCCCCCCTTTTATGACCTGAGTTCCAATTCCTTTATTGGCTGGCTAGTTAGTAGGGTTAGGGTCACAGGCCTGATTTCAGGGCAGATCCAGTGGCCAACAGTGGTTGACACAAACTGCGTAGCTCCCACTGGATGGGACCCACAATCCAAGCCTGATGAATCCGGACCACGTGAGTTGAATCCCAAACAGGTTGCCTAGACAACACAAGATTATTAGTTACATGCATCTAGCACCATTAATCACAATAATAACAACATAACAGGCAATTAACCACAAACATTAACTGGAATCATGACTTCATAATTGATCACTGGAAAACATAATTTACTCATGAAATCAAAGCACATAAATAATAAATAACCAACATACAAAATAATAACTACAAACATTGACAATTATGGCAAACCTATCTCACATGAGTTAATCAACCTATAATCATTGCCAAACAAGCATGGGCAAAAACCTAACTCTGGAATAATATGACTGGTGACCTATAATAATGATAATTGGTTCTCTAGCTAGTTACATGACAAGGTGGCAAACCTATCTATACTCAGTCAGTTTCAACAACCTATATGTATGTCTACCCTTAATAATAATAATTAACCATGATAATGATGGTGAAATACAAATGAACTCTAGCCAAGGATTACAAAAACTCCTACCTTTTAAAGGCTTTCCACACTTCCTTGGCTTCTGACAGGAGGTCTGTATTAAGGGTCTATTCAGGTTTCATAACCTTAATCCTAATTACCATTAATGGTTTCCTAACTACTCCTGTGGGGAAAGAAAAACTTGTGAGAGGGGACCCAGATAGGACTTGAAAACTAGGGTGAAGCTTTTTTTGAAAAACTCCACAACCCCCAAAAAGGGGAATTTGAAAATCACGGGGGGGTTGTGAGAAACTTCACAACCCCCACAGTGTCCCAGCCTCACATGTGAAAATAAAAATTTGCAAGAGTCAAATCGCACACCCCTTTAATTAATTACACTTGAAGAAAGGAAAAAATGGGCAAAATTTCATTGGGCTATTAGGAGGGGAAGGGTCCCCTCATTGACCTTGTTTATTCGACCCTATATGAACAAACGTAAATGCTCAGCATTAATCATTCTAGAATGGAAGAATGAAATGTAAATTCTTTCTAATGACTAAATTAAAGGAAATGGAAATTCTTCCTAATGGCACATTTCATTTCGGGGGACAGAGGATCTTTTTGTCTGCTGAGGGGAACTGCTGGTGGTGGTATTGAACGACTTGGTACACGAGCTGCCATTCCTCCTCATTTTTTGTCAGGCCCTCGTTGAAATCTTCCGCCAGTTTCACCGCCCGTTCTGCCGCGTCGTTCACAGACTTCAACAATGGTGCACATCCTTCGAGATCTTTGTGGGTTTTTGGAACCGGCAGCTTCAGGCAATGAAAAAGGTTTTGAGTCCTTTTCGTGACCAAGGTGCTCAAATCCGACCGTCTCACAGTCAAGACACTCTTTCCCTCCAGCCGACGCAGATCTTTTGGGTTTTCGGTCTTCTTGTGCAGGTTTTGGAGCATGGCCGTCTTCTCTGCATCAGTGGTTTTGGATGAGAACATAGCGAGTCCGGCTAAATTTTCGCTTAGGTACCAGAGGTGGCCCCGGAATTTCATCAATGCGGCGGTACCTACATCATGATCCACCGCCTTGTACCGCTCTAGGTCCTCCAACAGCTCCAGGTCATTGACGGGCGTGTCCGCCATCAATGGAGCCTCGAACCACCTCTGGAGGTAGATGGTGATGGCAAAGATGTTTATCCTGCGTAGTGACCAGACCTCGTGAGCAGTCAGGTGGAATTGGCTTCGGAAGATGAACATCTTAAGACAGTAAATGCCTTTGGCCATCCACCTGGCCCGGTGGTATGCTCCAGGATGATTGTACCGGAGATCTCGTTTGCCATGACCATCGAGGAAGACCAGAGCGAGGATCAGGAACTCCCGGTAATCGTCTCTTGGGTGGCCAACTTCAAGCTGGTCTTCAATGAAGTGGACAATCTGCTCTTTTTTCAACGCCACCCATTCCGAAAGGATGTCGCTTGGGCCATCGCCGTTGAACGGAGAAGCCTGCTTCTGGTCGATGAACTCCCATTGGGATTTGAAGCGAGCGAACAGCGCAATTTCGGGGCCAGAAGACCTGAAGAACAGGTCAAAGACTGAGGTGATTACCAATTCCATCATGTGGTGTCTGCAAGCCAGGAAAAGAATGCGGCTGTCCATTTGTCCTGGATAATCGTACAAGCGCCGCTGTGAATACCGGATTCGCTGCTGTTGTGTCGAAGCAGAGACTGGCAAATCCATGGTTGAACTTGCGGCCAATCTCCGCACCTTCAAGAACAGCTCCAGCCATCCACTGTCCCATGCTGTCAGGGATTTTTGGGATCGCCAACAACTTCTCAAGATTCTTCCCACTGACCAGCACTGGTATGCGATCCAATTTCCCTCCATCCGAATCAGGGAGGAGTTTGCCATCAAAGTGGACGACAAGCGGCGTATCAGGATTGAACTCTGTCTTGATTCCGGTTGCCAAGTTCTTCCTGGACTTCTGCCGTGAACGGTGAAGACTTGATTTGGACAAGGTGACCGAGGATAACTCAACTCCCACGGCAGTGAGTGCTGGAGCCACAATGTGCATCGCTTGGCGTACTGAGGTTCCAGTTCGATCCAGGGCTGCAGCAAAATTGGGATATTGGATGATCCTCCTTGCCGACACTTGGCCATCCTTGGGAGCAGATCGAGGAGCTGAAGGACCAGGAGAGGAATATTGGACATCATCATTGGATGCTTCGGCCATGGACTCTGAAGAAGATGACCAACTTTTCACCATTCTATGAGAATAAAAACCCACTCTAATAGACAGAGTTTATTTCCACGACAGTTTGACGCCCAGTGGGCGTCGAAACTGTCGTGGAAATAAACTCTGTCTATTAGAGTGGGTTTTTATTCTCATATTTTGACCTTCACGTAAAAAAGTGAATTTTTTGCATTTTTCACCATTCCTTTTGCTTGCAGTGAGTCCATCTCTTCGCGGCTTTTCTTCTTCCTCTTCTCTTCAGCTGTTCGGCGTTTCTCCCGCTCCGCTGCCCTGCGAGCAAACTCCAGGTCCTCTCCTCCGATGTACATCTTCTGCACGGTTCGCTGGTCATTCAGAAAGTCTCGATCTTCGGGGACTTTGATGAGTTTCATGGCGTTGGCATGAGCTGTTTTGAACAGTGCATTCAGGTTGGCTTGGAATCCCTTTTCCCGCTCCAGTTGCTTCTCCCCCATGGTTTCGGTTTCTGGCAACCTTCTCGTAGTCCGTGGAGAGGGCCTTGATCCTCTCGACGCACTTGGGCTTGTGGGAGGTCGGAATAGATGCCCGAGCCCACACTGCCATAACCTCATCAGCTACCACATTGGCAGCTTCCGCCGTGGACACTTTTTTCTTCCGAGTGAAGAACAACAGACGTCGAAGAACATCTCCCACTGTCGGGAGTTGACAGCGTTTCCAGGGGTTCATTTTGCAATACCCCCACCAACCACACAGTCTCCTGCTTTCTTGTATCCATAACCTGAAAAGAAATATGCTACAATTAGTATAAGGTAGAGAGTAGCCATTCAGCAATAGTAACACATGGTTTGAGGGGAACCTTAAAATTAAAGAACACGAATGAAATTCATCTTGCTGGCATGTTTTCACGAGTGGAAGAAATTAGGGGGTGTGCATGACAAACTTCAGGAACAAAAAAAATTGGGACACACTATATATATATATATATATATATATATATATTATATATATATATATATAAATATAATAATATATATACACCCCTTTGCTTTGTCCGGAGTGATAGGGCGCATCTCTCTGTGGTGAATGTGGGAATACACCTTTCTTCGGTGTAAGGGCTTTCTCTGCCCTCGTGGACCATTGGACCTATTTGGGGACCCGGCTGATCTCCTGCTTCTATTTCTTTCTTTTTCCTCTCACCCATTCTTTCTGGCTTCTCTCTCTTTTTTGGCATTGTTCTTTGGACCTTGATTTTGACCCCTTCCTAGGCCCTTGGGTGTGGGAGGTGGTTCCCCTGCACCCTTGTCACTTTTCAACCAAACCCAAGCCCTGTCCTGTCCCGACCACTTTTCACCACATGTTGGATGAGAGTGGCCACCTTTCAGGCACAGGGACTGGGTACGGGTGTATCTCCCCTACATGACATCTATTGGGGGTGGGACCAAGTGTGCACACGATTCGCCTTTCCCTTGTTGGAGTTGGTGGTGGCTGGATGCGTGCGGGGGATGAAGTTCTCTTTTTTGTTCACTATGGATACTTCTCCCCCTCAGCTTACGACTACTGCTTCTCATTCCTGGACTACTACTTCTCTCAACACTCGGGTGGTGGGCAACCAGGCCCTCGAGTCTTCTACCACTGGAAGACCACAACCTGATGGGGTTGACACCCCTGTGGAAGTGGAACGCTTGCGCACTCCTTTTCCATTGCCAACCCAAGTCTGTCCCTCGACTATGCCCTTGGACCTACACTCTCTGGAGCAGGGGTCTCGCCCCAGCCCACCTCAGCCACCTTCGGGCAAGTCAAGTTCCACCCAGGACTTGCCCCCACAACCTGGCTTCTTGCTCTCCCCATATGCCCCCCTCACCCACCATCAGCCCACCTCCCCATGGAGAGAGCCCCGCGGCGGATCGGGGAGCCGGCATTCACGGCTGTCCTATCGACCGTTGAATATCCCAGTCCACTTCGACTCTACAGCCTCCTGCTCCCTTCCAAGTATCCACAAATTCCTGGTGATTTGGCCTACATCTGGGTCCCTCCCGACCAACTCTGAACGGACGTTCCAGGCGATCTGAATCCACAGCAATTCCAGCCGCTATGACGTATGCCCACAGAGGGATGGCTCCCTCCTCGTAAAATCACGCTCAGCCGCAGAGACAAAAGCCTATCTCTGTCACTGAGGTCCTTGGATGCTCAGTGTTCATTTCCCCACACCCTCGCCTGAACCAGAGTCAGGGCACCATTTATGCCACCCGCCTATTGTCGATCGCAGTGAACGAGCTCCTGGAGGACCTCGCACCCAAAGGAGTCACTAAGATTTATCGCTTCACATCCCGACAGGGAGGCACCCCCTCCCCCACCCCATGTCTGCTCCTTACTTTCAATACCTTAATCACCCCGACCGCATTGTATGGGGTATGGGAGACCGCGTGTCATGCAAGTTTTCTATCCACCCATATATCCCAGACCCGACCCGTTGCTTTAAATGCAACAAGTTTGGACACGTTGTGGTGGGATTCGGATTAACCTAACGGCACCACGAATAAGAATTTTTCTTTTGTTTAAGACCCCCACGAAACCAGGCTGCTTACCTTGAAGGGTTGTTGGATCCAGGCTCGCTGCCCAGACCCCGATTCCATGACTGCTGGCTCCTGCACCAACAGTCTCTTACTTGCCAGAATAGCTTCCTTCTATTAGGGTTCCCTATCTCCGGCATCCCCTTCTAACAGAACTTAAAGTTCCCTTGGTCCAATAACGGTCTTCAGCCTCAGACAAATCCAGCCTGACTTTAGTTTCCTCTGTTATGTTCTTTATTTTCTCTTGTCAAATTACCCTCTTAAACTATATTTTTTATTATTTATATTTCCACACATGCGCCAATGGTTCGCCCACTTCTCAAAACTCGAGTTTTGACACACACGCCGACACTTTTAAACCTCAGAAGCGTCTCTTTTACTAAATTTGTTTATTCTTCTTTTCATGTGTTTGTTAATACTTAACAACTCAGTACTTTATTATTCATTTACTAACAGGGTTTTACAAGCGGACTGTCCAACTCTCACTCTTTCCCATACTAATTAATAAAAACTGTTTTATTCCTCATTCCTTGTTTACAAGTTTAACATTTCTTTATATAACTATTGTTTAGTCTTTCATTCATTAAAATATTAACATTAACATATCTTATAACTATTTCTTTATTTATTTGTTTGCTAATATTAATACTTTAGTACTTAATGTTTATTATTTATTATCTTAATGCTTAATAGTTTACTACTATCTTTCTAATTTCTTATAACAGTTATCATTCTTATTCATTATTTGTTTGCTGGAAAGAGAGAGAGAACCATTAAAATCCTTTCTATAACAAATATTTCATTCAAAAATCAAAGAAATTTAATATATAAATAATAATAATCAAGGCCAGGGGGAAAGGGCTGAGAACTAAAAGGGGAAAGGGTTCACCCTCCACATCTTCCCCCCCCCAAGCTCCTTTCCACCTGTCTTGCCATATAGCCTACACACCTACTATATTACCCTAATATGGTTCTCTCTTCTTTTCCTTACAATTTTTATACCAAATATTTATTAACAAATTATTTACATAGATACCCTCTTTTTTTCCGAAAAATAATTTTTTCCATTTTCAAATATATATATATATATATATATATATTTTTTTTTTTTTTTTTTTTTTTTTACAAAAAATAATTTTCAATTTTTTTTTTTTTTTTTTTTTTTTCAAAAATAATTGTTTTCAATTTTAAATCTTTTAAATCATTAATTACATACATGGCTATCATAAGAATAACATATTTACAAATTTACTTTATAAATCATTTATTTATTTAAATTATAATTCAGTTATTTAATAATCTTTATATTTAACAAATACAGTAAACATTCAAACATTCAATATTTAGGACTAACAGCTGGCTAACAATTACTTTCTCTTTAATAATTTACGTTATACTAAAAAAATATACCTACATTTAATTTTAATTTTTAATAGTTATTTACAATAGTTATTTACAATAGTTATTTACAATATTTACAATACCAGGAATGAGGTTGAAACCTGCAAAGCAGCAAATCACCAGAGGCAGGTATCAGCAGGTCTGGGAACTCACCCAGGCACCTTCCTCCTTCAAGCACAGCCCAGCTTCTGGCCTCAAAATGTAGGCTGCCACCTGGTTGAATTTCCAACCACTCACTCTTTCACACATCATACAATACTACTTTTTTTTTTTTTTTTTCCTACAGAACACTACACCAATACTTTATACTACATTACCATCACCACTCCCTAAACACTGTTGCACTTTCTCTATCATTCTAACCCATCTACTTTTAATATCTTCTCTAATACTACTTGTTAATTCTACATCTAAGCTTTTATTCAACACATTTTCTTCTATCTCAAGCAATAACATTCTCACTTCCTCACAAAAATCAATCACATTCATTCTCTCCCTCATTCTTTCATTTATACTTCCTTCACCTCTATCTACTCCCCATTCATCCCTCACACTTTCCATTAAGGTCACAATACTTTGCTCAGTTACACTCCTTTCTCTCTCACATACATTTTCCCTTTCACTCTCAAGAATTGTAAATCCCACACTCTTAATGCCCCCTCCCTGACACAATCTTTCCACTTCTGAGTGAAGATGATTTCCCTTCTTCTCCCCTTCTCCTCCACCCTCGGAAAATCCCAGAAAAGAAAGGCCCTCAAGGTCTGAGACCCCAAAACCCTCAAATGAGAATTCCCCGGATGGACCAGGCTGGCACCATGAACCACCAAAGTCCCGAACATCCCATTCTAACTCTGCCTCACCCGCGGCTGTTCCAGAGTCCAACTGGGAATCCTTCAGCTCATATACTTCACCTATCTGCCTGGCTTTCTCACCTTTCATTCCCTTTCTTCTCACCTTTTTCTTCCTTTTTGCCCGCTTTGACACAATCAAGAACTCCAGATCTGCATCCATCCATTCATCCTGGATTCCCATCATGTTCTTGGTTTCTAGCGCTTTCTTTTGTTCCATCCTCTCACACATATCATACATTGGGTGACATACGATGTACTCCGGAGGTATTCGCCATTTGCGCAACTGCCGATGATGTGCTCTTACTTCTTCACACTGTCCATTCTCTTGCTCCCTCTCAATCACATACGTTACCCCATTCTCCCATACCTTTTTCACCACAAATGGACCCTCAAACTTTTGCGCCAACTTATACTCATTCCTTCTTCCAGCCTCATGCACCTCTTTCAAAACAAGCTCACCAACACCAAATGACCGAAAATGCACACCAGCCTCTCTCCATCTATCACATGTATTCTCATTTAATCGTATATCCTTTTGCACAAACCTTCCAAATGTAGACACATACCTTCTTGGGGAAGTTTGAATGGCTGAGTGGTATGTCGAATTGTAGCACCAGGCAACTCTTGCCAACTCAGCATCCCACTCAGCCCCTTCCCCAATACATACACGCAGCATTTCACTTATCGTTTTCACCGTTCTCTCAGCCAAACCATTCGAAGCAGACATATACGGAGTTATTCTAACATGCTCTATCCCATTCTCACTCAACATTCTCTCAAAACTAGCACCCCTAAACTCAGGCCCATTATCTGTTAAACACTTACGCGGCCTTCCAAGCATCATTGGTAACATACTCTCTCTCATCACTCTCGCAACATGCTCACTTGTTTTATTCTCTAACGCAGCAACATACACAAACTTACTCTTGTGATCGACCCCTACTAATATTCCAACTTTCCCTCTACTCGTTCTCGGCATACTCACAATATCAACCACCACAAGCTCCCACGGTTCTTTCACTTCAATCTTTCGCACTGGGGGGCGGCTATGCTGGGACTGGTATTTTCGCTTTTGGCAACTCTCACAAGTAGTTGCCACTTCTGCAACAACCAGTCCCAGCCTAGGGTGGAAAACCATTCCTTTCATCAATTCCCATAACTTGTTTTTTCCCACATGCCCATACATCCTATGTGTAATAATCACCAATCCTACCATACCCTCAAATGTCATCACTGGCACACTCTCTGTCTCACCCACCTTATTTACCCTCATATAATATAGCACTCCCATCCATACAGCCAACTTTTTCGCATACCTTTTATACTCTTCCACCTCTTTGACCACTCTCTCACATCTATACCATTATACACATATTCTCTCAACTTGCATATCACCTCATCTCCCTCTTGCATATCTAAAATATCTTCATCTCTCAACACTTCACACTGGTCTTCCACCTCTAACTCAATTGCTCCCACTAACACAGCATCTATACCTGTGCTCGGAAACATTCCCATACTGACCACATGTTCTCCTTCTCTCATTACTGAGCCCTGACCAACATCCACACTCAAGTTCATATTCTCAAGGAAATCAATTCCCAGTAGAAAATCCCAGGGCATTGATTCCCCTTTCAAGACTATGAACTTGTGCTCCCATACCTCTTTACATGCACCTAATCCCACCCTCAACTGCACAGCTTCATGTGACGCGACTGTTCCCCCTCCGATACCACGTATTCTCACACCCACTCTTTCTCGGGATACAGGCACATTCGCTTCATCTAAATCACACAACACTCGCTCATTCACCAGACTGATTTGGGCACCTGTATCCACAAGACCCCTGTAGAGCTCAATAGGACCTTCTGGAACCCTTACAGGAACCACAGAAGGGCTGAGCTCTACCTCATCCACACAGTCACGTATCATCCATGGCCCCTCTAACATACCTACTTCCATACAACCTTCTCCCTCTGACTCTCTCTGTGCAGCTCTAACTTCATCCAAAACCCTTTCCAAATTTTCACCTGGCACTATGCTTTTATACCTCTTCCTTTCACTCACCCAATTGTAATGTACACCACTAATACACTGCAAATGCAAAATCAGGGCTCCTTTCTCCTCGATCCTTTCATCTTTATACACAATGGACAATCATTACCATAATGCACATACACTTCAACACTAAACAATGAGCTGACCACCATGAGGACCTCTTGAAAAGGAAAAATACCCGGGCTCCCCATGGCTTTCAGCTCACGTACATAATTGCGGACCTTACAAACACCCATCCTTTCTGGTTTCTTAATCGCTTCATTCATAACCAAGGTCCGCAATTCATTCACACTCCCTGGTATTCTCATTTTTAACCCATCCAATTTCAAATCTTTCAACCCATACCATACACTTTCAAACAAACTGTCGCCACCCCCCCTACTTTCATGCAACTTTACTATTCCCACTGGCAAATACTCAGGGTCGACCACCTCTTTCTCACACCTTTCATTCACCCCAGGTATTCTTGACATCAGGTCAGCCATACAATTCCTCTCCCCTGGCACATACTCAATCTTATAATCAAACTCACTCAACTCAAGCAAAGTTCTAGCAATTCTTCCATCCACAACTTTCATTCTCTCCATATATACCAAGGGCTGATGATCAGTCTTTAAAATAAATTTCATTCCATACAAAAATGACTTGAAAGCTTTCACACAAAACCTCATTGCCGCAAGTTCTCTCTCAATTGTACTGTACTTTCGCTCTGCCTTACTGAATGCTTTAGATACATACCCAATTACTCTCCTTCCTTCCTGTCCTTCCTCTCCCTGCAACTGGCACAAGCACCCACCCATACAAAATCCACTCGCATCTGTATACAATTCTAGCAAACTCGCTCCTTCACTCAGGTCCGGATAAGCCAACTCCACATCTTTCGCTGCTTCCACTCTCAATTGCTCAAATGCTTCATTCATCTTCTCCGTCCACACCAACTGAGTACTACCTTTCATTCCAGTCACTTCGGTCAGGGGTTTCGAAATCCCAGAGCAGCCCGCTATAAATTTCCTCTGAAACTCTACAAGTCCCAGAAAAGATTTAAGTTCACGAACTGTCCGAGGTTTCGGGAACTCCCTGACTTTTTCCATATACTCCCCACTCTTTCGTATACCACTCGAACTCACCTTGTGCCCCAGAAATGCCACACTTTCCCTGAACCACTCACACTTACTTGGTTTCACTCGTAGTCCGACTTCATCCAACACTTGCAGTACCTCTCTCATTATCTTCAGGTGCTCCTCAAATGTCTCTGTCATAATCAAAATGTCATCTATAAAACATATGACATTTTCCCTTGCAAACTTACCAAGAACACGATTCATTGCTCTCTGAAATGCAGCAGGTGCAGCTGTAAGTCCGAACGAGAGAGCACGGAACATATAATGATTCCTGGCTGTGGAGAAAGCAGTTATGGGACGAGACTCTGGCTCAACCGGCATCTGGTAATATCCCCTCAATAGGTCCAATTTACTAAACACCCTCTTTCCATGCAAAGAGTATACACTTTCATTTATCAAGCACATCGGAAACCTGTCTTTCACTGTCCTTTCGTTCACCATTCGATAGTCCACACACAAGCGAATCCTTCCATCAGGTTTCCGCACAGGCACTATTCTACTATTCCACGGACTTGTGCTCTGTTCAATCACTCCCATTCTCTCTAATTCCTCACACTGCTCTTCTATCTCATTCATTACTGGTGGGGAGAACCGTCTTGGCCTTTGGTAGATCGGAGTCTCATCCGTTAACTGGATCCTGAAGGGAGGTAGTTTTGTTAAACGGAGGTCATCATCTCCTCGGGCCAATACGCTCCTTTTCTCCCCTGCCAACTGCCACACCTGCATTCGCTCACTCTCACTCAACTGTTCGCCAACAATCACCTCCTTTCTGATTTGTTCAGTCGTCCATTCCTCCCCACATTCTTGCCCTCGTTCATCCGTTTGTATTCCATTTTCTCCCTCCTCACATACTTCCTCAATCACTGTATATGCTCTCCCTATCACATCCCCCTCATTTATTCTCTTTCGCCATGCACCCCCATCTTCCCTAGCTTGCACACAAATCCATGGGTTACTCTCATCAATTATACCATCATACACATGCCCAACTCTTTTCACTTTATAGGATGCATCCATACCATTCACAAAAATCATGCTTCCCTGCCTTTTTCTTCTATTATCACTCACTGGCCACTCAACATGCACCAATGCTGGGGTTCCCTTTTCCAGATTTACACTCTCAGATGCTCTCACCTCATACCCTTTTATTACCCTCATCCAATCCGATTCACTTCTCCCCACATAGAATTCACACTTACCCAACTCATTTTCCACTCAATCATACGTCTAGCAGGATGGATCACCAATCGATTCTTTTTCAAAAACTCATACCCCAGAATCATGTCATACTTTTCACTCTCCTTATCAACCACATAAAGCACACATTCTTCCATTTCACACCCCATCACTTTCACTTTAATCTGCACCTCTCCCAACACTCGTACTGGGATGTTCCCAACCCCTTTAATTTCCCCAGTTACTCCCCAATTCACTCTTCCTAATTCATTCTCTTTACACAAACATCCAATTCCTTGCTTACTTATTAAATTAGGTGAACATCCTGTATCCACTAATGCCCTCCATACACTCCCTCCCCATTCAACAGGAATAACCATACACTCTGCCTTTTTCTCACTCGCTCTCACTTCCTTATTCACTTGACACCATCCTGCTAATGCCTCAAATACACATTCATCATTCAGAGAAGCAGGGACCCCAACCCCAATGAGAGGCCCCTGCCCTATGCGTTTCCCGTACTGGGACCAGCCTCGCCATTTCCAGTGACAGCACCCCCTTGAGGGCCCTGCCTCTGAGGTTGAGGAGCTGGCATGGCTGACACTGGCCGATTTCCTGCATGAGAGACAGGACTCCCTCCCGCCGGTGCCGGAGCACCCTGCTGTTGGGCTTGACAGAACCGGGCAATATGCCCAAAGTTCCCACATGCCCTACATTCATACCCAGGTGTTCTGCATTCATACGCCATGTGTCCCATCTGCCCACATGCAAAACACGCACCCACTCTTCTTCTACAGGTCTCTATACTATGTCCCCCTCTACCGCAATATGCACACCCTCTCACATTCCCCATATTCCCTCCATTCACTGGCCCTCTTTGCTCATTCATTGTTGACTGGCCTTGAAGCCCTTGCCTTCTATACGTTTGCCCCAGCATCGGACCATTCATTCTGGGACCCGATGTGGGAGGAGGCCCTGGTTGTTGCATGGCCGACCCTCCATACACCCTTGTGAATTCGTTCACAAAGTTAGCCAGCATTTCCATTGGGTTTTGGGCCATGGATGCTTGGCTAACTGGAGGGTGACCTGGCCTAGTATTTCTTAATGCGTCCGCATAACTAGGAAACACAGGTACTTGTTCCTCCCTCATCGCTGTCCCCATTCGCACATCTGCTTCCCTATTACGCCCAATCACACTCTCATACACTCGGTCCTCTAACAATTCCAAGATTTCATGCCACTTCAAACGTGTCCCTCTCACTCTTACACACTCTTTCCTCTTAACATTCAAAAACTCTCTCACACTCTCAGGTACTGTCTCAATCAACTTTCTTACCAACCTTTTATTCTCATCTATCCCATCATCTCCAAATTTCTTTCTCGCCAAAGTTTCAAGTCTATATGCATACAAATCAATACTCTCCCCCTTCTGCATCCTTGCTCTCTCAAAATCATCCTTCTTTCGATATTTCACACCCCCTCTTATTCTTAACACTTGCTCCACCAATCTCTCCCTTAACACCTCATACTTCACAGGCACTCCTGAATTTACAACAACATTGTAAAACTCTAGCAACCTACCTTCCAAACAGTCACCCATCTCTTTCACCCAATACTCAGGAGCGTCTGGATACTTGCTCTTACAATAACGTTCATACTCTTTCAAAAACTCTTGTACATCTCTCCCACTATAAACATTAAATTTTGCAACCTTCGGAATCTCCCTAATTAAGATTCCCTTATGCACTCTTACACCCTCACTCGTATCACTCTCAGTTTCAGTCTCACTCTCACTCTCATACATACTGTCCTCAATGCTGGAATAGAGGGAGTCATCTGCACTAACGCAGCGTTGAACCTTCCGAGAAGCCCTCTTACCAGATGCCCTCCGAGCCCCCTTCATTCCCGCCTTGCCCCTCTTAGCCTGCCCTTCCATCCTCTTACCTTTCTCCCTCTGATCCTCACCCTCAAGCTTCTTCTTACCCTCCTTAGGGGTGGAATGCACCATCACCTTGTAAGGTCTTTCTTCTTTCCCCTCACTCACGCTTTCACTCCCTTCTCCTTCCAGGCCCCCTACTGCTACATCCTTTAGATGTGCCCCTTTCTTACTACCAACACCCTTACTATTTTCCCCTTCAAAACCCCCCTTCCCTTCCTTTTTCACTTTCCCATCAAGCTTGCCCTCCAACTCACTCATTCTCTTAACCATTGCCTTTAACCCATCATCCATCTCTTTCTTACTCTCAATCATTCTTTCTTCCATCTCTTGACGACAAACTACTAATTCTTTACTCTGTTCCTCTAATCTACTCTGCAATTTCCCCAAAACATTCTCTAATTCTGCCTTCTGTAACTCTAACTGATGGTTCCTAGCCTTTTCTACCTCTAATGCCTCCTCTATCTCCCTCAACCTCCTTTCTAACTCCTCCTTGGTAGGCATCTCTAAAGATGCTACCCTACTTCACTTCTACTCTATTACTACTACACCCAACCTACAACTACTCTTTCACTCTTCTTCTATACAACCCAACCAGGAAACAACCCACTTTTCTGAGTGGAAGTCCCTGTTCGGGCGCCACTTATTTTATGTGGTGGGATTCGGATTAACCTAAGCACCACGAATAAGAATTTTTCTTTTGTTTAAGACCCACGAAACCAGGCTGCTTACCTTGAAGGGTTGTTGGATCCAGGCTCGCTGCCCAGACCCCGATTCCACGACTGCTGGCTCCTGCCACCAACAGTCTCTTACTTGCCAGAATAGCTTCCTTCTTAGTGGTTCCCTATCTCCGGCATCCCCTTCCTAACAGAACTTAAAGTTCCCTTGGTCCAATAACGGTCTTCAGCCTCAGACAAATCCAGCCTGACTTTAGTTTCCTCTGTTATGTTCTTTATTTTCTCTTGTCAAATTACCCTCTTAAACTATATTTTTTATTATTTATATTTCCACACATGCGCCAATTGGTTCCCCCACTTCTCAAAACTCGAGTTTTGACACACACGCCGACACTTTTAAACCTCAGAAGCGTCTCTTTTACTAAATTTGTTTATTCTTCTTTTCATTTGTTTGTTTGTTTGTTAATACTTAACAACTCAGTACTTTATTATTCATTTACTAACAGGGTTTTACAAGCGACTGTCCAACTCTCACTCTTTTTCCCATACTAATTTAATAAAACTGTTTTATTCCTCATTCCTTGTTTACAAGTTTAACATTTCTTTATATAACTTATTGTTTAGTCTTTTCATTCATTAAAATATTAACATTAACATATCTTATAACTATTTCTTTATTTATTTGTTTGCTAATATTAATACTTTAGTACTTAATGTTTATTATTTATTATCTTAATACTTAATAGTTTACTACTATCTTTCTAATTTCTTATAACAGTTATTATTCTTATTCATTATTTGTTTGCTGGAAAGAGAGAGAGAACCATTAAAATCCTTTCTATAACAAATATTTCATTCAAAAATCAAAGAAATTTAATATATAAATAATAATAATCAAGGCCAGGGGGAAAGGGCTGAGAACTAAAAGGGGAAAGGGTTCACCCTCCACAACGTTAGCTCTGTTTGTCGGCAGCTGCATCAACTGTGTGTTCACTGTGGACAACTCACTCACCTTGACAAGTGCCCCAACACACCCAAATGCTCCAACACACCCAAATGCTCCAACTGTGAAGGCGCACACCCCTCTTCATCCTGCGAATGCCTTTTCTTCAAGTTCGAGAAGGAGGTCCGAGGCCTACAAGTAACGGACTTCCTTAGTGCCTGTGAGGCACGAGACAGGGTGCAGAGTCGGGAGGTGAGGCCGGGGGTGTCTTATGCCGCTGCTCTCGGCTCTATCATCTCAGCATGCCACCCTGACCTGCCGCCGACCCCCCCCCCCCAGCCACTGCTCCCTGTCCCCCCCAACCCAAAGAAAATCCTCGCAGGACCTGACAGTCTCTTGTTCCCCCACCATCCCTCCTCTTCCCGCACCTCACCTGCCACGAACCCCCCAGGAGTCTGGGACCAGGACACCCAGGTCCCATCCACCTCAAACCCTGCCTTCCCAGTACTCTCTGCACATGCCTGAACCTGCCACCCGGAGCAAGCCATCGAGGCGGAGACGCCGGAGCGAGTTGCCAGACCCTCCGGCCTTCCACTGTCTCTCTCCTTCTTCCCCTAGAACCAAGAAGATGGCTCGGACCCTCACACCAACCACTACGTCTACTATGTCCATCTCTCCCCACTGCAGAAGTCCCACCACTCTACCCCCACAGACTCTGACAATAGTTGCTGAAATCCATGACCCGCCCCCCTACGATGAGACCCAATCTGAACAATATCCTCTCCCCCGAGGATCCAGTGGATGCGGCCCTGGCGCAGCTGCATGGTGTGATTGAGGGGAGCTCGGCTGCGCCCAAGAGTCTCATGGATCTGCCCTTGCCTCCTGATGCCATTTTCTCCACCCCCTCCATGAGACCACTCTGGGTCACCTCCTTCCACCCCCATAGTACCTACCCCCAACATCCCCTGCCCCCTTCTTGTCAGCCACCCTGAGTACGCCCTCCATCCCTCCCACCTGCCTGGTCCTTCTGGTACCTCCTGTCCCCACCTAGGGTTCGCCGTGAGACCCTGGACAGGTGGGGAGACACCACTTTTGGGGTTAATGTGCCCCCTCCTGGCCCGACTATAGAAGTCTGCCAAAACCCTTCTGACCCTCTCAGCCCACGATGTTCCTCTGCCTGCCGTGATCCACGCCTCCGGTCTTGCTTGGCCGACTTGACCCAGCAACCTCTGCAGGGTTCGACAGGCTGACCAATTCCTTCCCTGATGAATGGTAGATAGCATCCATGCTCCCGACCCCTCCTTCAATTTCGCGAACTCCAGATCTCCCTTCACACTCCAACCTCCTAGCACCTACACCTTTACCCATCCCCCTTCATCAACTAATGGATCCCCTGAAAACCACAATAGTCCACTGGAACTGTAGAGGAATATTCGCAAACTATGAAGGCCTTAATTCCTTGAGTGCCACTTCCTGTTCAGTGTGTGTCTGTCTCCAAGAGCTATTTCTGGGGACCAGGCCCATGCCCTGCCCTACTGGTTATTCTTGCATCGCCACCCCACCTCCTACCTGCACTCAAAGGGGAGCTGCCATTCTTGTACACCACACAGTCCCCTTCCACAATCTCCATCCAGTCCCTGCTACAGGTGATTGCCACCTGGCTCTCCCTGGATAGACAGTACACTGTCTGCTCAATCTACCTTCCCCTCCACGCTTAAGTCTCCCGCAATGACCTGGAAGTCGTACAACTACTCCCCAGGCTCTTCCTACTACTGGGCAATTTCAATAGTCACCACCCCTTGTGGGGCGACACACACCACCTATATGGCCCCAACCCTGATTTCTGTCATGGCCGAGCTCTCCTTCAAGTGCCTCAATGATGGCTTTCCTACATTCTACCATGCCACCACCTACACTCCATCCTGTATAGACCTGTCCCTCATTTCAACTGATGCCCTCCTAGATTTCACGTGGCAAGTCCTCTGAGAGGACTATGGAAGTGACCATTTCCCCATTCAACTCATGCTCAATCGACCTGACCAGACTGTTCGGGTACCAGTAAGGTGGATTACTACCAACGCGAATTGGGCTCGCTTCCGCGACAACATGTATACAACCCTCACAACTGCCCACTTCCCATCCATCGACGAGTGCATCGCATATTTCGAGTCCGTCGTTCTAGTGGCTGCAAGCACTAGCGTACCATGATCCTCCGCCTACCCCTGCGCCCGATGGGTGCCTTGGTGGACCCTGGAGTGCACAGAGGCCATGTGTGCCAAGAAGAACGCAACTCGGCACTTCTACCAGACGCGACTCCTCATCCATTGCACGGAGATGCAGCGGGCCAGGGCCATCGCCCGCTGCACAATGAAGACAGCGCGTCGAGCCTCTTGGCGTGCCTTTGTGTTTGGCATCACCGCCACCATACCTTCGGCTACCATCTGGAAGAAGGTACAGGGTGTCGAGAGGCGACATGTCCCCTCCCGACCCCAAGTCCTCCGGACTAATGACGGACTCCTATGTGAGCCCAAGTTGGTGGCAAACCACCTCGCTTCTACCTTCACTGCTGTTTCTTCCTCTGCAGCCTATTCCGTACCCACCCCTGATGATAGCCCCTCTCCACCATCCATAGACAGCACCTACAACCGATTGTTTACCTTGCATGAACTACAGGCGGCACTGGCCTCTCGACGATCCCCTTGTCCCGGGCCAGACAGTATTCTGTACAGCATGATCCAGCACATCCACACTACCTTACAGATTTTCCTGCTAGAGCTATACAATTGCATATGGATAGAGGGTGCCTTCCCCTCTAGGTGGAAGGAGGCCCACGTCATCCCTATCCCCAAACCCGGCAGATTCCCTGGACCCCACAAACTACAGACCAATCGCCTTGACGCGTTGTGCCTGCAAAATCCTCGAAAAAATGGTCGCTACACGATTACACTAGGCAACAAATTTCAACTTTTTTTTTGTTACAGACACGTGAACTACTGATTCCTACTAAAGCGCTGATGCTGATTTCAGATCTGATATCAAAATTTCTCTATCACGTCCAGATTTTGTGTAACCGAAAACCCCTATTTTTCATTTTTTTTCTCACCCGCTTCTATTACGAAAGCCGTCTAAGCTACTTTTCCGTGCCACGTTTTATGTTAAGCATACTTAAATAATTAGTGAACAGGGATGTCTTTCCTCCTTTATTCTGGCTTAAGACAGACAGCAGAATTCCGCTGGCGGAGTTACCACCCCTGCGCCCAACCATCCACCCAAAGCGCGTTAGTATTTTGTTGTTACTACTGAAAGGCAAATTCCTGTTCTTAAGTGAAACTTTGGTGTGTCCTCTTCCTTTGTCGCTTGTAGGATGATGAGCTCTCCTTCTGCAGGAACCAACAATAATCTCCCATCATATTTGGGTTGAAATTACCTTGGTATCTGTTTTCCATAACTGAGATCTGTTAGTGGAAGCGCTCACCATGCTCGTCACTTACAGCCCCAAGGTTGGCGGGAAGAAGTCAAGATGAGAATGTAAAAAATGAATTTTCAAAGACATTCTGCATCCCATTATTTCATAAGATTTAAGCATGTTTTCTACGAGTTTACGGTGGTTTTCAGCTTTGGTTTCCAAGAAAATTTTTGACAACTTCAACGAAAGATGTCCATGCTCCTAGTTCATTCTCATTTAGGTTAGATGGAAATGATGAGTCGTGGATGACACTGCGGATCTGTGGTCCAGTGAAAACTCCAGCTTCTAGCTTAGCATCTGTCAATATTCCTTTGAATTTATCCTTTAAATATTGGAAACCACTACCTTGATGATCCATACCCTTCACGAAATTTTTCATAAGGCCAAGTTTAATGTGAAGTGGTGGAAGATGTACTTTCTGAGGGTCAATAAGTGCTGGGTGTTTCACATTGTATTTACCAACAACATGTTCAGTTCTAGATGGCCAATCATGTTTTTTGTAGTGGTTCTTGTCATCTCTGCTGTTCCATAGACACAAAAAGCACATATGCTTTGTGTAGCCCAACTGTAACCCAAGAAGTAATGATACAACTTTAAGGTCGCCACAAATATTCCATGTGTGGTCCTTATATTTGATGAGTCTTAGCAGCAGTTTCATCGATTCATAAGTCTCATTAAGGCCAGTGGCATGTGCTACAGGTATTGAAGGTTTTTCATTGCCGTTGTGCAGTAATACAGCTTTAAGGCTAGCTTTACTAGAGTCAATGAACAGTCTCCATTCTTTTGGATTATAGCGACAGCCAATCCCTTGCATCAGACCACTGATATCGTGGCAGAAACAAACGTTTTCTTCCTGTAAGTAAAATGATGAAAACTGCAAATGGCGATGGTGGAAATGGGAAACTTTGGTGTTTGGTTGGAGAAGATTAAATTCTTGAAGTCTTGAACCAAGCAACTCTGCCTTTTCTTTTGGTAATTCCAAATCGCGCACTAAGTCATTTAACTCCGCTTGACTTAACAAATGTGGGGAAATATTTGCATCTGGAACATATATGCCATCTTTCCCTGTTTCTATATCACTAGCAGAATCTTCAGATGAACTGCTGTCTGTTATCGTTGCTGGTGGAACTGGTGGTGGATTTGTTTCATCATGTGGTACTGGTTTCATTGCTGATTCGCAGTTTGGGTACGTGATCTTTGATTTGTTTTTCTTTGTGAAACCAGCAATCTTTGTCAAACAAAAATAACAATCATTGAAGTGATTTTTCGGCTCACGCCAAACCATGGGGACTGAGAACGGCATAGCTTTTCTTTTACCATTCATCCAAACTATTAACATTGCATTGCACTGTGCACAGCAAATATGTGGTGCCCAGTCCCTCTGTTGGTCTCCTAACTTAGTCAAAATAACACTTGTAGGCAAGTTTAATCTTTGTTGTTATGTTTCTACGTTGTGGCTTAGGTGTATATTGTCCACAGACAAAGCAGAAGTTGTCTGGGTGATTTACACAAGCACATCTATTTGATGCCATTTTGAATTACCATACAATATCTGAAAAAATGTAGAAAGTAATTATTACGATGTGCAAAATAAAAAGAAATACACACCGTAGTACAAAACAAATGCTATAAAAACACACAAGTCACCACAACCTGTCACTTGCTCATCAGCAGAGAGCTTCAACAACCGTTCTGCTTGACTGTCACGTAGCGACTGGCCGTTGCCCGTTACTATGCTCTTGACTCAGTGTTGCCAACTCGGGATAAATTTTATTTATCAAAATTGTTCGAATTTGTATATAGTTGGCAAAAAAAATTGCTTTAACCTTGAAAAGCAAGTTTCATATTACTGGCATTAAGCCGATTAAAACCAAAATCTGGACGTGGTAGAAAATTTTACTAAAAGTGATTTGCATTTTACACAAAATCTAGACGTGATAGAAAAAATCTAATTATAGATTTGAAATCAGCATACCGAAATTAGCTAGGAGCACCTATTTGGTCTTCTGTAACAAAATCTTTGTTGCCTAGTGTTATCATTCGTCCTTGAAAATAGCAATTCCTTCCTGGCTACCCAGTCTGGCTTCAGACAATTCCACTCCACCACTGATCCCCTCCTGCTTCTCAGCCAAGACATACAGGATGCCTTCGACAATGGACAGTTCGTACTGTCAATTTTTTCATCCAGAAGGCCTATGACACCACCCGTTGAGCAATGATCCTCGGTCAGCTCTGACATCTAGGCCTCGTCAGAGCCATGCCAACGTTCATCAGGGGCTTCCTTTCCTCCCGGACCTTTAAAGTCCGGGTGGGCTCAGTCCTCTCTGGCACCTTCGTGCAGGAGGACAGGTTCCCACAGGGAAGCATCCTCAGTGTTCTCTGCTTCTCCATCATGATGAACACGGTCTCAAAATGCCTTCCACCCACCATCCGCTCTTCCATTTACGTGGATGACCTTGCGATCTACTTCGCAGGGTGAGAATCGTCCATCGTTCAATGACAAACGCAGCTCGCCATCTACCAGGTGGAAAGGTGGGCGACGTCGATGGGTTTCCGCCTCTCCATCCCTAAGTCCGAGTGTATGCCCTTTAGTAGAAGAAGATCCACAACCCTTCCTCTACCCTCTGTCACATTATACGGCAGTCCTCTTGAGGTGGTACCCTCCACGCATTTTCTGGGCATGACCCTAGACTGATGGCTGAATTGGGTTCCCCATCTCAAGCACCTAAAGCAATCCCTTCGACGCCCCCTCGCACTCCTGGATCACCTCTCCCACACCACATGGGGTGCAGATCGATGCTCTCTTCTTCGCCTTTACACTTCCATAGTACAGTCAAAGCTGGACTATGGTAGTGCAGTTTACGGTTCAGCCTCCAATGCCTGCCTCCGTATCCTGGACTCGGTACTTAATAGAGGCCTCCGCCTCACCACCGGTGCTTTCTGCTCCTCCCCAGCCTCCACATGGATTGCGATCATCTCCCTCTCGCCCTCCGACAGGGTCTGCTCATGAGGACATACCTCCGTGCACAGAGGCTACCTTCTTCGCTTCTGGGCACGGCAGTTTCTGAACTACCACCTCAGGGATGGAGCTGGCACTTCACTGAAGTGGTCTGCTCTTTCCTTGATCTTTTCAACATGCCCACCCCCTCAGTTATCCCCATTTCATTCAGCCACCCCCCCCCCCCCCCCTGGCTCCTCACCCCTATCAAGTTTTGCAGGGATCTGTGTGCCCTACCGAAGAATACCACGAGCACCATGATATACGGGTCACACTTCCGCGAACACGCAACCCAGCACCCGGATGCATTCACCATTTACACAGATGGTTCCCGCTCGGAAGCTGGTGTGGCATCCTCAGCGGTGATTCTGTCCCAGCCACTTTCCTGGGGCATCGGCTTGCCCTGCGAGGCCTCCATTTTTTCGGTGGAACTTTTTGCGATTACGGAGGCCCTCGATATTGTGCACACCCACTCTGCCAGCTCTTTTGGCATTTATTCAGATTCCCAAAGCGCACTTCTCTCCCTAGAAAGATTTAACCCTCCTCTCCCACTCATCTGTACTATCCAGCAAACCTTTCACTTTTTAATAGCCTTCCAACACAAGACAGTCGCCTTCTGCTGGGTCCCGGCTCATGTCGGCATCCAGGGTAATGAGGAGGCTGACCCCACGGCAAAGATGGCCTGCTCACTGCCGGCCTCCTCCTGACTCCTCCCCTTCTCCGACTTCTCCCCGTCTCCAACTTCTTCCCGACTTTCCGCTCCCACTTCTGCTCTATATGGCAGTGGGAATGGGACCAGGCCACACAAAATAAACTCCACATGATCAAGCCACAAATAGAATACTGGGCCTCCTCATTCCACCAGTCCCACCATAAAGAAGTAATTCTAGCTTGTCTCCACCTAGGCCACACCTGCATCACCCACAGACACCTTATGGCGAAATTGCCAGCCCCGCTTTGCTCTACCTGCCATACCCCTATCACTGTCATACACCTGGTGGAATGCCCAAAGTTGTCCGCTGTTCGTCGCAGGTGTTTCCCTCTCTCGGCCAAAAATCCCATACCCGACCATTTACGATCCATACTCGCTGAAGGCCCCCACTTTTCAACAGAAACAATTTTCTTCCTTACTCACTCCCATCTGCTCCATCGCATCTAAAACCATACCCCTCCTACCCACTATCCAGCAACTGACCCTTACTCACTCCCCTAGTCTACCACCCCCAGCACAGTAACACCACCCACCCACTGCCTCGCCGAGATATGTACCACTTTCTATAGGTACAAATTGGTGGTAAATTAGAGAAAGAAAAAAAAATATATATATATATACAGGGTGGGCGGAAAGTAGCTCCCTATTTTGGATTGGTAAAAAAATACGTATATTATCCATTTATTTCAGAAAAAATAATATGAAAAGGTAGGCATACATGGTAGGTTTTCTCTAAAATTCAATGTGGGCTCCAACTCTTTCCACCAGCTTCTGGAGCCGCCCAGGAATGGCGTCCACTGACTTTAGCAGGAACTCCGGCGGGATGAAGGACATGACTTCCCGAATTCGGTCCTCCAGTTCTTCCAATGTCCTCGGTTTGGTGCGGTAGACTTCTTCCTTTACCCACCCCCAAAGAAAGAAGTCGCACGGTGTCAAGTCGGGGCTCCTGGCTGGCCATTGATGTGGACCACGATGACCCATCCAACGCCCAGGGAAGTGGGCATCCAGCCACTCACGGACAACAAGAGCGAAGTGCGGAGGGGCGCCATCTTGCATAAATATCAGATCGTCGATGTTCTCCCATGTGCTGACAACCGGCCAGACCTCGTTTCGCAACATAGCAAGGTACCGCTCAGCATTCATGGTGTTGCGCAGAAGGAACGGGCCCACAACCTGATCTGAGGTCATACCACACCACACCGTTACACTGAACTGATTCTGCCGTTTTTCAGCGGTAACCGTGCGACTTCTTTCTTTGGGGGTGGGTAAAGGAAGAAGTCTACCGCACCAAACCGAGGACATTGGAAGAACTGGAGGACCGAATTCGGGAAGTCATGTCCTTCATCCCGCCGGAGTTCCTGCTAAAGTCAGTGGATGCCATTCCTGGGCAGCTCCAGAAGCTGGTGGAAAGAGTTGGAGCCCACATTGAATTTTAGAGAAAACCTACCATGTATGCCTACCTTGTCATATTATTTCTTCTGAAATAAATGGATAATATACGTATTTTTTTACCAATCCAAAATAGGGAGCTACTTTCCGCCCACCCTGTATATATATATATATATATATATATATATATATATATATTATATATATACAGGGTGCCCGAGAATTATCTGTACAATTTTTGGCTGTTATTAAAAGTCAACTATGAAGTGTAGAAATTCCAGTGTTGTCCCATTTTACAGAGAATCTCATTAAATTTTTTCTGATACCAAGTTTTGACAAGTTTTTTAGAAATTCCAGTGTGTCCGAACATTATCTGTACAATTTCATCTTTTAATAAAATTCTTGATAACACACGTAAAATTCTTAAACAAGATTATTTAGAATCTGTATTTTCAAAAGTTTCTTTTATTAAAGTAACATTGTTACAAACATTCGATATGTGCACCATCAGTGATTCGCAAAACATCCAATCGATACTCCAAATGTTGCCATGTACGCTGCAGCATATCCACATCAATTTGCTCAATAGCAGCTGTGATTCTTGCTTTTAAATCATCAATGTCTGTCACCTGTGTATTGTACACAAGATCTTTGACGAATCCCCAAAGAAAGAAATCACAGGGTGTGATGTCGGGAGATCTAGCCGGCCAATGAATTGCACCTCCACGGCCAATCCACCTGTTTGGGAATGTCTCATTCAGGGACTTACGGACGATCAAGGCCCAATGTGGTGGTGCGCCATCTTGCTGAAAAATGATGCGTGGATGCAGTGCTTCCAATTGCAGATAGACAAAGTGTTGCAACATGTCCAGGTAGGTATTGGAGGTCACTGCAGGCGCGGATCCAGGGGGGGGGGGTCGAGGGGGTCCGGACCCCCCCCTGCTCACGGTGACCAACGATTTTTCGATTGTGTTTGTTTGCTCCTATATATGAAAAATAAGACCTGAAGACTTAAAATGGCTTAAGGTACATGTATCCCAGTTGCCACAAAATTAATTTCCTTAAAAAGAATAAAGAAAAAAAAGTTTATGTCCGATCCTGAGACATTTCAGACCTGGCCTGGGTGTGTGAACAAGCAGGATTTTGATAACGGGAATATACTTCAAATCCATCTAAAGCTATCTTCAAATATGAAAATTTCCTACCGGACACCCCCCCTGGCGCTCGCTTCCCTCGCGCGTCCTCGGCCTTCGGCCGAGGACATATCAGTAATGAGCCCCACCAAGACTGGACCCCCCCTCTGCTTAAATTCCTGGATCCGCCCCTGCACTGTTGATTCACCGAAGAAAAATGGTCCAATCACGCGATCATGTAACAGGCCACACCACACATTAACTTTAGGACTGTCTCTGATGTGCTCTTCTATGCAGTGTGGATTTTGTGACCCCCATATGCACATTTTGTTTGTTTACCTTGCCTGAAACATGAAAAGTTGCCTCGTCCGAAAACATGATTCTTACCAAGAACGCATTGTCCTGGTCGACTCTGTCAAGCAGAGTCATTGCAAATTCCTTATGGGAGACCTTATCTTCTTGCGTAATTTGTTGCAAGATTTGCAACTTGTAAGGATGCAACTTCAAACATTTACGCAAGACATCATGCACTGTCGAACGAGGTATCTGTAACTCTCGTGATGCAATTCTTGTCGACTTGCGTGGACTGCGAACAAAAGCCTCTCGAATGCGCTCGACATTTTCAGAAGACGTTCGAGGCCACCCTGCTCCTTTCTTATGCTCTACACTTCCAGTTTCCTTAAACCTTTTATACCAAGCTCGTATGGTTACTCTTGATGGAGGGTTTCTGTTGTAATTAGTTCTAAACCTTCGTTGAACTTGTGTATCTGATTTTGTTTCGATAAACCATTCAACACACTGTGCTTTCTCCTGTGGATTCATTAAGGATGAGGGGTGTGTATAAATATCTGAAAAAGAAAAACTTGTCAAAACTTATCAGAAAAAACTTAATGAGTTTCTCTGTAAAATGGGACAACACTGGAATTTCTACACTTCATGGTTGACTTTTAATAACAGCCAAAAATTGTACAGATAATTCTCGGACACCCTGTATATATATATTATATATATATATATATATATATTATATATATATATATATATAAGAACAGGCTATGTGGCATTGGCCTCCTCCAAGGTCATATATATATATATATATATATATATATTATATATATATATATATATATATATATATATACAGGGTGGGCGGAAAGTAGCTCCCTATTTTGGATTGGTAAAAAAATACGTATATTATCCATTTATTTCAGAAGAAATAATATGAAAAGGTAGGCATACATGGTAGATTTTCTCTAAAATTCAATGTGGGCTCCAACTCTTTCCACCAGCTTCTGGAGCCGCCCAGGAATGGCGTCCACTGACTTTAGCAGGAACTCCGGCGGGATGGAGGACATGACTTCCCGAATTCGGTCCTCCAGTTCTTCCAATGTCCTCGGTTTGGTGCGGAGAGGATCCCATGGTTACCGCTGAAAAACGGCAGAATCGGTTCAGTGTAACGGTGTGGTGTGGTATGACCTCAGATCAGGTTGTGGGCCCGTTCCTTCTGCGCAACACCATGAATGCTGAGCGGTACCTTGCTATGTTGCGAAACGAGGTCTGGCCGGTTGTCAGCACATGGGAGAACATCGACGATCTGATATTTATGCAAGATAGCGCCCCTCCGCACTTCGCTCTTGTTGTCCGTGAGTGGCTGGATGCCCACTTCCCTGGGCGTTGGATGGGTCGTCGTGGTCCACATCAATGGCCAGCCAGGAGCCCCGACTTGACACCGTGCGACTTCTTTCTTTGGGGGTGGGTAAAGGAAGAAGTCTACCGCACCAAACCGAGGACATTGGAAGAACTGGAGGACCGAATTCGGGAAGTCATGTCCCCATCCGCCAGAGTTCCTGCTAAAGTCGTGGACGCCATTCCTGGGCGGCTCCAGAAGCTGGTGGAAAGAGTTGGAGCCCACATTGAATTTTAGAGAAAACCTACCATGTATGCCTACCTTTTCATATTATTTTCTTCTGAAATAAATGGATAATATACGTATTTTTTTACCAATCCAAAATAGGGAGCTACTTTCCGCCCACCCTGTATATATATATATAATATTTACATCTCTAATTTTAATACAATCCTTCTTACCTGGGCATATCCTACTTACTTCATCTAATTCATTGAACATACTCACTTTCCCTTTGCTCATATTTGGTACTTTTCGGAGAATACCAAATTGTTTCTTCAGTTCTCTGCTTTTTTTTACTATTCTATTTGAGGCTCTGAATAATTCTTCTGTCCCTAATTGTGAAGGGAAATGATGGGAGAATTTTGCAACTTTTCAAAATAATTTGATGTTTTATATGATGTCACTAATTCTCCCATCATCTGTTCATACCTGTAAATAATGAAGTGTGCACTATAAATAGCTGGAATACTATACCATAAATGACACTGGCCAAACATTCAGTGCATACTGGAATGTTTTCATAAGGTAAATTCTAAGTAAAAAGGATAAGTGGAAATATAAATGTGTGGTAATATAATTTAAAAGAAAAATATCAATAATGATACATAGTAGGTATCATATCTTTGAAGTCTTTCCTTTAATTGTTTTATTTTCTGCACTAGTATCTGAGTAATTCCATGACAGATCACCCAAAAAAATCGAAAATAACACCATCACCTCTTCGATTTTGTTCAAATTCGGTGTGCAGGTTAGGATTGGTGTTAGAAACAATTTCCCCAAATTTTTCTTCAATCTGTTCATTAGGTCACATTTTACGGAGGGGTCAAGTTTGAGGTCGAGCACGTGACCTCTAAATTTCAAATGGTCATAACTCAACTTCTAATTGTCAGATCTTCACAGGTTTGGCACCATTGGATTTGGGAGAGTCTCTACCTTCCAAAATGACCATTTACAATACTGTAGATCAGTTAGAAAAAAGGTTATGCTGTAAAAACATTTTTGACCTGACCTTTGACCTCGAGGATACCATTTTTCAGAAATCTTTATAGATGACAAAAATGTTCCTTGAAACAAGATCTACCAGAATCAGTAATAAAATGGTGTCTTATTTACCGGTATGTAGGTCAAAACACGATTTCTAATGACTATGTCTGCAAAAATTTTGACAAATTTTTCACACTTTTCATAAATCACTACCCCATAAATATTTTAAAAGTCAAAATCAGAAAATTTTTATAGAAGACAAAAATGCTGTATGAACAGAAATCTATTAGAATCAGTAATAAAAAGCAGTCTTAATTACTAATAGATAGGCTAAAATTTGATTGTATGTATGATGCTTCTATCAAAATTTTTAATGTTTTCTAAAATTTTGAAAAAATTAAAAAAAAAAAATTACATTCCAGAAATATTTTAAACATATCCTACTTACATTGGTAGATACCTATATTATTATTGTAAAAGTGAATGTAGATATAAGAAATAAATATAGCTTAAGAAATCTATGCTAATGTATAATATACAGATTGCTATAAAAAATAACTAATGGCATCAATTATATCTATCTGGTACTCAATGCTATATGAAAATCTTTATAATTAATTATAATATACAGATTTGGCATTAATTCGTATAAGAATGAAATATACTGACATTTAAGCAAAATTACTAAATAAGTTAGATGACATAGCCACAATTCTATTTACTGTATGGGTATTAAAAAGGTACAAACTACATAGTACATAATTAATTTTATTTTCCTTATTTATTTAAAGTTTTCATTTTATTTGATATAAAAATTTTTCATAAAAAAATTCTATTCCTTCTTGCGGAAACTTGTACTGGATTCGTGTTCTGCCTCTCAAGGAAGCTTCTATACGTCCTAATATATTAGATTTAGGAACAGCACAAATATCTTCTTTTTGCGGAAAACTGTACGATGGTGACAGCCCTGATGGATGAAAGAATTTTATGCTATAGTCATCATACTGTTCATCATAACTCTGCACCGACCCAAACCAAAATGTTTTTTCATACAAAACTGCAACAAAGCACCCAACTATCACATCTTCCCTAGTGCTGATGGTTTCATGGGTAATAATTTCGTTGGCTATGGCTGGCTCTGATTTATCATTTAAAAGCACTTTTACTTCTCCTAATTCGTCTTGATGTTTTGATAAACTGAAGACCTTTATTAAGTTGCTTGAAATGGGGACAAAGTTGTGAAATTTCTCGGTACCTGTAATGGTTTTCAAAGGAAGAGTTCTGCGATTTAAAAAACTTCAGTTTCTTTAACTTCTGAGAGTGGTACGAAATAGTATTTGATTTTTGATTCCATTCGGTTGCAGAAGTCGTAGAATGCCTCAGGAGTCAGGATCTGATCAGTGACGGTTCTTTGAAGAGATGCCTTCGCAACTGACCTCTTTGCTGTGGCTCCAATAGCATCACAAATATTTTTTCCGGTGATGTTCCATGAAAATGCCAATAAGCTGTTATGTTAAAATCATATTTTTGCTGGCACAAGTTGTAAAAATTGAATTTATTTTTATACTGGCCGGCACACCCGTCAGTGAAATGATGTATAGCTTTTATGTTGGGGCAGTCGGCCAGTATGATAGGTATAATTTTTTTTTAAAAACGTGTATACTAATACGCTATTGTGTTTTAGACCATCAGAAATTATACAGAACGTATCACACTGCAACTTCATGTCACAGTCTTTATAATAAAAAGCATACAGGTGCAGGGTACATTGGGAATTTTCCCAATGGAACCCCTGCACCGCATCTTGGATGATGATGGAGTAGTTTTCGGCAAAGTCGCCAACCAGACATCCTTCCGTCATTGACAAACCTTTCAATTCTTTGAAGTATGTTGATTGGGACTTGCAAATAAAATGGTGTTTGGTCAAAACAAAAATACTATTGGAGAGGGTATCTATAAATTCTTCAGGGGACTGACTTTTTTCGATTAGTGTGCACCGGTCTACAGTCTGCCACTGTTTAAATTTAATTTCTTCAAAATTTTCGCTGATCATTAGTTGTTCTAAGTAACTTTTAACACCAGCTACTCCTTTGCACTGACCACATTTTTGCATCATGCATGCTTCAGCGTTTATGTCGCATACAGCTTCCGCCATTAAATCTTTATATTCTAGGCCTTTAATTCCTAATGCTGCCAGCTGTAATTTTGGGTTTTGGTGGTAGGTGCACACGCACACACTGTGTGTGCCACTACTACCAGCAATAATGCAGTGAGGAGGTCGCAATGCAGCAAAACTGCTAAAACCTATTTTTGGATTATCCGGAATGCTACAGAATGCGGCAAAAAGTTCTTTCAAATTACACAAAAGAAGGCGTTTTTGTATTTTGACCTTATTACCCTCAAAATTGGTATAGGATTTGCAATCCTTTTGACCAGGACATTGACGACTGTATTCATCAGACTCATAAAATTTTTTAACTATTTGTTTTGTTTCAAATGAGATGACTTTACCTTTTGACATGCTTGGAATTTCAGGGAGAATTTTAAATTTTCTTTTAAATTCTCTGCTTTTTTTTACCATATAGTTTGTCGTATTAAAATATTCTTGCGTTTTCTTAATAGTGAATGGGGACCGTTAAAATTTGAATTTTCTTGTTTAAACTAGTACCTTCTGTTTGAAATTCTACACGTAGTTCCTCCATGATACCTCGAAATCTAAAAATTTTATATTTAATTTAAAAAAAAAATATACTGCATGAATCCCATGATAAATTAATTAAACCTAAATTTACATAACTTTGATTTTAAAGTATTAATTCTATGTCTGTGTGTAGGTAATTTTTATACATAGATACATATGTAAATATATATATTAATAGCTGATAGATAGGTGATAGGTGTGTGGAAAAAACATTTTATTCTATAACCTTTCTAATTCAAGTTCTTCATTATTTAGTTCTCTCTTTTTTTTTGTAGACTCAGGAATTTCAACTCCATACGCACTTTCCAATCCTCTTTTAAGTTTCTCTGTGGTGAACACAAGTTTCTTTGCGCCTTTTTTTTGTTTTTGTACCGGTGTTAGCCCGCCTAATAAATAAATAAAATTAAAGTGTTAATTTGAAAAGTACAATAATAGAAAATAACATTAAATTAAAAGTTTTGAAATTTATCTCCCATATTTTAGTAACCTATAATATCAGGATGTAAAGTTGTAATTATAATTTTTTATTTTAGGCTTTAGGTAAGATATGAAAGTTTGCGAAAAATATTAGTATTTTAGATTATGCGCTTACTTGTTTTAATTGGACTTTCATCTAAGAATGGAAGAACTTTGTCCATCAATATATTTTTTCCAATAAATGATGTATCCAAATCTGATAATGCATTGCTGGTATGAGACGTTCCACTATCTTCTCTCTCCAGTGCCGCTTCTTGGATTTTTTCTTCGACATCCATTTCTTTATGCAAACTTAATCTCTCCAAAATTTGCGGATTATTTTTAAATTTGGTTGAACAATTGCTGCATAAGAAATCTTTTTCGCTTAACATGCCAAAACTATTTGCAGCTAATATTTTATTTACAGGAAATACTTTGTTGAAACATCTTCTTTTGTGTTTTTTTGCGGATCGCAACAAAATAATAAGTTTTGTGGCATTGTTACAAATTAATTTTTATTTTATTTATGTAATTACATTTAATTAAGATCTGGAAACAAAAAACAAAATCATGTAGTTATAAATAAAAATCTTGGAAACAGAAAATTAATAGTTTACATACAATTGTAATTTTTATTTAAAAATCTGAAAATATCTCACCAAAGATCATCATACATACAATCAAATTTTAGCCTATCTATTAGTAATTAAGACCGCTTTTTATTACTGATTCTAATAGATTTCTGTTCATACAGCATTTTTGTCTTCTATAAAAATTTTCTGATTTTGACTTTTAAAATATTTATGGGGTAGTGATTTATGAAAAGTGCGAAAAATTTGTCAAAATTTTTGCAGACATAGTCATTAGAAATCGTGTTTTGACCTACATACCGGTAAATAAGACACTAATTTATTACTGATTCTGGTAGATCTTGTTTCAAGGAACATTTTTGTCATCTATAAAAATTTCTGAAAAATGGTATCCTCGAGGTCAAAGGTCAGGTCAAAATTTTTTACAACATAACTTTTTTTCTAACTGATCTACAGTGTTGTAAATGGTTTGAAAAGTAGAGACTCTCCCAAATCCAATGGTGCCAAACTTGTGAAGATCCGACAATTAGAAGTTGAGTTATGACCATTTGAAATTTAGAGGTCACACGCTTGACCTCAAACTTGACCCCTCCGTAAAATTTGACCTAATGAACGGATTGAAGAAACATTTGGGGAAATTGTTTCTAACACCAATCCTAACCTGCACACCAAATTTGAACAAAATCGGAGAGGTGATGGTGTTGACCATTGGGTGATCTGTCCTGGAATTACTCATCTGGACCCACCATTATATCAGTTTGGTAAATGGCTTCTAGCTTTCTTTTGACACCAGTAATAACTCCTTGAAGTTTTGATGAACCTTTTGATTCCCTTTGTGTTTTACTTAAGCTTCTGAAATTTGAATATATAATAAGTCCTGTTTTTATGTACACAAGCATGAACAAAAAAAGTAGAACACAAACAACAAAGCCTAGGTTGGATCTTACTTGTTTTAGCAGGTGTTTCTCCAACCAAAGGGAGAATGTCTTTCGCATGAACTGCTGCTGTTTCAGGATTATTACTGATTGAAGATTCATTTGAATTGCTATCTTCAGAGTGACTTGATAATACCTCTTTCAAGATCCTTTGAGTTTGTGTTCCTTTTGTCTTCCCTGCCTGAAGACTCAAAATCAGGTCTAGATTGCTTGATATATATAATTCATGCTGTTACTGCATAAAGGACTTTTTTTTTTTTTTTCTTTAATAAAGTCATGAACTTTCTCTGAATAAGAAGAAGAAAGATTTTAATCCTGTAAATATTCTCTTTCTATGCCTCCTTAAGGGATCTTGGCAAAATTTTGATTTTATTTACCATGGTTTAAATTTCTTAAAATGTTACTGTATTTATCACTTCTAATATTTCATAATTGTTGTTATTCTACAAATTTATACTATTCTTTTTTGTCTGTAAAGAAAAAAGTCATTATTCATGTTGTTTTACTGCAGGGATGGTAGCAAAAAATGAAGGTTAAAATTTTCAAAAATATTTGGTAATTCTACATAATTTCTACCTTTATGAGCTCTATATACCAATATTTTATTGTTTTATGCAAAAAAATGATTTGTTTTTAATTTTAGTTTTGTACAATTTTTTGTGAAGTGGTCCACTAAAGGTAAAAATTTGACCTTAAATAAAGGTCATGTGACCAAATTTTTATTTATTATCCTACAACAATGAAACATACATATTTGGAATCCTCAACCCCTCAAAGATATATATAGGTTGATTGAAATATTCTAAAAAATAGGTAAGATATTTGACCTTAAAAAAAGGAGCGTCATGAGGTTACCTGAATTTGACTTAACCCATACCTCAGAAACTATTGGATGGATCAGCCTAAAATTTGGAATTCTATTTTCTTTGGCCAAAACTACCATGTATACCAATTTTCATAAAAATTGAAGAGTTGACCCCTGAAATTTGAAAATCATTGGGGGTCACTCATCCTGAACTCCCTGTGTTTGCTTTATTTTTCAGGAATTCCTGCAGAATATACTGACTGGTGTACGTTTGAAGCTTATAACTTTATATTAAAGAGTTGGACAGATACTCTGCTTCATTTTGGCGCTTCACATAAATTTGGAGATGCCATCTTCAAACTTTGGATTCGGTATCTGCAGGAAAGAAAAGTTGCTTTTATTAAAGGTGATAGTACAACTAATTCAAAAACGAAATCTGATGAAGATTTGGAAGTATTTACAAAAAGGTATTGTAAGTTAAGCATATTTAAGAATGTGGCAAAGTTTTTGCCATTTTTATATTATATTTTATTTCATACAGCAACAACTGTAGTGACATTTATTTTGACACACTATCCCTGACATTTTTTTGAGAGTACTGGACCTATCTCTGACCATGCAGACATTTCTTGACAACAGCAGTTGAGTGGTGTCAGAAATAAAGTACTGTAGCTTATATAGTTGCTGAGTGTTTTTCCCACTTTCAGTAAGTGACGACTTCGTAGTAACAAAGCAAATAGTAAAATGTTTTATTTTAATTTTGATGAGTTTCGTGAGTAAGATAAATAATAATAGAATTTTTACATTAGTGTATCACTTATGTTTTATTGTAAAAGTTAGTGCCAACTATTTTGCCACCAGTTTTCTGTGCTGTGAGAATCAATATTTTATTATTTTCCCAAGCAATTCACTGGTGCTTCCTGAAAATATCTAAGATTTTTACTAGTTCACTAGTGTACAGTAGGGTTTTGATTAACTGGGCTCATGGTCAACTGGGTTTTACAAAGAGAGCCAGCTCCCCTGATCATCTGGGATTCCCACCAAAAAAATGACCAAAAAAAATCAAACAAGCTATTATTGCCTGTGTGAAGAGCATGGGTATGCTGCAACATGTGAACAGTGGGTACCACCTTGTCAAGCTAGGTGGTGCGCAGCCTAAAATCACAGTTCTTTATGAGCAGAGGGGGCAGTAGGAACAGGTAAAAGATTTTTTTTCGTCAAGATTGTATACACTACAGTATATGTTTAAAAAATATACTGTAGTACAGCAATACCCCGATTACTGCGGGTTTGATTACTGCGGTTTTTGATTTAGTGCGGTTGGCAGTTTGACACCAAAAATTTGAATACTGCGTATAAGAATTAAATCTAGTGCGGTACCATTCGTTGTTCATCTGTTTGTTGTTTACCGCTCGTTGTTCGTTCACAATATACAATATCAGCACGCATGCACGCATACGATCAGCGCTTCAGTATCTCTGTCGCCTTCATATAGTGCACAGTGTTTGACTATTATTTCACATACGTTTATACATTGTTTTCAAAGCCTCAATTTATTATCATGAGTTCTAAATGAGTGAGTACTGCGAGTAAAAGTGGTGAAAGTGCAACGAAGAAGAGAAAAGTTATTGGATTGGAAGAAAAATTAACAATAATTAGCAAGTATGAAAGTGGTGCAACCAAAGCTAAAATAGGCCACGATCACATTATGGGCGAATCAACAGTGCGCAATATTATTCAGAATATGAAACTTTATAAAGAACAAGGACAAAGTGCTGCTTCATCATCGAATTTACAAACAACATGAAACAAGCATTACAATGATTGAAATGGAATGTCTGTTGCCAATTTGGATGGAAGATTGTAATCAAATGGGCATTCCTTTGAGTCAAATGACGATAAAAACGAAGGCTGTCTCTCTGTTTGCAGCCGTCCAAAGAAAACGGAATGAAGAAAACGGAACTGAAGGGGAACTAATGAAACATTTTCTGGAAGTTCTGGATGGTTTGACAGATTTAGAAAATGAACTGGAAAGAATGCATTGGACAATATTAATGATGCATGGCATGAGGTCACAACCAGCAATATGAGGGCTGTTTGGAAAAAACTAATTCCTAACTGTGCAAATGATTTTGGTGGATTCAAGGCTGAAGTTACAAGGGCCGTAACAGAAATTACTCAACTTGGTTTAAACATGGGAATGTCTGAAATAGACGATGGCAATGTCAGAGAATTGCTTGACTCGCACGATGTGGATCTTAATGATGAAGACCTTTTAAATTTAGAGCAGCAACGTGCATACGATGAGGATGATTGCCAAGATAGAACAGATGAAACTGAGACGCAAACAAAAGAATTCTCAATTAAAGAACTCGATACTATTTTTAGAACTTTTGAAGATGGAAAGCAGATGATAATGGATGCAGATCCAAATGTAGAAAGAGTGATGCAAGTCAGAAGACAAGTTGAAAATGCACTCAGTTGTTATAGGGTCATGTACAAAGAGAAGAAGAAAGCATCATCGAAACAAACGTCCCTTTTACAACATTTTCGTAAACATTTAATTTTTTTGGCATATGCTGATGCAAGTCAATAAACTAGTAAAACATAATACTGCATCCAATTCATTCGTTTCCTTCTTTATTTATATCGATTTTCATACTTTTTTTAAAATTTTTTAAATTTTTCAAAAGTTTAGACATCAATCGATGATTTGACATGTATTTATATCTTCGATTACTGCGGTTTCGCTTGTTTTTGCCGCACGAATTAACCGCAATAACCGGGGTATTGCTGTACCATATTAGGGTATGTCAATTTGGTCAACCTTTTTCAAATCAGTTTTGGTAGTGAAAATGTGTCTTTTCATGTCAAAACTTGAAATTGGCCAACCAAAATGAAATAAAATAACCCTTACCTACATCAATTTTACCTTAAAATTTCAGAAATTGACTCTTTTACTAAATAATAGGACATAATTGATTAACTATTCATCTGTCAGAATTATCCCACTGATCGCATATGGAGTGTTTTCAAGGTCATATAGTTGTTGTACAAGTCACAACATGAATAGAACTGTCCCTCACTCTCAGTCCTCAGTTGCCTCTTAGATGTCATAGATGGTGGTTTGCTGTTATTGCTCTTGTACCTACTTCATAGTTATTCTACTAGATGAATACTACAGTTTAACTAAGTATGGATTATTGATTATTACAATTATTTATTATATCATATTCTTCTGTCTAATTATGTTGTAATCCCATGAAATATTTTTTTATTGAATTTTAGAACATCGAATGACTAAACTTTGAAACAGCGTAATTGATATAAAATACTTAAATGGTTTTCTTTCTTTTCAGATATTCCTAAGATGGCAAAATTGAAGACAAGAGGTCAGTCATCATGCCACTTGAGCCTGTTAGTTGGTACAGGCAAGGAGCTTCCCGTATCAGAACTACCAACAGTGCGAGACATGCTGAGACTAGGGTTACTCCTTCATGAACAAAATACAAAGGATAGAAGGCACTACACAGAGAAAGAACTCATAAGGGACATGATTCCCCCTCTTCTGCATCAGTGGAAAAAAGCTATGTGTTATTCAAACCACCTGTACTCAATCAGTATAGAACTATTGAGCTAAAATTAACAAAGCTGTGGCACAAAGCAGTTGAGACATCACTTGGTAAAGGAAAACTAGCAAAGAAAAATAAATTTCTGCACACACTTGATACTCTTCTTGACATTTTTAACTGCCAGTGTCCCATAGAGTTGTGTTCTGAAGCCAATTGTTCTCTCTCATGCAGAAGAGATCCTCACCCTCACATTGAATGTCGCTGTCCTCGTGAGAAGAAGATCTCTGTTTTGGAGCTGGCTTTCATAAAGGCGCAGAGAACAAAGGCAGGAGGCCAAGGAAGTATGCAGATTGGTTCGGCAGATTATTCAGAAACCAAAAAACAGATTGTTATTGCTAAGAAAAAAGAGAAAATCTGAGAGAGGGAAGAAAGGAAGAAAAAGAAGAGTGAAGAAGCCACCCAAAGAGATGAAGAGCTCTATCAAGAGGTTTCTCACTTCTTTGAAAGCTCTTCAGATGAACAGAAAGAAGCAACATCAGATGATAGCCCCAAAATGCCATCTGAACCTTCGCCAAAGAGAATGAAATACAACACTAAAGACATCTCAAACATTGCCCTTGCCAGTTTTCACCACCATACGGGGCTACGAGAGACTGCAGAGATTGCCACTGCCACTTGGATAGATGCAGGCCTCATCAGCCGAGAGGATACATCCTTAGTGATAGATCATAATAAGATAAGAAGAGCACAAGAAAAAATAATGAAGGAAATATCTGATCAGCATTAAAAGATTTGAAGGAGGAAGGTCTATCTTGCCTTTTGTTTGATGGAAGAAGAGATGACACAAACGTTCTCCTAGAGGTAGAGGGAATGGACAAAGTTTCCCAGTCTCATCAAAGAAGAACACTACTCTGTGTGTTCCGAACCTGGTGGCAGCTGTTTGTTTCACTTTGTTCCTGAAGCAGAAGTAGAAGGCAAGAAACATGCAGAGGCAATTGCTGATCAAATAATATGTTGGCTTCAAGAAAGAAGACTTGACAGTTCACTGCAGGCCGTTGGTGGAGACTCAACTGCAGTGAACACTGGATGGCAGGGTGGTGAGCAACAAGTGGTCAGGCCCCCTTGGCAACATGCTAGATGAAGCAACGGAATTAGAAATAAATACAAAATTTCCAAAGGTCAAAGTAGGCCCTCCCCTTCCACTGTAGGGTGCATCAAACGCCCTTAGGTTCTTGGATTTTAATGTCTATTCTCTCAAATGTTACACTTGTTGCTAGAAGTGTGTATGCCAAAAATTAATTAAATTAGAGGTGGTCCTGGGTGGCCACCGGTCACTTTTATATTTTTGCAGCAATTTTCGGGGGCCACGCTATGTAAAAATATCTATTTTTTTTATTTACCAACCAGTTGACTACTTACATTGTTTCTTTTAATATAGAGTTGCTAAGGGGTGATTTACATAACATTTGAGAGAATAGACATTAAAATCCAAGAACCTAAGGGCGTTTGATGCACCCTAAAGGGGTGATTTACATAAAACATGTACCATAAATGAAACTTCACTTATAGTCTAATAATATCCTTTATTGTCTTTCAGAAACAATGGAAGCTGTAACAATGGAAGCTAAGAAGACCAGATTAGCAAGTGCCATTTTTGGTCTTGGCAATGCTCTTACAGAAGGAGATGGTACATTGACAGGAGTCCGCCTCCCAACTTGCCGGCAGGTTCTTCGATGCGTGATGTGGCACATCCAGAAAGAAATATGTGAAGGCAAACAAACACAGCCACTCAAATGGAAATCTGCCAGCATAGTCCTTATCCAGCTGAAAACATTCTACACTAAAGCAAATATTCCTATGCTTTCAGACCATCAATGCTCCAAACTAATACTTGACCTTCTTAATGACAATAACAAATTGCGTCAAATACCTGTTTCTCGCAGAGAATCTCCAAACACTTTGGCTAAGTTGCAATCCATGAATGAACATCTTGATAAGACCTTTGGTGTATGGACAAAAGATGCAATGACAAACATTAAGAATGAGGAAGATAGAGCATTTTTAGAGTCAATGAAATCTGACAGAGTAGCCTCATTTGGTAGTGTTGACAAGAAGAAAGCTGATAAAGATCGTAGAAAAGAAAAACGCATCTTAGCGGAAGCTTCAAGACGAGAACGTCATGAATCATCCAGTGTACAAGAGATGAAAAGTTCTGTATGCTCTGATGATAGTGCCTCTGCAGATAGCTTGGAAGAAACTGAAGAAGAGGCGATTCCAGAGCTTCAAAGGAAGCGTAGTCACCACAGATCAACATATGCAGGTACGTCTGCCTTTATTCCTCATGATATTCTGAAAAGGCCTTCAGTCGTGTCTGTTGCTACTCGACTAAACATAACTCCTGTTCAACAGGCTGTGCTCACCGAAGCTGTAATTCAAGAGGCAGGAGGTGATCCACGTCGTGTGGCCAAGTCGTATTCAACTGCTGATAAGGCTCGACGATCAATAACAAGTGCTATCGCCAAAGATATTCGAGAAAATTGGATCGCCCCAACAGCTGCAACACTTCACTGGGATGGCAAGCAGATGCATACGCTCACAAACAAGAATGGCAAGGAAGAAAGATTGCCAGTGTTGGTTGGGAATGCCACTGATGTAAAGCTACTGGGAGTGGCTAGATATCCTCGTGGAAGTGATATGTCATCAGGTGACATCATTGCCGAGCACACTTACACGTTTCTACATTCATGGAAGTGCAAACAGTCAGTTGTCAACTTATGTTTTGACACAACAGCATCAAACACTGGACACGTTACAGCTGCCTGTGTTACCATTCAATCAAAACTGGACCGTGCTCTTCTGTGGTGTGCATGTCGCCATCATGTTGGAGAGGTAATCCTGGATCATGTGTTTGACGCTCTCAAAATTGAGACATCAAAGTCTCCAGAAGCATCTTTGTTCCAAAGATTCCAGAAGAATTGGGAACGCATATCGCATGCAAAGGATGAAAGTTTAACCAAAATTGACATTTCAATGTACAATGACGATGCACAACAACTGCTTTTATCCTGCAAAAACAAGGTTTTAAGCACAATCCGCACAAGCGCTTCATACTGTAGGGAAGACTACAAGGAAATGGCACAACTCTGCCAGGTAGTCCTCGATGATGATGTCACAAAACAAGGAACACTCCACAGACCTGGGGCCATGCATAAAGCAAGGTGGATGTCAAAGATTCTTTATTCCATCAAAATATGCCTACTTGAAGAGCAAATTTCTGTACTACCTCGAGGAACTGTAACAACACAACATCAACAGGAAAAACTGAAGGAGTTTGTTGTTTTTGTTGTTTATATTTATTGTGATTGGTGGCTCATATGTCAGTCTGCTTCAAATGCCCCATGGTTTGATTTGTGCTTATACAAGACTCTGCTCAACTATAAAGCTGTCAACTCAATCATTTCAGTCAGCGCTGTGAAAGCCTTTGATAGACATTTGTGGTATTTAACCCCAGAACTGGTTGTTTTGGCACTGTTCAGCAATGCAGTACCTCAAAAGGAGCGTCGTGCCCTTGCAGATGTGTTACTGGCCATACAACCAGATGAAATGCCAAGCACTCCAAAACACCGCTACGGTTCTGGATATGGCAAACCGTCATTTCCAAAAATTACAGAAGCGACAACCCTGGCTGATCTTGTGAATGAGGACTCGTGGTTTACAGTGAACCTTCTTCACCTGGATATGACCTTCCTAACAGAGGATGTTGACAATTGGCAGAACAATGACCACTTCAAGGCAGCCAAGTCCATTGTGGATGGGTTAAATGTTGTGAATGACCCTGCGGAGAGAGCAGTAAAGCTCACAACTGATTTTGTCTCAGCTGCAAGAGGAGAAGACCACTTCCAAAATCTTCTTCAAGTGGTTGAATGTGACCGCAAAGCGAGGCCAAATTTGCGGAAACGAGCAAAGTTGGAGTAGTGACATTGGCGTTGTGTTTTATACATTTTCAACTTTCAATCAATGTAAGTATAGTAATACCGAATATTTGTATATTAGTATTATAAGTAATACCGAATATTTGCCGAATATTCGGTGCATCACTACTAAATATATAAAAGTGGCTGGTGGCCACCCAGGACCACCTCCGATTTGATTTATTTTTTGCATACATACTTCTACCAACAAGTGTAACGTTTGGGTGAATAGACATTAAAATCCAACAACCTTTTGAAAATCATGGGGCGTTTAATGCACCCTACCTTCCAGTGTTGTCTGAAGAAGTTATCAAAGACCTCAGCATGGATCAATCTTACGCTTATTGTATTGTTCAAGCAATCAGATCAGGAGAGTTGCCTCAAAATCTGGCTCTCTTGGAGATTGGACCCGTAATCACAATCATTGGTTAACTACAGCGATTCGTTTCTGCAGGATTTGGGTTTCCAAACATGCACTGAAGGGCAAAATGCTACAGAATTTGATGTTGATTGTTGAATTTATTATTGGGTTTTATCTTCTTCACTGGTTCAATGTAAAACTTAATCCAATGTGGATGGAGGGGCCCAACCACATCTTGTTTCAATTACAGCTACTGAGAACCCAAAGGAAAGTAGTGGTGGACATCGTGTTACCTGTGGTGAGAAGGTCCGCTTGGTATGATGCTAGGCCAGAGGCAGTTTTGCAAGCAATACTCTACAGCCAATGTACCAAAGAGAGAACTGAGGCTGTGGAATCATTCTAAAGCTTAGAGGAACATCACTAGATGATGACCAGCTGGGAGACTTCCATGTTCAGACAAGGAAGGTACCTCCGATAAATGTCAATGCCACGAAATTGTCAAAATTAGTTAACTTGAGTTCGGAAGTTTTGGAGCCACCACTGACAACATGTATAACAAACAAAGATTTAACACAACTTAAAGAGGCCCCAATGCAAGTGCCAAAGTGGCCTTCTCACACCCAGAGTGTGGAGAGATGTGTGAAAATGGTCACAGAAGCAGCTAGTCAAGTTTATAGTCATGAGAGGCAAGAAGGCTACATCAAAGTGCAAGTAGCAAGCTAAATGCTGATGTCAAGGAACTGCAGCAAAAAGGACATGACTGCATTGGTTACTTTCAAATAAAGACTGAATGATATCTTATTGCCACTTTAAATGTTGATAGGATATTTGTGCACATTTGTTATTTTATGAATTTATGGAAAAATGGAATTTTTTAATTAAAATTGATGTAGGTAGGAGTTATTTTTTATTGCTTTTGAAGCAAGGATATTATTTTGTATGCCATATGATTACATTAAATTGCTACCAAATCACATGATTTTCAATTTAGTCATTTCACCCCCAAAATTGACACACCCTAGTACCGTATATTGTTCGTAAATACAGTCATGCCCTGCACTTTGTGCAGGTTATGTTCTTGGAAACTTGCATGAATCGCAATTGGTGAAGAGGTTTTATAATGTATTTCAATGGGATAGGGGAATTATTCACCAATTTGAATTTTTTTTTACATAAATTAAATTAAAATAAAAAAACATTATGTATGGTACTTACCAATCAATGTATGTTACCAATGTACTTAACCAATTGATGTATGTTGGAGAACATGAGACATTTCTTTGTTTATATTTTCAAAAAATGTTGTACATTAGGTTTTTACATTTTTATAATTGTTTTATATTTTAATATTTATTTATTTATTTATTTTATTTATTTATTTATTTTATTTATTTATTTACTTACTGTACTCTTTAGAAATGTTTTTTGGTCTTGGATTGATCTCTTCCTTTATATATTGGAACTATGCTCTCTTCAGGATGCTCAGTATTTCTCCCATGTCTAGTGATCATCTCCATATACAATATAGGGGCTTAATGATTTCATTCTTGCAGTTTTTGATCAGTGTAGCATTCCATTTGTCTGGGCCTACTGCTGAGTGTGCTTTTAGTTTCCCTAAACAATAATACATATCATCATTTGTAAAGTTGAAGTCCATTATACTTTCCTCTCATTCTTTAAAGAATGCATTTCTGTTGCATATTAGTTTATCAGTTTTGGGGATACTGAAAGTTGATTCAAACTGAGATTTTAATATTTGATATCTCTTTTAGATCATTGGACAAAACATTATTTTAATATTTCAAAAGTCTGATGGTCATGTGATTTTTTTACTTCTCTTTTACCAAATTATATAAGTACTTTGAATTAATCTTTATTGCTTCTATAGCATTATCATCATTCTCTGTATGCTTCTCAATTACAAGATGTCAAGTTCCTATTTTTTTTTCTTACTTTTTCCTATTTTTCAAAAAATCCCTCTCTACTCTTATTTTTTCCAAAATTTTCCTGCTTTTTCCTATTTTATTAGCTACAGAACTTGGAAGAGATAAGAAAACTGCATCAAAAAGTTCCATTTACAGAAGAGTTCATGCCTTGCTGACTAATGAATGAAAAAGGTGACAAAAGTGCAGCTTCAGTTCTTAAAGGGATGTGCCCATTTTTAAATGAAGAGCTTCTGACTAATTTCTAGAAGAGCAGCCCAACAATTCATTTACTCTCTGACAGTGTGTGTGAAACTCACCTGAAGCTCCTGTGCAGGTTCATGAAGCCAGAAGCAGTGAAGAGAATATATGGTGTTAATCTGTCATCAGTTACTATTCAAGAAGGAAATTTTCAGCTTGCTAATAAGGACCTGGTGATTAGTGATGCCACAAAAAGGCTCTATCTGCATTGAAGCCTGAGCAACAAAAGGTGCCTATTCTTGGAATGAGGTCATTCTTTAACCCTTTGACGACCAGTATACGTTTCTTTGAACTTAAAAGTTTAAGTTTTATTGTTATTTACAATTAGATATGTTAGTAACTACAGTCACTTAAATGACCCATTTTTGGGTTAATTTTCCAACAACTAAATGATACCTATATAAACATGTAGATGTATTTGTAGAAACTGCCCCTTGGTCTGCAAAGAGTTAAAAAATGTTCCTATTTTTTCAGATGCACATTTCCTATTTTCCTACTTTTTGAAGGGTACTGGGAGCTTGATGCCCTGCAATTAGATACGGTACTATATGACATTGTTGCGGGGAGAGCGAATGAACTTAACTAGAATACCGTAACTTGGCTACTTCTTGATAACGGGAAACGAGAAGGTCCCGGGTGGTGAAGTTTTTCTCGCCTCCACTGACTGTCACTGAGGGGGCAAACGAGACTCCCACACAGCTGAACCAAGAAATGGACTCGACCCGCTAGCTATTCCAAAGATTAACACTGTGTCTGAGTCGGGTCCACTTGAGAACCTGGAAAGCCCTGGCTTCAGGAAAGGTGTGTGCAATGTACACCCAGCAATACTTGAGGACTTCTACCAAATATGGGCCTACACAACAAGCAAGCAAGATTTTAGCAGCCTGATCGTGAAGTAAACCAAATGTGACTGGATGAGAAAAACAGATATTACCCTCTGTTTTTGTTTAATAAAGAGAATCTGGAGGTATTGTTGATTCAAGGACCCTGGGCTTGTCACAAGGAAATTCTTGAAAGTAACAACCCCAGTCTATGAGGACAAAGGCTGAAAAAAAAACTAGTTGGTAGAATTCTAAGGGTTTATTAGCAATCAACTTGAATTATTTACAAGAGCTAGAATGGGTATGAGCTTGAGTCTAAACATGGCTTAAGATCAAGAAATGGAAATCCAAAAACCCTGAAAGGGTATTCCATACAAAGGTGCTTACAATTACAATGACAAAAATACTGGACAACAAAAATAGAATTTCTAGAAAAAGATAAAAAACTTAACCTATGCTAGAATGGTACAATTAGACAACACAATCGACCTCACTGGACCTAACATCCTTAAGCTAGACTTGAGGTCAATCCAATCACACCTATCTATTATAGTTAAGCCATGGAGAAGCAAAACCTGAAGATATTAGTCCTAGAAATACCTTAACCTGCACACCGTTATGCACAGGCAATGTCCATTATCACAAGGCACTCTGTTTTTCTTGAATTTTCTTGTTCTTAGCAAATTGAATTGGCAGGCTAGAACTTCCACAAGCGGAAGCCAACTGTGAATTTGAAAAACATGTCCGTTTGTAAGCATTGAAGGCAAAATTTTACTGATACTAAAATCAAACAAAAACAAGACTAAAGGGGATCTAAAGAAACTACTGAGCTAGTCAGGCATTAAGCAAGACTAACTCCAGCAATATGGGGGTTACATCCTGAAACAAGAAGAAGAAAAGATATTAGTCAAGATAACCCCACTACACTCCCCCCTCTGAGCGGTGGGTACCACCACTCAAAAAGTGAGTGCAGCGAAGCCCTCTCCCACATCCAGTCTTTCAAGGAATTGCCACCTCCCCATCCTGACACCAAGCTCCAAGTTTTTCTTTCTCCGTGGCTACTAAACACTAGACAATTATATATACATACATGAATCAATAATAAGAAGGTACTATCACCTTCAGAACCCTACCTATTTACAATCTAAATTTACACAATTAGTACTGGATACATTCAGTTTTAGCACTCCTTTATATGTTCCTTTCCTTAAGAGGCTAATCACAATCCTCCTTGCTTGAAACTGAAGCCACCTGTATGACTATTGTCCTTGATTAATATCCTCACTAGCCCATCACTATCAATGTACCCTGGCCCTGGTCCACCCATCCATACCTCCTGATTGGTAGACATCCCTACCAAAGGTGGGGTCTGCTTGCTCCAGGCTAGAGGTAACTGCGTGGGCTGTCTATGCCCCTTCTTGATGAGCAGTTCTCCAGAACCCCCTCCTATGGACAAGAATGGTGGTGCAAACTGGAGCAAGGCCTGGAAGACCCCCACTCAGGCCAATTCTTGAAGAGTGGAAGAGCCAATAATGGCTCCCTCCCTGAAAACACCTCCCATGAACAATGTTCCCTCTAAGGTGTGCACATGTGCACGCGCGCACGGATTGTGAAACCCGCACACACAGCAAAATAAAATGCGCACAGGCTCAAGCGTATCATGAGTCACGACAGTAAATGAAGTAATTTAAAAAATTGCAGTTTAATGAATTCTATAAAGAAAAATTAAGAAACCGCTTGAAAGAAAATCATTTGGACATGCTCATGCGAATTAAAAGTTACCTGAATGATGACGGATGTATTAATCTTCATAGAGTTTATTTGGAATGGGCAAATGCTAAAGCTCGTAGGGAGAAATCATAATCATACTTAAATGAAAGGTACTTTCATTTAATGTTATTTCGATTACATTTTATTTTATTGAATTTTATTATTTTTTATTTTATTCCTATTTTGTGAATGGATAAAATCATGTATTAATCTTGATAGTCTATTTTAAATTGCTAAATGCTAAAAACTGTTTTGAGAAATGATAACTAAAATAGTCATTTTCAATTAATGTTATTTTTATTTTATTTCTTTATTTTGTTGAATTTTATTTTACTATTTTTTATTTTATTTATATTTTTAGAATGGATAAAATGTTTTCTTTTTTAAAAATATATAATATTGCAAACAGTTTCTTAATATCCATTTAATAGTACCGTAATGATCAAGCTATCACCTTATGGAAATAATATTTATTAAGTATTTAATATTTATATATATTTAATTTTGAAGATAATAGCAGTCAGAAAAGTTTGCACAATTTTTCACCATGAATCTAAATGTATGCACAACGAAAATTTCTTGCGCACACGGACTAAAAAAAATTAGAGGGAACATTGCCCATGAAGTAGGAAAGCGTGATTGGGGGTGATTGGGGGTGACTGGAGGCAGGTAAGGACAGGGACATGCACTGGAAGCTGTATGCATGACAATCAAGCAGTTACAAAGTGGGTGACAAGTGAGGGCATGTGCACGAGTCAGGCAGGCAAGCAAACCAAAAATTACAGCACTTAACCAAGCTCAAGGTATGGTATTCATTATCACTATGTGCAATTGTGCAGTCACTTTGTCCTAGAAAATTTACACTAGCTTCCTCCATGGCTTTACTAGCTAGGCCCTACCTATACATCATGGTACAGCAAGATATACCTATTTTTATATATATCTTAACCAAGGCTCCGTAAAGCCCTTACAAAAACTAGATACACCATTACATTAAACCTAGAAATACTTATTTTAACAAAAAATATAATCATAGTACCATCAACTTAAATACAATACATAATCCTATATACATATATACATAATTAGACAGGGTCTAAAAAATCACTTAATTGTTAATTAAATTAATCATGAACACATTCCAGAGGCCTAGAGGGTACTAATGGTAACTCCATTACAGGACTTCTGGAATGAGTTCATGGAGGAGAATCACCAGCCAACTCCTGAATTACTCCCAACCCCCTCCTAACAGACTGGAGTCATTTACGAACTAGTTTACTGTTAGCTTGTAATAAAGCCCTAGCTTCTGAACAGATATCTTTGACTGGGGATAAACTTAATCTATTGGGAGTCCTTGAACCAGTTACCGGGCTAAATTGCCGCTCTTGAGAACTAATTGCTGGTCTAACAGCTGGTAAATCTGCTCCTCATCATCCTGCACATGTTCTAAAGTGTTCTCCAGAGCTTCCACCAAGGAAGAGAGTTCTGGAGAATCACTATTTGGTTAAGGTTCATTTGGACATGGAGAACTCTGTCTTGGATCTATTGAACCACCACCTTCTGGATCTAGACTCCCAGGAAGTTCCTCAGGATCCATCACACCGTAACCGACAGCACTTGAAGGAGCACTATGAGGAATAGGAGACAGATCCTTGATTTCCTCCACTGGGGAACAAGCTTCCTTCTCTGAATCACTACCAAGGTAGTCTTGAACATTCCCAAAAGTGACATGTTTCGGTTGAGAATGAGACCTAGACAGAGGTTTGGGTGAACTAGACAAGATACCTGGAGGATTCACTTTGGATGGCACCTCATCCGGGAATCCAGAAAAGTCAAGTTCAAAAGAACTTGAAGAGCATTCAGAGGAATCTGAAGAACTTGAACTTTCACTCAGATCAGCAAGCCATGGTCTAGAATTGACCCTATTCTGATCTGGAAATCCTAGAAACTCGCTCGAATCACTACTAGAATCAAAGAGTTCAGTCTCATCTTCTGACGAACTGTCCCCTGAAGAACTTGAACTTTCACTCAGATCAGCAAGCCATGGTCTAGAATTAACCCTATTCTGATCTGGAAATCCTAGAAACTTGCTCGAATCACTACTAGAATCAGAGATCAGTCTCATCTTCTGACGAACTGTCCCACAAACAAGAAAAACCTGGGGAACAAACTGGAACATTAGGGGTTTCAAACCCTAGAAAACTCTCCTCCTCCTCCTCTATGCTAGCCCATGGAACCTGAACTAACCTGGAATAACTAGGATGATTCTTCAAGAAATTGGGAGCCTCCTTCCAGCTCCTCAACTGAGAATGATGATGAACTCGACTCATGGATAAGTGTGGCTGCCAATCTGGATAAGCTGGTGAAATGACGTAGGTCACACCATTCTCTGCTGCTCGATCAACTTGAAACGGCCCACAGTACTTGGGCAGAAACTTGTTAGAAACTAGATTACCTTTTGGAACAACCTTTCGAATGACAAGTTGCCCCTTGGTAAAGGGACAAAAACCAGGATGCCCTGGATACCACTGTTCTTGAACTGGAGTGGGAATAGAAACTGTGATAGGATCTGGATGAGCGGATGATAACAAGAACTGGGCTGGAGACATAGTCAACTCAGAATGAATCGTACCATTGTAGGTCATAATGGCCTTTGGAAGATTCACATCCCACGAGCTAGAATCTTGAACCAGATTCCGTAAAAGCTCACCAATGGTACGGTTGACCCTCTCGACTGCACCATTGCTCTCTAGATGGTTTGGGGTTGTGAAAACGTGAGTGATCTCATATCGAGATAACATCTGCTCGAACTCCTGACCCCTAAATTCTGGACCATTATCAGTTAACAACCGACAAGGCCTGCGCAAAAGAGTGGGCAACACTCGAAACGACGGGCAATGGTACTGGAAGTCTTGTTGGGAAATGGAACAGCCACTACCCACTTGGAGTAGTGGTCCACCACCATCAAACATCCTAGATTCCCCCGAGGTGTTCTGGGGAACAATACTAGATCCACAGCCACCAACTCAAATGGTGCCTGGGTCACGATCTTCAGGGTAGGAGGAGCCCTGATCTGGCTGGAAACCTTATTGAGCTGGCACTGGGAACAAGATGTGACCACATCTTGCACAACTTGATATAACTGAGGATGAAACACTTCCCCAGACAAAACATCTAAGACCTTGTTTTGGCCTATGTGTGCCATCTCTAGATGGATAGTAATGGCCAGCTCAATCAGGAAATTAAAAGGTACTAGAACTTGGAGAAACATTTCTGGTTCATCGTACTTAACTAGAAGACCATTCTCGAAGTAGATATCTTTAAGATAATGGTGATATCTCACTAGAGCTTTAGGACAATACCTAAAACAACCCTTATCTAGATAGGACTTAAGTTGTCTCAACACACGATCACTTTTTTGAAGAACCTTGAGGTTAACTTCATCTAGAAATGAACATGGACGCAAATTTCCAACTACCAGCGGTTCTTGATGACTGGGGAAGGTTCCTCCAACTCTGCCAAAAAAGTAGCGAGAATCTCACCCTCCTTCATGACTCTGTCAGTGGACAAATCCAGGTCAATCCCAGCGGCAGACAAGAAATTTGCACCCAGGAGAAAACAACAAAGAATAGCTTGATCTTCAACAAGAGCAAATGGGTGATCATTAATAGTTACTCTAGAGCCAAGTGACACAGTAAGTTGTACATAGTTATAAACTACCACTTGCTTTTCAGCCACACCTTGAATGTTAACCAGAATATCTTGTGAATAATCCCTCAAATTTCCTAAAATTTCACACCAGGCTACTCGAGATATGAGGGAGATCTCAGCTCCAGAATCCAATAATGCACAGTAGGTTTCATCTTGACAAGTAAGTGGGACAACTGCTCTAAAGGCACCTGAATGTGGACAAGCAATATCCACATCAAGGGTGGGAAAATTGACTTCACATTCCACTAGACCATTCTCGATCTCCAAACTTGAGCAACCTGCACCTATTGGTTCTGAATCCAAGTCTCTCTCATACAAAGAATTTAAACAAGTCAAGAAGATGGGACAAGACTGAACATATTTATTGGATTCACTCAATAAATTGAAATGAACACCACCTAGACACGGTGGACATGCACCCTATCTAGAAGTTCTGAGGGTTCTGTTACACGCTGATTCTTGACTTCAGGGTGGTAAATTAGAGGGTTTTCAGTACCAAAGTGCAATACAACATCCACTTGATACATCTCGCAGAAAACTTTCAAGATCTCTGGTGATGCTGGCTGCCCTGGAATTGTCATAAGTCGAAGATGTTGCTTCTGCTTGCTATTCAACTTGATTCCGTACTTTGTAGGATGACTTAGCAGTTCTTCCACCAACTGCTTTCGAAGAAATACTGGACTCTCTGGAACTTCACGATCTAAGTCATGAACAAGAGCATACCACAAACACTCGATCAAGGAATCACCTCCCCCCTCCAGCTTAAATCTTACAAGTAAGCCCTTGGGGAGTTCTGCTGAAATTGCTGTGGTGCCCTCTTCATGCTCAACCTGGAAGTGTCTGGATAACGCATCTGCAGCTTGATTGTCTTTGCCTGGAACATAACGAAGCTCAAAATCAAACTCAGCAAGATCTTCAACTGTTCGAGCAAGCCTGTCATTGACTAATCTCATATTATGGAGATAGAACAATGCTTGATGGTCCATGTTCAGAATGAATGGTATTCCATACAGGAAGGCTCTGAAGGTCTTGACTCCCCAGCGCATTGCTGCTAGTTCACGCTCTGTAACCGAATATTTCTTCTGAGGACTAGAAAATGTCATTGATGCATGAGCAATGATTCGAACTTGACCATCCTGAACTTGAGTAAGACAGGCACCTGCACCAATGGCTGATGCATCCACCCACAAGTTCAATTTCTCTGCTGTTTCTCGATAATCAGGAAAAGCCAGTTCCACCTCATTTTGCATCTCTGCCTTGAGCGTCTTGAAAGATTCTTCCAGCTCTGGTGTCCACTGGATAATTGAATTCCTTGATCTTCCTGTAAGTTCTGATAAGGGTTTAGCAACTGCTGAACACTGTGGCAAGAACTTCCTTTGGAAATTCACTAAGCCCAGAAATTCTCGAAGTTCCTTGATGTTCTTGGGCTTTGGGAAGTCCTTCACCTTCTCCATATACTCTGGCAATTTTGACAATCCACTGGAACTGACTATATGACCTAGAAATTGAACTGTCGACTGGAACCATCTATACTTTGGTGGCTTGTATACACTAGAACCTTCTTCCTTGAAAATCCTTTCAGTACATCTTGCATTTCTCTCTGGAAGGCTGAAGGCGCATTCTTCAATCCAAAACTGAGTTTCTTGAATCTCCAGTGTCCATGAGGGGTCGAGAAAGCTGTATAATCTCGACTCTCCTCCTCGATCGGCATTTGATAATAACCCCGGACTAAATCCAGGGTGGTAAAGAACTTGACACCATGTAGACTGTAGACAGAGTCTGTCAAGTTTGCCATCGGGAATCTATCAGGCTTGGTTACCTTGTTCAGTTTACGGTAATCCACACACAAGCGTATGGATCCATCTGGTTTCCTAATTGGTACCACTGGAGCACTCCAAGGAGATGTTGTAGGCTCGATAATTCCTAGCTGATGAAGTTCTTGACACTGATCATCGATGACTTGATCAATCGGTTCTGGAAATCTCCTTGGTCACTGAAATATTGGCGTGTCATTGTATAACTCAATACGGTGTGGAGTCATCTGAGCAGTCCCCACATCAGAATCTCCTCGACTAAGAATGGCTTTTCTGGAATTAAGCAAGTTATAAACTCGAGATTTCTGGTGGGAATCCAGCTCAGGTAAGTCAATTTCTGAAGTTAGACGTTCTGGTGTCCATTCCGGAAAAGATGAGACCAATTCATCATCATTCTCTGATTCCATACCTACACAATGTACTTGATGTGTCACTGTATCATTAGTGTCTTCTGGATTTGGTGTAGGATCGAGTTCAACTAGAGTGTAAATGTGTCCCATCATGTCTCCTACCTTGATTCTACCAATAGGTTTCCCTGTAGTGTAGACTAGAAAGGAAGGGCAATCTAGATTTACAATCCCTGGAACACCTACCACTTTCTCTCCAAGATGCACGCTTGAAACTGTCCCATCATAGAACCATTCCCCCGAATTTCTCGAACATGGACATGTACCATCATCATCTACTCCTTGATGTTCCCATTGAATTTTTACTTCTACAGGTCCACAATCATTCACCTGCACACCTTCTACAGCCCAACACTTAACCTTGTAACAAATTCTTTTGCACTCTTCTCCATTTGTACCTAGATAAATTTCCCACGTAGAACCATCAGTGTTCTTCCCTGAAACCCGTCTACGTGCTAGACTAATCTGTAATTTGTTGGCCCGCAGAAAATCTAAACCTAGAAAAATGGGATATTTAAAATCCAAAGTGGGAAGTATAAGAAACTTGAAAGGGGACATTACAATACCATGCAAAGAAACTGTGAGTAGGATTGAACCTATAGTTTCCCTTGAAGCATCTGGACCTACACCTCAAATTGTGGAAATATCTCTAGTATCTATTGGAATCCCAAGTTGTTGTGCCAGTTCACTGGAAATTAAGCTAACTTGTGCTCCTGTGTCAATTAACCCTGGAATGTTAGTGTCTTGAAGGGTAACATCAATTGTTAACACTTCCGCAGGTTCAAGTTTGGCAAACTGGACACCTCGAAAATGACCTCCTGGAATATCTGGACCATGAACAGTCTCATCTGCAAGGTCACACCTAGGTATTCGGGTTCGAGGTGCTGGTTTAGGTGTCCATGAAGATGCTAGAGGATTCAGTTCATTTCTGGTCATTTTTGGATACTGCTGTTCTGAACTGGGTAATTCTGGATGTCCAGGGGTGGCATCATCACCCACCTCAGACATTAAAGTCATGTTCTGGTTGGTATTCATCTGGAGAGGTTTTCTGTCATCTTTAACTGGGATCTCATGATGATAATCGGGTTCTTGAAGATCATATCTTGAAGATTGGACTTCAGCTTCCAATGAGCCCCTGATCTCATTGGAACTGATTAGTTTCCCGACTGCTGTTGATTGTGGTGGGTAGATTCATTGTTTTGGTTTCCTTGAAACAAATTTTCTTGACCTTGTCTTCTAGAAGGGCAGAACATTCCTGGATGAGGTCCTTGACACAAATTTTCTTGACCTTGTCTTCTAGAAGGGCAGAACATTCCTGGATGAGGTCCTTGACACAAAGGACAGTGGTAGGAAGGTGATGTCCTGGAGCTTGATTGTCGTTGCTGCTGATTGCGAGGGCAATCTCGAACCATATGATCCAGACTACCGCACATAAAACACGCTCCTTTCCATCTTCTGCAGTCCTGTTGAAGGTGTCCCTTCCTTGCACACCACTGACATATCTTGACCTCTGTGTCTTCTTGGGATCTTGACTGACTGGAGTTTCTTTCACACTCCTGAGAACGTTGTTGTCCTCCCTGCTGATTTCGATCTTGAGATTTTCGACGATCCCTTCCTTGACTTTGACCTTGGGGCTTCTGATTTCCATTTTTATTCCTAGAATTGAAGATGCGAGTTCCATTCCATTGTCCTTTTTCATGACCTTGGTTGTTTCATCGATATTGCTGGTTAGGTGTCTTGTGTCTGGATGATTCTCTGGAAGGCTTTGGAGCTGGAGGGATCTGCACTGGGAAAACCTCAATGGTTTCTTGCCTTGGAAGGGATGGTCCATCACTTGAATGCATGGCCACAAAATCCTGAATGTTGGACCAAGTCACCTTCTTGTTATGCAAGGTCTTGTTCTCATTGATGATCCGGGTCAGTTGTTGTGACAGCCCAGCTGGAACTGTCTCCAAGAACTTCCTCCTCAACTCCTTGCTGGTCTCGAGTGCTTTATTTGGGAAGGCCTGGTGAGCTAGAGTCTTGAGTCTTGAGTCTTGCAGCATATACATCTGGTGTCTCTCCAGGCTTCATTGTCGCGTTCTTGAATTCTGACACCTTGCCAGTTGTGAAGGTTTTCTTCATTCTCTTGTAGCACACCAACAATCTAGCCTTCATCTCATCATATGCCACACTGCAACCCCCATAAGCATTATACAAATCTCTGAATTTTCCTGTTAGATGTTTTCCAAGTGTTCCAGTCCAGTCTCTCCGTTCACAAGTAAACTTGGCTGAGCAATGACGTTCAAAGGCTTCTAGATATTCAGGAAAAGATCTTCCACTTGACACATCAAATTCATCAAGATCTGGAGCACTGGTAGAATAAACTCCTGGTGCCATCCTTGAACCATTGTTACTCTTGAAAGTGGAGGAATGCTTAGTACGTTTAACCCTCCTCTCAGCATCTGGAAGACTGGAGGTCTTATCTGAAGAACTGGAACTGGAGCTGGAACTGGAACTGGTCGATCTATTGCGTTGTGTCTTGATGGGTTTAGGAGATGCCAGCTTTGTCTTTTCTTTCTTGAAAGTTCGTGTTCCTCTGCTGGTACCTTCTTCCCTGTTCGAGACACACTCTACATCATCCAGATTCTCAATCTTGGGCATTGAGTCATGAGAATCTCTCTCTAGATTCAGCCTATCCTTCTGCTGCTGCTTCCTCATCAGCTGGTCCACCTGTTGCTGCCAATATGAATTCTGAAGATTCAATTCAGCGTTTTCCCTTGATAATTGGTCATACTTAGTCCTTAATTCTGTGTTTACATCCTCGAGTTGTTTCCACTTATGTCCCCATGCTTGCTTTGACTCTTCCATGGTCTTCTGCTGCTGGGTCATGAGAGTCATAAGCTGACCGATCTGGTCTTGCAATTCTTGAAACTCAGCCATCTCGGGTGTCTCGCTGGGTGCCTCAGTAAACTAGCCGGCGTAATTTCCCGGGTCTGGGCACCAAAAATATGTTGCGGGGAGAGCGAATGAACTTAACTAGAATACCGTAACTTGGCTACTTCTTGATAATGGGAAACGAGAAGGTCCCGGGCGGTGAAGTTTTTCTCACCTCCACTGACTGTCACTGAGGGGGCAAACGAGACTCCCACACGGCTGAACCAAGAAATGGACTCGACCCGCTAGCTATTCCAAAGATTAACACTGTGTCTGAGTCGGGTCCACTTGAGAACCTGGAAAGCCCTGGCTTCAGGAAAGGTGTGTGCAATGTACACCCAGCAATACTTGAGGACTTCAACCAAATATGGGCCTACACAACAAGCAAGCAAGATTTTAGCAGCCTGATCGTGAAGTAAACCAAATGTGACTGGATGAGAAAAATAGATATTACCCTCTGTTTTTGTTTAATAAAGAGAATCTGGAGGTATTGTTGATTCAAGGACCCTGGGCTTGTCACAAGGAAATCCTTGAAAGTAACAACCCCAGTCTATGAGGACAAAGGCTGAAAAAAAAACTAGTTGGTAGAATTCTAAGGGTTTATTAGCAATCAACTTGAATTATTTACAAGAGCTAGAATGGGTTATGAGCTTGAGTCTAAACATGGCTTAAGATCAAGAAACGGAAATCCAAAAACCCTGAAAGGTATTCTATACAAAGGTGCTTACAATTACAATGACAAAAATACTGGACAACAAAAATAGAATTTCTAGAAAAAGATAAAAAACTTAACCTATGCTAGAATGGTACAATTAGACAACACAACCGACCTCACTGGACCTAACATCCTTAAGCTAGACTTGAGGTCAATCAAATCACACCTATCTATTATAGTTAAGCCATGGAGAAGCAAAACCTGAAGATATTAGTCCTAGAAATACCTTAACCTGCACACCGTTATGCACAGGCAATGTCCATTATCACAAGGCACTCTGTTTTTCTTGAATTTTCTTGTTCTTAGCAAATTGAGTTGGCAGGCTAGAACTTCCACAAGCGGAAGCCAACTGTGAATTTGAAAAACATGCCCATTTGTAAGCATTGAAGGCAAAATTTTACTGATACTAAAATCAAACAAAAACAAGACTAAAGGGGATCTAAACAAACTACTGAGCTAGTCAGGCATTAAGCAAGACTAACTCCAGCAATATGGGGGTTACATCCTGAAACAAGAAGAAGAAAAGATGTTAGTCAAGATAACCCCACTACAACATAATCTATACTCTGCACTTTATCATTTAATATTTTTGATGATGTCATCTTTGCAGTTTCTTAATTTTAGTCACTCTTTTTGTCTTGTGGAACATTGACCTCCTTTGTCTCTTGAACCTGCTTCTCTTTCCTCTTTGTTGCATTTTTGGAAATGTCTTTCCACAATTTCCAGCATTACCTTTAGGGTAATTAGCATCTCTTCCATTGTCTTGCCCTTAAAGATGGTTTTCCAGTCCATTGCTTCCATGCTGGATGCAATACCTTCTCAGTTTATAGCTTCAGAGTGAAAATTAGAAGTTTTGAATTGACTTGTTTCTATAGTGTGTGTTCTTTCCTGTTGCATTTATATTGGTGGTTATTTTGTGGAGGTTTTAGGATTTCCATATTTTGCCTTCAAATTTTGGAAGTCTAGATAGGTTCCATTTAATATCTCGTTCTTCTTTATTAATTTCAGAAAGTATTTTTGTTAAAAGATTTTAGTAAAGAATTATTAGATATTTTTTGTAATGGAAAGATAAAAACTTAGCCACCGGGGATCCCCTCCCCTTGACATAGCCTGATGCTGGAGGCAGATGCGCAGAGTGAGTTACGAAACCTGGCAGGGTATTTTTCCCGGACTTTATTCTGGATGTGAAGAAGTTCAAGAAGGAAGGAGGATTAGGCTTCTCTACTAAAAGTTGGGTTTGGCCCTTCTAGTTTGAACCTCCAGGCTAGTTTGACGAGTGGTGTCAGGATGGGGGAAAACCCGCCTGCACCATCTTGTACAGAACCCTGTAAGGGAGCTTCTCAAATGGATCTAGGCCAACCAGATTAGCTGCTGAGTGTAGGCCTGATTGTAACTAGCCAGGTACCAAGAAAGCATTGGTATTGAATTCTAGAAAGCTCCATTCCAGGGTGAATCTGGAATGACTTTCTAGACTGCCAGTGACCTTAAGTTAAGATGGTGTATGAGGAGGAGGATTAGATTGATAACTGTAAAACTACAAAACTAAACGTAAGATTTATTTGCTAAGTATGACAATTTGGATAGTTTGATGATTTGTATAAAGTATAACTTGTAATGTAAAGATATAACAATATAAATAAAATATAACTTGTAATGTGAAAGGAATATTGTGTGTGACTGGATTGTAAGCGACTGGGCATGGATGAAGTGAGTGTGATGTACATAATGTAAGTAATTAACTGAATAAACTAGATTTGTATAAAAAATCTAATCATTTTCCTCATCTTGACTTCACTATTCCTTATGAGTTCAGCTAAAGGAGTAGATACATTAGTTGTCCACCAGATCAGGTCATCAAGGGGGGAGATAAAGGGTATGAGGAGGAGGATTAGATTGATAACTGTAAAATTACAAAACTAAACGCAAGATTTATTTGCTAAGTATGACAATTTGGATAGTTTGATGATTTGTATAAAGTATAACTTGTAATGTAAAGATATAATAATATAAATAAAATATAACTTGTAATGTGAAAGGAATATTGTGTGTGACTGGATTGTAAGCGACTGGGCATGGATGAAGTGAGTGTGATGTACATAATGTAAGTAATTAACTGAATAAACTAGATTTGTATAAAAAATCTAATCATTTTCCTCATCTTGACTTCACTATTCCTTATGAGTTCAGCTAAAGGAGTAGATACATTAGTTGTCCACCAGATCAGGTCATCAAGGGGGGAGATAAAGGGTATCCCACTGGCATTTTGATAAACAAAAGTAAGTAAAAGAATAAAGAAAAGCCAGGTAATTATAGGAAGAGATATTGAGCGAGAAGGAAAGGAGAGTAAACAGTTTAGTCTAAAGAGTAACAACTTTATAGATTTATGGAAAAACCAGAACATAGACCTGATCTCAAACGAGAAACACTTGTGGGTTGAGTCACCCGTGACATAATATATTGGTGCCTGAACAGGGACCTAAGAGTCTCTGGAATGGAAAGGGCATGGGAAGATGGAGGAGTAATTAGCGAAGATGAAGGAGAGGGTGGAGAAGTTTGAGAGAGCATTAGTAGAAGAGAAAAAAGCCTGATGAAGAAAGGCAAAGGTTAGAGAAAGAAGTATACCAGAAAGAGAGAGAAGCTATATTGAAAGAAAAGAACAGGTTGGAAAGCATGGTACAGGATATGCAGGAGCAGGTAAAACAGCAGGAGGATGAACATAGCAAGAGAATAAGGAGGATGGAACAGAAGATGGATACAGCTTTGAATGAAGTTATGGAGCGACTAGCAAAGATGGAGACAAAAGTTGGGGTTCCAGTGGAAGGGGCTGTGGGAGGAGTTGACGAGAAACAGCCAGGTGTGGAAGAAGAGTATAATAGAGAGGATAGTGAGGGGAGAAGGGAAAGGAATGAAGAGGCGCAAGTATAGAAAGGCACAGAGGAAGAGTTTGCAGAAGGTACAAATGTGTGTCACCACGGATGACTCCTTGTATAGCAGCGTGGAAGACAAATGGACAGGGAGTGATAGTGAAAATGGGGAAGAGAGTAGCGACAAATCTGGGGATAGTGACAAGAAGATTCATAAAGGTATCCTAATTCGGGAGGTGCCAAAGGCACCAAAATTCAATGTATATAGCACTAGGGATATTTAAGTGTTCTTTAGAGAATATGAGCGGTATTGCAAAATGAAATATCCTGATCATCCTGAGTACTGGGCCAAAGAATTAGGGGAATATCTGGAGGGAAGAATGCATGATTTTTATAAAGCCGTAGTAAATTCAGGGAAACCTAAGTATGAGGTTGTTAGTTTTCCTTTACCAAGTGATGTCTCAACTGCTTTGTGCCACAGCTTTGTTAATTTTAGCTCAATAGTTCTATACTGATTGAGTACAGGTGGTTTGAATAACACATTAGCTTTTTTCCACTGATGCAGAAGAGGGGGAATCATGTCCCTTATGAGCTCTTTCTCTGTGTAGTTCCTTCTGTCCTTTGTATTTTGTTCACGAAGGAGTAACCCTAGTCTCAGCATGTCTCACACTGTTGGTAAATCTGATACAGGAAGCTCCTTGCCTGTACCGACTAACAGGCTCAAGTGGCATGACGACTGACCTCTTGTCTTCAATTTTGGCATCTTAGGAATATCTCAAAAGAAAGAAAAACATTTAAGTATTTTATATCAATTATGATGTTTCAAAGTTTAGTCATTCGATGTTCTAAAATTCAATAAAAAAATATTTCATGGGATTACAACATAATTAGACAGAAGAATATGATGATGATAAATAATTGTAATAATCAATAATCCACGCTTACAGTTAAACTGTAGTATTCGTCTAATAGAATAACTATGAAGTAGGTACAAGAGCAATAACAGCAAACCATCTATGACATCTAAGAGGCAACTGAGGACTGAGAGTGAGGGATAGTTCTATTCATGTTGTGACTTGTACAATTTAGGGTGGTCCACTCTTATAGGGGTGGAATTTTTTTTTGATTTGTTTTTATTGCTGGGTTGTAACTTATGAGGATGGATGAGAAAACACCTCTGGGAAAGTTTTATTTGAATCAGTTAATTTGTAGGGGTAGCACATGACACTTGAAGTTTTGGTATAATCTGAAAATCACAGCAAAGTTAATCTTGGTGACAGTACATGACTGTTAGGGTAACTAACAATTCCGAAATGAATTGACTAACAATTCCCTCTGCACCTCATTTGATCTTTGTTTTCTCGCCCAGTTGCCAGGCTGACTTCAGTGGTTGAGGAAACTGCTTCCTGTAGTTAGCAACAACTTGCAGGAGATACTGCAGTTGTTCCTCATTCCTGGTGTGGCAGCCGTTGTATTCATTAATGAGAGCAACCCCCCTCTCTGCATGATCGTTCACGACAGAGAGGTTTGCCACTGATTTCTTCGCTATTTGGTAGTCAGGATCACTGTCCCAATCCTGCACCTCCTTCCTCAGGTATCCCACACCTGACCCCAGAGACAACAGCAGTCTTTTTGAGTTTGCTGTTGCTAGTGATTCGATTGAAGCCCCCTCAGCAACACCTTTCCTTCTCTTCTGGCAATCAGGCTTTCCTTCATCTTCCTCCATCGCCTTCACCATTGCTGTTTTAGTCTCTTCAGACACCTCAGGATCGAAAATTGTGAGGCCCACCATCTCCTCCGAAAGATACCAAAGATGACCGCTGAGTTTTTTTAATGCCACTTCCGAATTTTGGGGTCATGGTATTCCCGAAGACTCTGCAGAAGACTGAGGTCGCTGCGAGGCGCAGCAGCAGCTATTGGCGCTGTCATCCATGCCTGCAGGTAGATGGAAACAGCGAAGACACTGACATCCTTAAGACACTTTTGCTCTCGTGGAGTGAGGGCTGGGATTTGTCCCCTGAACAGCCACATCTTCAATGAATAGATCACCTTAGATAACCATCTGGCTTGGTGCATGGGGCCAGGTCGCTTGAAGGTGTAGTTGTCAATGCTCCCTCCCAAGAAAATGATGGACAGATCGAGGAATTCCTGATAGTCATCTCGAAAGGATTTTGAGGAGTGTTTTTCCTCAGCAAAGCGGAGAATCCAATCTCTAATGGGGGCCAAGAGTCGATGCACCTCTTCATCATCCCATCCGGTGCCGTATGTTCCTGTGTCGATGAAGGTCCATTTGCTCTGAAACCTGCTGAACAATGGAACATCAGGTCCACTCGTTGGGCCATAGCAAGCAGTGAAAACTCCACCGATCATCACTTCCATGATGTGATGATGGCAGGCAAAATGGAGAAGGTCTTTCTTCAACTTTTGCTCCAACAACACACACGCTCCATTCAAACGACCAGCATTGGAGGCAGTGGTGTCGAAACACATCCCCACGACAGATTCTTCGAGGCCGCAATCAGTGAATAATTCAAAAACTGCGCTGGCTTGGTGTTCTCCTGATCCAGTTGGTATTTTGGGGACTCCAAGGAGCTGAGATTGACCCGAAAAGGAGGAAATGAGCACAGGCAGCCGATCCACATGCGCATGGTCTCTGGTGTTGAGGAGGTCTGGAATAAGTTTTCCATCCCAGTGGATGATTGCAGGACCGGACTGAAAGGAAGCTTTTAGGCTACTGCAGATCATGATCCGATGTCGTTCTCTCTGCCGTTTGATGGAGGTCTGGATGATGTTAAAATTCATTGGGCTGTGGCCAAGGCTCAATGCAGTCTGCTATTATGTAGGTTGCCATCCTGTCCGTAGTGTGTGTCCGATCTAGGGCAGCAGCTAGATTTGATGTTATCACATTCTTGACTCTTTTCACCTGTTTTGGAGGTCGCTTTCCACCTTTTGCCCATTCATCTTCGGTGGAGGATGACTCGTCAGTGACTGAGGATTCTGTTGAGGACACCAATACTGCTGTACCCGACGTTGATGCACCTTCATTGACTACCTGCAATACAATCAAAGAAAATGGACAATTAGTGTTAACAAACAACCTAATCATTGCAATCAAATGAAAGTAGGAATTTGAAGAACAATCTCACCTTTCTCTTTCGCATCTTCTCCTCCATCTTCCTGTGGGCAGCTTGTTTTTCTTTTTCTGCTGTTTTTCTGTCTACTCCCACCATGCATCCCCGTCTTCCAGGCTCTCGCTGGGCCAGCAAGAAGGCCTTGTCTTCTGGGTTTTTGATTAGAGACAAGGCATCAGCATGTGCCATATCAAATAGGTTCCGAAGTGTCTCCTTGAATCCCTCTTCGTTGTACACCTAAATATAAATAATAAATATATATAATATATATATGATAAATGTATTGACTATTGTACAGTATAATATGTCATACTCTCGAGAAACTATTTTATTTATCATTGATCATCCAACTCACCTGCTTCTGGCTCCTCCTCATTCGTCCTTTTTTTTTTGATCCAATCTTGGTGAAGGTCGAAGATCTTTTGGATTCCTTTGTATTTTTCCCTTGTCGGGATTCGAGCTTTGTTCCAAAATATTTCAAGTTGACCCCACACTACTTGAGCACTTTCCTTCAACTCCTTCTTGAGATTAGTGTGGTGATGAAGGAAGCATGACAATACTTCTCCACGTGATGGTAATTTGCTTCCAAGAAGCTTGTCCTTCACTTTATCTCCTTCAAGGAGATAAAAGCAAGAGCTTCGAACTTGTCATCATATATCCAACCACTAAACACAACCAATGCACACTACACCAATAATCTGTCAAGGAAAAGATGTATTACTGGAACTGGAACATAATATACAAGTAAATCTACTAGGTAGTGCAAAAGTGCAAAAATGAAGTAGTGTGTGCTACCCCTAAAAAGTGATTGATTTGGGAAAAAATTGGCCAGAGGTGTTTTCTCATTCATCCTCACAAGTTACCACCCGGCAATAACAAAAAATCAAAACTTCAATTTTATGGACCACCCTATTGTACATTGTACAACAACTATATGACCTTGAAAAAACACTATATGCGATCAGTGGGATAATTCTGTGACAGATGAATAGCTAATCAATTTATGTCCTATTATTTAGTAAAAGAGTCAATTTCTGAAACTTTAAGGTAAAATTGATGTAGGTAAGGGTTATTTTATTTCATTTTGGTTGGCCAATTTCAAGTTTTGACATGAAAAGACTATATTTTCACTACCAAAATTAATTTGAAAAAAGTTGACAAAATTGACACATCCTAATGACACAGTCTACTGCTTCTACTTTCCACTTTCCATTTTATTTTGTAATGAAAATTTTAAAATTTCAAAGAATCACTGAGAGAATCTGCTAAATTTGGCAAATGTTAATGCCCAAAAAAATGGCTGATTCTGCCAGTGCCAATGCTGATGCCAATTAATCAGTACACTACTAATATGTATATATGTTTTTTTCTTGCAGAGATGTGACTGTATTAAAAGGAGCTGAAATTGACAAAGTTTGTTGTGAAAAAGAAGAAAATTCTGATTCCTTTTTGAAAGGCATTAAAAGAAAGGTAATATTTAAAAAAGACATATTACATAATTTAAGAACTCGCATCATGCTCTCCTTTAAGTAGGGTCAGTGCTTGAACCTGGGACTGAAGACACTTATATATGGGATTGCCATCTCTACAGTTAGTGGCTGGAATCTCCAGTTTTCATTGTCAATCTCTGGTTTTATTTCCAAAGTAAAACTGGATACAAAACCTCCCCCTCTCAATTCATATAAAAAAAGTTTACAAATTTTATTTTGAAATCATTTGTATATTATTAAGAAAGGGGGTCAGATCACTCAGGAAACAGAAATTGTAGCTGTGAAGCATACATCTGCAAATCATCAAATGGCACCATTTAATTACTACTGGTTGGATTGACTTGGACATGAAGCCAAACTCCTGATTTTAATAAATTTAAAAGTTTGCAACACTATTTATATCATTTACACAGACAACAATACAAAGGGAGCACCACTGGGAATAAGGTACAGTACCAGATCTCTTCTCTAGGAAGCTTGGGACTGGTGCCTTGCTGGATTTTGGGTCCATAGGCCAAGTATGTACTGTACAAGCATTTATACAGCCACAGGACTATCTGCTGTCTTTTTTGACATTTTGCTTGATGAACACGGGGGTAAAAATTCACGAGAAATCAGAGAGAGATGCCTGTACACACAAAGAGCACACTGAACTGACACTGGTATCAGAAGTACCACCCAAACAAAGTGGTGGGGCAGCAAACTAGTCTGGAATGCAACCAAAATGAAGTGGTGAATCTGAATACTAATGTGATGCTCCAATTTCAAAAATAGCTATGTAGTTTTCAGGTTATTCCACATTTTGGGGTGCTGGATAAGAGATCCAGTACTACTACACCCAACTTCAGGGATTGTTTTATTTTTTTGACAAGGTTCGGGTATAGCTATCTCTAGATGTATGTCAAGTAAGACCAATGTCTTCATTTACACATACCACAAATCTCTCCCATTCCTTTTTTCTCAAAACTCTTATACCACTTCATCATCACTTCATCCATCATAGCGTAAATTTGGGAACAACACATGAACCATTGACTTTGGATGAAAGTTGACACTGCAATAACTAGCTTGTTACTGTTGACATCTAGTATGGCATCAAAGAAAGCTTGGATGGAGTCTCACCTCGCCAAATATTCTTTTGCTAACTTGGTGATTCTCCCAAACCAGTTTGCCATGAATCCTTTGAATCCATCACATTTCAGTCCATTATCCACCATCCAAGATTTATAGTCGTTATATTGGGATACCAAATAGGAGGTGTGGCTGGGAGAGAGCAATTTAGCAATTGCAATGAGTCCCAAAGTATGAATGGAAGAACCAGGAGAACAAAAGTTTTTCTCCTGCCATAACTTGAAGTAGATTATGTACTCCAATTTTCTCTTCCATGTTTTAAACACTTTGTCTATAGTGTGATCTCCTAAAATAATCTACAGATCCACAGATCTACAGAAGCTAAGGTTAACAAAGACCCTAAGATCCACTCTAAGGTTAGCCTGAGAGAAAGGAAAGAGTAGTGGGTTAAGAGAAGAGAATAGGGGGTTAAGTAAGTAGCAACACCTATCACTCGTGGGTTAACATTCATTCAGAAAAAGAGAAAAAAGACTCACCATCATCATCCGCTGGCCACTGCTGACAAGTCAGAAAAATAGTCTTGAGAGAATAGGAAAGGGGTGAAAGATGAAAAGAAGTAAAATAAGAATGCTTACAAACCATGCAAACACAGTCTTAACTCACTGTCATACTATGCAAACTACAGACATGCAAGTAAGGAGAGGATAAGAAAAAAAAAAAGTAGGTGAAGTTAAACAAAGTGGGTTTGTTTACGCTACAAGCTACATCTATGTTCGTGTTAGTCTAATTTTTTTTTAATAATTTTATTGCTGGCATCACAAGCTGGCATTAATCATCAACAGACTCATCCTCAAACACCACCCCCAGAGCTCTTGTTGCTAATTGTTTTTTTAATTTTAAACAACGTTAATATTTTTAAAATGCCTATCTAGACAGTTTTTAAACACATTAACACTGGTAGAGTTCATGATGGGCATGGGAAGATTATTCCATTTATCAATTACTTTAAATGTAAAGAAGTTTTTAGTGATATTAGTAATGAAACGTCTGCCACGCAACTTAAATCCGTTATTATGAGTATTGCTATCATTGAAAGTGAACAATTTGTCAAAATTTACGTTATTGATGTTATTAATGATTTTGAAAACTTCAATAAGCTCCCCCCTTAATCTCCTAGTTTTGAGTGAATACAGGTCTAACTCTTTAATCCTATCTTCATAAGGCTTGTTGCGCAATGATGGAATTAGTTTTGTGGCATGACGCTGAACCCTTTGTAACCTATCAATATCCTCACGCAAATATGGGCACCAAAACTGAACGGCATATTCTAAATGAGGCCTGACTAGGGACTTGTAAAGGAGCAATATAATATCCTTTGATTTAAATTCGAAATTATGTGCTATGAAGCCTAACATCCTATTAGCCTTTGCGCAAGACTCCAGGCACTGGTTTGTAACTTTTAAATCCTCAGATACGCTGTGGTGGGATTTGATTTACCTAATGGCCGCACCACGAATAAGAATTTTTCTTTTAAATTTAAGGCCTCCACGAAACCAGGCTGCTTACCTTGAAGGGTTGTTGGATCCAGGCTCACCGCCCAGACCTCCGATTCCACGACTGCTGGCTCATACCACCAACAGTTTCTCACTTATTTCACAGGTCTTGCAAGAATAGCTTCCTTCTGTCATGTTCTTGATTTCCTTAACAAACTGTTTATTTTTTCTAGTTCTCTTAACATATGATTTAGTTTTAACACCTCGGTAAACATCAGATTGTTTTCCCCACTTCTCAAAATTCGAGTTTTGACACACACGCTGACACTTTTAAACCTCAGAAGCGTCTCTTTTACTAAATTTGTTTATTCCTTTTTTTTTTTTATATATAGTTAAAATGTTTTAACGAACAAGTACTTTATTTTCCGTTCACTAACAGGGTTTAACAAGTGACCATCCAACTCACTCTTTTTCCCATACTAATTTAATAAAACTGTTTTATTCCTCATTCCTTGTTTACAAGTTTAACATTTCTTCATATAACTTATTGTTTATTTTTGTTAAAATAACAATTTAGTACTTAATGTTTATTATTTATTATCTTAATGCTTATTATTTATTACTATCTTTCTACTTAATAGTTTATCTTAATGTTTATTTACTTATTACTATGTTTTTTTCCTTACTCACAACTGTATATTTTATCTTTACTTATTACTTTCTATTCATAACATACTTATTCTTTATTTATTTACTTCTTACTATTTATTGTTTAAAATGTTTATTGTTTACTTATTTAATAATTATTCATTCTTTACTATTTACTTTTTATGTGCATTTAAGACTTATTGGTTATTCTTCTGGAAAGAAAGAGAGAACCATTAAAATCCTATCTATAACAAGTATTTCATTCAAAAATTAAAGAAATTTAATATATAAATAATAATAATCAAGGCCAGGGGGAAAGGGCTGAGAACTAAAAGGGGAAAGGGTTCACCCTCCACAACGCGTATGCCTAAATCTACTTCCTTGTCAATGCTCGCTAAATCTCTATCATCCATTGTGTATTTGTAATTATTGTTACGAGAACCTATATGCAAAACTTTACATTTGTCTACATTAAATTGCATCTGCCACTTATCTGTCACTCTATAATCCTATTTCTATCATCCTTGTTAACAACCTTACTGTCTATTTTAGTATTGTCCATGAATTTTGACACGTTACTAGTCAATCCTACATCTATGTCGTTAATGTAAATTACAAATAGCAATAGGTCTAACACTGAACCCTGTGGGACACCACTACCTACATCCAACCACCCCGATTCACTACCATTAACAATAACCCTCTGTCTCCTAGCACGAAGCCATTCCTCTAACCCAGGGGTTCCCAATTTATTTGAACCTTGGAACACTTTTCATTTCACCAAGAACTTGCGGAACAGTTTTAAAATTTTTGGTGGTGCTAATTATTGAAGTGAAATATTTTGCATCAAATTGAATAGCATAGTACTACATAAAGGAAATGCCAAGTACTGCCATTGAGTTGCCAATAAGTAAATAAATACTTTTTTTAGGAAAAACGTAAATCTACGTGGCTTGGCTGTATTTGTTTATTAAAAATACAAATATTTTCAATAAATATAATTTAAAAATTTGTTTAAATTATCAAAAATAACTCGTGGAACACTAAAACACTTCTCACGGTATACAAGTGTTCCGCGGAACACAATTTGGGAACCCCTGCTCTAACCAGTTAGCTACCTGACCGTGTATACTGTGCGCTTTAACCTTCGCAATTAAAATCTAAATAAATAACGTCAGCCGCTCTATGCCTATCATATTCATGCACTATTTCATTATAAAATTCTAACAAATTAGTTAAACAAGATCTATGGTGTCAAAACCCATGCTGACTACTATTAATCAAATCTTGACTTTCTAAGTGATCAATGATATGATTCCTAACTACAGATTCCAAAAGTTTACCAACAATTGACGTTAAGCTAATGGGCCTATAATTGCTAGCTACTGTGCAGTCGCCTTTTTTAAAAATGGCGTGACGTTAGCTAATGTGAAGTCTTCAGGAATAATCCCCGTTTCGAGTGACTGATTAAAAACCTTTGTTAAGGGGCCTACGATAACGTCTTTCAAATCTTTCAAATGTCTGGGATAAAAAGTGTCAGGGCCTGGAGCCTTGTTAACTTTTAGCCTATCAATATAATGTGCAATCTCACCCTCGTAAACAGTTATTTCATCCAAAATAGTCTCGCTACTAAGTGGAATGATATCATTCACATCGGGGACATTATTTACGTCTTCTACGGTAAAAACTCTCAAAAAAGTTATTGAAAATACCCACCACTGCCTGAGTGTCAGAAGCCAAAGTGCCATTAACATCCACTAGAGCGCCTATGTTATCTTTTATTGGCTTACGATTATTGATGTATTCAAAAAACTTTTTTGGATTATGTTTACTATCCGCAGCTATAAGTATCTCTAAATTACGCTTAGCATTCCTAGCTGATCTTTTAACCTGATGTCTAAGCTCAATATATCTATTAAAGTTAGCTGCTGTGCCATTGCGCTTATTAAGTCTATATGCTGCTATGTTACGCTCATTTATGAACTTGCCTATTTCCCTAGTCCACCACTTGGGCCTACCATGATTTCTAGCGTGCTTGGGCCTATGAGGAATAAACTCCCTTTCAATATTCATAAAACTTTCTTTAAATGCCTCCCAATGCAAATTTGTGTCATTACCCATAAATAAGTTATCCCAGTCCACTACTCTCATCCTATCTGCAAAACTATCAAAATTGGCCATACGAAAATCAGGGACTTCTAATTTAGGCCGGGCTGAAACTCAAGATAGAATTAATCAGAGTCATTAACAGTTGGCTTTTGATATAAAAATAAGATTCCTGAAACAAATAATTGGTGGCCATCAATGTGTGTCCGGCCACCCCTGTTTTTGTAAAAACATCTAATGCTGCACTAGCAAAATCAGGAAAATGGCAATATCTCCTCTTCTGAACATGCTAGAGAGATGGTTTGCATACCAAAAGATGCAGAATTTGATTTAGAACAAATTATTAAGAGTGGTATTTTTTATAAACCTTTAGTTTTTGAGTTATTTTAGAAAAACTAATTTTTTGGGCCCATAGACCCCCTTTCAACGGACCTTAGTGACAAAAGAAATCCTAAAATAAGCATGATTTGGCTTTTTGATTACTGACATTGCCCTAAAAGGATGTTGACATGGACATAGTGATCACATGATATGACTTTTCCTTGTTATCTTGCATCCATTATGCTTGATTAAAGAATAGAGGGTGGGGCTGCTTCATAAACTTTTTTTAAACGTAATAAATTGAAAACTTGTTTTTTTTTCAGGTGCCTTTGTTATAAGTTTCCAACTGCAATTTGTCATTGAATTCAACATTTGCAATATAAAGTATGACTTCTACAAGGAAAACAGTTGCTAAAGTACTTGGTGATGTACGTTTTATGCCAGCAGAACAGTTTCCTTTAGGGAAATTGCCTACGTTGAAGCAAGTTATTGAAAGGTGTTTGTGTTTCGGAGACTATAAAACAGATGCTGTACTGAGAGCTACTTCTGAGGAATTGCATAAATTGTGGGTCACATATAATGTTTATCCAATATCAGTAAATGCCATACAGAGCCGACTGAAAACCCAAATAAAGGAATTCAACCGCCTTCTGAAGTATGACAAAAAGAAAAGGGGACCTAAATATCATCAAGATCTGGATGATTTTCTGAAAACTGTAAACGTTTTATTTGACATATATCAACATGATCACAAACTGTTGGCAGATACAGAGAAAAAGCACTTACTAAAAATGACTGAATCTGATTACCAGTTTTATGAGGTAGGTCTGTTGATTGAATTTCAAGTTGTAAATTATTAATTAATATTAATTAATTATCAATTATTAATAATTTGCTACAATTTTTAAAGTGCATTTAATAAGTTAGTAATATCAATAATACACTATTAATGATGTTAATAAGTAATATTTTAGTATTTTCTCATTTTTGTAAGAATTTCAATTTACATATAGAGACCCATAGATAAAAGATACATTATAGTGTAATGAAATATAATCACTTTGTAGGACCAGAAAACAACTAGGCATGGTTACTGTACCCTGAAAGAAGTCCCAGAAACAGCCACTGACTTAAAATTCAAATCACGGGTTATTCAATCTCAAAAAGCAAAAAAATCAGTTCCTCCTCCTCATCCTCCTGAACCTATGGACATTCCTGAGTTGACAGATAGCGACAGTTGTAATGATTCATTTGATGCAGACTATGTTCCAGAAGTCTCAACATTACAGAACAGAACTAGATTACGCTCATTAGCTGAAGCATGTGACAGGTATAGTACTGAAAGATAAATCTTTTAATACAGCTTAAAGTGAAATCATTGTGACTAAGATTAAGATTACCAATAAATTATTCATTGACAATAGATATGTAAATCTACTTTAAATATCCTAACAGATATCAAGTAAGTGATAGAGCAGGAGCGGCTATTGGTTCTGCTACATTGGTGGACTTTGGAGTAATCACCCCAGATAACATACAAAATGTTATTGATAAGTATGTTTTTAATCACTCTAGATATTACATTTCTTAGCTTCTGCTATAAGTTCTAAATCACCAGATTTACTATTATTTTTAATTAGCGTCAAAATTTCTATTTTGTATTTATATTAATTAGTTTCAAACAGGACACTGACATTTGTATTTTGTATATTTGTATAATGCTAATGCAGTAATGCATGGCCAATATTTTTGAAATACTTTTCAGAAACAAGTTGAGAAGGGAGAGAGCTAAATTGAGAGCTGAAAGGAAGAAGGAAGAAGAAGTGATATTTGAAGTGACTGGCATTGGCTTTGACGGTAGAAAGGATGCTACACTTGCTGTTAACAAAGTAAATGAAAAGTATTATACATCCACAATCCTAGAGGAACATTGTCATTACTGGAGAGCCAGGTAAATGGAAATGATTGTCATACAGTTATAGGCATTATGCTGTTATATTACTGTACTATAAAGTAATATTTCAATTACTTAAAAAATTTTCTTTTTAAGTGACAACTGTCCAGTTAACTTTATTCCTTCCTTTTTCATTTTTATTTAATTGTAAAATTAATTAATTTATTTTCAGATGATTTCTACCTCGACCATTTTACCCTGGAGAGTGGCAAAGGCATTGACATTGCTCATGGCATTTATAAGATCATTAAAGGGACAGAACTTGAGGCCAAATTAAACTTAGTTAAAGCAGATGGGACAAATACTAACACAGGACATATGCATGGGTCAATCAGATATTTGGAAATGTTTTTAGGGCAACCTCTTCAGTGGATATTTGTCTTCTGCATCTAAATGAATTGCCACTTAGACACATCTTCATAACTTTAGATGGGACAACAAAAAGTCCAGACAAATTTTCTGGCCCTATTGGTTCTCAGCTCAATGGGGATGTGTCAGAATGGAATGTTGTGGACTTCAAATCTATACCTTATCCTGCATTTGTGCTTCTACCAAATGAGGTGGTCAATAATTTCAACAGACCAATACTATGGATACTGCATCTGCTGGGCAATTATTACTGGTGAAGTGGATGAAGACCTTGCACTCTTAGAAGTTGGCCTGCTAAATCACTCTCGATGGCTCACCTTAGCCTGTAGAATTCTTCGCTTTTATGTTTCACAAAAAAGACCCAGTAAGAACCTCAAAATCATAGTAGAATTCATCATCAAAGTATACTTTCACAGTTGGTTCAATATCAAGGCTAATAAGAGGCTAAGTGATGGGTCAAGAAACCTATTCAATATGATCCAAAGAGTAAATAAATTCCCTGACAGGAAAATTAGAGAAATTTGTTATGACGTATTAAACAATAACAGCTATTTTGCTCATGGTGAAAATATTTTAGTTGGAATGCTGGCTGATGAAGATGAAGAGGTGAGGAGGTGTGCTGTCAATAAAGTTCTGTGTCTGAGGGGAGTTATAGAGGATTTTGATGATGAATCTGGTAGTAGCAATGATTTTGCAGGTGGAATAATTGAAAGTGATGATGAGAATGAAGAGGATCATGAAGGTGGTACTGATGAATATCCTGCTATAGATGAGAATGTTAGGGTCTTTAGAAAGCCAATCATCAATTTCAAAGCTTCTGCATACCACAAGCTGTCTGCTATGTCCCAATGGGAAACTGTTCCACCTGTATTAAAAGAATTCAGTAATGATGAACTGCGTGATATCATTAATACCGCATTGAAACTGGATCACGAGTGCCACAGTCAGAATGTTGAAAGGCACATCAAGCTTGTCACTGAAGCATCCTTGGCTGTTGTAGGTCATGAGCGTAGAGATGGTCTTATTAGAAACAAAATTAGATCACGTAAATTAATGAAAGATTTTGTGTCTAAAAAATATTTTAAGTTCTAGATTATTATTTATCATGCTAAAATATGACAAAATGACAATTTGTTAATTGTATAATTTAATGTTTGGTGTTTTGGAATGTCAAAAAGCATTTTCAATGAATTTAAAATGGCTGATTTTGATTGATTTTGATTGCTGATTGAAAACCACTAATACTTGTCAATTTGCAGCTTGAGAATGTTTTATTGTGTTGACATTCAGTTGAAAGGGGGTCTATGGGCCCCAAAAATTAGTTTTTCTAAAATAACTCAAAAACAAGGTTTTATGAAAAAATACCACACTTAATAATTTGTTCTAAATCAAATTCTGCATCTTTTGGTATGCAAACCATCTCTCTAGCATGTTCAGAAGAAGAGATATTGCCATTTTCCTGATTTTGCTAGTGCGGCATTAGATGTTTTTACAAAAATGGGGGTGGCCGGACACACGTTGGTGGCCACCAATTATTTTTTTCAGGAATCTTATTTTTATATCAAAAGCCAACTGTTAGTCACTCTGATAAATTAAAATCAAACAAAAATTATAGTTTCAGCCCGGCCTATCTATTACATTACTATCCTTAGTGTTTTCTATCAATAACTTAAACCTAAGAATTTGATGATCACTACATCCTAAACTCTCGCCTACTTCTAAACCTTGACTATATTTTTGCCATTCGTCATCACCAAATCTAAAATATTATCACCATGCGTTGGTTTGGTAACCATCTGTTGTAAAAAATGATCTTCCATGAACTCAGTCAATCTCAAACCCTCCTCATTACCAGTAAAAGTCTCGTAATTAACATTAGGGTAGTTGAAGTCTCCGACAATTATACTATTCCGATTGTCAATAAAGTTACCAAGAAGTGTGTAAAATCTAGTATCAGTATCGAGGGGTTGAACGGGAGGTCTATAAACAACAACAAAATTAAAACTAATACTACGCGCCCTAACTTAAATGCATATCACATTAATTGCTGCTGGAAAATCTATCTTAACCTCGATGGTCCTAAGGGAATTATGAATGTACAGCAAAATGCTGCCACCAGTCCTATGTAACCTATCATTAGTAAAGAGTTTAAAACCCGGTATATCAAATTCCCCCAACAAGTCCTGAGTCACAGTATTTAACCACGTTTCAGTGATAGCAACTATATCGTAGTTACTGGAATAAATTATCACCTTAAATTTGTTTAATTTATTTCTAATACTACGTGTGTTACAATAAAAGATGTTTAAGTTATTTTTTACCATGGGCCAGCATTTTAAACTATTTTTCATGTTGGGTCCGTGTTCCCTGGACCCACAACGTTTAAAGAAGGCTTTGACCTATACAGTTTTCGTGTATTTTCGTCAATTAACCTACCTAGCCTAGCATTACCTATTTCATTAAAATGCACCCCATCTTTTATAAAAAGGCTAGGATCACTGAATTTGGACCACAGCTTCACAAAGGGTACATTTTCCTCAGCACAAATCTCTTCTAATTTAGTATTAAAAATATCATTTTAGATGTAATCCTAAGACCCAAACTGTGCCTAGGGGTAATACCTAGAACTAAAAACCTATCTGACCTCGGCTTTAGGGACTTAATTAATCCCCTTTATCTCTCCAAAAGGTCAGGCACTCTCATATTGGGCCTATACGAGTCATTGCCCCCTACCATCATCAGCATTGAGTGATGGGAGGCAATGTCAATCCTGTCCACTTCATCTCTAACTCTGTCAACCCTGGACCCTGGGAGACAGACCCTCTTCCTCTTGGTTGGATGCTGTTCAATGAACTCTGTGTCCATATGGTGCACTAAAGAGTCCCCAATTAAAATAGTTTCCCCCTCATTCATGTCCTTTTCCAAATGGGCGAAAGGGTTCGAAACCTCGATAGGGAAGGGATTCCTATCACCTAACGTACGTGGCCTAGCTCTACCCTTAACTTCTCTAAATCCCTCCCCATCTACTAATCTCGGACCAACTTTAACCCCTTCCTCAACTCTATCCAACCTTCCTGATAAGCTACCTAAACTAGAAACTAGGTTATGCACCTCACCCTTCAAATTACTAACCTCTTCAACGTTAATATTGGTTTGGCTTTCGTCAACTGTAGCCCTACCCCTGCCCTCCTCAAGCCTTGCAAGTCTTTCCATTACCACACGTACGCTGCATTTTATGTCAACTATTTCCTCCTTTAACTCTCAAAAGAAACAAACTGATCTCTCGGTAATCATGATAGGACCACCATTATAATCTTTAAAATCCGAATACCACCAGTTTACCCCACACCTAACACACGACGCTTTCTGTGACAGCATCACGCAGTTAAAATTAGTTTATAACCATCACAAGTTTAAGTTAAATTAAGCCAGCATGCTATGAAAACTTCTAAATCGCTAAAAACCACTAATATTCAATTACTTAATTATAACAGTGTGAATATAAACACAAGTATATAAAATTCAAAACCTTCCAAAGTAAAATTATTAGCAATATACAAAAGTAGAGGCAGTATCAGAGAGCTCAGGAAATGCGTCCATTCAGTACAGAGTCTTGCTGGGAGAGAGCAATTTGGCAATTGCAATGAGTCCCAAAGTATGAATGGAAAAACCAGGAGAACAAAAGTTTTTCTCCTGTCGTAACGAAGTAGATTATATACTCCAATTTTCTGTTCTCTCTGACTATTTTTCTGACTTGTTGGCAGTTGCTGGTGGATGATGATGGTGAGTCTTTTCTCTCTTTTTCTGAATGAATGTTAACCCATGAGTGATAGGTGTTGCTACTTACTTAACCCCTTATTCTCTTCTCTTAACCCCCTACTCTTTCCTTTCTCTCAGGCTAACCTTAGAGTGGATTTTAGGGTCTTTGTTAGCCTTAGCTTCTGTAGATCTGTAGAACATCTCTAAAAAGGAAATTGGAAGACTCAATGTCTGTGAGAGTTGAAGATGATGCTGGACCATCCAATAAACAAGATCTTAAAAAAATGGAGAAAGATATTGTAAGGTATGTAAGAAAACTTATGTAAATTAGATTACTTTAATACTCGGTCTCTTACAGACTCGGTCTCTTACCTGTAAGAGACTGAGTGAAACCACAAATGCAGCTAAATATAAGGCAATTAAATTAACAGTACTTACCTATTAATATACTATAAGAATGATCTTTGAAACTTTGGAATTTTATTTAATTCGTAATATTTAGTAAAAAAAAATTGCAATTATTTATTTTATGTATTTTTCTTCTTTTAAACAGGTATGAGATGCTGATGAATGATCTTAAAGAAGAATTCAATTTGACATCTTCCTATCAATGAAGACTTCAGATACTTATAGTATTCTTTTACAGTTACTAGAACCCAACAGTTTTTTGGTGCCACTAGGTACACTGTTGACAAAACCAGACATTTGAGAGCTCAATTTGGTATTCTTCCAGAAGTTCCCAAGTACAGTAAAGGAAAAAATTGACTAAGAAACAATATCCAGAGTAAAGGCTTTCTCTGAAGATGATGAAGTACCGTATTTTACGCCTCATAAGATGCTACTTTTTTCCTGAAAAATGTCTCCAAAAATCACTTCAGGGCTCATATGTTATTGTTTTGTTCAATGTTCTTTTAATAAAGGTATGGGAATATATTTTTTGTCAGGCTGATAAATCTTCGAAATATTTTTTTTCCTAAATATTCTTTGCTAAATATAGGGTGTGTCTTACCACTTGTAGCGTCTTATGACGTGTAAAATATGGTAAGTCGGATATGTGCAGAGAAATCTGAGTGTGTCAGTATAAGAAATAAAGATAGTGAAAAGGAGTACAAACAAAAACATCTCTTACGAGGTTGTTGTTGTTTAGCTGATCAGCCCACCCTGATTGAGCAAGCTGGTGGCACGCAGGTAACTGATCACCCTCTCCGGAGTGGACCAGAGGTTCAGCGCACTAGTGATGTTGTGTTGTGTTCGTTGTTGTGCTAGAGCGGTACAGTCTATCATAATGTGTTCAATTGTTTGTGGTGTGTCCTGGCATAGGTGGCAGGTGTCGTCTATAGAGTTGTCTAGTCTGTGTTTATATGTCTGTAAGTTGGGGTGATGTCCACATCGGAATCATGCTAAGTTAACTCGATCCGATCTGCTCAGGCTGAGATATGACCTGTTAATGGGTGGTGGCTTCGCACCTAGGACCACATTCGGACCAAGTCGTGTCAGTGCTTTGTGGGTTAGGTGTGTGTGTGTTTTCTGTACTGTGTGATGTCGATGGGGCATGGTATGGAATGGAGTATTTGGTTATAATGTCTCTCTGGTGTTACCTTAATGGTGTAGCGGCAAGGGTGTTGTGGGTTAGTTGTTGCTGCTGCCATGAATTGTGTTCTCCTCATGTCTAAATGTTCCCAACTTTCAGTATTTTTGTTTCTGTGTGCAGGTGTTCTATTGGTGTTGTTTGAGTGCATCCTGTAATGATACGAAGTGTGTTGTTTTGTATTGTCTGTAAGGTGTTTATGTGTGTGTTTGAGATAATGGGTGCCCAGCATGGGCTAGCATAGTCCATAACTGAGCGAATATATTGTTTGTATATGAGTGATGTTGTTTCCTGCTGGTGTCCAAAGTTTGTGCCTGTTAGTACCCTAAGCATGTTAAGTCTTGACGTACATTTGTTTTTAATGTCCTGAATATGGTTTTCAACCAACACAGGTTTGGACTGTTTGGATATGATAGAAGATTGAGGGAAGTCTTTGTTTTCTGTGAAACACAAGTAATTTATGCAGAAACTTTAAATATATTTACAGTATTACGTCGATACAAAATATGAGAAAGAGAAAACTTCATCAACTTGAGTAGTCTAAGCATCATCATCCTGTTTGCATATACATTTTGTTTCGTATTTATCAATTATTACGAAAGAAATCTTTTATAACTTGAAGAGCCTAATCATTTTCATTAATCAGTAAAATAACATAAATATTATAAACTGTTGCTGCAAAATAGAAGTCAACATCTTCCTTCCTTGACTAATCAATTTTAAAATTAGAAAGAGCCATTTTGAGCAGAAAACTGAGATTTGTTTATAAAAAACCTCTGAACAGGTAGCCAGAACAACGTGAAAAAAGTGTTAGCAGCTGACGAGGAAGCTTCTAACAGTGGCTGCATCCTCCAGCGCGGGACACGTCAACGTGAAGAGGCGATGTCAAACCAAAACATGAACACGCTGGTAGCCAAACTTCCTCAAATCTCCATGCAGCGGGCTGTCTATGGTTGGCCAGACTGGCAGTTGACGGCCTGTTGCGTGGCATGGTCAGAGTGCTGATCGGCTCCCGGGGCCGGACCTATTCTTTGAGTTTGTTGTTTATTTCTGTGTTGAGCTATTGTATCTGCTGTTTTATGGCTTCTGTGTGTGGTGTTTGTATGTTATAATTGAGGTTGTTACGTTGCCTTATGAGGTGGGTTATTTCTCTAGTGTAATTTGGGTTGTATTTCCTAATGTTGCCCTTGGGTATGTATTTGTTTGCATTACTGATGATCTGATTAAATGTTTTGAGTGTTGTATTTATGTTTATGATGGGTGTCCTGTTTAATGTGGTGAATTGTTCCTCAGTCTGTATTTTGAACTGTTCCCAATCAGCTTTCTTGTAATTTCTGTAAGTGTGCCTAAGGCTGTTGGGGCAGAGTGTAGAATGTGTTGTAATGATGATGGGCAGGTGGTCTGATGACAGTTATTTTTCTGTTCTCCATTGTGTATGTGTTGCTAGTGAAGGGGAACAGAACATTATGTCTGGGGAGGAGTTTGAGTATCCGGCTTGATGTGGTATGTGTGTATGTTCTTCTGTATTATTAAGAATGAAGAGGCTGTTTAGTTGTGTGGCTATGTTGGTGTCTCTGGTGTTGTTTTGGTTGTGCAGGTACCAACTAGTGTCTTTGGTGTTGAAGTCTCCTCCTAAGATGACATTAGTGAGAGAGGCCAGATTGTGTAACTGTGGATTGTAATTGGCTGGCACCTGAGGTGAACTATCTGGTGGGATATAAATGTTGATTAGTGTGGTGGTGTGTTTTGCATGTGTTTTAATGTTAACTGCCTGTATTTCTATCGTGTTATCTGCTTGGATTGTGTTTGTAATGTTTTGGGTAGCATCAGTGTAGCTAATGCTTTTACGCGTGTAAGTGATGAGTCCACCCCCATTACCCCCAGTATGATCTTGATGGATCGCTGTGAAGTCAGGGATGGTGGGCGTTTAGTGTGTGCATTTTAGTTTTGTTTCTTGTATAAGTGCTCTGTGAATGTTTTGTTTGTGTACGAATTCCCTAAGCTACATGATTTTGTTTGTGAGGCCATCTACGTTGTACTGTAATATGTTAATATTATGAGGTAATTTGAAAGAACTGTATGCAAAATATAAGGGAACTGATGATAGTGTTGGTTTTTCAGCATTTGCAAATTTAAGACCTAAATGGTGTATTATTGCTGGGAGAAGGAAGATATTTACTGGGTAAGACAAAGTGAAATGATTCAACCTATGTCCAATCGAAAAATCCTGCATGGTATTAAAATTGCCTACTCTTTCCATCCAAAAGAGATAAAATTAGTGGAGCTATAAAAGTTTTTAGTATGGTATATTATACTCATGGAGTCACTCAATTGATGCTTGTACTTCTAAGTTACTGTCATACAAGTTTAAATGTGTATATTTTCTTTCTAGTACTTAGTCACAGTTCATGCAGGCTTCAGTTGAGAAATTTGTTAATTATGTTATGTTATATTATACTAGCTAAAGTGGGCCCTACGGGCCCATTTAGCTACGCCCGTGGTGCTGGGGCCTTTGGCCTCAGTAATTGGGGAGCCGCAGGCCCCCCCAGTTACCGGGGAGTCAATTATTCAGTCAATAAAACTATAGAAAAGAATGCAGCCATAAAAATCTTAAGCTTTGACTTTTTGAAAGCCATAAAAATATTAAGTCTGTAATGGTTGCTGCACCAGTATGAAAGTGCATAAAAAGAACTCATTTGGTAAATTTTTGAACTTAGCCGCAGATTAAATTTCAGCTCAAAGCTGAACGCAAAAGCAAATATTTTTTATACTTTTTAAAATTATAATTAAAAGTAGAATTCATTACGCCTTTTTCTAATGCATTAAAATATAAATATTGCCCATATATACAGGGTGTCCCAGAATTAACTATCTATTTCAATGAAATCGGACAAATTTAATAAAAACTGACATAATTTTGTTTATTACTAAATTATGATACAAAAACAAATAGATTTATAAATCATAAGTCAAAACTTTATTGAGAAGTTTCAACATGTGCACCATCTGTATCTCTGCAAATTTCAAATCTATCCTCAGTGCTGCGAAACACATTTTGAAGCATTTCAGGTGTTATCTCCCGCACTGCCAACTGGATGCATTCTTTAAGTTCAGCTAAACTATTGATCTTTTGGCGATAAACCTTTGTTTTTATGAAACCCCATGCAAAGAAATCCAGGGGTGTCAAATCCGGAGAACGCGGAGGCCAAGGTCGAGGTCCTCCACGTCCAATCCACCGATTCGGAAGGCGTCTGTTGAGGTATTCTCGAACAATTAGAGCATAATGACATGGTGCTCCATCTTGTTGAAACACAACATTATCAAGAATGCCATCATCAAGAAGCTGTGGTTCGAGAAACTGCTGAAGCATATCAAGGTAGACGGTACCTGTTACAGTTGCTTCTGCAAAGAAGAATGGGCCATAAATTTTGGATTTGGTCAATCCAAGCCACACGTTAACTTTTGGAGAGTCTCTTTGCCATTCTAAGAATAAAACTGAAAAAATTATGAAAATAAAATTATGAAAAAAATTTAGAAATTTATACATTTTTAACACATATTAAACATGATAAACATAAATGAAAGTGTGTTTTTAAAAATTTGTCCGATTTCATTGAAATAGATAGTTAATTCTGGGGTGTTTGTTGAACCTGTGTGCTGTACTCTATATACATTTTAGAACAAAAATAAAATGCAGTTGCTTATAATTCAATTGTTTCCTTCTTGAAACAAATTTATAATTAAATAAGTAGCTACTCATAGTTACATATAAGGCAGCATACTTTTCAGGAAAAAAATTAAATTAAATGCATTAAATCATGAAAATGAAAATGTAATTTTTTTCAATGAAGTTATCACTATTCAAACCTCAAAACACACAGTTTACAACTAAATACACAGCAATTTATTAAATGCCACTTATACAGATAGAGTTTGGGCTTAATCTGATATGAAAATTTTTAAAAATCCACTGAGGTGGGGAGTAAAACCCCCCTTTAATAATACAAATTGTCACAACTTTTTTACTCCTCAACTAAGCTGCTATCCATGTCTATACTCGTTTAATATTTGACAAATTACCTTTTAAATGCAATTTGAATCATTGTTCCATCTCAATTAGGGGCTAAGATATGGTTGGAAGGGCCATAACTTTTGAACCATAAGTCCAATCAATCTGAAACTTGAAATTTCAGGTTTTTTGGTGTAGGCAATGCTATACAACAAATTATAGGAAAATTGGAAGAGGTGTGTGTAAAATTTCATTTTTTATGCATGATCTGTTCCGGAATTAACTAAGTGGGAACCAATTCTTCACCCCCATATTCTGAAGGGAGGTTAAAACATGAAATTTATTATGTCCCTGACCAAATAAATTTGGAGGAGCCATAAATTATGGCTTGCACTTGTCCATTTGTTACACTTTTGTTTCTGGGCTATAACTCTGAACTACTCAACATAAATTGATGAAACTTCACATACATATGGATCATCACAACATGATGTGCCATGAACAAGAATTAAATCCCTGCATCAAAAGTCGGAATCACAAATAGAGGTCAAAGGTCAAATGGAACATTTTCCTGTTTGTACCATAACTTTTAAGCTACTCAACATAAATTACTGAAAATTATATATATATATATATATATATATATATATATATATATATATGAAAAGAAGAATCAACACAACGGCAAACATTTTCATTTATTTGTACATCAGACGTTTCGACAAATCTTTTGTCATCATCAGTGAGTTAAGTCTTAAAACCTTAAAACAAAATTGAAAAGTGAAAGTTACATCAATACAATATTAAAACCATTAAAATTAAAACCTTAAAGCAAAATGAAAATTGCATCAATACAAAATTAAAATCATTTAAATTTCATCACTATAAAAACTAAAATTAAATTAAATTTCATCACTATAAAAACTAAAATTAAATTACCTCAATAGGTAAATACACAATGTTTACATCCACCTCCATACTTGGCAAAGTCTAAGGGAATACTGGATGGTCAGAGGATTAGAAAGGGTATGTCTGTGAAAAATGGTTGGTTAGTTTAAAAGAGTTGTAATTTGTAGGATGAGCTATTATTATTAAGGGAGGGTTTGTTTCTATAGATGTACAAAGATTCTAAAATTCGGAGTTCTGTACGGTTATTGGATCTAGTTAAAATTTCAAACTGAGTTTTGTGAAGGGGATGGTCATTTTCATTACTATGGTTTCTAATTGCGGATTGTGGAGGGCTACTGAGGGGACGGTTGGTACGGACTGACAAGCCCAAATGTTGAGAAAGGCGCACCTCCAGTTGGAGTTGAGTGCTGCCAATATACGCAGCCTTACAGCTGTCGCACGGGTATTTGTAAACAACATTGGGGCATACAGTTTTGGGGAATTCATCTTTGAACTTTAAAAAATTTGATAATTTAAGTGGGTTGACGAAGGCGAATCTAAAATTTATTTGGGGATAACTAGACTTGAGTAGTTTGGACAATTCACCTCGAATACGCAATGATAAATAACCATAAAAAGGTAATTTAATATATCTGGTTTCTTTTTGTACTGTAGTTATGGGGAGTTTAGTATCAAAAGTGTTATTTAAAAATTTCTTTAATTGGTTATCGAATAGATGAGAAGGGTAGTAATTGTTAATAAAGTACTGTTTTAAAAATTTAAATTCTTCGTTTACCGAAAAGTAATCCGAACAAATACGGTAACTTCTTGTTAATAATGTTACTATAGCACTAATCGTATATTTATAAAACATTCAACTTAAATAATTGGTTCCCAAGCCAGTAAAAGTTTGTTTCCGAAATAGTGAAGTATGGAACTTATTATGGGCCCGTTTAACTAAAACATCCAGGAAAGGTAAACTATTATTTGTTTCGTTTTCACACGTGTACTTAATATTACTATGTCGTTTATTAAGATAATCAAGAAAAAGTTTTACGTGTGAAGGATGGTTAAATATTAAGAAAGTGTCATCCACGTATCTTCTGTAATATATGGGTTTAAAACTACTAGGACAATTTTCCAACCAAATTTCTTCGTAATGGCAAAGAAATGCATTTGCTAGTGTTGGGCTTAACGGGGAACCCATAGCTACCCCATCAATTTGGCTGTAAAGGTTGGTATTAAATAAGAAAAGATTATCAAAACACACTATTTCGAGAAGGTTTTTAAATTGAGTCTGAGTGAGGCCATTAATAAGAGTATTATCAGTAGTGAATAACTTATTTAGTATGATATTTAATGTTTCTTTTAACGGGACATTAGTAAACAATGACGAGACATCAAAACTGGCCATAGTAAGAGAATCGGTATGATTGATCTCTTTTATCTCTTTAGCAAAATCAAACGAGTTGTTAATAGAATAATCATTAAAGGTGAGTTTTGAAAGCAAGGGAACGAAGAATTTGGCTAAATTATAATTGAATGTACCACATGCCGAAAGAATAGGTCTTAGTGGGAAATTTGGCTTATGGACTTTAGGTAAACCATATAGAATTCCTGGATTGGAACCAGAAGCAAATAAAAAATTGTATGTATTGTCAGCAATAATATTACTATTTTTTAATTTACGCAAACACCTATTAAGTTTATCTTCGAGTTTTAGTAATTTAGACAGAACATTCTCTTTTACCCTTTTAAATTTAGACGTATCCGACAAAATTGTCTCCATTCTATTTATGTAAACTGTTGAATCAATCAGCACTACTACTTTACCCTTATCCGGTTTTGTAATGATGACAGAGTTATCCTTTTTCAAATTATTAAGAATTTTAAAATCTTGCTTATTAAAGAGGGGAGAAAACACCTTATGGGGTTTAAAATTATAAAAATTCTTAAAAGAGATGCTCTCCACTTGTTTTACCAAGTTATGAAACGAGAAATTTGGTCGGATCTCACAATTCTTAATATTCATGAGAAGATTTTCAAAGCCAGAGAAAAATTTATAAAAATTTAGTTTATAATGAGGTAGATCAAAATTTAAGCCTAACGACAATATTTCTTTCTCTCTAATACTTAAAGCTCTATTAGAGAAATTAAAAATAAAATTGTCTGGATTATTAAAAAACGACTGAGTGATTCCCAATTTTTCCAATTTGGCAGCATGTATCCTTTTATGTCTATTGACAATTTTATCACAGCAAGTTTGAAATTTAGTAACTAAACAATGATAATCAATATAAGACACCCTAGATTTCAGACCAAACAGAGAATTCTTATATTTCAGCTTGAGAAAACTCACTGTTTTAGTTTTCGATTGAAGCTCCAAATTTAATAATTTATGTTGCCATGATTTATATAGTTTGGAGTTATGGAGGCGTTTATTATAAAGTTTAAATCTAAGGAAATTAGGCACAATATTATAACTTTTGCACTTAGACAAGAAACTCTCATCACAAATAGCCTTGTTCAGTTTCAAATAGACTCTTTCACATTGTCTGTAATAGTTCAATGTCGATCGGCCATATCTCTGGGTTAATATCAAAACTATTGACTTCTCCTTAGGGAAACGGAGCTTACAGATGAAAAGAAGAATCAACACAACGGCAAACATTTTCATTTATTTGTACATCAGACGTTTCGACAAATCTTTTGTCATCATCAGTGAGTTAAGTCTTAAAACCTTAAAACAAAATTGAAAAGTGAAAGTTACATCAATACAATATTAAAACCATTAAAATTAAAACCTTAAAGCAAAATGAAAATTGCATCAATACAAAATTAAAATCATTTAAATTTCATCACTATAAAAACTAAAATTAAATTAAATTTCATCACTATAAAAACTAAAATTAAATTACCTCAATAGGTAAATACACAATGTTTACATCCACCTCCATACTTGGCAAAGTCTAAGGGAATACTGGATGGTCAGAGGATTAGAAAGGGTATGTCTGTGAAAAATGGTTGGTTAGTTTAAAAGAGTTGTAATTTGTAGGATGAGCTATTATTATTAAGGGAGGGTTTGTTTCTATAGATGTACAAAGATTCTAAAATTCGGAGTTCTGTACGGTTATTGGATCTAGTTAAAATTTCAAACTGAGTTTTGTGAAGGGGATGGTCGTTTTCATTACTATGGTTTCTAATTGCGGATTGTGGAGGGCTACTGAGGGGACGGTTGGTACGGACTGACAAGCCCAAATGTTGAGAAAGGCGCACCTCCAGTTGGAGTTGAGTGCTGCCAATATACGCAGCCTTACAGCTGTCGCACGTGTATTTGTAAACAACATTGGGGCATACAGTTTTGGGGAATTCATCTTTGAACTTTAAAAAATTTGATAATTTAAGTGGGTTGACGAAGGCGAATCTAAAATTTATTTGGGGATAACTAGACTTGAGTAGTTTGGACAATTCACCTCGAATACGCAATGATAAATAACCATAAAAAGGTAATTTAATATATCTGGTTTCTTTTTGTACTGTAGTTATGGGGAGTTTAGTATCAAAAGTGTTATTTAAAAATTTCTTTAATTGGTTATCGAATAGATGAGAAGGGTAGTAATTGTTAATAAAGTACTGTTTTAAAAATTTAAATTCTTCGTTTACCGAAAAGTAATCCGAACAAATACGGTAACTTCTTGTTAATAATGTTACTATAGCACTAATCTTATATTTATAAAACATACAACTTAAATAATTGGTTCCCAAGCCAGTAAAAGTTACCGTATTTGTTCGGATTACTTTTCGGTAAACGAAGAATTTAAATTTTTAAAACAGTACTTTATTAACAATTACTACCCTTCTCATCTATTCGATAACCAATTAAAGAAATTTTTAAATAACACTTTTGATACTAAACTCCCCATAACTACAGTACAAAAAGAAACCATATATATTAAATTACCTTTTTATGGTTATTTATCATTGCGTATTCGAGGTGAATTGTCCAAACTACTCAAGTCTAGTTATCCCCAAATAAATTTTAGATTCGCCTTTGTCAACCCACTTAAATTATCAAATTTTTTAAAGTTCAAAGATGAATTCCCCAAAACTGTATGCCCCAATGTTGTTTACAAATACACGTGCGACAGCTGTAAGGCTGCGTATATTGGCAGCACTCAACTCCAACTGGAGGTGCGCCTTTCTCAACATTTTGGCTTGTCAGTCCGTACCAACCATCCCCTCAGTAGCCCTCCACAATCCGCAATTAGAAACCATAGTAATGAAAACGACCATCCCCTTCACAAAACTCAGTTTGAAATTTTAACTAGATCCAATAACCGTACAGAACTCCGAATTTTAGAATCTTTGTACATCTATAGAAACAAACCCTCCCTTAATAATAATAGCTCATCCTACAAATTACAACTCTTTTAAACTAACCAACCATTTTTCACAGACATACCCTTTCTAATCCTCTGACCATCCAGTATTCCCTTAGACTTTACCAAGTATGGAGGTGGATGTAAACATTGTGTATTTACCTATTGAGATAATTTAATTTTAGTTTTTATAGTGATGAAATTTAATTTAATTTTAGTTTTTATAGTGATGAAATTTAAATGATTTTAATTTTGTATTGATGCAATTTTCATTTTGCTTTAAGGTTTTAATTTTAATGGTTTTAATATTGTATTGATGTAACTCACTTTTCAATTTTGTTTTAAGGTTTTAAGACTTAACTCACTGATGATGACAAAAGATTTGTCGAAACGTCTGATGTACAAATAAATGAAAATGTTTGCCGTTGTGTTGATTCTTCTTTCATCTGTAAGCTCCGTTTCCCTAAGGAGAAGTCAATAGTTTTGATATATATATATATATATATATATATATATATATATCCCCTCCCCGCGGGCGGTCTTTCTGGGGTGGATCACCCGCGGGCTCCTGCCTCCATGTGGCGAGGGGGGTCAGCCGCGGCTGGGGGCCCTGCCGGGTCCCCGCCCAGTTGCGAAGTGGACTTTTAGCATACCCTGCTATCCTACAGCCCCCTCTTTCCTGTCTTCCCTCTTTACCCTCTTCCTTGCCCCCTCTGTTTTTTCTGCTTTGTTCACTTCGCGCGCCCCGTGGGCTGCCGGGGCTGGTCGCTGGGGGTCTCGCCCCCATGGCCGGGGCCGGACTAAGTTGGCTGGTAGGGTGCCCAGGCCTGGGACCCTGGGGGGCCTTGGTCTTTGCTGCCGGCGGGGAGAACTCTCGACGCTGCAAGGGCCCCTTTTGAAACGGGGGTACCTACATGGGACGAGGCCCCACCCCACCCCCACCCCCACCGGCGTGCGCTTGGTCCCCTTGGGCCCCGGGTAATCGGTTCCCCGCGGCCCCGGGCGCGAAACAACAATAAAAATTTTCTATGGAAACACTTACAAATCTAATGGACCTCGTTGACGTCCCGGCTTGTGCATCTGACCTCCCTCTGACTACCTCTTTGGACCGTGGGTCTGGTAAGGGCAGTCGGCAGCCCTCGCCCACCCCGTCTGCTCTTCTTGCCGACACCTCCTCTCCCTCTCTTCCCCAGGCTCGTGGCGCCGCTGCCCGACCCCCGCCAGTAGCGGATGGACCTGCAGTGGACCCCCCGACCCCTGGATCCCCCCATATTCCACGTCCCGATAGGGACCCACCTGCTTTTTCGCCCTCAGGTGGGAGGCCCGCGGCCCCGGTCGCCTCCCACTCCGGTCGGGCCTCATCGCCCCCGGCCCCCTCGGCCCCTGGGGGACGTGGGACCCGACGTCGCCGTCCGCCTTTCTCTTCTTCTCGCCCCCTCGAAGTTCCGGTGGTGTTTGGCCAGACGGCTTCACTCGGCCTTAGGACGATGGACAAGTTCCTCGTCCTCCGCCCCTCCTCCTCCAAGCCCCTCCCCACTAACCACGAACGCCTCTTTCGAGCGATCCATGGGAAGACGGGGACGGCGCGTTTTGACCTTCGGCCTCAGAGGGATGGCTCCATTTTGATAAGGTCGCGTTCCTCTGCCGAAACCTCCTCTCTGCTCGCTATCCCCGATGTCCTGGGCTGCGGGATCACGGTGACTCCCCACCCCCGCCTCAATCAGTGCCAGGGCACAATTTACGCTGCTCGTCTTCTACCCATCCCGGTGGAAGACCTCCAGATTGACCTCGCCTCCCAGGGTGTTGTGAGGGTGTACCGCTTTCCCGACAGATCGCGGTCCCCAACCGCCCCTTCTCCTCGCCTGCTCCTCACTTTCGACTCACTGGTGCCCCCCGTTTCGGTATTCTGAGGCTTTGGTGAGAGACGAGCGTGCGAATTCTCAGTACGACCATACGTGCCAGATCCTACGCGCTGTTTTCAGTGTAATAGGTTTGGCCACGTGAGCAGCTCCTGCCGTCAGCCGGCCCCGTTGTGTGTCCGCTGCGGCGGCCCTCCCCACCCCTTGCCCTGTACTGCTCCGCCTTCCTGCACCAACTGCCATGGACCACACCCTGCTTCATCCCGCTCTTGCCCGTCCTTCCTCTTTGAAAGGGAGGTTCGGGCCCTCTGTTCATCAGAGTTTCTCAGTGCTCGGGAGGCGCGGGAGCGGTTGCGTGGCTGCGAGGCCCGGCGTGGTGCCTCGTACGCCGAGGCTCTCCGTTCCCGGACCCCGTCCTCACCGGCGGTTCCCAACGCGCCTCCACCCACCGTGTCCGCTACTCCCAGTCCATCCTCTGCCGCCCAGCGGACTCCTACCGCGGCTCCCCGTACTACCAGCGCGTCCCCACGTGCTCCCTCCGCGAACGCCGATGCTTCGTCGGCAACCCCCCCTGCCCCTTCTACGCCCTCTCCACCGGCGCCTTCGGCCACCCCCATTCCGGATCGTGACCCGCCGTCACCCATGCGGGCCGCACGACGGAGGGGTAGGGGCCGCAAGCGCCGCGCCAGTGGTGACCCCGAAAGGTTCGAAGCCATAAGCCTCGCATCACCTTCCTCTCCCAAACACAAACGCCCCCTTCGCCCTACCGCCCCGGTGTCCTCACCGTCCCCTGCGCAACCGTTATGCACGCTCCCCCCTGGGGTCCCCGACGGCCCTCGTGGTGGGGGCTGAGATACACCCCTCTCCGGCCCGGTCGATGGACCCACTGGAGGGGGAACTCGCCCGCCTGGTCGGCGTGGGTGGGACGTGCACGCCCCCGCGTTTGACCCGCCCCATCTCTCTCCTCAACCTGCCAATGCCTCTGGGTGAGGTATTATTTTCCACTCCCCCTCGTAGTCCTGCCCCCCCCGCACCTCCGGTGAAGGGAGGGGCATTCTGGATACCTCTCACATCCCCTTCTCTGCATCGCTCTCCCCCGGACGTCCGGGAGACTCCTCTTCTGGAGGACTTGCCGGCGTCTGGTTCCACATCGCCCCCTCGTCGGGGTGACCCTCGCCTTCGCCCTCGTTCGGCGTGACCCTCGCCTTCGCCCTCGTTCGGCGTCCCTCGCTGAACTCCGGGGCTTTCCGATTCCCTCTTTAATCTCGGGCCGCCCGATCGGCCCACCCACCCCATAACCATCCTTTACGCTGACCTTCCTACCCCTCCCTATACCTCGCTCCTGCAGTGGAACATCCGCGGGCTCCTGGTAGGCCTCGAGAGTCTCTCCTCTCTCCTGGCCTCCAGGTGTCCGGCGTGTTTCTGCCTTCAGGACGATTCTGGGATCCCGTTCCCTCCCTCGAGTGTCCGGTTACTGCGGGCTCCCTTCCCCGCCTCTCGATGGGGCGGGGAGGGGGGGCGCCGCGGTCTTCGTGCACCGCTCCGTCCCGTTCCGCCCCCTCCCGCTCCGTACAGTCCTGCAAGCTGTGGCCGTGCGCATTTCCTTGGGGCGCCAGCTCACGGTCTGCTCTCTTTACCTCTCCCCTAACGTACGCCCTCCACCCGATTCTCTCCGTGACCTAATTCTCCGGCTTCCCCGCCCTTTTCTGATTCTCTGGGACTTCAACAGTCGGGACCCGGCCTGGGGGGACGTTTGCTCCACCTTTCTCTCCGGGACCCTTCTCTCCCTTATGGACGAGCTCGAGTTCACCTTTCTGAACGATGGCTCCCCAACCTGCCTTCACTCGGCCCATGACAGTTTAACCTGTATCGACCTTTCCCTGGTTTCCCTCGAAATCGTGACGGAGTTCACCTGGGAGGTCCTGCCGGATTCTTCCGGCAGTGACCATTTCCCAGTGTGTCTTACCCCGACCCGTCTCCTCCCCCCCACCTCTGTCCGCCCGCGCTGGCTGTTCGCCCGAGCAGACTGGGCCTCATACGCGAGGGGCACGGCGATCTCGCCATCAATTCCTGCCTTTCCCTCCATCAATGAGGCCCTCGCCTTCCTCGAGAGTAAGATCCTCTCGGCTGCCGCCAGTTGCATCCCCTGTACCTCTGGCTCCCCCAGGCCGCGAAGCGTCCCATGGTGGACCCCAGAGTGCTCCCATGCCGTTCAGGAGCGGCGCCGTGCCGGCCGCCGCTTCTACCGGACCCGCCAGCTGGAGCACAAGATAGAATTTCAGCGCCTGAAGGCAGTGGCCCGTCGGGTCCTGAAACTGGCCCGGCGTACCTCCTGGCGGAGTTACGTGTCCGGGATCTCCTCCTCGACTGCCCCCTCGACTGTTTGGCGCAAGGTGCGTAGCTTTGAGGGGACCCGTGTCCCCCCTCGACCCCCGGTGCTTCGGGTCGGGGACGACGAGTTCGTGTCCGATCCGGAGGCCGTCGCGAACGCACTCGCGGCGCACTTTGCAGCCATCTCCAGTTCCGATTCCCCCCACTCCCGCCGCGACCCACCGGAATTTCCACCTCATAGGGATGACCCCTATAATCACCTCTTCCACATGACAGAGCTTCGGGAGGCCCTCCACCCCCGACGCTCCTCCGCCCCCGGCCCCGATAATATCCCCTATGACTTTTTACGGCATCTCCACCCCTCTGCTCTCAGCTTTCTACTGGACCTCTATAACCGGATTTGGTTGGAGGATTCATTTCCAGACCGATGGCGTGAGTCCATCGTCGTCCCCATCCCGAAGCCCGATAAAGACCCCTCACTCCCGTCGAACTATCGCCCCATTTCCCTAACATGCTGTACCTGCAAGGTGATGGAGGCGATGGTCGCCTCGCGGCTGTCCTTTACCTTGGAGGCGAGTGACCAGTACCCTGCTACCCAGGCTGGTTTCCGGCGCTTCCGGTCTACTACCACCGACCCCCTCCTTCTCCTTAGCCATGACGTGCAGGAGGCTTTCTCCCGGCGTCAATTTGTACTCGCCGTCTTTTTCGACCTCCAGAAGGCCTACGATACTACCCGGCGGAGCGCGGTCTTCGACTGCTTACGCTCCCTGGGTTTCGTAGGCTTTCTCCCTTCCTTTATTTATAACTTCTTGTCCGTCCGTTCTTTCCGCGTCCGCATCGGTTCTGCCCTCTCTGACCGCTTTCCGTTGGAGGAGGGTGTCCCTCAGGGTAGTGTCCTTAGCGTCTTGTGTTTCTCACTCGTGATGAACACAGTCGCTACGGTCCTGCCTACATCCGTTCGTAGCTCCCTCTATGCCGATGACCTGGCTATCTATTGCTCTGGCCGCCTCCCGTCTTTGGCTGAACGTCGGCTCCAGCTAGCCATCAACGCGGTGGTTCGCTGGGCGTCCTCGGTTGGCTATGCTTTCTCACCCTCTAAGTCTTCCAGTATGCTTTTCCGTCCTTGGCGCCTCCGTCTGTCGCATACCTTCGCCCTTACCCTTGCCGGCACTCCTCTTCCCCTCGTCCCATCCGTTAGATTCCTGGGTATGACCCTCGACGGATTTTTCGGTTGGGTTCCACACCTTAGGTGGTTGCGGCAAACATCTCGCCGCACCCTCTCCCTTTTGGGTCATCTGTCCCACACGACCTGGGGGGCGGACAGGCTTACTCTGCTGCGCCTGTACACCTCCCTGGTGCAATCCCGTGTCGACTACGGCTGTGTGGTCTACAGCTCCGCCTCCTCTCCGGCACTCCATATGCTGGATCCTCTTCTCCACCGTGGCCTTCGCCTGGCGTCGGGTGCCTTCCGCTCGTCCCCTGTCGCTAGTCTTCAGGTGGACTGTGGACACCCCCCCCCTGACCCTTCGCTGGGGCCTTCTCATGGCGAAGTGTTACCTTCGCATCTGCCGCCTTCCGATGTCCCTACTCTTCTCCGCGATCTCCCATGCGCTACCCCGGCCTGACACGTGGCATTTCGCTGCCTCTCTGGCCGAGATTTTCTCGTCCCTGGGGATCCCCCACCCTCTATTCTGCCGTTCTCCTTCGATCTGTCGCCCCCCTGGCGGACCACCCCTATCTGCCGTTGCCAGGCTCCGTGGCCTGCGTAAGGAGTCTCTTCCTGCCGTCCTCCGGTCTTCTTTTCTGGCCCATCTTCCCGTCCATTCGGACGACGTTCCCGTCTACACCGACGGCTCGCGCTCCCCTGCAGGTGTCGCGGCCGCCGTCTTCTCTCCGTCATTGTCACCTACCTCCCGGGGTATCCCCCTGCCGGTTCAGGCCTCCATCTTTTCCGCGGAGCTCTTTGCCCTTCTGGAAGCCCTCCGTCTGGTATCGGGTTGTTCGCGGTCCTCCTGTACCATTTTTTCGGACTCGCTGAGCGCCCTTCAGGCGCTCGAGCGCTATGATTCCCCAGACCCCCTCGTACGCCTTATTCAACAGGAGTACCATGTCCTGCACACCGTTCACCGGATCCGGGTCACCTTCTGCTGGGTTCCCGCCCATGTTGGTGTTTCCGGTAATGAGCGGCGGACCGCATAGCCCGGTCCGCCGCCTCGCTGCCTCCCCTCCCCTGCCCGCTCCCCTTCTCAGACTATGTGCAGGTCTTTCATTCCTTTTACGACCGCATGTGGCAACAGTCCTGGGACGATGCCACTGGAAATAAACTCTGGTCCATCCGCCCCCGTCTGTCATATTGGGTGTCCTCTTTCCACCGCTCCAGACACAAAGAGGTCGTCCTTGCGCGGCTTCGCATCGGCCATACGCGCCTCACGCACGGCTATCTTATGTTCCGGCAGGAGGCTCCTCGTTGCGCCTCCTGCCAGTCGCCCCTCACCGTCTCTCACATCCTTGTGGAATGCCCCACCCTGTCGTCAGTACTCGTCGCGCCTTCCCGTTCCTTTCTGATTTCCCCCTCCCCGAACGTTTACGCCTTATGCTCGCTGAGAGCCCTCTCTTCTCGCTTGACCGTCTTTTCCTCTTCCTCTCCCAATCTCGCATCCTATCTGAGCTTTAGGTGACTTCTCACCTGTAGTCCGCTGTTCTCCCTTTTCTAGTGCCTTTTCTCCGTCTCCGTTTCTCTTTCTCGTATTCCGCCTCGCCATGATATCCGCTACCATATAGCGGGAAGTGGCGGTAAACGCCCCAATACAAAAAAAAATAAAAAATATATATATATATATATATATATCATTACAAGACTGTGTTGTGAACAATAATTGGTAATTCAAGTACCAAAGGTCAAGGTCACAAATATAGAAGGGGATATTGGTGTTCTGACATAGTTCTTGTTGCATTTGTCATTATTATTCCTGCAGTAAGAAATTTTTATTCTTTTCATATTTCAGATTCAAACTAAAAAACTGAAAAATCGACATGGAGGAAAGTCACAGAAAGTAACCTCAGTTATAACTCAGCAAATGAGTCGAACATTGAACCTCAGTAGTTTTTTTCAAGATAAATGTGACAAGACTAAGGTAATTTATTTATCTTTTGCCATTTTAAATGAAAACAAATATTTACAAAAATAAAAAAGGGGTTAAACTACGGTATGGAAATTATAAATACGAGATGCTTGCACAAATTTTAATTTAATTTTAGTTATGTATTCTAGTAAATGTCATCCTTGCTACTAATAGTACTACATTATTGTTGTGTCGGTGGTCCTTCGATGCGAGGATGATGTCGGCCAAGGGTCACTGGAACCTTAAGATGGCTAAGGAATCCTGTGCTAGAGCCACAGATTTTAGGGCAGTTTTTTTATGAAGGAAGGAGAGTCCAAGAGCGAATGCCACAAAAATGCCCCATAGTGGGAAAGAAAAATTGAGGAAGATTGTTCTAAAGTTGACTGGTTGAGTTGATGAAAGATTGAAAATACCAATTAACCCTTGCATTAGAGAGATGGACAGAAGAGGAATGAAAATGAATTGAAAGTCTGGTACTGTGTGTTCTTCTTAGAAGAGAAGGTATGCAGTTAAAGAGTTTAGAAGAGCAATGTCCATTATAATGGTGATAGTAAAGTGAGAGTGAGGCAACATTCATTGTGGTGAAGAGAGAGAGAGATTGAAGACAGTAAGAGGCAGGGAATTGATGAGATGAAAATACTTTGATTCCACCCAGTCAAGTAGAGCTGTGTACATTGAACCACCCAACATATGAGAAGTATACAGCATACATGGGCAGACAAGACCCCTGTACAGAGAGAACAACTGAGTGGGGGTGAAAACTGCAGAGCTGGTACAGCACATTTAACCTCTTAGAAGCTGTTTTAGGATGAGAGTATATGCGATCTTTCCAGGTAAGGGGATAGTTGTGTGGAAGAGTGTGATAAGTAGACAGATGAAGGAACCAAGTTTTTGAGGCATTGAGAGCCACAAGATTTTCTCTACCCCAATCAGAGATAGCAGAAAGATCAGAGGTCAGGTGTACCATATCCATCCTACATGAAGTATGGAGTGACTGTAAGTGTTAAGAGGGATTTTGTGAAGTGGGTGGAGAAGTGAAGAGTGGAATCATGGGCATAGGAGTGAATAGGACAGGAAGTGTGATTTAATAGATCATTGATAAATAAAAGGAAAAAAGTGGGTGCCAACAGAGCCCTGAGGAACACTACTCTTATTAGCTTTCACAGAAGAATAGTGGCTATCTACAACCACAGCTATAGATCAGCCAGAAAGGAAATTAGAGATGAAGTCACAGATCAAAGGATAGAAACTGAAGGAGGGCAGTTTGGAAATTAAGGATTTGTGCCAGACTCTGTCAAAAGCTTTTGATATATCTTGTGTGATAGCAAAGGTTTCATGAGAATCCTGAAAGGAGGATGACCAAGAGTCAGAGAAATAGAGAAGAAGATTGCCAGTAGAGTGTCCCTTGTAGAACCCATACTGATGATCTGAAAGAGGGTTATTAGAAGAGGTATTTAAGAACCTTCCTATTAAAAATAGATTCAAAATCTTTAGAAAGTTAAGAAATCAAAGCAATTGGACGATAGTTATAGGGTTTAGAGCAGTCACCCTTCTTTCGGATAGGCTAAATGAAAGTGAACTTCCAGCAGGAAGAAAAGTACCAGATAAAAGCCAAAGATGAAAGGGTATGTTTAGGCAGGGTGTCAGCAGAGAAAAAAGTCTTGAGAACAATAGGAGGGATACCATCAGGACTGCATGCCTTCCTAGAGTTGAGTCCAGCACACTTGAAGGGGCCCCAGCCATGGAAGCAGTAATCATTCCATGGGAAATCAAAGAAGTATTGCCTAAGGGCCAACCAATTAGCAGCGCCAGTGCCATTGGTGCCTCTTGGGAGGATTCAAAGGATGAAATGGAGCGATAGGACAGGAAACAGATTGTGATTGGAAGTGCCCAATGGAGAAAAAAGTGTGACAGAGTAAGAATGATGAGAAGTGAGAAATAAATCCAGAATGTAGGGCCTGTCTCCAAGGTGATCAGGGATGTGAGTAGGGTGTTGTACAATTTGCTCGAGGTCATTCAGGATATAAAAATTGTAAGCTAATTAACCAGGGATCAGACATGTGGTCTATTACTGGGTTTCTATTACTATTACTTTTGATTTCTTCTATTATTATTATTACTTTATTTTTCATCTGTTGCTATTACTTTTGTATGTCGGGTACTTCACTCATTTGAAAAGGATCTTTGTGTGTATTTAAATGCAATTAGAAGCAGTGTGTTAATAAATGTTTGTTTCAACCAAATCATTACAATTTCAGACTAGATCTTGAAATTTTTTACTTTATTGAAGGAAAAATTTGCCACAATATTAGTTCACATACATGTTTATTTTAGTTTAGAGTAGATTTAGTTCATTTTTTCAGTTCTTTGTTCACACAATATGTTCATTGCCACTGTAATAGAAAAGTAATAGACTATTATCTATTACTTTGCCTTCTGTTACTATTACTAGTACAGGCAAAAAAATATGCTCTTATTACTATTACTATTGAAAAATCCTGTAATAGTCTATTACTATTACCCCATGTCTGCCAGGGATGTTAATGAAATAGGAGGAAAGCCAAAGGTGGTGGTGAAATCATGTAAAATAGAGGTTTCAGCAAAAGGAGAGTGGAATAGAATGTATTCCACTTTGGAGGTGATGATGTCAAAGAATTTTGGATACTCAGTAGAATTACTAGAAAGGTAGATAGTGCAAATGTATTTAATTTGAGATTGGCATGTAAGCTGTAGCCAGAGGGTATTGATTGTAGGGGATTCAAGTTTGGGTATACGAGAGCAAGTTAGGTTATTGTGTACAATGTACATATACACAACATCCACCTTTGAAGTGAAATTGAGTATAGAGGAAGTAAGAGGGTACAGAAATGGGGTTGCTGTCAGTCATTCCAGATACCCGAGTTCCAGTGAGGAAGAGAAGGTGAGGTTTAAAAGAGGAGAGGAGAGGAGAGGTGGTGGTCAATAGATTGAAATTTTGAATAAAGGCCTTAAATGTTGCAGAAGTTCATCAAAAGTGAATCAGGCAGAGGCCCAGAACATCTTGAATGGGCAGTAGCAGAACCAGCCCTTCTGCCTGGGTTTGCATTCCCAGTATTGGCAATGGGGGAGCCAGAAGTGGGGAGACTGGACTAGGTTTTAACAGTAACCCAGAGCTGTTTCTAGCAAAATGCCCTATCACAATGATTTAAGCACTTTTGCATGAATTACAGTATCTGCCTATGCTTGACTAGATTGACTTAATTAACATTCTTAATTGTCTGCCAGGGATGTTAATGAAATAGGAGGAAAGCCAAAGGTGGTGGTGAAATCATGTAAAATAGAGGTTTCAGCAAAAGGAGAGTGGAATAGAATGTATTCCACTTTGGAGGTGATGATGTCAAAGAATTTTGGATACTCAGTAGAATTACTAGAAAGGTAGATAGTGCAAATGTATTTAATTTGAGATTGGCATGTAAGCTGTAGCCAGAGGGTATTGATTGTAGGGGATTCAAGTTTGGGTATACGAGAGCAAGTTAGGTTATTGTGTACAATGTACATATACACAACATCCACCTTTGAAGTGAAATTGAGTATAGAGGAAGTAAGAGGGTACAGAAATGGGGTTGCTGTCAGTCATTCCAGATACCCGAGTTCCAGTGAGGAAGAGAAGGTGAGGTTTAAAAGAGGAGAGGAGAGGAGAGGTGGTGGTCAATAGATTGAAATTTTGAATAAAGGCCTTAAATGTTGCAGAAGTTCATCAAAAGTGAATCAGGCAGAGGCCCAGAACATCTTGAATGGGCAGTAGCAGAACCAGCCCTTCTGCCTGGGTTTGCATTCCCAGTATTGGCAATGGGGGAGCCAGAAGTGGGGAGACTGGACTAGGTTTTAACAGTAACCCAGAGCTGTTTCTAGCAAAATGCCCTATCACAATGATTTAAGCACTTTTGCATGAATTACAGTATCTGCCTATGCTTGACTAGATTGACTTAATTAACATTCTTAACTAGAGGCTGCGAAAGCTGAGTGGCTGAAAAGAGAAAAAACAACATGAATTTAAAACTAAAAAAAGACTAGAAATGAGAATCAGCAAAACCCTAGAGGGTTACGCAAGGTTGGTTTACGCTCCCTCACCCTCCTCTACCATTGGTTCTGTTCAATAGTTGGATGGGTGACCATTAGGGAGGAGTGATGATATACAGAGCTAAAATTTTTTTGTTTCAATTTACTATAATTACAAAAAATTGCCATTTGGTACCACTTAACTATTGACAAAATAGTTTTCATCTATTCATATATTTAGGTCTGCCTTTTAGGAGGAAAAAATTTCACCAAATTTCACATTTTTAAGAAGGGTCTCAGCCATTTTGCATGATTATCTACCTCCAATCTTGCAAAATACCCAGAACTTGCCATATGGAAGTGGCTCCTCCTTTAGTTCAACCCACCTCCCTCTATCATTCTAAAAATATTGAATTTCCTTGATAATACAGCCATATGTGTAGAAGTAGTTCAACAACTGAATTCTTTTATAGGGTTAAATTTTGACATTGCTGTTCTTGATTCAATTCTACTCTTGATATAACTGTCTGTTTCATTCCACAAACTGCCATTGCAGCTTCTGTCACCAAATGCACTGCTCTTTTAACTGATTGTGTGTGATGTGGAAAGTTTTGAAACTCCATTTTGAGAGGATTAGGGGAATCAGTAAACTTTTGGAGATCATCCTCACTTAGGTGCTTTGTTAGTGGTGGCTCCAATCTCTCTCTCTCATTCCAGGTTATTACTTCTGTGTAGTCGTGGTGTAGTGCTGTGGAACGCGTGGGAACGGCGTTCCCTTACTTTTTTGGTAGACGGAACGGCGTTCCCTCACTATTTCAAATAAATCTGAACTTACAAATCTCTAACGTCATGAAATTTTAATTCCCACCCCTAGAAGAAATATGAGAAAGAATCATTAACTGTTTCATTTCTTTTAGCTTCAACTGAGGCAATGCTAGCCTATAAAGATCTGATGAAACGGTCACCACGGCGTACCAGTTGTTAACTTTTTTTTAGTTTAGTTAATCATTCCAGTTGTTAGCTATTTTTATTGATCGTACTGGATGTCGTATATCTAATGACACTGGAAATACTGCATCTTCAACCTTGGAATATATCCTAATATCCATTGCATATGACCTCAAAATATCCCTGAAATTGGTCAGATTTCAAAAGATTTCCTGGGGAGCTTACAGTGCCCCTGGACCCCCAGCTGTATGGGCTCACCGCACTCACCATTGTCTCCCCCGCATCTGAGTAACACTTTCAAAATGCGTTCCCTCACTTCTTTATTTAGCACTACACCACTGTGTGTAGTCCTTAGCATCAAAATTGAGAGAAGGCACTAAAAATTCATGGTCCTCTTGTAGGTTTCTTTTGTCTTTCATTTTTTAGCATCTAACATCCTCTGTAAAGATAGTTTTCAGGGTAGATTGGTTTAAACAAAGGTTTTTTTTTGTTTTTCTGATGGAGGAAAAAACTTTTTTTTTTTTTTTTTTTTTTTTTTTTTTTTAAATGTAAATCACTGATAACAATTTCATATATCAGTTTCATACATGAAACCCAATATTGTGCTTATTTTTTAATTATGTCTGTTACACTGTCAGCAATCAACATCCTAAAAAAAATATGTCTACCTTCAGCTAAAGTATTTTACTACTTTTCAATGTAGCTGAAGCTGACAGGTTCCTGAACCTAACAGGTGTCTGGTAAGAAAGAAAAATGAGAAATTTAATTTACCATTGTACTAAATAGGGTTGGTTGGTTTTTACTAAATAATTTCTATTTGCCTATATAATTTACATTCCTAGTCACTGCATTTGACATGTTTTGTTTGTATGAACAATATGATTATGGTATATCTGAAATCTGAATTGTGTTAAAGGAATTGTTTTTGTTATTATCACTATTATTTAGAAGAAAATAATAAACAAGCTGGTTTTATAATTTTGAGTGTAAATGTAGGTAGTTTCTTTCTTGTAAATGTTAGTATAATGCTTAAATAAAGTAATATTAAAGATAAAATCATTTTATTACAATCAAACACTAACAAACCAAAAAACCATTAAGACCAAATAAACAATTTTTTTTAAACCAATTTTTTTTTTTTTTTTTTTTTTTTTTTTTTTTAAAACATGTTTTTTTTCCACCCTGCTAGTTTTCATACTACAATCCTATCATCAGTTAACATTGATGATAAAAAATTCACAGATGAGCATGAAATGCATTTCTTCTAATGACAGGAGCAATTATTGTTTTAGGTTATCATTAAGATATCTTGAGCATTTGAATCGTTTCAGACAAATGTTCTCCCACTTTGGTGCAAGATGATTTAGTTTTAATCATAAACCACAATAGAGAATACACTTTAGTAACATATTCTGCTAAACCCCATAGCAGTCACAAACTCTCACTACTGCCTTAAAAGGTGCTCTCATTTGAGTATTGCTGCAAGATGGCTCACTTGAACATTCAGTCAGTAATTCCCCCTCTTCAGAGGAGATATCTTCTATAGATTCCTTACTAAGTGGAAAATTTCTTTCTCTTTTCATTATTTTATCAGCTTGTATAGATCAAAGTTGCTTTCTCTTCTCTCTCCACAATTTTATCAGATTTAACTTACGTTCATGGGTGTACTGTACACCCATGAACATTTTTCTTTCATTTCATTGATCACTGAGGAACAATCTTTCAGTTGGTGGAACCTTTGATTCTCTTTTGCAGTGACAATTGTGGAAATATTCACACTTCCATGTTGCAGTGTCAAATAATTTATTTGACTGGTCTTTAAATTTCTTTATTTTAGCAATGTGTATGCAGCATTCAATTTCCTTTGCTTGTAGTTCAGAAGGTTTGTGTATTTGTTGTAGTGGCTTAAAATCATCTGTTGCACTCTATCATGAGAAACAGTTGGGATTAATGCCTTCCACCATACTTCCTGTAGTTTTAAAGCCATTTCTCCAGTAACTTTGAATACAGATGGATTGGTTTTTGAAGGTATAGAACCATATGGTTCATGATGCAGGAAGTTGTAGTATCTCATAATTTCTGAATAGGTTGGCAATACATTTGAACTTAAATCCTTTAGAGCACTGAAAACTGGACACTCCAAATCTATTCTCATCTTCAAAAGTTTTTGTGTAGACATTTTAAGATTGTTTTCAAACAATGAAGACCCAAACTTTGTTTGGCAACTGAGTTGTTTATCAGATCAATTAATATTACACAATGTTTCTGAAATATCTGAAAAAAATTACAAGCATTAGTTATATAAAATGCATAAAGTTACAGTAAATTACAGAGAATACATATTAAACATGCATAAAGCTATAACAAAAGCCAAATTTACCACATGCCTCACAGTATGCGAGAGTGATAATTTAATGAAACTGGCAATTTCTTTGAAATATATACACCCTCTGTGGTAGACCTAAATAACCTCAGAATAAAGTGACATTTGGTATGAATATTGTTTGCCCCATTTGGCAACATTTTCACACAACAGTAAAGTGCACTTCTGAGAAAAAGTTTTTCACTCCACCCTATTGCACACACTTGCTTATGATTAGGTGAATTATGTTGTGTGAATGAGTACCACCTGTCCTTGGAAAGAAGGAAAATGTAGAGGTAGTAGTCATAATATCCAGTTTAATTAACATTTAAGGAAGGTTCGTTCTTTAATTTTTATAACCTCAAATCTCTCATTATAGGAAATGGAAGATGACAGAGAAGAATTTAATGCAGTGAATTATGAAAGGTATTATAGACTAAAGTCTGGTAGTTTGAACTTTTAAGTTAATTCAACAAGACTCGCATTTCTTTATAACTGAAAACCCACTTATTCAAAGAAAATACTGTACAGGCAAAATTTTATTTAATCATATTCTTTTCTAGTGTACCTTTAATGAGTGATTCTGGTGGTAGTGATGATGATGATGCATTGATATCACAAGAGAATGGTACCACTACTGAAGCAACACGAGAGGCTGATAAAGACATTAATCCCCTTATTATTGAAGACACCAAGAAACAGTTGATTGTGTTGGGGCAAAGGAACAGAAGCTTGAATTGGATTATTTTCTCTCCTATCACCTCACTCTCCAAAAGCTTCTTTCATTGGTTTACTTGGCTTTGCTTATTGCTGAGGAAGATATCCTCCTCCTTGATTTGTTGAGGTAATTATGATTGTTGTAAAATGAATTGACCTCATAAGAAATGAGGATGTTTGAGAGGTGTGTGGAATGAAAAAGTCACTGGATGTAATGAAAGTCAGCGTTGGTATCTGATCATTTGAAAAGACTGAGTAAATGACAGGATTATAAAAGTAATGTAACAGTGAGAATTGGAGGGCAGATTATTATGATCTATTACTATTACTTGAAAAATCCTGTAATAGTCTATTTCTATTACTATTACCTATTACTATTACCCCATGTCTAGTTTGTATGTTTCTTTCCCAAATGGAACCATACCATGGTGAATTGACAGGAATGTACTTCCAGGTTATGTTGTGTTTGATTAAATGAGTGTGTACTGTTTCACTGTCACAAATCTGCTGAATAATTCTTTCAGTAGATTTGAAGTATGTGGCATTATCTGACCATATAGTTTTAGGCACAGAATTGTGTACACAAAATTGTCTGAAAGCAGCAATAAAAGCCTCTGCTGTCAGATCTATGTCTAGACATATGGTATGTGTTGCAGCACATGTGAAGAGTATAATGTACACTTTATATTCCTTTCAGTCCATTTTCTCTCCAAAATCTCATTCACCACTCCAGTGTAGTCAGTATCCATGGTTTCAAATGGCTGAGTAAATGTTACTCATTCCACACGTAGGTCTGGAGGGCTTGGGGTCTTAAAGGGTCATGAATGGATATGTTTGCAAGGAATGCATGTGTCTAAAAGTTTCTTTGTTTCAATTCTACCTTTTGGTAGCCAGTAAGTTTTTCTCATCTCTGTCATGGTTTGTGGGACCCCCATGTGGTGTAGTTTGTTGTGGGTATCCTTGATCATGAGGTTTGTGAAGTGATCCCTCCTTGGAAGAAGAATTGGGTGCTGAGAGTTGTAAGTCAAAGTTGACTTGTTGAGTCTTCCTTTATACCTTATTAAACCCTCTGTATCTAGGTACAGATTTAAATCCATGACAAGTGAAGGAATGTCTTTGTTTAATGTTTTACTGAACCTAAGATACTTTAGCTCCTTGTCAAATTCTGAAGCTTGTATGTGTTTGAGCCAGTATTTTGTTGCAGTTTCTGTTAAGTTAGAAAAGGCCTTCTGAGGACAGTGTTTGACCTCGAGTTTGTTGAGGTCTGAATAATGTTTATACACTGCGTTCGCACTTATTAAGCAGATTACATTTTCTCCAATGTTTTCAAAAGTTTTTCCCTGATTTCAATGAAATTTGTAGCAAATAATCACTATATATAGCAACATTGATGGTATTTATTTCGATAAAATATTTTGATAATTAAAATAATTATTTAATTTTATTGAAAAATGTGTAAAATATTGTGTTCCAACTTATTAAGCAAGTATTCTATTTATGGATCTAAATGGTGAAAATGGGTAAGAAGAAGGATTTAACATTAACTGAGAAAAGAAAAATATTCAAGTTACTTGCTGAAAATATAAAATCTATTGAAATTGTGAAGCAGTTTGGCAGAGCTTATCGAACTGTAAACAAGTTTGTAGCAGAGGGTACCAAACTGAGGCAGCGAAGTGATAAAGGAGCTATAAGAAAAGTGACAAGGTGGCAGATATCTGTAATCAAACGCAAATTGCAAAGCATCCATTGTCCTCAAGTAAAGAGGTTTTTGAGCAGGCTGGCATACATAATGTACCAAGAACATCTCGATGTGGAATCTTCCAAACAATTGGCAAGACGTGTAAACCTATGATTCAGTCACCATTAACACCCAGGTACAAGAAGCAGCGTGTTGAATGGGCGTGTCAGTACAAAAACAGATTTTAATACTGTATTGTTAACCGATGAATGAAGAGCAACCCTTGAGGGATCTGATGGTTGGTCAAGAAGATGGATTGCTAAGGGTCAATCTCTACCATGGAATGAGGTTTTCTTTTAGAAAGTTAGTGTAAGACTGGGCATTCATTTTTACACCATCAGGCACTCTGTATGGGACAGCTACTTCATTGCCTATCAATCCTTCCCAAAACATGACACTACCCTACCTCCACCTTGTTGGCGTCTTAATCTCGATGGTAGAAATTGGCTCTCAGCAATCCATCTTCTTGACCAAACATCAAGTCCCTCAAGGGTTGCTCTTCATTCATTGGTGAACAATACAGCATTAAAATCTGTTTTCATGTACTGATGCGCCCATTCAACATGCTGCTTCTTGTACCTGGGTGTTAATGGTGACTGAATTGTAGGGTTACACGTCTTGCCAATTGTTTGGAGGATTCTACATTGAGATGTTCTTGGTACATTATGTATGCTAGCCTGCTCAAAAACCTCTTTACTTGAGGACAATAGATGCTTTGCAATTTGTGCTTGATTACAGATATCTGCTGCCTTGTCACTTTTCTTATAGCTCCTTTATCACTTCGCTGCCTCAGTTTGGTACCCTCCGCTACAAACTTGTTTACAGTTCGATAAGCTCTGCCAAACTGCTTCACAATTTCAATAGATTTTATATTTTCAGCAAGTAACTTGACTATTTTTCTTTTCTCAGTTAATGTTAAATCCTTCTTCTTACCCATTTTCATCATTTAGATCCGTAAATAGAATACTTGCTTAATAAGTTGGAACACAATATTTTACATATTTTTCAATAAAATGAAATAATTATTTTAATTATCAAAATATTTTATCGAAATGAATACCATCAATGCTGCTATATATAGTGATTATTTGCTACAAATTTCATTGAAATCAGGGAAAACGTTTTGAAAACATTGGAGAAAATGTAATCTGCTTAATAAGTGCGAACGCAGTGTAGTCAAAAATAGGTTTGTCCTCAGTAATCTTTTCAGTTGTTGTAGAGTTTAGTGTTAGGTTAACTACTATGGCTGGCCAAAGATCCTCACATGTTAATCATTCAGGTCAGGGTTGGCAAAAACCCAAAGCTCATGGGTTTTTGGGTGGGTTTTGGGGTTTTTGGGTTTCATAATTTAAATTAAAGTTATAGTTATGATTTTTAGAATTTCTATATTTTGTTTCAGTTTTAAGGTCACTTTCAACTGAAGAAGATGGCAGTGTGCTGTTGAAACGTATTGTGTTTTCATTTAACATAAAGTGTGGCTTTTGTTCTATTTTGAATCAACATAGTAGCGTGTTTTTCTGAATTTTTATTGCAATTTGTTTACAGGCATAGACAGTAGACATTATTTTTATTTTTGAACATCTTTTTTTCAGAGATCAGTTTTAGTTAATTAATATTTATTTAATAATGCCTAAAGTTAGACCTGCACATACTGGTGGCAGACTTAAAGCTGCTAAATGGGATGAAGTAAAAATGTTGAGTGACCAACCAAATAGAGTTCAGTGCAAATACTGCAGATGTGTATTTAAAAAAAAGAATGAGTGAAACATCACTTAAATCAATGCAATAAAAAATGGGTACAGGCTTGTGATGATGAAGCAGATGAGCTTACAAATACAGCTACATCAGCAACTCCTCCTCCTCCTACACAAAGACATGGCAGTTTTGAGAGTAGGCCCTCTTCAAGCAAATCATATGAAAGCCTGGTTCATGATGACACTACAATTCACAATAGTGAGACTTCATTCACTTCAACCACTTCTGAATCTTCCATACCATTTTCTCATTCTACTCCAGCCAAGAAAACGCAAGGTCAGATAATGCCATATGTGGTTAGAACAACTGTAGATCAAAAAGAACAACTAGATTTGCAAATGGCCAGATTTTTCTTTTCAGCAAATATTCCATTTGTGGTTGTAGAGAATAAAGAATTTATTAAATGGGTCCAAAATTTAAGACCAGGCTATTCACTCATAATTCATAAGCATTCATAAGAATTCATAAGCATTTAAGATCAAGTAATACTTGTGAATAATATATATATACACACACCTTTATTTAGCATTCATTAGTTTTACTGTACTCTATTTGTGTCTGTAGTCTGGACACCATTTAAAAGTCCAATAAAACTTTTCAATTTTTCATAATCTTTATTTACACATTGCATAATTTAAGAATTGTTTTATAAATCAGCTTCCTTGAAATAATCAACATGCCAAAGCATTCTAATTAGCTACAATTGAACAGTGTAGCAATCAGAAAAATTTCAATTATTTTAAAATAAACATCTCAGACTAAAAAAAAAAAACCCACTGAAAATTCCAGTGGGTTTTGGGTTGGGTTTTTGGTTGGGTTTTTGGGTGCCAACCCTGATTCAGGCCCTTCATACCAAACTTTGTTTGCTTTCAACAGTTTGTAAGAGAACACACTTGTCAAAAAGTTTGCAGGATTCTGTTTTGTATGTACCTACATTTGATACCAAGGGATGTGTGTTTCTGTTCTTCACAAATATGTTTTTGCAGGAAGTTTATCTGTTTGTCCCCTATGTTAGACAAATTTGACTTTCTGTCCATAAGTAAATGTCTGTTATGTCAACTTCTTTATAGACTTGTGAGAGAAAGTCTGCTGTTTTGACTCCCAGTGAGACAGCCAATAATTCAAGTTGTGGTCAGTTTTTTTGGCTTAAGGGTGCCACTTTTGCCTTTGAATAAACCAAGTTACTTTCATCTTCACTTATTAAATAGGCACAACACCCATAAGCTTGTGTACTGGCATCTGTAAAAATGTGTAGTGTTTGGGGTTTCAATCTGTAACCAGCACATCTTGGTACATAGATGTTTTGAACTTTGTTTAAATCTGGGGCCAATTTTTTCCCATGGAGTTGGTCTTCCACTGAAAGTGGTTCATCCCAATCAATTTTCCTTTTCCATAAATTCTGCAAAAGGATTTTGGAGCTTACTGTTGCTAGTAAATATAATCCAATAGGGTAAAAAATTTTGGATGATTCTGAAAGGACTTGTCTTTTTGTATTGGCATCTGGATTTAAATTATAACTCTTTGTGCAAAGAGTGTCATTGTGTTCAGAATTCTGTTTTAAAAACCAAAACATTCCAAGTTTTTGGGTAATTATTAGGTTCAATGTTCCCTTTGTTGTCTTTTGTGATCTGTTCATTTAATTTAGGAGAATTAGAAACCCACTCTCTCAGTCCAGAATTTCCTTGCTTCATTATGGGTTGACATTTTGTAAATTTCAAGCAATTCCTCTTCAGTTAGAGTGGAACCAATGAGGTTATCTACATAAAAGTTTTGTTTTAAAAACTGAAATGTTAAGTTCTCTTGAAGTAAGTCTAGGTGGTTTTTAATTGTTAAAGCAAGAATACTTGGAGAACAATTTGCTCCAAAAATAATTACTTTAAATCTGTAGGTTTTGAAACCTTTGTTAATGTCATGTGGATCATTAAACCACAAAAACCTGAGATGATTCTTATCATACTCAACTTTAAATTTATACAGAGGAGTGCTTTTTCTATGTCACTCTGTACTGCATAATTATCTCAAAAGAAGCAAAGGAAAATTTTTACAAGATCTGAGACAAGATTTGGGCCTTCCATGAGACAATCGTTTAAACTAACAGAATTTGTATCCTCTAAACTACTATTGTATACTACTATTAGTTTAGTTGTGGATGAGTCTTCTCTGTAAACTCCTCTGTGTGTTAAATAATGACAACCTTATTTCTTAGAGGGTTCATTGGTAACTCCTTCAATGAAGCCCCCTTTCTAACTGTTCTTTGAATACATTGTTGTATTAGGGTGTGTCAATTTTAGGGAGCAAAGTGAAATCTTTAGATTTTCAAAGACTACTAGTGACCAAATGATGCATTTTTATGTGCTAAATCAAAATATGGCTTTAAAATCCAGATTTGACCACTCGTAGCTACTTATATTTGAAGTTGAAGTTTACGAAAAATCAGCAATTTTTGCAAGTATTTTTTTATTATATATAACTACATTTTACATACATTACATACAATTAAAGACATTTTGATTGTATTTCAATATTAAAACTTAGAAATATAGATAGGTTTCTTGAACTTTGCCAAGGATGCCATGTCTGCCTTGCTCTTATTCCTGGACATGAGCTCCCTACTGGCCACCTGGCCACTGATGTACGCCTCCCTCCTCTCTTGTGAGTAAACATGTTGTGCTGCTTCATTTGTCATCCTTACACACCTCACTACTGACTGTGTGTGTGAGGGCCATGTAGGAACTTCCATTGGTCTATCCAGAAACTCCTTGATTGCAGCAGTGGTGAGGGAGTAGGTCAGAGGAGGGTCAGTCACGCCAGAGCTCCAGTCAATAAGCTCTGAGAGTTTGGTGGCATCTGGGTTGATGTCAGGAGTCTTCCTGGGTCTGACACTGCAGTCTCCTACCTGTGTGTCCTCATCTCCTTCACCTCTGATTTCCAGTATCCTCTACACTGCCTCCCTCCTCTCCTCCTCCACCTCACTGCACAGCATGGCCTGGAGCACAGCCTCAGAGTGTGCATACCAGGCTGATCTCTTCACTGTAGGCATCACTCTTCCTATCACCTCCTCCTGACTTCTGAGCAGCTCCAGCTGGTACAGTACATGCCTGGGACTAGTGATGCAACGGAGCTCCGGCTTTGGCTCTGGCTGAGCAGGAGTTCTGGCCATTTTAGAAAACCTCCTGCTCCAGCTGGAGGTCTCACTAAACTCCAGCCTCTGGCCAGAGGTGCCAAGTACACCAAACTCAATTCTGACAACTTTTAGTTTTAATTCTATAAAACTATAAAACCTCATTTTTTGCACCTATCCAAATATTTCAGTTCTCAGATTTCTAACAATTACTTAGATGGGATCATTGTGATATATTTCTTCTTTCCCTAATTACAAGGCAGTAAAACAGAGGAAAGACTCATCTTGACATGTAGCTATACCTATAAGTTATAACAAAGGTGTCAAGTATGGGTGGGATCCCATGTTACATAAAACACCAAAGTCACTCAAGGAATTAGCTTTTTCATTCAAATCCTATCTTACTAATTGCCCCTTGGCGTGTATGTACAGGAGGCACTTTTGCAATTTGTTATTTACTTTTTAAATATTTTTATTTACTCCTTAGACATGCCTCTCATAAAATTAGCCTGATAAATGATACGGCTGAATGCAGTATTTTTTCACCTTCTCTAAATGCTGGGGAAGTATATATAGGGCATAGGCCATTTAGGGCAACAACCCTGCCAGGCAGTTCTCCATTATGAAATTTATGAAAATGTGACAGGCAATTCAACTGAGCTTTAAAGTTTAGATAAACCTTGAGTTATTTACTTATTTTACTTATTTATTATGCTATATATCAAAAGATTAAAAAAGTGAAACAAGGAAATTAATAGATTTATTGAACAAAAAAGAAACACATCAGAAAGTAGTGGCAAAAAGAAAAATAAACAATAAGTCATTCCTCTGTGACATAAGGTAGGCCATATAATCTGGATACGTATACCAAAATACAAAAACAAAATTACCTTGGACAATTATATAGTTACAAACAGGGCTGTGGAGTCGGCAGAGCTGGGCACTTCCGCAAACGGCAAATTCCGCAATTGCGGAAGTATGTTTTTCGTTTGCGGATTTGCGTTTGCGGCAGTCATCGCAAATTAGTGAATTTGCGTTGCGGAACTAAGACCACAAACGCAAATCTTTCCGCAAATTTCCCACGTGGCCACTGGCCAAGCCCGCCTTGGTTCATGTTTTCCTCAAGTATAACACGGCCATCCCCAGCTCTGCGGCCGTGGAGAGACTGTTCTCCCATGGGTCAGATATAATGAAGCCCAAAAGGGCCAGCCTGACCTCTGACAACTTCCAACGTCTCATGTTCATGAAGGGGAACATGGACTTATTAAAACTGGATTTGGCTCAGTTACTGGAGGAGGACGACTGAACTTGTTGACAAAGCCAGAGGTGTACACTTGTAGAGGCTAGAGGGGTTGAGTTGTACAGTGAGTTCAAGTTGTGTACAGTCACAGTGTTAACTTAATTTAACTTGTGTAATGTAATGTGTGTACAGTTACTACAGTTACAGTACAGTCTTCTCTAACGTGTCTAAGTCTCAAAATTTATGAAATTCAAATGATTAAATTTATTATTTAATTTATTTACTATTTACTTGCAGGAGGTGTTTTTGTTCAATATAATATATCAATATATGTAGTATTTTTATTTCTTCTACAATAGTGATTTATTGTAATAAATTATTTAGCCTTGTTTTTAATAAAAACAAGGCTAAAACATTAAACATTAAAAAGATATAAAAACTTTTTATACCTCTTTAATGTTTTGGATACTTTTTATAGTTAAAATTGCGATTGTGGAATTTGCGGTTTGCCGAAGTGTTTGCGGAAGTGCCCAGCACTATAAAAATTGGAAATATGGTTTGCGTTTGCGAATTTGCGTTTGTGGCACCAAAAATGGCAAGCAGTTTGCGGATTTGCGGTTGTGGAAGGTAAGGTTTGAGTTTGCGGATTTGCGATTGTGGAAGTGATTTTGAGTTTGCGGTGCCCAGCTCTGGGAGTTGGTGATAAAATTTGCCGACTCCGACTCCAAAAATTTTAATACTCCGACTCCAGAAATCTGACTTGTATAATTACGACTCCGACTCCGATGGAATGTTAAGGCCAAATTGATTATGATTAGCTTTATTAGGCCAATGGAGATTCATAAACAAGGCATTTCATCACCACCACATGACTCATCAGTTAGTGGCTGTAACTATGCCTTAATGGCTTTTTTCTCTTTATTAAAAAATTACAATAAATCCCAAAATACAAACTGATTGAAGCTTAAACAAAATAAGATTATTATTGGTTTAGCAAATTAATAAGATGTTTTTGTATTATTATAAACATCCGTAATACATAATATTTTCCATCAGCAGTGAGTGAAAAATATTTAAAAACAGCAGATTTATACTTTTGATGTGACATTACGCTGTTATCATTACTTATCAAATTGAAATCTAAAAATCTGAAAGATTTAGGGTTGCTAGTACAAAATTTTTAAATTTCCTTTTATTAATTATGTTAATTAATTAATTATAATCCTTATTAATTATAAGCAACTATATTTATATATTATTTATATTTATATATTTATATATTATAGGTATATTATATATTATTTATATATTATATTATATACAGGGTGTAAATAAAGTCAGGATCTATTTTTGTGAAGCACTTCGAAATTATATGGAATTCAATCATAAAATGATAAAGTGGTAACATTTATTAAATAATTAAGAGTAGGATTCGACGTGACGCCCATCAGTATCCCTGCACAGCTCAAATCGTTCCGCAGCATTTCTAAACACATTCTGGAGCATTTGTGGGGTTATGTTATCTGCAGCAGTTCGTATACGTGTACGTAAGTTTTCAAGAATCGTAATCTTCGTCTGATAGACGTGCGATTTGATAAAGCCCCATGCAAAGAAATCTAAAGGGGTTAAATCTGGTGATCTCACTTGCCAAGGTCTGTTGCTTCCGCGTCCGATCCAGCGATTTGGAAAATGTCCATTTAGATAATCCTGAACAATTTTGGCATAGTGACAAGGAGCACATCATGTTGATAGACGATGGGGATAGGATTGTTAGTACCGTCGTCTATCAACATGATGGTGCTCCTTGTCACTATGCCAAAATTGTTCAGGATTATCTAAATGGCCATTTTCCAAATCGCTGGATCGGACGCGGAAGCAACAGACCTTGGCCAGTGAGATCACCAGATTTAACCCCTTTAGATTTCTTTGCATGGGGCTTTATCAAATCACACGTCTATCAGACGAAGATTATGAGTCTTGAAAACTTACATACATACGAACTGCTGCAGATAACATAACCCCGCAAATGCTCCAGAATGTGTTTAGAAATGCTGCGGAACGATTTGAGCTGTGCAGGGATACTGATGGGCATCACGTCGAATCCTACTCTTAATTATTTAATAAATGTTACCACTTTATCATTTTATGATTGAATTCCATATAATTTCCAAGTGCTTCACAAAAATAGATCCTGACTTTATGTACACCCTGTATTAAAACATTAGGTTAAATCTATTTTATTCATAAAATTGAGCTAGGCCTAGGCTGCTATGGTTATAGTTGAAGGATTTGCACTGACTCCGACTCCATCCAACTATGCACTTCCGACTCCGACTCCACTAAAAATTAACTGACTCCATGACTCCGACTCCATGACTCCGACTCCTGACTCCGACTCCACAGCCCTGGTTACAAATAAAAAATATATAAAATTTGAACTAATTAGTATTTAAAATCTATTATTTTATTTGCAAATTATGGTGCAGAAAAAGGAGCTTGTCTGCAAGTTCTGGAGAAAGTCAATTTCTCTTATTTGTAAAAAATGTTCCCAGCCTGGCTAAACATTCTTTCACTAAATACACTAGATGGAGGAGAAGATATGTATTTTCTTGCAAGATCAGGTAAATGTGAGTGAGTAAAGATTTTTTCTCTCTTTCCACCAGATAAGATGATTTGATGTATCTGAATCTTTTGTTTTAGTGTTGCTGCTTGTTGATGAATCAGTAGTAGATCTTTCCATGATTGGTGTACTTAAATATTTATCCACATCAATTTCTATTTTTTCTTCAATTTCTTGTTTTCTTTTTATGCTACTGCTTCGCTTTCTTTTGGTAGACTTTATTCTTCATTTTCCCTGTGGGTCATTCCATGTCAGTTCAACAGAATTTTGGGTCGAAAAAACGTGACCATCACCGATTTTTTTAAAATTGGTACACTTATAGATCTCGGTGAGAAAAACAGAATGGCACTTGTTTCAACACTAGGTCATATGGTCCCGGAGATATGGCCATTCAAATTTTGTAAAAAGAGGTCAATTTCCAAGGTCATACCATATTTCAACATGAAATATCTCAGCTCCTATTGCACTTATAGACCATTTAAACATTATTTTAAAGCAGATCTACAACTTTGTTTCTATTCATATTTTACCTCAGTAGTCCAAAAAAAGTTGATTTTATTTTTTACCTTTGACCTTGTGTAGATCATTTGATGTCACAACTGATTTTTTTCTCCTTTCACCCAGTTTTGGGTACACATGTCTACCTTAACCTAGAATAAGATTTTTAGTGTTGATTAAATTAGTATAGATGCTACAGCCATTTCAGTGGACCATACCTACCTCCATTTTGACCAAGTACCTTTTCCACCAAACTTTGGAGCACCGTTTCTTTGGAACTGTTTGAGCTAGAGTGTTGAGAAAAGTACCATTAGATTTGTCTCACTGAGATATATAATGTCTGCTATTTTTAAGACAATTTGCCTTTTAATATGTATATTAAAATAACCTATTCCTTTATTTTTACCAATTGAGTTATAAGAACCGATTCTTGTCTAGCTGGGTGAAACCATTAAAAAAGAGGCATCAACATAACTTTATATTTAAAAAAAGGCAGTTATTAATATTTACAATATATTTTATTTTTGTTTTCTTTCCCGCATACCGTCAGCTCCTTTTACAGAAACATAGTCTTTCAACCCTGGCATTTGTCTACTCACATCTGGTGAATGACAGAAGTCAATTACTTTGGCAGCAGTTTCACTATTCAGGTGTTTCCCCAAATGCAGATTAGGAGTTGAAAGCACTCCCTTCTCCCTCACCAAACTCTTTGCTTGCTTAGCCATGTAATCTGAGCACTTAAATTCTTCTCTGATCTTTACTTGTGTCCATCTTTTTGGTAGGATAGTAAGAATTGTCAGTTTTTCACTTTGACTTGTCACTTGATTAAATTTCTCTTTTAGTTGTTCAAGAATCTCCAGTTCTGTATCATCTGAGTCACTGCATGAAATTGGTTGTTTAGTTGCAAGTTCAAGCTTTCTTTTCACAACTACTCCTACTTTCCTCAACTTTCTCTTTGCTTAACCAGTGCTGTCAGAGAGTTTACATGGTTTTATTGGGGTCTCATCAAGTGTGGCCAATGAAGCATTGAATTTACCAAGCTCATACTGCATTTCAACTACATCTCCAATGGTTTCTAGCTCAGATGGGGCACTTGATGAGGTGGATGGTGATTTTTCAAGTGGTTCACATTCAGGCATTGGGGATGGATGATTTGCTAGTATATTTCGACAGGTTGCACATGCTTTATGATTATTTGTTAGTTTCAATTCAGGATTTTGATCAATCAAATTTTTAGTCAATGCACGAATGCCTTTTTTCACTTTTCCTTTGTATTTTTTAAATGGGTCACAACAGAACCTGCCCATATTCAAATTGCTGAAATCCATGTTTATCTAAAAAGAAAAAAAAAAGTAGCTTAAAAGCCAGGGTTGGGTTTAATTACACACAATGAAAATGATTACAATTTTTTAATTTTTCTTCAAATTAATTACAGTTAGTATTGTACTTCACAATTTCAAGATCAGTTGCAATTACAATTAATTTTGTCTGAATCAATTACATTACAATTACACAAATATAACTATCTATTCTATACCTTATGTTGTTTTGTGCATTGGTCTCTCTTCACACGGAGGTCAAGCTGGTGGCCCCACCTCTAGGTCTGGCTTGGTGGAGGAGCAAGTTGCGTTCTTGCACTCTCCACCATACATAGCCAGGCATGTCTGGCTCATCTGGTACCATCCTGAGCCAGGCATCCAGTCTTCTCTTGAAGACTTGAACTTTGACCCCCGTTACGTTTCTGAGGTCCTTTGGAAGCTGGTTGAAAAGTCTTGGCCCCATGACAACCAAGCTATTTTCCTTCAGAGTTGAGGAGGTCCCTTGTCAGGCCTTTAATTTGGGAACACTACACATTCTGCCTTTCCTATTTTTCATTGTTGTTTGAATGGTAATTGGGTTTAGTTTTAGGTTTGGTACCAGTTTTTCGATCATTTTCCATATGTAGATTATGGTGTACCCCTCTCTCCTTCTTTCCAGGGAGTACAGATTTAGTTTACATAGTCTTTCCCAGTAGTTGAGTTCTTTGCAGCCATCAATCTTGGCTGTGAAATGCCTTTGCGTTCCTTCTAGTTTATCAGTTTCTTCCTTTTTATATGGGGACATCAAAACTGAGCAGTATTCAAGTTTTGGTATAATCAGTGTTTTTAGCAGGGGAATCATTACTGTCCTGTCCCTTTTCTTGAACGCTCTTAGTACCTCTCCGGTGACTCTTTTTGCTTTATTTATCGCTATCTGATTTTGTGTTTCGAATTTCGCATCATCTGTCATTATTATCCCGAGATCGATCGCTTTTGTGCTTCTCTGAATTTCCTGTCTATCTGGAGCATAATATGCAGTCTGTTTAAGTTCTTCTTTTCTACCATATCTCAGGAGCTGAAATTTCTCGGTGTTAAATGACGTGTTATCTTCTGACCATTTGTATATTTTGTTTGTGTCCCTCTGCAAGGCCTCCACATCATGTACATCACTGATTTTTCTGCTGATCTTTGTATCGTCTGCAAAGGATGTTACTATGCTGTTGCTGTTTACTCCACTGTCTATGTCTGTTAGCATGATAATGAACAGGAGTGGGGCCAGTACTGTCCCTTGTGGTTCTGAGCTGCATACTTCCGATTCTGATGATGATATACCTTGAATTTTGACAACCCGCAGATGTTCTCTGAGGAAGTTATAGATCCATTTTCCCACTTTGCCTGTTATTCCCATATATTTAATTTTATGTGCTATTATACCATGGTCACATTTGTCGAATATACAGGGTGTACATAAAGTCAGGATCTATTTTTGTGAAGCACTTGGAAATTATATGGAATTCAATCATAAAATGATAGTGGTAACATTTATTAAATAATTAAGAGTAGGATTTGACGTGACGCCCATCAGTATCTTTGCACAGCTCAAATCATTCCACAGCATTTCTAAACACATTCTGGAGCATTTGCAGGGTTATGTTATCTGCAGCAGTTCGTATAGGGTCATTCTCTGTCAGATCAACCAGTGCCTAACACCCTCATCTCTCAGATTTTGCTGAAATTTGGTTTATAGGGAGTTTGTGGGCCCTGAATCCATTTCTGAAATTATAAGGTCAATCCGACCAACAGTTCAAGAGATATGACCTCGGGAAATTTGAGGTCACTTGCGAGGTCACTAACATTTGGCGACCCATAACTTGGGTAATAATGGTCACAATTATATAAAAGTATATATATATTTAGAATCAGAAAACGACAAGGAATCCAAATATGCAAGTTTTAGAACTCTAGGTTGAAAAATAAAAAAGTTACACTGTAACCAAAATTTGAGGTCACGATTTGACCTCTGGGGTATCAAATGAGAATTTTTTTTTTAAATGTAAAAAATGAAGGCATAGGCATTGGCTATTAGAATCAGCAAAAAAAAGTTTGTTTATGTTAGTATTTTTCATGTAACTAACATATAAGTGAACACCATATTCATAAGTTGTGCGTCAATTCTACCTATTTTTTCACACAAGCTCATAATTTGACCTATAGAAATTAAAATTACATTTTTTTATAGATATAAAAACAAAGGCAAAAAACGTAAAATTGTATTTCACTGCTAATCTACACTGGCAATAATAGTTATAATAGTGAAAGGGGAAGACCTACTTAGAGGATTCATGTGCTAGCCTAATACAATTTTTGCATGCTCGATGCTCTCATCAATTTCTTTTTGTGGAAAAATGTATTGAATTCTGCTGCCTCCTCTTAGGGTATGACAACTCATTACAGTTAATATATGATGTCCTGGCACTGCACATGAATCCTTGTTTGATGGATAATAATATGCACTTGATCCTGATGACCCAGAGGGATGTAGAAAGTTCACAGTGAAATCATCAAACTCTTCACAATATTCCTCCACAATTCCATACCAAACTTGCATGTCATAAATGCAGCCAACATACTCTCCTGGTTTGACACATTTTAGGTTACCAAGCATTGCAGGTTCATTAGTAAAATGACTTTTCCTTATTCTTTTCTTTCCTCCAATGCCACTTGAAATGGGATACACCATCAGTTCTTCCTTGTTTAGGGAACAAATCTATGATATTTCTGAGTTCCAGGAATAGCCCTACTATCCTTGAATCGATGTTCCAACCGTTCTTCAGCATCTTTCAAATCAGCTGTAGTTACAAAGAAAAAATTTATCTTCTTGCTCAAGTTTTCTTCACAAAACTGAAACATGTGTTCTGGTGTAAGAATTTGCCTTTCTGTAGTTCTCTGCAAACTGGCACGAGCAGTAGCTCTTTTCACTGTTCCTCCAATCCCATCACATGCATTTTTGCCATGGGATGTAGCAAAGAAGTGCCATTCACAAGACAGACCAAAATCCTCTTCATGGTAACAGAGATTTGTGAAGTTGTATCTGTTCTTATATTGGCCAGCACATCCATCTGAGAAATAGTGCACCTTCTTCAATTGTGGGCATCTGAATTTAACATATGTCATAAGCTTCAATATGAATGAGTAAACCATTATAGTGTTGTGTTTTAGTGATGCAGATAAGAAACAGACACTAAAATGGCTAAGTTCCTGGTCTGCAGATGATCTATAATAGATGACAAAAGGGTGAACTGTACACTGTGAATTGTCCCAGTGAAACACTTGGGCAGCATCCTGAACAATGAAAGAATAATTCTCAGAGAAATCACCTACTATAACTACCTCGCTCTGAGGTGGTAGTGTTTCTTTCAACTGCTTGAAGTACTGTGATTGTTGCTGAGCAACAAAGTGATGACGAACCATGCGGGATATTTTCATGCTTAGGGATGATAAGTATTCATGAAGTGGCTCCACCTTATCAACCATTGTACAACGGTCAACAGTCACCCATTGCTTGTAAGATATTTCATTTGGAGCTGATTTCACACTGTCAAGTAACTCAAGAAAATCCAGGACACCCTCTTCTCTTGGGCAATCATTGCAAAGTTGCATCATGCAAGTCTCTCTTTCTGTACTGCAGACACTGTAATCCATAAGATCCTTGTATGAAAGACCTCTTTCTCCCAATGCAGCCAGCTGCAATTTTGGATTTTGATGGTATGTGCAGACACAGACAGAATGAGTCCCACCACTACCGGCAAGCACACAATATGATGGCCGTAATTTTGCAAATGTGGAAAATCCTATTTTGGGATTCTTTTCATCATTTTATATAGTTCAAACATCTCTCTTAAATTCCCGAGGACCAATCGTTTTTGCACCTTCATTGCACCTTCAGCACTGATAACTTTCACGCAATCCTTTTGGCCAGGACACATACGACTAACCTCTTCTGACTCATAGAATCTTCTAACTATATCTTTGTGTTCTTCAGATATCACTTTTCCTTTGCTCATTAGTGGAATCTTCGGAAGGATTCCATGTTCTGATTTAAGTGAACGGCTTCTTTTCACCATGTATGTTGTAGTTTGAAAGAAACTAGCTGTTTTTTCAATTGTGTATGGTGAGAGTGTCAATATTTGTAGTTTGTGATGGTGACATTTGCTCTCCAGGAATGACTGTTTCAATTCATTCATTAATTTGTCTAGATGTTTTTCAGATTTAGTTTCAGGTTTTGAAGTATCACTTACCTCCTCGGTAATTTGAACACCATAACTGAGTTCTAGCCTCTCCTTCAGGTGTTTCTGAGCAGATGATAGCTTACCACGAGCCTTGCGCTTTTTCTGGCTTAATGACAGCCCTTCTGAAAAGAACAGAAAAAAAGGTTTCACACACCTGAATATTAGTAATTAAATATTAATTATAGTACCTTAAATGCTATATAATTGGCTATATAGTAGATCAAACAGACCTTGTAGTAAAGTATAAGTTATTATATTAATTTATTACTTACTTTTTTTAACTGGTGTTTGGTCCAGAAATGCTAGAACTGGTTCAACTGAAGTTGAAGGATTTTCCTTTATCAAGCAATCACTGTCATTGTCCAGATCTTGAATTGAAGAGATGTTACTCAAGCCACTGATAGTAGATGATTCATTTGAATCCTGCTCAGACTCGTTGTTTTCAGTGGTACTAAGTATAGTGGGGTTTTTCATTATCAGTGTCCAGCAGTTCACACACAACAATGAGTCTTTTTTCACTCTTCCAGCACATTTTTCAACAAGTACATCAGTCACTTTTCTAAGATTGATTGTTATGCGTTTCTTGTGTTTTTGAATAGGGTCCTGGCAGTATTTCAAGTGCCGAACCATTGTATTTTGATCTGTAAAGATATAGGATTTACAATTAGGTAATATATATTTTTTAGAAAATATAGCTATACACACTTAATATTTTAGGCCTTGATAGTCTCTGAGGCTCATTAAAACACCATACCCACCAGCCACCCACAGTGCTGGCTGGAACTGTACTAACCTGTAGACAAGGAATTTTGCAACTATCTGTGTTGATTCTGCACTTAGACAAGTAGCAACATGTTTCAACAGGTTTGTTTAGGCTACATGTGAGCTTAGTCTTCCCCTTTCACTATTATAACTATTATTGCCAGTGTAGATTAGCAGTGAAATACAATTTTTATTAAATTCTTGGAGCTTGAGGTCAAATTGATAGCTAAGATATAAAAATTCCTTGAAATGACAAGCAATTTATAAATATGGTGTTCACTTATAAGTTAGTTACATGAAAAGTACCAACATAAACAAACTTTTTATGATTGTTTCTATTAGTCAAGAACTCTGACTTTGTTTTTTATATCTATAAAAAATGTAATTTTAATTTCTATAGGTCAAATTATGAGCTTAAGTGTGAAAAAATAGGTAGAATTGACGCACAACTTATGAATATGGTGTTCACTTATATGTTAGTTACATGAAAAATACTAACATAAACAAACTTTTTTTTGCTGATTCTAATAGCCAATGCCTATGCCTTCATTTTTTACATTTAAAAAAAAAATTCTCATTTGATACCCCAGAGGTCAAATCGTGACCTCAAATTTTGGTTACAGTGTAACTTTTTTATTTTTCAACCTAGAGTTCTAAAACTTGCATATTTGGATTCCTTGTCGTTTTCTGATTCTAAATATATATACTTTTATATAATTATGACAATTATTACCCAAGTTATGGCTCGCCAAATGTTAGTAACCTCGCGAGTGACCTCAAATTGCCCGAGGTCATATCTCTTGAACCGTTGGTCGGATTGACCTTATAATTTCAGAAATGGATTCAGGGCTCACAAACTCCCTATAAACCAAATTTCAGCAAAATATGAGAGATGAGGGTGTTAATTTCAATTTTTTTTGGTTGATCTGACAGAGAATGACCCTATACGTGTACGTAAGTTTTCAAGACTTGTAATCTTCGTCTGATAGACGTGCGATTTGATAAAGCCCATGCAAAGAAATCTAAAGGGGTTAAATCTGGTGATCTCGCTGGCCAAGGTCTGTTGCTTCCGCGTCCGATCCAGTGATTTGGAAAATGTCCATTTAGATAATCCTGAACAATTTTGGCATAGTGACAAGGAGCACCATCATGTTGATAGGCGACGGTACTAACAATCCTATCCCCAATCAGCTGAGGTTCAAGGAATTGCTGCAACATGTCCAGATAAATAAGCCCTGTAACTGTAGCTTCAGCAAAGAAAAAAGGACCATAAACCTTAGATTTTGTTAAACCCATCCAAACATTAACTTTAGGTGAGTCTCTCTCCCAATTTTGGATGAAATCATTCGGTCTTTCATCTGCCCAAATTCGACAGTTATGGCGATTTACTTTTCCACACGTATGGAAAGTGGCTTCATCACTAAAGAGAATGTTGTCCATTAAATTATCACTCCAGATTTGTTCTAGAGATCAGCACACACAGCACTTCATCGAGGGAAATCTTCCTCATGTAAATCATGTAAAACCTGCAAATGATAGCTTTTCTTCTGCAAATTAACTTTCAGAATTTTGTGAACAGATGACGTCGGGAGGCCGAGTCTGTGTGATGCAGCACAAATGGATGTATGTGGCTCCTCAGTGATAATTCCGCGTACTGCATTCATGGTAAGATCTGACATACACGGTTGTCCTGATCTTGCTTCATCATTTACAGATCCTGTTCGTTTAAATTTGTTCACCAATTTTCGTATTGTCTTGTCTATTGCCCCCGGCTTATGAAATCTCCTTCTAAACTTCTCTCTGTCATTGTATTTCTTTCCCTTGATTCACCAAATTACTATTGCCACAGGCTCTTCTGTATTCATTCTAAGGGCTTCTGAAAAGAAAAATAGAAAAAAATAATTATTTCACAAAAATAGATCCTGACTTTATGTACACCCTGTATATCTAAAATAAATATATATCTATAAAAATATATATCTATATCTAAGTATAACTAAATAAACTATCAAAGGTTTATTTTCATTGGATGATGTATGACTGCCAGATCTAGGGGTATAATTTTTAACAATTGACATTAATTGATCAATTACATCAGTTATAGCTCAAAAATCAATTACAGTTACCTTTATTTTTATTTTATTTTGAATCAATTACAATTAATGGAAATTTGGATCAATTAACTAAAAGTACAATTATAATTATTCATTGTATCCAACCCTGTTAAAAGCTATTTTTGCTTAGATGGCACAAATAAAATTTGGGACCTACTGATCTTGTTTCAGAGGTCTACAACAAGAAAAAATGTGCAGTTTGATTTACAGATTGGAATAAATACAGATGCCAAAAAAATCCTTGCTCCAAGATTTAAATAAGCTTATTTTCACATGGGTACATACTGTTGTACACAACGAATAAATACACAAAGTTAAGTAATTCTATTAAAACTCATCTAACTCTTAAAACTGAACTTATTCTATAGGGTAGTACCTATAGCCTAGTATAAGGTACTTATATACATACATAGCTTTACCTTTAATCAGGATAGCAGGTTTGAAGTTCTTCACACTTTTGAATGTCCATATACATTAATTAATTATGTAATTTAAATTACCTATATTATATAATTCTCTGAAATATACAAAAAAAAATAATTTTGTAATAGGACTGGATACTTATTCAACCAAATAACTAGGTTAGGTTAGGTTAGGTTAGGTTAGGTTAGGTTAGGTTAGATAATTACCAATTTTTTTGAAAATTAGCAGACATTATATATCTCAGTAAGAAAAATCTTATGGGATTTTTCTCAACACTAGCTCAAACAGTTCCAAAGATACGGTGCTCCAAAGTTTGGTGGAAAAAGGTACTTGGTCAAAATGGAGGTGGGTATGGTCCACTGAAATGGCTGTAGCGTCTATACTAACTTAATCAACACTAAAAATCTTGTTTTAGGTTAACCCTTTAACAACGGATGGTACCTTTAAGGTCCACCAGAAATAATATAAATTGTACTACAATGCCTCATTTCTATAAAGTTTTCTACATGTTTATATATAGATATCACTTAGTTGTCGTGAAAGGAACCCAAATGTGTATCATTTCAGTGACTAGTTATTAAAATATTTAGTTTTGAATAACAATAAAACCTATACACTCTGGTAACAAGAGTGACCGCATATGCTGCGGACTCATCCTTAAAGGGTTAAGGTAGACATATGTACCCAAAATTGGGTGAAAGGAGAAAAAAATCAGTTGTGCATCAAATGACCTACACAAGGTCAAAGGTAAAAAATAAAATCAACTTTTTTTTTGACTACTGAGGTAAAATATGAATAGAAACAAAGTTGTAGATCTGCTTAAAAGCTTTAAAATAGTGTTTAAATGGTCTCTGTAAGTGCAAAAGGAGCCGAGATATTTCATGTTGAAATATGGTATGACCTTGGAAATTGACCTTTTTTTTACAAAATCCGAATGGCCATATCTCCGGAACCATATGACCTAGAGTGTTGAAACAAGCTTCATTCTGTTTTTCTCACAGAGATCTATAAGTGTGCCAATTTTGACTTTGATATTCTTCAGCTAAAATCTTTTCTGCAGTTATCTCTAGCTCTTGATTATCTTCTTCAGATGATTTATTTTGCAACATTTCATCAAAACATTTCCAGAAAGTGGAATGAGTTTCTTTGAAGGTTGGAAGTTTCTAAATTGGATTGGGAATGGCTGTCACTGCCTTCTTTATCAGACTCAGAACTAGACATTAGTGATGTAGCGGATGTCATTTTTTTCACATCCGCGGATGCGGAACCGGATGAGGATGTTTGATTTCAACATCCGCGGATGCGGATGTCTATATTTTCGTTATTTTTTTGGATATATTCGAGATTTGTTGTGTTTAACGTATATAATAAGTTATTATATAGAGAGCGCTATAGCTATAATGTAGTATAATTGATTAATTGTACAATAATTGCTGTACTTTTCTCTGAACATATAAAATAATATCAAGCATCTAACTAATATAGAAATCAATTAGTGAATTCGTCTGCAAATAAATTTGTTATATTTTGTTGAGTTTCAGCCACAATTAGAAATTCGTTATATTTTGTTGAGTTTCAGCCACAATTAGAAACCATAATTATGTTACCAGGATGCGGGACGTGAACCCAACTCAAATGCACCCCACCAACCTCTTTCCCCAACCTCCACCCTTATAGAAAGAGATCTTTAATTAGCTTGATAACTATTTATATTAAGTTTAAAGTTTTATTAGGCATATTTATAAATGAGTAATTAAAATAAAGTAAACTAAGATGTTCATCGTTTAATGTTCAAACTTAATTATAGGAAGGTTATGCTTAAGGAACACTAATTTTTGCCTTTTCTGCTGCCAGTCTGTTTCTCTTTTCATCATATATTAATCCAGCACTGCTAAATAATCTCTCGCTTGGTATGTTTGTTGGAGGACAGGCTAAATGTTTCCTTGCAAGTTTACTCAAGTATGGATAGATATTCTGCGTATTTTTCCACCAACTAATAGGATTGTCACATGCAGCCAGGCGTTTTTCTTGGTGATAGCTTTCGATCATTTTTACTACATCTTTTGACATCGCGTAGGTCTCGTCATTGCTGCTTGACTCAAGAAACTGAGAGAGAGATTCTGTGATAGATTTGCTTGTTGAAGGTGTTGGTTCTGTCACTGAAACTTTTATTCTTTTGGTGGGTGGCGAAGCGACAGATTCAAGAGATTGAAGCTCTTCAACTGCTTTGCCAAGTGATGATTTAACTCGTTCTAATGTACTAGGTGAAAATAACTTAGCTTTGTAACGTGGATCTAAGTAGGTTGCAAGAGAGTAACTTCATACAAGAACAGCCTCTCGTCTTGTCGCTTGCATCACTTTTGCGCACAATGAACTAGTTCTATTAATATAGTAGAATTTGATAATTTCCGCTTATTAATGACGTTTTATCTCAACGGTCCACATCCGCACGACATCCGCAGTCCAAAGTGCGGATGCGGGTGCGGATGCGGATGCGAGAAAATGTGCGGATGTTCTGCAGATGCGGATGCAGATGCGGATGTGACCTACATCACTACTAGACATCATATGTTCTTGAACTTCTTGTGGTATCAGTATAGATTTCAACTCTTCTTTTAGCAAGAACTTTATTTTACTGTGGTGAATAGCATCAAATGGTAGTAATTTATATTGTGGATTCAAAACTGTAGCAAGTACATATGCCTTCTTTTCTTTCACAGAGCCAAAACGTTCTTTCATAGAATTTAGAAGATTTGATTTCATGGTTTTGACACCACTGTCTTTCCAACTTTTTGATATGTATTTTTGCAGTGCATTTACTGCAGGAATTACAAATGATATATCAGTGTCATCAGAACCTGCTATTTTAGTCAACTCTTCAAATGGTTGAAGCAGGCAAATTGTGTTTTCAATCAAATCCCACTGACATGCTGTTAGTATATCCAATTTATTTTTGGATTCAGAACCATAAATTATTATGACTCTTTTCTGCTCTACAAGTCTTTCAAGCATATAATATGATGAATTCCATCTTGTTTCCACATCTTGTATAAGCTTGTGTATTGGTAAGTTTTGAGATTTTTTAATATCTGCCAATTTAGCTGTAGCTAATGCTGATCTGCTGAAGTGCCCCAAAATTTTTCTGGCCACTATGATGATGTCTTTTACTGCTCCTTGAGAAAATATGCAATCATGTATAACCAGCTGCAGAGTATGAATAAAACAAGGTTCATTTTTCACCCCTGTGGCTCTCATACCTTTTGCCATGTTAGCAGCATTATCTGTTATGACAATATGAATATTTTCCTTATTTAATTTCCATTCACATAGTATTTGCTCCATTTTGCTAGATATATTATCAGCTGTATGAGATTCTTTGAAACTGCTTATTTGCTGTGTTACACAGTTTCTTTCATATTCTTTGTCAATCCAATGCCCTGATAAACTGATAAAGCTTTCATTATTGTATGAGAATGTCCAAATATCTGAAGTTAGAGATAATGCATCAGTTTCACCAAGTTGATTTATAAGTTTACCATTTACCTTATCATATATATCAGGAATTATTTCCTCTAAAAAATACCTTCTTGATGGAATATTGTACTGTGGGGTTGTGTGCATCATTAACCTTTTGAAACCAATATTTTCAACTAGAGTAAATGGATGATTATTGACAGCCATCATTTCGCCAATAGTGTAATGCATTTCAATGCTTCATTTGTCATTTATATCCCATATCTTTTTTTTCTTACTTAAATCAAGCAATGTAGGCTGAACATACTTTCTTTTTTTCCATAGAAACAGAGAATGCATTTGAAGCAGAGGTACCTGGGGTTTCCTCAACATTTTGAACTGTATCATCAGCATGGGATCTTTTATATGTAATTTTTTCTTTCATTTTTTTTTTCCTTAATAGCAACATAAACTGTGATATGCTTACTTTCTAGATGACCCATCAATGGGGTTGTGCTAAAATATTTGGATGATTTATTTGGGTTGCCTCTCGACAGAATAGCAGTACTGGGAGGACAAAAAAGACATTCAGCTTTACTGATTTCATTTTCACAAATTTTTAAATATTGCCACACACCAGAAGTCATTAGGGGCCTCATTCTATAGAACTTAATAAATTTTTACAATTATAAAAAATTAATAAATGTTATATCTTAGTTATGCTAATTTAAGGTAGGATACCTACTTAACCCTTAACCGCCGAGGTCTATTTATTTCCATTATTTTTTAAATATATATTAATAATTGTGGTAAATGAGATGCAAAGAAGCAGTGTAGGCATTAAAATTTATACTTCTTCTTTTATTTATATTTTTAATGAAGGTGGATGAAATCGGGCACCACGGCACATGGAGCTAAAATATGTGAAACTCTACGGAGAATAAAACATTGAATTCAACTCAAAAATTTTATTAACATATTATAAACTATTACATCAAACATATTAAATGGGTTTGGAATTGCATATTACATTTATATATACTATTACAATTGAATCAGGATATGGAATTTATTGATTCCTAATATGAAATTCTGTGAAACATTTGTTTATTTGTGCAATGCACAAATAAACATTACATTTTTGGCAGAATGTTACAATTCGTCTCTTGCAACCAACCATTTTACACATATGCCTAACAGAACCAACATCAGGCAAATGATGGAGACCATCATATCGTACATCAATATCAGGTAGAGGTAAGCCCTGATTCCCAACTTTTTTGGGGGGTTGTTCGATAGATGGTCTCTTTCTTTTGCTTGTTTGTGTCACTTTCCCAGCAAACATCAAAGCCTTAGCTACCCTAACTTTAAAATATAACTTATTTTGCTTTCTAGGAGGAATATCCATAGCATTGCATGACCTCTTGTACATTAGCCAAGCATTGACTAATGCCATATCAAACAAATGCCAAATAATTCTGTGGTAATATTTTTTGATTTGAATGAGAATCTATAGAGAGAAACCATCTGGTCATGTAAGTCTACCCCACCCATTGCTTTGTTGTACTCATGTACAGTATTTGGACAAGTTATTGTTACATTCTCCTTTGTCTTACGATCAAACCTTTCCTTTTGAACAACAGGATACGCTGTGGCAAAAGTTGATAACACATGAACAGCCCTGCTGTCAAACCACTTGATTGCTGTTACTCTTTCCCCATCCACATTTGCATCCCATTCCTCAAAAGTACCTCTACCTTTAGCCTGCATTTCTTTATCTGAAGAAAATGTGAGACCTGGCAACCTTCTTGACTGAACAGTGCCACAAGACCATATTTTACGTTTTGCTAAGCAAACTTGCAATGGCAAAGATGTAAACCAATTATCATAAAACAGTCTGTATCCTTTGCCATTTGGAATGCTTTGAGCTAAATGCAAAACTATATTTGAACTAGCCCCAAGATCAGGAACTGTAGGGTCATCACTGGTTGAATCTTTCCAGTGTATGGAATAAAATTGTACACCATTCCCTCTTTGTCAGCTAACACAAAAAATTTGAAACCCCATTTGTGTGGTTTCTTTGGGATATATTGTTTTAGTGCAGAATGGCCTTTGAATGGAATGATAGACTATCTATGCATATATCTCTGATCATTGGAATTTCTTTAAATTTAGCTCTCAAATGTTCCACGAAGGGGCGTACTTTAGCTATTTTATCATCACCAGACAGCTGAGAATTATCTACAAAATGAATATTACTTTTTATCTCTTCCCACCTATCACGAGTCATCAAGCTTGTGTAACGCTCATCTTTCATACCATCATTCCAGTGCTCACGAGTATTACTTATATTACAGAGGCTAAACCAAATAGACAGTCCCAGCCACTGCTCAAATTCTTCCCTAGTCAATTTTAGAGGACGATTTACATTTTTCTGCACAGAATATAAATTACTTTGACTAACAATAATATCAAGAATATCTTTATCAATAAATTTAAAAAAAAACTGAAATGGGCTCACTAAGTCATCCTCGATATTTTCTGATATGCGAGAGTCATTTTCAAAGTCTGGTTCAGGTGGAATAGGCTGTCGACTGGTAACTTTTTTCCAGATAGGGGTACGCTTCTGCGAAGTCTGCTTTCGCCTTTTCTCGTTAGATACAGACAAGGGTGAATGGTTTTCGACACATAAGACAACTGTGCTAGAAGACAAAATATCGTCCTCTGATTCACATTCTGAAGCTGTACCTTTATAGAAAAAAAAGTTCGTTAGAAATATACTTTTTCATCCAATATTTTACTACAGAGGGGATGTAAGAGTGTTTGTATTATAGAGATTTAATTGACTATACTCTTCTGTATTCAGTATTTATTATTCATTTATATTAATTCTGTAGCTATCTACTTTTGAAAAAAATATGAAAAGCTTACTTGACTCGTTAGGTCTGAACTCTTCTAAATTTTCTCTTTCATCTCCTTCTGATATGGCCTCTTCATCACTTGTTGCAGCAACTGTACAATAGCGTGACTTCTTGTTACAGTTTCCAGCATAAAAGTTACCAATTGCTATAGAAATTGATGCATGTCCAAAAGATTCACTTGTTCCTAGAAGCAAATTGGAAAAAAAATTACTACAACTTATGAATTGCCATCTGCTCTTTATGACACACACACACATTTATATATATATATTATTTATATTAATTTATTTATGCATTTATTTCAAACTCTCCATGAAATAATTAAATCAAATGAATTAGTTCCACCCTAAAATTAATTTTTATAAAAAAGCATGTTTTGCGGGGAAACCCTTCTAAACCCGTGCTGATCGTTTTCGAGCACCATGTTCTAGATCATCTAATGATAGTACAAGTAATTTTATACTCTAAATTTTACTCTAAATATAGTCTAAAATATATATTTGAGAGCTACAAATTATTATAGAACTATATCTTACCTGGTAATGATTCCATGGTCTGGTAAAGTTAGGTCCGTGGACTGCATCACCAACATCTGCTGCAGCGTTACCTATAATGGCGCTAAATTCTAACAATTTTAAATTTCGCGGAAAAGCGTTGCTTGGTAACTCCACTGAGTTGGCCGAAAACAGCCATCACGGCGTACCCGACAAAAACGCAACAATTTTGGATATATTTCCATTTTTATTTTGGTGTCCGATAACGGACACTACGGCTGTAAAGGGTTAAGGTAAAATATTTGGCTAATAATTTTATATTTAATTTTTTTCACAAACAAAAAGCCCAATATCTATTCTGTGATTTGACTTTTGAAATAAGGCCTAGTCTAGTAGCTGAAATAAGAATATAAAAATTAGTTTACTTTTGACTGCTGATTAATATATAATTTTAAAAAAAATTTATTAATATGACACTGGCAGTCATTAGTTGAAATCTGCACTGCACAAAAAATTAGATAGATGGTTTTGCTTGTAAATAAGATCAGAGTTTGTTTTGTACTACCACTAATCACTGTAATCAATAAACACTCTCTTAGACCTACACAGACTAAATGTTAAATTATCCACAATTTTCTATGTCCTTATCATAGGTTCAAAAGAAAAGTGAAAATATTTACTTTTTCATTTTGCAGGAGTGATTGTAATAATAATTTATTTTATGAGTGATCAGTGATTGTATTAATAATTAATTTGATATAGGCTACTTTACTCAGCATTCAGCAAGACATCATAACCTGAGGATATTCCATTCAATGGGAATTTTTAGAGAAATTAGCACACACTAAGCATAGAAAATCTACTTTTATAAAGTTTAAGTTATTAAAGATTTAATAATTTAAAATAGCAGGACTATAATATATAAACCCTAAATAGATGAGATGATGGACAACACACACACACGTATAAATACTGAAATAAATCAATTGACCGGAACCTCCAGCCTCTAGCCAGAGGAAAAAACACTAAGCCAGAGGTTCCAGCCCTCCAGCCTCCGGCCAAAATCTGCCTCTGGTGCATCACTAGACTTGTTTTGAATTCATTCAGAATGGATTTAGACAAGAAGGGCAGAGTACTAAAACGTTGGTAATTTTCCCTTATAAATTTGTATGCTCTTACAATTTTTATTTTTCAATTTTTTTTTTTTTTTTTTTTTTTTTTGTGACCTATATATCATTCAGGCATTATCTATAAAATTTGTTGTAAACAATCCATTTGACCTTGTGTTGAATTTGGGCAAAGTGCTAAAATTGGTAGTTTTCCTTACAAATTTGTATGCTCCTCCCACAATTTTATTTCTATATTTATTATATAGTACGTACATATATACAGTATATATTTTTTTTTGTAACCTATATATAGTCTTGAACTCTTTATTTACTTCAGTGTTCCAGAGGATGTCATTAGACGAAAGCGCTTGAGCACCACTCTGTGTTTCCTTTCCTTCGTGGTTTTATTCATCATAAATATTTTTCACGTGTTACTTTCGTGAAATAATTTTCATATATGATACTATATTGCAGGTGTGTATATGCCTGGGTTTGAATTAGGCTTTGTTGTGAACTGTAATATAAAGTGTATGACAGGCATGTATAGTTTTCCATACTGACAATCTGAAAGAAGATTGAGAGAAGAGAGGTGTTTAAGAATCTTCCTTTTGAATTGAAATGAATAACCTCTATTAATAATAAAATACCCTACAGTAAACCCTCGATTTAATGGACTTATAGGGGGGAAAGGGGTGTCCATTAATGCTGGCAGTCTGTTAAATCTGAATGTTTATTGATGATCTTATATACTGTACTGTATCTGATAGTAGCAATAAAAACACTAAAACAAGAATAAAAAACATCCAATAACACCATACAGTATATACTGTATATTATGAGCGCCAGTAAACAGAAAATATACCAACTATAATAAAATAACAGAGAATGTTCTTTTAATAGATTCACAGTAATAACTGAATCTACACACAAAAACCAAAAGTTAGCAGCTGATGAGGAAGCTTCTAGCAGTGGCTGTATCCTCCAGCATGGGACACATCAGTGCGTCAGTGTCAACAAAAAATGTAGAACATCAATGCAAAGAAGAGGCGATGTCAAACAGAAACATTAATGTGCTGGTGGCCAAACTTCCTCAAATCTCCATGCAGCGGGCTGTCTATGGTTGGCCAGACTGGCAATCGACAGCCTGTTGCATGGCATGGGCAGAGTGCCAATCGGCTCCCAGGGCTGGACCTATACCAGCGTGTTATTTTTTCATTTACAGAGAGCAGTTGCATGCCAGACATGCTCCCTGGACTACTCTTACTCTCTAGCGACATTAAGACTAATCCAGGCCCCACTACAACTTACACATGTCACCATACACAAAGACATAAACACAATGGGACCATGAGACACATACAGACAGGGTTGGCAAAAACCCAGCAAAAAACAAGTTGGATTTTTGCTGGGTTTTTGCCAACCCTGCATACAGAAGCATAATATTAACATATTACAATACAAGGTAGATGGCCTCACAAACAAAATCGTGCAGCTTAGGGAATTCATACACAAACAAAACATTCACATTGCACTTATACAAGAGACAAAACTAAAATGCACACACAAAACACCCACCATCCCTGACTTCACAGCAATTCATCAAGATTGTACTGGGGGTCACAGGGGTGGACTCATCAGTTACATATGTAAAAGCATTAGCTACACTGATGCCACCCAAAACATTACAAACACAATCCAAGCAGATAAAATGATAGAAATGCAGGCAGTTAACATTAAAACACACACAAAACACAACGCCACACTCATCAACATTTACATCCCACCAGATAGTTCACCTCAGGTGCCAGCCAATTACACTCCACAGTTACACAATCTGGCCTCTCTCACTAATGTCATCTTAGGAGGAGACTTCAATGCTAAAGACATTAGTTGGTACCTGCACAACCAAAACAACACCAGAGGCACCAACATAGCCATACAACTAAACAGCCTCTTCATTCTTAACAACACAAAAGAACATACACACATACCACATCAAGCAGGATACTCAAACTCCTCCCCAGACATAACGTTCTGTTCCCCTTCACTAGCAACACTTACACACTGGAGAACAGAAAAACAACTGTCATCAGACCACCTGCCCATCATCATTACAATACATTCTACACTCTGCCCCAACAGCCTTAGGCACACTTACAGAAATTACAAGAAAGGTGATTGGGAACAGTTCAAAATACAGAACTGAGGAACAAGTCACCACATTAAACAGCACACCCATCATAAACATCAACAACACTCAAGACATTTAATCAGATCATCAATAATGCAAACAAATACATACCCAAGGGCAACATTAGGAAATACAATCCAAATTACACTAGAGAAATAGCCCACCTCATAAGGCAATATAACCTCAAACATAACACACAAACACCACTCACAGAAGCCATAAAACAGCAGGTACAATAGCTCAACACAGAAATAAACAACAAACTTAAAGAAAAACAAACAGAAACATTTAGGGAATTCATAACAACACTAAACCACCCCACAGATACATCCAGGCCATGCAAGACTATAAACAGCATTACCCACTCTAACAGCAGCATTCACACCTCACACGTGGCTATCTGTCACAGCCAAAATAATATCTCAACATATACACAACAAGCTAACATTCTAGTTAATCACTATGCAGAGATAAGTCACTTAAACAGAGACAACAATGAGGAACATGCAGACAGACAAACAGCCAGACACAATTAAACCTACAGACTTGACACAACCATTACACCCTTCAATACAGACCAGACCACCAAGATCATCAAAAACATTAAGAATTCGAAGGCTACTGGACCAGACAACATAGCTAACATACACCTTAAACACTTGGGCCCACAGGGAATACTAGCTCTCATAAACATCAGCACATATTCATACTAACACTGTATTATTCTTAACATATGGAAACAAGGTAAAATTATTACACTACTCAAACCAAACAAAAATCTAACAGAACCAGCTTCCTATAGACCCATTACTTTACTATGCACACCCTCCAAAGTAACAGAAAGGCTAATCTTACAAATCACCGACCACACATACCACTATCGCCTACTCAACATGGATTCAGACCTCACTACTCAACCATGACATTACTCACTAACCTCATGTAGCACATCATGGATGGCATCAATTCCAGATGACCAGCTCAACATACACTATTAGCAACAATAGACATTAGTAAAGCATTTGATGCTATCCTACACTTCCCTCTCATAAACAGAATACTCAACACAAACATGCACAATAACACCAAAAGGTAGCTGAGCAACTCTGAGCAACTACCTTTCAGGAAGATACATGTCACATTTAATGGCAAGTCATCCAAAAACAAGCTTATTCTGAATGGGACCCCTCAAGGATCTTTTCTCTCAGCAACACTGTTCAACTTATACATGCATGACATTCCAACACATAGATAACAAGCTTACCTTATCATCATATGCAGATGACATCACTCTAACATCCACCCACAACAACATCAACACTGCTACAAATAACCTACAAACATACATAAACAGTATACAAGACTGGCTCTCGCACAATAGACTTAAAGTAGCACCCATAAAATCAACCATCACCTTGCTAACAAGCAACACAAAAGAACACCAGATAGCTCCACAGCATACACTAAACAACACCAACATTTCACACACTCACAGGAGTGTATGTCAAGACTTAACACGCTTTGGTACTAACAGGCACAAACTTTGGACACCAGCAGGAAACAACATCACTCATATACAAACAGTATATTCACTCAGTTATGGACTATGCTAGCCCATGCTGGGCACCCATTATCTCAAACACACACAAACACCTTACAGACAATACAAAACAACGCACTTCGTATCATTACAGGATGTACTCAAACACCACCAATAGAACACCTGCACACAAAAACAAAAATAATGAAAGTTAGGGAACATTTAGACATGAGGGGAACACAATTCATGGTAGCAGCAACAACTAACCCACATCACTCTTGCCACTACATGTACAATCATGCACCAACACCTCGCACCATTAAGGTAACACCAGAGACACATTATAACCAAATACTTCATTCCATACCACACACACACACACACACACACACACACACACACACACACACACACACACACACACACACACACACACAGCACTGACACGACTCCGTCCAAATGCGGTCCTAGGTGTGAAGCCACCACCCATTGGAAGGTCAGAGACCAGCCTGAGCAGATTGGGTCGAGTTAACTTAGCATGATTCCAATGTGGACATCACCCCAACTTACAGACATATAAACACAGACTAGACAACTCCACAGACGACACCTGCCACCTGTGCCAGGACACATCAAACAATTGAACACATTATGACAGACTGTACCACTCTGGCACAACATAGAACACAGCACAACATCATCATTACAGGATGTACTCAAACACCACCAATAGAACACCTGCACACAAAAACAAAAATAATGAAAGTTAGGGAACATTTAGACATGAGGGGAACACAATTCATGGTAGCAGCAACAACTAACCCACATCACTCTTGCCACTACATGTACAATCATGCACCAACACCTCGCACCATTAAGGTAACACCAGAGACACATTATAACCAAATACTTCATTCCATACCACACACACACACACACACACACACACACACACACACACACACAGCACTGACACGACTCGGTCCAAATGCGGTCCTAGGTGTGAAGCCACCACCCATTGGAAGGTCAGAGACCAGCCTGAGCAGATTGGGTCGAGTTAACTTAGCATGATTCCAATGTGGACATCACCCCAACTTACAGACATATAAACACAGACTAGACAACTCCACAGACGACACCTGCCACCTGTGCCAGGACACATCAAACAATTGAACACATTATGACAGACTGTACCACTCTGGCACAACATAGAACACAGCACAACATCACTAGTGCGCTGAACTTCTGGTCCACTCTAGAGAGGGTGATTGGTTACATGCATGCTGCTGGCTTCCTCAATCAGGGTGGGCTTATCAGCTAAACAACAACAATAACAACTCTAATAAAATAACCCCTGTGAACATTAATATAAATTATAAGTACCTTATTTTTCGGTGTATAAGATGCACCCCTATTTTTAAGGCCTTTTTTCAGGAAAAAAATTATGACCAACTGCCTAGTTGTCAGAAATGTCCGTAATTTTCTACCAGCAAGGCTGACTTTTGTTAAAGCCCTCCATCAAAAGTATGGTGATACATTTTCTTTCACTCACCCATACTCATTATAAGAAAATAGTATTAAGTATACGGGAGACTATACTATATGTTATGAAACATAAAAGTAAATCATTATGCAATAGGTACTGTTTTTCTTGTTATCAGTGGGTTGGGAAGAGTAGAAACTTAGTGTAAAATTGGCCAAACCAATACACAGTGAGGAGGGACTAAGAGATGATGGATTTTTGTAAAAATCCATCAGTTCTTCTAGCCCATATAAAGGTAATATTATGACCTTTGGTGTATAGGACGCAGGGTGTTTTTTGGACCCCTTTTTTTGGAAAAAAGTGTGTCTTATACACCGAAAAATATAGTACTCCTCACACAGATGGTCAACCAACACACCAGACTCCAGCTTTGCTATTAACTAAAGTTTTTGTGAACACTCAAATTCAGTCACTTTCTTTTCACACCACTATCTTCAGAGACCATGGTTAATAACTTCTTTTCACTTTATATGCAAATAAAGCAAACACAAACACTGAATTGAAAGCAAAACTCAAGATTGAAGGTTTGTTTACTGTACATTGGTTTTACAATTTACAATGACATAAATAATTGTGAAGCTGGACTATTTATTTTATTTAATTTGGCCCTTAAGCTTTAGGCTTCACTGGGTTTTTATTAAAAATAAACACGTAGTTATTATTAATTAATAATAAATAAGTGAATAAGTATTATTAATAGTTAAAGTATGAATTAATCTTAAATTATCATTATTGATATGACAAATGCAAGGTCATTATTGAAGGTATTATAACAATACCATACAAAGAAATCAATACTATACACGAGAGAGAGGAACTGAACAATTACAAGAAATGTGTCTGATTTTAGATTACACATGAGAAATGAATAAACAATAGTAATGTACATTAATACTAGATTTTTGTTAGTATGCCATTAAGTTAATATCCTATTAATTAAGGATAGATTCAAAAACATTAGAAAGGCAAGAAATCAAAGCAATTGGTTGATTGTTGGAGGGTTGAGAGTAGTCACCTTTCTTTGGGACAGGCTGAAGGAAAGCAAACTTCCAGCAAGAAGGAAAAGTACCAGATGAAAAGCAGAGACAAAACAATTTGCCTGACAGGGTGTCAGCACAGAAGCACAGTTCTTGAGAACAACAGGAGAAACACCATCAGGACAGTATGCCTTCCTAAAGTTGATCCCAAATAGGGCAGAAAGAACATCATTGGAAAAGATTCTAGTTTTTGACATTATTAAGTTGGAGGCAAAAGTTTGAGTGAAAAGTTCAGCTTTATTAGGAGAAGAGACAGCAACTGAGCTGTTGGACTGGAAAAAAGGAAGGAAGGAAAGAAGTAGCAAAGTAGTTGGAGGATTTCTTGGGTAGATGCCAGAAAGAGAGAGAACAATTAGAAATGGATAGGCTTTCATAATTTTGTTTGATGAAGGAATTTTTGGTGAGTTGAAGAACAGTGCCAAAGGCGTCTCCTCTTGGAATATATCTTTCTGTATGCAATTGATTTGAGTCTCCTCTCCAAAATTAAAGGACTGTGACCATCCCATGGGAAATGGATCTTTAGACAATCTAAGTATATGTAGAAAAAATTGCGAGTAAATAATTGTTTTTCTTTGAAAGGAAGTATCATTGATGTTCATTAGGGTGTTTCATAAATGAGAACCACATTATATTTTTAATCCACATAGATGCCCGTGTTCGTTTTACATATTTATCACTCCTAGCCAAAAATGAGACTCCTTCGACAACAATAAGGGGTCCCAAGAAATCACGCCTTACGTCAGAGAGCACAGACTCATCACTTCTTCATCATTTCCCCCTTCTGCTTCTTCGGAAAATCCTTCCTGTTCTTGAAAACTACTTTCAGCAGGTACTGTTTGTCTTCTTCCTTCGTTGTTAGGGCAGTATTGAATTTCTCGAGAGCGATCCCCTGTTCAGCCAAGTCATTCACCACAGCCAGGACAAGGACCCTAGCTAGGCCTGCTTGGTAGTGTGGGTCGCTTTCCCAAGACGAAGCAGGATTTTCGACGAAGGCGCCGTTGATCCTGAGTGTGGTGAAGAGATCCTTCATCCTCGAGGTAACGAAATCTTCTTTCCTTTGAAGGAGCCAAGGACGGTCTTCCCCTCCAGATGCTTCAACGCTTTCCTCGATGCTGGCTTGGTGAGGTTCTCTTGCATCCATTGTTTCTCTTCCTGAGGAACCCCTTGATCGAAGAATGCCAAGCCGACCAGCGTCTCGGAGAAGTACCAGAGGTGTCGTTTCATGGCCGCTTGCGCTTGCTTGGCGACGTCGACGATCACGGCATCTTCCTGCAGTATTTCCAGGTCTGGCAAGAACTCCAGATCCACATGTGGGGCCTGCTCTGCTCTCGTCGCATGACTCCAAGCCTTTGCATAGGCCAGGGCGACAAACAGGCAGATTTCTGTGACTCCTTTCAGCTCCTGCCCAGTCATCCTGAACTAGTCCTGAAGGAGGTACAGCTTCAATCCGTAAATGGCTTTCGCCATCCACTACGCATGGTGGTATGCTCCTGGCTTCCGCAGTGGTGACAAGTTCGGTCCTTGAGACCCTGAAGAGGTCCAGCGATGCTGCAGCTATCTGAATCAATAGCAGTGGTGATAAGAGATCAGTCGATGAAACCCCACTGCTCTTGGAATCTTTTGAAGATCCCAGTCTCCGGCCCAGAGGTGGGGCCCATCGAAGACTGGAAGACTTGGGCCAGGACGATTTCGTACATATGGTGCCTGCATGCTAGGTAAAGAAGTTGCTTCCCGAAACCCTCCTCAATCTTGACGCAGGCTCCCACATGAATCCCGGTGTTCAATGCCGTTGTGTCGAATGATAACCCCTTGATTCGTTCGGACAGGTTGTGTTCCCGCACAAGATCAATGCAGATGCGTGCCATCTCCGCTCCCGTGCCAGCTGGAACTTTTGGAACTCCAAGCAGCAGCTTCTGGCCATTCCCGGTGACCAGCACAGCAATCCAGTCCACAGATCCGTCACCTGTGATTTCAGGCAGCATTTTCCCGTCCCAGTGCAACACCAAGGGCTCCTCAGGACAGAATTCTCCCTCTTGATACGCCTCTGCTGCTTGCTTCCGAAGCGACTGGCGAGCATGATACATTGTGGAAGAGGAGATGGATACCTCATTCAAATCATGCCCCAAGGATTGCGCGACGACGGCGTAGGACATCGCTGCATCATGATAAGAAATGTTCATCCAGTCGTACGCGACAGCCACATCCTGAGTGATGAGGTTCCTCGACCGCTTCCTCGGAGAAGGACATGAAGCAGACGTGGAGGCTGCCAAGGAGGGATCATCTTCCGCAGATGGCGACACCGAGGATGAGGCGCTGTCTTCAAGAGTAGCAGCTTCTGTAACCGTCTTGGCCTGCTTGAATTCCTGGTGTCGTCTCTCCTCCTGCTGTTCCTCTCGACGCCTTTTCCTACTCTCCATTTGGGCCAGCTTCATGTCTGCTGATCCCATACTGCTCCTCTTGTAGAAGAGCTTGTCTTCCTTGTTTGTCATCATAGAAAGGGCATTGGAATGACCAATATCGAGGATTTCGTTCTTGAGTTCCGCCTTGAACATGTCCTCTGCAACACGACAGCTCTCCTCGGATCTGTTCCTGCTTTTCACCAACTTGTCGTAACGCTGGAGCAGAGCTTCCATTTTCCGAAGGGTGCTGTCCCGCCTCATAGTAGGGATCCTTGCTCTTTTCCAGAACACCATCACAGCATCCAAACAGAGGTTCAGACATTTTCTCTGTCCTAGGTTTTCCTGTTTTTGATGGAAGAAGCACTTTTGCAAGATTGCAACTTCATTGGCAGGCGGCTACCCAGGATCTCCTTATTCGGGTGTCCGATGAGCCAAACCTTTTTCTTGCTTTGAGTTGCCATGTTTATCTGCAATGAGGAAATATACAAATTAGAAAAGAGTACAAAAATACGCAATGGTAGACACAATGAGGACAAAATTCGACAACTGACACAAAGGACAGAGAGCAGTGCACCCTTCCATCAGGAAGCAAGGCAGTCGACTAACACTAGAACAGCTGAAATTAGAAATACCTAAGCAATTGAAGCGTCAAATCTCGGGACCCCTAAACGTGTTCTGATCTGGTTGAAACCTGTTCAGACAAGTTTCCTCAGCAAAAGGAACCAGGGGCATCAATGTGGATTGAACTTCCTTCCACTTCATCCATCAACCACACTGCCGTGAAACACCCTAATGTTCATACTTATATCTACTGTACCGTATTATCTTTCTTAGTTTAACCTATTGGCTCAGTCCAATCTTACACTCTGTATGGTTCGATATGTCCTTCAATCCAAATTCAAAGGAAATAATTAGTCCATGTGGTGTCTTGTGCATTTGGGTAAACCTCCATATAATGAGTTGTCTTCCATTAATAGCACAAAGTAACCCTTTTTTGTAGCTTGTAATAATGATTACATAGTTTAATGAAATATATTACTTATAGTATTATGTGTTTATAAATAGTCTCTGAAACTTAAAAGAAACTGGAAAATAAGAGGAATTTTTTTTTAAATTTTCACAGTACAGTGATCCCCCAACCTGCATGAGAATTTAATTCCTGAAAAAGCTCATGCAGCGCAAAATCATTCAGGTTGGAACTATCCCCCTATAATATAAATGGGATTAGAGGAATAAAGTTTAAAAAAAATCATGTATAAAGTAATTTTTACCTGAATAAAAGCTTTTAAATCATTGTACAATAAATTTATAATAGTAATATTGTATGTAAAATAATATATAACAAATAGTATAAATTGTAAAAACTTGTAAAAAAACAAATTTCTAAAACATCTCTACAAAAGTAATTTTTTAGTATTTACTACAATTTAAAAATTTTTTGCTGATCTATCTTTGAATCTTATAGCTCATGCAGATGAGAAAAGGGTAGTGATATGTCCTCATCCTAACCTTGAATCCATGCAGGTTGGGGGATCACTGTATTACTTATTGAAATATTAGTCATAAGAATTTGATTTAAAAGCTTTTAAATGTTTTTATTAGTTGGGCTGCCAGCTTAGGCCAAATTTACTTTTACTCAGATTACACTGTACAATTTCTTCAAACATTATAAGCCCCTATCAGTTCAACTCTGTTCCCCGTAGGTGGTGTCGGGAGGGTCATCTTCCCTACCAGACTGCAGGGTATCTAGTGCCCAAGGATTTGCACTTTCAAAAGAGTGATTTTCATCTCTTCAATAGATCTCTTCCACCTGCCAGTGAGGTGAGATTCTATTCGGCTTCTCTGGCAACCTTCCTCTCTGTCCAAGCTGTGCCACTAACTTCATTTGAACTAGTTACAAATAAGGTTGTTGAAGCTCTTAATTTACCGGGTTAGTTGATTTTATAATTCACTTCTATATTGGTTGTAAATGGGTGCATATTTGTTTCTGGTTTGAAGTTCAGCACAACAGCCACTCCACAAAGTAGAAGAGGGTTTTTTTAATTTATTAATTTTTATCTTGTGTATTCACTTATTTTCAAGTTTTATTTATTTACAGCATATTTTGTGTGTGTGTGTTTTACACACACACATATAAGTGGTATTTAGATTACAGAATTATTGGTAGGTGAAATTTTAAGGATTAATAGTAATTAATGTATGTTAATATAAATAATTTGATATCTTGTACTTATATTAGGCCTAATCTAGGGTTCTCAGATCTACTGTAATTCCCCCCAGTTTTTCATGAGTGATTACAGTACTTTTCAGAAAATCATAAATTATTTTGGTGTTGAGGTATAGGCCTATTTTATTTTTATCAAGTTCTGTGAATTAACTAAGTTTGATAGTGATTTTTTTAAATCTAAACAATCTGAAAATTTTAAATTCTCATAATGTAGCTTTTAGATTTTTCCTTATACTGTACATGATATAAATAGGCTTATGTAATGATAAGTTTTAATTATGCTATAATTTGTTTAATAATAGTACTTTGCAGCAAAAGTTGTGAAGTATCTTTATTAGGGCAAAGTAAGATTCAAGTCTCTTTAAAAAGAAAAGCCCACTACTGTATTGCTGGAACCTATATATATATATATATATATATGTGTGTGTGTGTGTGTGTGTGTGTGTGTGTGTGTGTGTGTGTGTGTGTGTGTGTGTGTGTGTGTGTGTGTGTTGGATAAATGTTCAGGATCAGCATGTGTTTGATCCCTTTGCAGCATCCTGCCTCATTTGAGGGAATTTTATGGTACTCATTTTCTAAGCTATGGAATTCATGGTACAAAAACGTTTGTCTGTAGCTCCTCTTAACTTTGACATTACTGTTTTATTTCTCATTAATTGTATATATTTCTGTCCTTAGTATGTGAACTGTCATTATATTATTAATATTTGTCATATGGACTATGGCTGCCAATAAACCTTTTCCTTTTCATATATTGTGTGTGTATATATATATAGAGGCGGGGCCACCAGCTTGACCTCCCTGTGAAGAGAGACCAACGCACGAAACAACATAAGGTTCATAAGGTAAGGTGTATATATATACTGATAAATAGATATGGCCAAAAGAGTTGAAATGCCTGTTCTTCTGGTTCTGTGAAGATGTAATAAACACTGAAAGGAATAAAGCATACTATATAGTAGTGTCCTAAGATTTATTGAACAAACATAATAATACGTGTGTGATAACTCTCCTTCCTCATCTTTTAGCATTCTTCAGTTCTTGCAGTGACCACCCTCATTTTGATGTGCTGCACAAATCTACTCTAGCATGAACTGAACCAAATGATCCCTTGTAAGGCCTGCCAAACTGTCTACAGGTTTAATTCTGGTTCATCCTGATTTCATGGCTGCCTTTTTCTTATTGCCTGACCCACAATCCTCCAGAGGTTTTCAGTTGGGTTAAGATCTAGCAAGTTTCCAGGCCATCCCACTTGAAGGATGATGTTATGAGCATTCAACCACTTCTTCACTGCTTTTGCTCAGTGACATGCTGCACTATCATCTTGAAGAAGAAATCTTCTTCTGGAAACTGAAGTCTTAATGATGGTATCAGCTGGTCTTGAAGGGTTTGGAGGGATAATTTCATGTTTATTGCTGTCCCTTTGGGTACAGTAAGTAGAGATCCTGTTCCTTGACAAGAAAAGCCTGGTGACTGGAGGGAAGCCAACATGACCCCTATCTTTAAGAAAGGGGGATCAAGAAAGTCGAGGGAACTATTGTCCCATTAGTCTCACTTCAGTTGTAGGTAAATTATTAGAGGGGATAATAGCGGATAGGATTGTTGACCATTTGGATTCCTACAAGCTGCTTGGAGACTCCCAACATGGGTTTAGATGGCATAGGTCGTGTCTCACCAACTTGCTCGAGTTTTTCCACATCATGTTCAGTGAGTATGATAAGAGTAGGGTGATTGATATACTTTATCTCAACTTTCATAAAGCATTTGATAAGGTACCTCACCACCGGCTAATGGCTAAAGTCTGCGCGTTGTGTATCGGCAGGGAAGTAGGTAGGTGGATTGAAAACTGGCTGAAGAATAGGTGGCAGAGGGTTGTAATTAAAGGGGCTAGTTCGGGTTGGGCCTCAGTCACTAGCAGGGTTCCTCAGGGTTCCGTTTTGGGGCCACTGTTGTTTATCATTTACATAAATGATATCGACGGTGGCATCGTCAGTCGGATCGCCAAATTCGCTGATGACACCAAGCTTGGGGCCAATGTTGGGACGCTCGAAGCGATCGAGCAACCGCGTGCGGACCTAGGTTGGATAGGAGAGTGGTTTGAAAAATGGCAAATGCCGTTTAACTTGGGTAAATGCCATTTAACTTGGGTAAATGCAAAGTGATGCACATTGGCTACGCCAATTCCAAGTTGGACTACTCGATGTTGGGGAGTAATATCAAGGCGACTGATTTGGAAAAGGACTTGGGTGTGCTAATTAGCAGTGACCTTAAGTTTACCAAACAGTGCATAGAGGTGGAAAAGAAAGCCCAGAAGCTGTTGGGTTATATCAGGAGGCAATTTCAGTTTTGGAACAAGGAGATTGTGCTCTCACTGTACAATTCCCTGGTTCAGCCACACCTGGAGTATGCTGTGCAGTTCTGGTTGCCTACCTTCAGGAAAGATATTGAGAGGCTGGAGCGAGTGCAGGTGAGGGCCACAAAGTTAATCCTTTCCGTTAGGCATATGGGCTACAATCGATGCTTACGCGCCCTGAACTTGTTTTTGCTGGAAACTTGGAGGCTGCACGGTCAACTGATCGAGGTTTTCAAGCTCTTATGCGGGTTCAACGATGTTGATTTTAGAAACATGTTTAGTTTAAATGATAACCCAACTCTCAACAATGGTTGGAAGTTGGATTTGAAACGGTTTAGGACTAGTGTGTGTGGGAATTACTTTACGTATAAGATCTGTGACACGTGGAACAGGTTACCTTCAGAAGTTGTGAACAGTTCCTCTGTGGATCAGTTCAAGAAAAGGTTAGACCAAATCTTGCACACTATTTGAGGGTGTAGAAAATTTTCCCTGGCACTGTTGTCATTGGTACCGTACCTCCTTGGTATGGGCTGCAAGGCCTTTTGAGGTACTTCTTTTCCTTGTAACTCCTTGTATCTCACTCACTCACTCACTCACTCACTCACTCACTCTCACTCACTCACTCACTCACTCACTCACTGAACTGAACTGAACATTTTTAACAACCAACCTCTACTTGTTTTTAGATGCTTCTGCTTGTATTGGTTTTGCCTCAGAATCTGTGCTACTTAGACTTAAGGTGTGTGATTGATTCTTTTTAGTGTGAGACTTTCATTTTAGTGTTTTTAAAAACTTGTGAATTTTTAGTTTGGGTTTTCCTTACATTATTTTGTATTTTATATTTGTCATTTATTATGGTTTTTAATACAGTCAACCCTCGTTATAACGGACTAATAGGGGGGAAAAGGTGTCCGTTGTAGCCGATTGTCCGATATAACCGATGGTACTGGTAACCTACGGTATACGTATACGATACGGTAATGGAGATACTATATACAGTACTGTGCACTGTCTGCTGAACACGATACATGATAAATGATACAGAAAATAATGAAATATAATAAAAATATAAAAGTTAGCTTGTCCTTGGCCTTACGAATGTCGGAAACAGTTTGCTTTTTCACGCCATACTCTGCGCACACCTTGGCCACCGAAGCACCCGCCTCTAACTTCTTGATTAATTCCAGCTTCTGGGTCACCGACAGGGTCACATGCTTCTTCTTTTCCTGGTTAACGTTGCCAGTGGTGTGTCCGGTTTATCCGATATCCGCTCTAACGGGGTCCGTTATAGCGAGGGTTGACTGTATTCTGTTTTTTAACTTTTTAGAATTTTTTGCCTGAAGATGAGCATAGTTTGTGCTTGAAATGTTGCATTGTACAAAATATAGTCCCTTTTCCAACATGATGGATGTTTCTTTCCTTCTTGTCTGTGGCTTTCTGCTTAAATTGAAATTGAAGCTTGCCAGAAGCGGCCTTCACCATATATATATATATATATATATATATATATATATATATATATATATATATGCACTAAAATCACAAAATAACACGTGATCTTATTAATAAGCAAACAACCACAGGGAAAAGGAAACACAAAGTCCGAGCGCTTTCGGGATATATTCACATTATCAAGGAGGAACAGAAAATAGACAGAGATTACAAAGTAAATGAGTTAAATACTAGACAAGCAAAAAATTCACAATCGGCACCTCAAATTAAAGGCCTTAAAGCCCTCTAAAGATTTTTTCAATTGATAACATAATCTGTAGGCTGCTAAATTACTAAATATGTGTGTAAAAAAAAAAAAAAAAAAAAAAAACAGAGAACAAAAATTATTATAATGGTTATTAACACTAATATTTAATTAAAGCAGGCAATTAATTGGCAAGAATTTAATGAAAAACAAATAGATAACGTAGATAACAAATAGATAACATAATCTGTAGGCTGCTAAATTACTAAATATAAAAAGACTATATAGATGAAATTAGACAAAACACCAGTACAGAAAACAAAAATTATTATAATGGTTATTAACACTAATATTTAATTAAAGCAGGAAATTAAATGGCCAGAAATTAATGAAAACAAAGGGAATGGTGCCATCGTCTTACAGAATATTACAAAATTTTTTTTTTTTTTTACAAACAGTCTGGAAAAGTTGTTTTCCCAAAAGCAACCCAGTTGAAAAGTCCAATAAACCCCCCAGCAACCAAAGATTATACACGAAAGAAATATTACAATTAAAATAGACACACAAGAATGTTAACAGTTCTTACAATAATATTTATTTATTTAACCAGGGCAAACCATTAAGGGGGCAAGAATGCAGTCAAGAAAACAATAATGTGTTCAATAATGAATATTTTAGGTAGAAATTTGGTATGGCAATGGGAAACCCTCTCTCCCCCATTTTGAGTAACTTATATATGGAGTTTTTTGAAAGTAAGTTATTAAGGAAGATTCTACCAAATTATGTTCCATGGTTTAGATATGTAGATGATGTTCTTTGTCTTTGGCCAGTGACTTTAAATCTCAATGAATTCTTACCCAAACTTAATAATTTAACTCCCTCTATCAATTTTACAGTTGAAATAGAAAAAGATTCTTCGATCCCTTTTTTAGATGTTTTAATATATAGGTCTGGAAAAAAGTTTAAGTACAATATTTACAGAAAACCCACTAATAATTGTTCCTATATACATTATTATTCTGATCACCACATTAATGTAAAACGATCCGTTCTTTCTACTTTGTTCCTAAGAGGTCTACGAATTTGTAGCCCAGAGTTCATTGACGACGAAATTAGTAAAATATACAAAATTGCTTTTGATTTAAAATACCCAAAGAACTGCATAGATAAGTCCTTAAAAATGGCAAAGAAAACCTTCTACGAAGTAAAGGATAAGATTCCTTATAACACAAAAAATGTTTTAGTGTTACCATTCAGAGAAAATTTCCTTGATCTGCCGAATCTGCTGAGGACTTTTAACGTAAATATTGCGTTAAAAAATTTAGATGTAATTAAGAATTCATTGATTAAAAACTCCCCGTTAAGTGAACATGGTTGTGTATATAAAATCCCTTGCACAATATGTAATAAATTTTACATTGGCCAAACTGGTAAGACCCTTGAGTTATGTATTAAACAGCATCAATACAGTATAAGAAGTGGCCAGGAATCTAACGCCATTTTCATTCACGTAAGAGATACTAATCATCCCATTGATTGGAAAAATGCTTCCAAATTAAGGTTTAGTAAATCTATTGTTAGCAGAAATATACTGGAATCAAGTGTGATCAAGAATAATGCGGATTTGGTCCTTAATATTAGTCCTGGGTTGTATAAATTAGATTCGTGCATTGTCAGAAAGCTGGCGAAGGGCCTACTGTTTTCTTGACTGCATTCTTGCCCCCTTAATGGTTTGCCCTGGTTAAATAAATAAAATATTATTGTAAGAACTGTTAACATTCTTATGTGTCTATTTTAATTGTAATATTTCTTTCGTGTATAATCTTTGGTTGCTGGGGGGTTTATTGGACTTTTCAATTGGGTTGCTTTTGGGAAAACAACTTTTCCAGACTTTGTAAAAAAAAAAAAATTTGTAATATTCTGTAAGGCGATGGCACCATTCCCTTTGTTTTCATTAATTTCTGGCCATTTAATTTCCTGCTTTAATTAAATATTAGTGTTAATAACCATTATAATAATTTTTGTTTTCTGTACTGGTGTTTTGTCTAATTTCATCTATGTAGTCATTTTATATTTAGTAATTTAGCAGCCTACAGATTATGTTATCTATTTGTTATCTACGTTATCTATTTGTTTTTCATTAAATTCTTGCCAATTAATTGCCTGCTTTAATTAAATATTAGTGTTAATAACCATTATAATAATTTTTTTTTTTTTTTTTTTTTTTTCATCTATATACATATTTAGTAATTTAGCAGCCTACAGATTATGTTATCAATTGAAAAAATCTTTAGAGGGTTTTAAGGCCTTTAATTTGAGGTGCCGATTGTGAATTTTTTGCTTGTCTATTTAACTCATTTACTTTGTAATCTCTCTCTATTTTCTGTTCCTCCTTGATAATGTGAATATATCATGAAAGCGCTCGGACTTTGTGTTTCCTTTTCCCTGTGATTGTTTGCTTATATATATATATATATATATATATTGGTTGGTGTTACTCAGGCAAACTTTACATCATCGAAGCTACCATCTTGCTGACAAGTATTGGTTGTTATATTCCATTTCCACAATCAGCAAAAATTGACTCTTAAAGATAGTGTGTCCAAGACAGCTGATCTCTTGCTTCCAATTTGGATGAAAGCTCAAGTGCCTACAAAAGCTGCTAAACATGTTGTCAAACACATCAACAAGCTCCATACTGAGTGGCAAGTGCTCAAGAAGAATATCAACTGAAAGTCTGCCATGAACCTTGCCAACCAGGCAACATTTCAAGATGGGTTAGACAACCTCTTCGACATCGCCCACCAGGATGCCATGCAGCTGATGAAAATTGAAGAGGACAGACAATTCCTGGAAGCTCAACAGGAGACACAACAGAGGGGCATCATGACTGGAGTCTATAGAAAACTCAATCTGCAAGAAGGAGAGTGGAAGCTTCAAAGCGGCTTCATCAAGTGCTGCTGCAACTAACATTGCTGTTTTTGAGTTGTCTTCATCAAGCAACTCATCAGGAGTGGAGGAAGAGCTTGCACCATCAGAAATGCATGCTCCTAAACGAGCTTGACTTTGTGGAACTGTAAGTGTGGTGACACCTGAAGTGGCAGCTGCACTAGATTGGACTAATGTGACTGACTGGCAAGCAGTGCATATATTTTCAGCATTAGCATCCATGAGCCAATTCAATCATGAAGTAGAAGACCTGATGATCAGCTGAAGCACTATCCACAAAGAATGGATGGAACATCAGAAGAAGTTTGCTCATGAGATGAAGGAAGGCTTCACCTCAGCAGTTCCCCAGATCTTGCATTGGGACAGCAAAATCATGGAGGATTACTCTGGTCTTAGTCAGGACAAAGCGGACTATCTCCCGATTCTTGTACCTGGACAAGATGTGGTGAAGTTGCTGACAGTTCCAAAACTTCAATCAGGAAAGTCGGAAGTAATTGGGAGTGCCATCGTGGAGACAGTAAATGAGTGGGGACTGAGGGAATGAGTGAAGGGGCTGTGCTTTGACACCACCATGTCCAACACTGGGACTTGGGAGGAATTTATTGAACTTGGCATGTTGACATCACATCTCGGAGATACTCCTAGAGACAGTCTTCAGCCTTCATGATGTCTCCAGCTCCAAATCTCCAAATATTTAGCTCTTCAGTCAGTTCTAGGGCTACTGGTCTTACCTCAATAAGACAGCATACTCCTCAGCAGTGGATGAAGAAGACCTAATCCCTGTGATAAATGGATATAAGACTGAGGTCATTGCATTTGCTGTTGACCAGTTGTCCAAATTTCAGCCATGGGATGACTACCATGAGCTCCTTGAGCTGACAATTATCTTCCTTGGAGAAGTCCCCATAGGGGATCCATTTCCGATATCCAGGAGCAATACATTGAGCTTGTTGGATGGCTCAAGATGTGGCTCTTCCATCTTCAGTAGAAGCTCTGAGAAACTATCTGAATCTTCTCCATGCACTAGCTATGCTGATAAAGATATACCTAAGGCTGTCAGTGCAGCATTCAGCTGCCATCTTTGGTACTATCAGAAACATTGGTAGGCTTTGGTTTCTTCAATGACAGTGTTGCAGCAGAGAAGAGGCAGATGGTAAATGCCCTGAAAAACAAAATTGGGTCTGAGGACCCCCTAAATGGATCTTTCCAGTTAGCCAGGCATGTGGAAAAGAATTACATGATTTTGTCACCATGTCAACTTGAAGTTTTTTGAAATACTTAACTGCCTCAAGATTTCTCAGAGGATCTAACACTTTGGCCAGTTCATGAATCATACAGGAGGAGCCAGGTACTGTCCAGTTGGTGAAAGTGATCAATGACCTTGCAGAATGTGATGATGTACTCATCCAGGAGTTCAATGCATCTCTCTCGTGCAGCGAAGAGCAGAAGCAGTCCCTTCTAAAAGTCATTGAAGATCACTGGAAGGTCTTCTTGTCACCACTGAAGAAGTCTGCCATCATGTGAACCAAGCAACAATGATTATCTGGCATTTATCTAATAATATGTCATGTAAATTGTCAATGGAGAAATTCCAATATTTTGTTTTTGTACAATATACAAATTATTTTTTTAATAAAATATCCCTCCCAACACGGATGGTTGTGGACCACAGTTATTAGCAGGGATGGGGCTAATGACCTGTTGTGTGAAAGGAACACTTATTACAATGTTTTAATAATTTAATTTGTAAAAATGGACAGCATGCTTTTCACATAATGGCTCCATTTTTTTTAAATGTGTCCCAATAGCAATAAAATGGATGGAAGTCTTATCAAAAAAAACAAAATAGCTTTGAGCAAGTCCTAACTATATCCTGATCTCAAAACATTTTTTAGTGTATAATTTTTTAAGCTAGTGCCACCAAAATGCTGAGTTGGCATAACAGATATTCTCACACCAAATTTATAAAACCACCCTAGTGTGTGTGTGTGTATGTGTGTGTGATTCACTTTTCATAAACTTCTGCAACATTCATAGCCTTTTCTCAAATTTTCAATTATTGAACACCACCTCTCCTCCTCTAAACCTCCTCATCTTTTCCTCACTGAAACGCAGGTCTCTGGGATGACTGACAGCATCCCATTTTCTGTACCCTCTTGCTTTCACATACAGCCGTACTTGACTGGGTGGAATCAAAGGCTTTTCATCTCATCAATTCCCCTTCTCTTACTGATTGTCTTCAATCTCTCTCTCTCTTCATTGTAATGTTGCCTCACTCTTTCTTTACTATCGCTATTATAATGGACATTGCTCTTCTGAACTCTCAGACTGCATGCCTCCTCCTTTAAGGAGAGCATGCAGTACCAGACTTCCTACACTTTCTCATTCCTTTTCTGTTCAACTATCTAATGCAAAGGTTAATTGGTATTTTCAGTCTTTCATCTACTCAACTGGTCAACTCTGCAACAGTTCCTCATTCCATCTTTCCTCCTCTCGATGACCTCTCATCTTTCAAATGCAGTGTCCAGGCATCTCAAGAACCCCAAACCTTGATTTTGGCTCTCTTCTTCTTCTATGGGAGGGGCACTTTTGTGGGCTTTTGCCCTTGGCCTCTCCTGCAACAGTTGCTCCAGATATCAGGACATTGCAAGAATGCATTACGGATGCAATTGCAACAGTTAACCCACAAATGTTGGAAAATGTGTGGCGTGAGTGTGAATACCATTTAGACATTTTACGTGTCACTAGGGGTGCACATGTGAAGCTTATTAAGTTCATTAACTATGTATCAAAACTTTGTATGTTTATCTACTTATGATTAAAACTGTTTGAATACGAGTGTTTATTTAAAAGTTATAGCATGCTTTAATCAGGGTAATCATTTATGGACACCCTATATATTTATATATATATATATATATATATATTAAAATTTGGGATGGTCCTGGATGTTCTTCCGACTAAAGTTTTTTTTTGCGGGCTTGCCTGATGACAAAGCATTCTCCATTAACCACTTTCTGACTATACTCCTGCTTGCACTCCTCCTCCCTGCCAATTCCTCTGCAGGTGCACAGGTTGTCCTTTTACACAGACTAACAGCAATCTTGGCATTCTGAGCTGACTCTTGGCCATCCTGACTGTGCTCTTACTTCATAACTACTACTATTCTGCCACCTTAAGATGATCCTGCAGATGGTGCCATAACTGGTGTAACCTGGTAGCAATTGAACTGCTGCTCAGGCTCTCCTGATGAAAGGTAATGATAGCTGACTGAGTTTCTGGTGATGTCTGGGGGCCCATTTTGATAATTTCAAGAAAAAGATTAATTCATCAGTTTGCTCCTTTAAACTATCCTTTGAAACTTAAATTGAGGCAAAACTTGGGCTTACATTAATTTCATAAGCTATCAGTTAATAGGATTAGTTTTGTGTATCACAGATTATCAAAAACTGGAATGGCAGACATGATTCACTGGATAAGGAGCCCTGAAGCTTTGCTGAAAAACAGAATTCTTACACAGTCCTCATGCAGTTCAGGCACATGATCACCTTCACAAACCTATTCCATGAATACAACTACATAACCAAATGTTTGGACTGGGGAATGGAAGTACTGGATGAGAAACCTATTATTGCCTTAGAATTTTTGAAGATCTAATGGAAATAGCTGCAAATGAATTTATCATAAATGAAGGAGGAGGAAACTGTGGACACCAATTAACCAGGGAAGTACTCCAGGAGGGATGTTAGACAGAAGATAAGGAGTGCTTGAACTCTTGTTTCTCCTGTCACTGTCCTCCTCTAGCTGATCTTTTTCCATGTCTCATCTACCCTGTGAGCAGTCAAGCATGCTCTCAAGCACATACTTCTCTCCCTATTCCTCACTACATATACATGCATCTTACTACATAATTTTTTCAAAATTTAAAAAAAAAAAAAATTGCATCAACTTCAAGAGCCTCAGAGTCCCCTGGGGAGGGGACCATCAATGTCCCCACTTATGGCTCCCTCACTGCCAATACTGGGAATACAGACCTGGGCAGCAGGGCTGGATCTGCTACCACCCATTCAAGAAGTTCTGGGCCTCTGTCTGGTTCACTTTTCTTAACTTATGCAACATTTGTGGCCTTTTCTCAAATTTTCAATTTGTTGAACACCTCTCCTCCTCTAAACCTCATCGTCTTTTCCTCACTGAAACTCAGGTGTCTGAGATGACTAACAGCAACCCCTTTTCTGTACCCTCTTACTTTTTGTATACTTGATTTCACTTCAAAGGTGGATGTTGTGTATATGTACGGGACTCCAATAAACCTTAGGCCCCCCCCCCCCCCTGCCCATGGCCTAAACCATTAGAGGTACAGTAAAACTAAACATACCTTACAAAAGAGAATTTAATCCTGCATTTAATGAGAAACAATTAAAACTTGGTGTTTCCGCCATTGGCTTCCAAGACAGCCTGAATTTGCTTTGGGTAGCTTGCCAAAAGTGATGTGAATAGATCTTGATCGTTACGCAAATTTACTAAAACAGTTTCAATGTGTTGCATCATTGTATCCTTCGAAAATCGATTTGCTGCAGGTTCTTGAAACAAGAGACATTCAACCTTGTCCTTTATAACTGATCCAATTTATAACTGATCCAATGTGTTCACAGACATTCAGGTCAGGAGAATTTCCTGGCCATTCTTCATTTCCAAAGAAATCGATCTCATGGTTCCGCAACAACTGTTGAGTGGCTAATGCCTTAAAGCAGGGGGCCTTATCATGCAGAAGGGTGACCTGATCGACAAAGCTGGGCATTTGCGTTTTTTTTGCGGTACTGCGGTACTACCGCACTACCAAACCGATACCGCATAACGCAGTACCGCAAAGGATCGCTGAAAGTACAGCCTGTACTTTCAGCGATCCTTTGCGGTACTGCGTTATGCGGTACCGGTTTGGTAGTGCGGTAGTACCGCAGTACCGCAGTACCGCAAAAAAACCGCAAGTGCCCAGCTCTGCTGATCGACATCCATAACATTGTTTGGGTTTCTTAGAAAAGGAATGACATGCTGGGATAGAATAATATCACGAAAATACTGTCCATCCCAACTCTGACTGTTTGGCTTCAGCACCCACATGAGCTTCTTTGCAGTGAACAAAACAAACACACCAACACAGTCTAGACTTTTTAATAATTCGCGATAATGTTCATTGTCATTGATTTCATCTGGTGTTGCGGCCCACACTCGATCATTTTGGTAGTTAGGCCGACGTGTTACGTAAACAAAAAATTCATCGGAGACAGCTAAATGCAGGAAATCATCCACATCCCAATCTTCAAGATAATGGGTAAACCACATTCTGTCATCGATGTTAAGTTGAGTTTTTCTTGGCTTTGGAAGTTCATGCCAAGGCTTTAAACCTTGCCTATGATGGTACAGTCAAATGATCTCACCACTAACGATCTTTCCTCTCAACACTTCAATCTCTAGAAAGTTTAGCACAGCTGTTTTTCCGCTTACGCATACTGCTTTCAATGATGTCCTTTGTTTCCTGAGAGTGTGACAAATTTGGGTGCCCAGATTTGGTTGTATCCATTTCACATCCAAAGTTTTATTCCAATTTCTTTTGACGAAGTCCTCACTTCTTCGCAACTTTTTGGCAACCCATGAACGTGTTATAAAGGTGGCTCCAGCATCACGAGATTCCCGAAATGTTATTGCTCGTATGCGATCTATCACACATTGCCACTCCGAATCACCAATTAATTGAGAAGCCATTATATTATCACTATCAGCAAGAGTGATTTTAATACCTGCAATAAATAAAGAATTTTATATATTTTTATAATCACTAAAAACTATTTTGATATAAGTAAACATGTAAGCTGCAAATGGGGGGGCTAAGGTTTTTTGGAACCCCTTACACAATGACCTAACTTGTTCTCAGATTCCTGAATTTGAATCTTCCAAATTCTATACCCTCTGGCTATGGCTTACATGCCACTCTCAAAGTAAATACATCTGCGCTGTTTACCTTTCCCCTAATTCTACTGATTATCCGACTCTCCCTTTGCTGAAATCTCCATTTTAGGAGATTTCAGTGTTCACCACCAACTTTGGCTTTCCTCCCATTTCACTAACATCCCTGGTGAACTAGCTTACATCTTTTCTATCATAAATGACCTAGAGCAGATTGTACAGGTATCCCTTGTTTAATGATCATTCACTTAACAATCACTCGTTTTAGCAACCTATTTTTGTTAACACCTTTTTGTCAGCCAGACTCTGTACTCACTCGTCAGCCAGACTCTGTACTCACTCGTCAGCCAGACTCTGTACTCACTCGTCAGCCAGACTCTGTACTCACTCGTCAGCCAGACTCTGTACTCACTCGTCAGCCAGACTCTGTACTCACTCGACTCGTCAGCCAGACTCTGTACTCACTCGTCAGCCAGACTCTGTACTCACTCGTCAGCCAGACTCTGTACTCACTCGTCAGCCAGACTCTGTACTCACTCGTCAGCCAGACTCTGTACTCACTCGTCAGCCAGACTCTGTACTCACTCGTCGGCCAGACTCTGTACTCACTCGTCGGCCAGACTCTGTACTCACTCGTCGGCCAGACTCTGTACTCACTCGTCGGCCAGACTCTGTACTCACTCGTCGGCCAGACTCTGTACTCACTCGTCGGCCAGACTCTGTACTCACTCGTCGGCCAGACTCTGTACTCACTCGTCGGCCAGACTCTGTACTCACTCGTCGGCCAGACTCTGTACTCACTCGTCGGCCAGACTCTGTACTCACTCGTCGGCCAGACTCTGTACTCACTCGTCGGCCAGACTCTGTACTCACTCGTCGGCCAGACTCTGTACTCACTCGTCGGCCAGACTCTGTACTCACTCGTCGGCCAGACTCTGTACTCACTCGTCGGCCAGACTCTGTACTCACTCGTCGGCCAGACTCTGTACTCACTCGTCGGCCAGACTCTGTACTCACTCGTCGGCCAGACTCTGTACTCACTCGCCGGCCAGACTCTGTACTCACTCGTCGGCCAGACTCTGTACTCACTCGTCGGCCAGACTCTGTACTCACTCGCCGGCCAGACTCTGTACTCACTCGCCGGCCAGACTCTGTACTCACTCGCCGGCCAGACTCTGTACTCACTCGCCGGCCAGACTCTGTACTCACTCGCCGGCCAGACTCTGTACTCACTCGTCGGCCAGACTCTGTACTGAACAGATGCATTTCCCGAGCTCTGATATTGCATCTACTTTTGCATATTGCTGAGAATTTTATTTTTGGAAAGTTTTAAATTTTATATACTTGTTTATATTCACATTGTTATAGTTAAGTAATTGAATATTAGTGGTTTTTAGCGATTTAGAAGTTTTCATAGCGTGCTGGCTTAATTTAACTTAAACTTGTGATGGCTTAAACTAATTTTTAACTGTGCGATGCCGAGGCAGAAAGCGTCGTGTGTTAAGTGTAGGGTAAACCGATGGTATTCGGAATTTAAAGATTATAATGGCGGTCCTATGGCGATTACCGAGAGATCAGTTTGTTTGTTTTGCGAGTTAATGGAGTAAATAATTGACATAAAACGCATTGTATGTGAGGCAATGGAGAGACTTGCAACGCTTGATGAGGGCAGGGGTAGGGCTACAGTTGATGGAAGCCGAACCAATACTAACGTTGATGTTAGTAATTTGAAGGGTGAGATGCGTAACCTAGTTTCTAGTTTCGGTAGCTTGTCGGGAAGGTTGGATAGAGTTGAGGAAGGGGTTAAAGTTAGTCTGAGATTAGTAGATGAGGAGGGATTTAGAGAAGTTAAGGGTGGAGCTAGGCTGCGTACGTTAGTTAGGTGATAGGAATCCCCCCACCCCTATCGAGGTTTCGAACCCTTTCACCCATTTGGAAAGGGACGTGAATGAGGGGGAAACTATTTTAATTGGGGACTCTTTAGTGCGCCACATGGACAACGAGTTTGTTGAATGGCATCCAACCAAGAGGAGGAGGGTCTGTCTCCCAGGGGCCAGGGTTGACAGTTATAGACGAAGTGGATAGGATTGATGTTGCCTCCCGTCACTCAATGTTGGTGACGATGGTAGGAGGCAACGACTTGTATAGGCCCGATACGAGAGTGCCTGACCTTTTGGAGAGATATAGGGGGTTAATTAGGTCCATGAAGGCGAAGTCAGATAGGTCTTTAGTTCTAGGTATTGCCCCTAGGCACGGGTTGGGTCTTAAGATTACGTAAAAAACAATATTTTTGAATAATAAATTAGAGGAGATTTGTGCTGAGGAAAATGTACCCTTCGTAAAGCTGTGGTCTGAATTCAGTGATCCTAGCCTTTTTATAAAAGATGGGGGTGCATTTTAATGAAATAGGTAATGCTAGGCTAGGTAGGTTAATAGACTGAAAACGTGCAAAAGCTGTATAGGTTGAAGCCTTCTTTAAACGTTGTGGGTCCGGGGAATGCGGGTCCAACATGAAAAATAGTTTAAAACGCTGGCCCATGGTAAAAAATAACTTAAACATCTTTTATTGTAATGCGCGTAGTATTAGAAATAAATTAAATGAGTTTAAGGTGATAATTTATTCTGGCAACTACGATATAGTTGCTATCACTAAAACTTGGTTAAATACCGTGACTCAGGACTTGTTGGGGGAACTTGATATACTGCGTTTTAAACTCTTTACTAATGATAGGTTACATATGTTTGGTGGAGATGTTTTGCTGTACATTCGTAATTCCCTTAGGGCTATCGAAGTTGTTGGATTTTCCGGCAGCAATTACTGCAATATGTGTTGAAGTTAGGCTGCATAGTATTAGTTTTAATTTTGTTGTTGTTTATAGACCTCCTGTTCAACCCCTCGATACAGATACTAGATTTTACTCACTTCTTGGTAACTTTATTGACAATTGGAATAGTATAATTGTCAGAGACTTTAACTTCCCTAATGTTAATTATGAGACTTTTACTGGTAATGAGGAGGGTTTGAGATTGATTGAGTTTATGGAAGATAACTTTTTATGACAGATGGTTACTGAACTAACGTGTGGTGATAATATTTTAGATTTGGTGATGATGAACGGCGAGAATATAGTTGAAGGTTTAGAAGTAGGCGAGAGTTTAGGATGTAGTGATTATCAAATTCTTAGGTTTAAGTTATTGATAGAAAACACTAAGGATAGTAATGTAATAGAAGTCCCTGATTTTTGTATGGTTAATTTTGATAGTTTTGCAGATAGGAAGAGAGTAGTGGACTGGGATAACTTATTTATGGGTAATGACACAAATTTGCATTGGGTGGTGTTTAAAGAAAGTTTTAGGAATATTGAAAGGGAGTTTATTCCTCATAGGCCCAAGTGCGCTAGAAATCATGTTAGGCCCAAGTGGTGGACTAGGGAAGTAGGCGAGTTCATAAACGAGTGTAATAGAGCAAATAGACTTAATAAGCTAATGGCACGGCAGCTAACTTTAATAGATATATCGAGCTTAGACGTCAGGTTAAAAGATCAGTTTGGAATGCTGAGCGTAATTTAGAGATACTTATAGCTGCGGATAGTAAACATAATCCAAAAAAGTTTTTTGAATACTTCAATAATCGTAAGCCGATAAAAGATAACAGGCCCTCTAGTGGATATTAATGGCACTTTGGCTCCTGACGCTCAGGTGATGGGGGGGGTATTTTCAATAACTTTTTTGCGACAGTTTTTACCATAGAAGACGTAAATAATGTCCCAGACGTGGCTGATATTGTTCCATTTAGTAGCGAGACTATTTTGGATGAAATAACTGTTTACGAGGGTGAGATTGCACATTATATCGATAGGCTAAAAGTTAGCAAGGCTCCAGGCACTGATGCTTTTTATCCCAGACATTTGAAAGACATTATCATAGGCACCTTAACGAAGATTTTTAATAAGTTACTTGAAACGGGGGATTATTCCTGAAGACTTCAGATTAGCTAATGTCACGCCCATTTTTAAAAAAGGTGACCGCACAGTAGCTAGCAATTATAGGCCCATTAGCTTAACATCAATTGTTGGTAAGCTTTTGGAATCCGTAGTTAGGGATTGTATCATCGATCACTTAGATCATTGGGTGTGAGAGAGAGATTGGGTAGGCCAAGGCCTGTAGGCCTAAGTTCTTTAGGTATGGCTGTTGATAAAACTCGTATGAGAAATTATTTCCTTCCTCTTGAAGAAATTCAGAGACTGTCCTACTATTTTAGAAAGTAGAGATTTGATTAATAGTAGTCAGCATGGGTTAATTGTGAAGGTAAAGCGCATGGTATACGCGGTGAGGTAGCTAACTGGTTAGAGGAATGGCTTCATGCTAGGAGACAGAGGGTCGTTGTTAATGGTAGTGAATAGGGGTGGTTAGATGTAGGTAGCAGTGTCCCACAGGGTTCAGTTTTAGGCCCATTGCTATTTGTAATTTACATTAACGACATAGATGTAGGATTGACTAGTAACGTGTCAAAATTCGTGGATGATACTAAAATAGGCGGTAAGGTTGTTAATGAGGGTGATATAAATAGGCTCCAAGACGATGTAAATAGGATTATGGAGTGGACGGATAAGTGGCAGATGCAATTTAACGTAGACAAATGTAAAGTTTTGCATGTAGGTTCTCGTAACAATAATTACACGTACACGATGGATGATAGAGAGTTAGCGAGCGTTGATGAGGAAGTAGATTTAGGCGTACGCGTATCTAAGGATTTAAAAGTTAGGAGCCAGTTCCTGGAGTCTTGTGCAAAAGCTAATAGGATGTTAGGCTTCATAGCGCGTAATTTCGAATTTAAATCGAAGGATATTATATTGCCCCTTTACAAGTCCCTAGTCAGGCCTCATTTAGAATATGCTGTTCAGTTTTGGTGTCTGTATTTGCGTGAGGATATTGATAGGTTAGAAAGGGTTCAGCATCGTGCCACGAAACTAATTCCGTCATTGTGCAACATCCTTATGAAGATAGGATTAAAGAGTTAGACCTGTATTCACTCGAAACTAGGAGATTGAGGGGGAGCTTATTGAAGTTTTCAAAATTGTTAGGTAATAACATTGATAACGTAAATTTTGACATTGTTCACTTTCGATAATAGTAATACTCGTAATAATGGATTTAAGTTGTGTGGTAGACATTTCATTACTAATATCGCTAAAAACTTCGTTATGTTTAAAGTAATTGATAAATGGAATAATCTCCCCGCACCCATCGTGAACTCTACTAGCGTTAATATGTTTAAGAACCGTCTAGATAGGCATTTTAAAAATATTAACGTTGTTTAAAATAAAAAAAATAATTAGAACAGGAGCTCTGGTGGTGGTGGTTGAGGATGAGTCTGTTGATGATTAATGCCAGTGTGTGATGCCAGCAATAAAATTATAAAAAAAAAAATAGACTAACACGAACGTAGGTGTAGGTTGTAGCATAAATTAACCCACTTTTTATTTAACTTTACATACTTTTTTTTTTTTCTTATCCTCTCCTTACTTTGCATGTCTGTAAAGTTCTCTCTTTTCTTGCATGTCTGTAGTTTGCATGGTGTGACTGAGAGTTAAGACTGTGTTTGCATGGTTTGTAAGTGTTCTTATTTTACTTCTTTTCATCTTTCACCCCTTTCCTATTCTCTCCGACTCTTTTTCTGACTTGTCAGCAGTGGCTGGTGGATGATGATGGTGTCTTTTTTTTTCTCTTTTTCTGAATGAATGTTAACCCATGAGTGATAGGTGTTGCTACTTACTTAACCCTTTGCCTGTCCCGTGCATCACATGTGATACATGCATCACATATGATACACAGAGCGCATCATAAATAATATTTAGTGTGATACATTCTATGATCACATATTACCCACCAACTAAACCAAATAAACCTCCTATAACCAAAAGTCTGAAAACAAGCATGGACGTTTGGACCAAACTTATGAAAATGCTTTGGACAGGCAAAGGGTTAACCCCTTATTTTCTTCTCTTAACCCCCTACTCTTTCCTTTCTCTTGGGCTAACCTTAGAGTGGATCTTAGGGTTTTTGTTAGCCTTAGCTTCTGTAGATCTGTAGATCTTTTCTATCATAAATGACCTAGAGCAGATTGTACAGGTATCCCTTGTTTAATGATCATTCACTTAACAATCACTCGCTTTAGCAACCTATTTTTTTTAACAACTTTTCTCATACAATGATTGGCCAAAATTCAGTTTAGCAATTGCTACGATGGACAAAGTTTGGTTTCTGGTACGCCATGGGTGCATCTCTAACTTCACTTATCTTATCAAAACAGCCACCATGTGCAGAAACAGATTTATCCTCCTCTGCACAACTTGCCAACCTGTGCACCCCTAAGCAACCACCCCCTTGCACTTCCTTCTTGCCCCACCAGTGTTTTGAGTCACTCGTGCTTCTGCATCACTCTGTGGCATTGTGTAAGATTGCACATGATCATGATCCTTGTGTTATTTGCTGTCTTTGTGAAGTGCAAAGCAACATTGTGCACACTGTTTGGTGCTAATTTGGGCTGTGTTAAGTGACTGTGAACATTGAAAATGATGGGTAAGCATATGGCTGCTTCCCCTGCATCATTGGGTAAGGCTAAGCTCTTGTGTGAGTTCTTGACTTTGGAGGTTAAGCTAGACATTTTTAAGCACCATGAGATTGGTGAAGGGGTGAACTCCATCATGAGAGTGCTTAGCCTAGCCCAGTTGACCATCTAAAACCATCATCAAGAAGGCTCCCAAGTTGAAAGTCTTGGCACAAAATGTAACTTGCAGCAGCACCATGAGGATAACTAGGGCATGTGATCCAGTGATGGAGAACATAGAGAAGCTACTCCAGTTCTGGATCGAGGATCAAACTCACTGCTGTGTGTCTGTCTCTACCATCCACCATAGGAACATATCCCCTATTAATCCATGTAAATAACATCTTTGTTTAGCGATCAGTTTTTCAAGAACATAACCCAATCATTAAACGAGGGATACCTGTACACCACTCTACTTGTATCCCTGATCACCTTGGAAATAGGCCCAACATTCTGGATTTATGTCTTGCCTCTCATCCTTCTTACTCTGTGAAACTTTTCCTCTGTTGGGCTTCTCTGACCACAATCTTATATCTGTTTCCTGTCCTATTGCTCCAATTCAGCCTTTGGATCCTGCCAAGAGAAGGAGCCTTTGGCACTCAGGTGCCACTGATTGGGAGGCCCTTAGACAGTACTTCTGTGATTTCCCATTGAATGATTTCTGTGTCTGGGGCCCTTCCGAGTGTACTGAGTGCATCACAGAGGTGATTCTCTTAAGTATGGTGATGTACATTTCATATTCTGTTCCTACTACAGTACTAATGCAAAAAAACCCTTGGTTTAACTTTACTTGTTCTAATACTATCTACAACAGAGAGGAGTCTTTCAGAAGGTACCATCATCATCCAACTCTTGATTCTCACTCAGCTTATATTTCTCTCTGGAATCATGCAAAATCTGTTTCTTCAACTTGCTAAAAATTCCTTTATCCAACAAGAATGTGAAAACATATCCAATTCTAATTCTTCTCACCCTTTCTGCCATCAAGCTAAGAATCTCTTCAACAACTTTACTTCCTCTTCTTTCCCTCCTCTTTTCCATTCTAACAGCTCAGTTGCCATCTCTTCTCCTGACAAAGCTGAACTCTTTACTCAAACTTTCGTTTACAACTCAACCCTGAATGATTCTGGTGCTGTTCCTCCATCTCCTCCTCCCTCTGACCTTATTATGTTGAAAATTAGACTCTTCTGAAGATGTTTCTTCTGCCTGATCTGGGCTCAACTTGGGGTAAGTGTATAGTCCTGATGGTGTTCCTCATTTTGTTCTTAAGAACTGTTTCTGTGCTGACACCCTGCCTGGAAGTTTGGTATCATTTAGCCTGTCCCAAAGAAGGGTAACTGCTTGCAACCCTTCAACTGTTGTCCAATTGCTTTGATTTCTTCCTTTTCCAAAGTTTTTGAATCTGTCCTTAATAGGAAGATTCTTAAACATCTCCCTTCTCACAATCTTCTTTCAGATTATCAGTATAGGTTACACAATAAACACTACTGGTGATCTTCTTGCATATAGATATCTCTGACTCTTGGTCATCCTCCTTTCAGGATTTTGGTGAAACTTTTGCTATTGCACTTGACATATCAAAAGCTATTAATAGAATCTGGCACAAATCTTCCATTTCCATACTGCCCTCCTTTGGTTTCTGGCTTTCTATCTGTGCCTTCATCTCAATTTCCTTTCTGGCCGATCTATAGCTGCAGTTGTAGATTGCCATTATTCTTCTAAAGCTATCAACAGTGGTGTTCCTCAGGGTTTTGTTCTGTCACCCACTCATTTCGTTTTAGATATTAATGATCTTTTAATTTGTACTTCCTGTCCTATTCACTCCTATGCTGATGATTTCACTCTTCACTTCTCCACTCACTTCCCAAAGCATCCATCACAGCAGTCACTTCATGATTCACATAGTATGGCTATGGGACACCTAACCTCTCCTCTTTCTGCTATCTCTGATTGGGGCAGAGAAAACTTTGTGGCTTTCAATGACTCAAAAACTTAGTTCCTTCATCTGTCTACTCATCACAATCTTCCACATGGCTATGCCCTTCAACAATACACCCCCCAGCCCTCCTCTTCTCTTAACATTCTTGGCATTTCCTTTTCTCTCCCCCTCCCCGCGGGCGGTCTTTCTGGGGTGGATCGCCCGCGGGCTCCTGCCTCCATGTGGTGAGGGGGGTCAGCCGCGGCTGGGGGCCCTGCCGGGTCCCCCGCCCGGTTGCGAAGTAGACTTTTAACATACCCTGCTATCCTACAGCCCCCTCTTTCCTGTCTTCCCCTCTTTCCCCTCTTCCTTGCCCCCTCTGTTTTTTTTCTGCTTTCTCTTTTCACTTCGCGCGCCCCATGGGCTGCCGGGGCTGGTCGCTGGGGGTCTCGCTCCTATGGCCGGGGCCGGACTAAGTTGGCTGGTAGGGTGCCCGGGCCTGGGACCCTGGGGGGCCTTGATCTTTGCTGCTGGCGGGGGAGAACTCTCGATGCTGCAAGGGCCCCTTTTGAAATGGGGATACCCGCATGGAACGAGGCACCCACCCCCCGCCGGCGTGCGCTTGGTCCCCTTGGGCCCCGGGTAATCGGTTCCCCGCAGCCCCGGGCGCGAAACAACAATAAATTTTTTGGTATGGAAACATTTACAAATCTAATGGACCTCGTTGACGACCCGGCTTGTGCATATGACCTCCCTCTGACTACCTCTTTGGACCGTGGGTCTGGTAAGGGCAGTCGGCAGCCCTCGCCCACCCCGTCTGCTCTTCTTGCCGACACCTCCTCTCCCTCTCTTCCCCAGGCTCGTGGCGCCGCTGCCCGACCCCCGCCAGTAGCGGATGGACCTGCAGTGGACCCCCCGACCCCTGGATCCCCCCATATTCCACGTCCCGATAGGGACCCACCTGCTTTTTCGCCCTCAGGTGGGAAGCCCGCGGCCCCGGTCGCCTCCCACTCCGGTCGGGCCTCATCGCCCCCGGCCCCCTCGGCCCCTGGGGGACGTGGGACCCGACGTCGCCGTCCGCCTTTCTCGTCTTCCCGCCCCCTCGAAGTTCCGGTGGTGTTTGGCCAGACGGCTTCACTCTGCCTTAGAACAATGGACAAGTTCCTCGTCCTCCGCCCCTCCTCCAAGCCCCTCCCCACTAACCACGAACGCCTCTTTCGAGCGCCTTGTTAATCTCGGGCCGCTCGATTGGCCCACCCACCCCATAACCATCCGTTTCGCAGACTTTTCTACCCCTCCATATACTTCGCTCCTGCAGTGGAACATCCGCGGGCTCCTGGTAGGCCTCGAGAGTCTCTCTTCTCTCCTGGCCTTCAGGTGTCCGGCGTGTTTCTGCCTTCAGGAGACGATACTGGGCTCCCGTTCCCTCCCTCGAGTGTCCGGCTACTGCGGGCTCCCTTCCCCGCCTCTCGATGGGGCGGGTAGGGGGGGCTCCGCGGTCTTCGTGCACCGCTCCGTCCCTTTCCGCCCCCTCCCGCTCCGTACTGTCTTGCAAGCTGTGGCCGTGCGCCTTTCTTTGTGGCGTCAGCTCACGGTCTGCTCTCTTTACCTCTCCCCTAACGTACGCCCTCCACCCGATTCTCTCTGTGACCTAATTCTGCAGCTTCCCCGCCCTTTCCTGCTTCTCGGGGACTTCAACAGTCGGGACCCGGCCTGGGGGGATGTTTGCTCCACCTTTCTCTCCGGGACCCTTCTCTCCTTATGGACGAGCTAGAGTTCACCTTTCTGAACGATGGCTCCCCAACCTGCCTCCACTCGGCCCATGACAGTTTCACCTGTATTGATCTTTCCCTGGTTTCCCTCGATATCGTGACGGAGTTCACCTGGGAGGTCCTGCCGGATTCTTCCGGCAGTGACCATTTCCTGTGTGTCTTACCCCAACCCGTCTCCTCCCCCCCACCTCTGTCCGCCCGCGCTGGCTGTTCGCCCGAGCGAAATGGGCCTCATACACGAGGTGCACGGCGATCTCGCCGTCCATTCCTGCCTTTCCCTCCGTTAGTGAGGCCCTCGCCTTTCTCGAAAGCAAGATCCTCTCGGCTGCCACCAGTTGCATCCCCCGTACCTCAGGCTCCCCCAGGCCGCGCAGCGTCCCATGGTGGACCCCAGAGTGCTCCCATGCCGTTCAGGAGCGGCGCCGTGCTGGCCGTCGCTTCTACCGGACCCGCCAGCCGGAGCATAAGATGGCGTTTCAGCGCCTAAAGGCAGTGGCCCGTCGGGTCTTGAAACTAGCCCGGCGTACTTCCTGGCGGAGTTACGTGTCCGGGATCTCCTCCTCGACCGCCCCCTCGACTGTTTGGCGCAAGGTGCGTAGCTTTGAGGGGACCCATGTCCCCCCTCGACCCCCGGTGCTTCGGGTCGGGGACAACGAGTTCGTGTCCGATCCGGAGGCCGTCGCGAACGCACTCGCGGCGCACTTCGCAGCCATCTCCGGTTCCGATTCCCCCCACTCCCGCCGCGACCCACCGGAATTTCCACCTCATAGGGATGACCCCTATAATCACCTCTTCCACATGATAGAGCTTCGGGAGGCCCTCCGCCCCCGGCCCCGATAATCAGAGCTGGGCACTTGCGGCATATTTTGCGGTACTGCGGTACTACCAAACTACCAAACCGGTACGCGGAAATTTGAATGCGGTAGCGGTACTGCGGTACTTTCAGCGATCCTTTGCGGTACTGCGTTATGCGGTACCGGTTTGGTAGCAGAGCTGGGCACTTGCGGCATATTTTGCGGTACTGCAGTACTACCAAACTACCAAACCGGGACCGCATAACGCAGTACCGCAAAGGATCGCTGAAAGTACCGCAGTACCGCTACCGCATTCAAATTTCCGCGTACTGGTTTGGTAGTTTGGTAGTACCGCAGTACCGCAAAATATGCCGCAAGTGCCCAGCTCTGTTTGGTAGTTTGGTAGTACCGCAGTACCGCAAAATATGCCGCAAGTGCCCAGCTCTGCCGATAATATCCCCTATAACTTGTTACGGCACCTCCACCTCTCAGCTTTCTACTGGACCTCTATAACCGGATTTGGTTGGAGGGTTCATTTCCGGACCGGTGGCGTGAGTCCATCGTCGTCCCCATCCCGAAGCCCGATAAAGACCCCTCACTCCCGTCGAACTATCGCCCCATTTCCCTAACATGCTGTGCCTGCAAGGTGATGGAGGCGATGGTCGCCTCGCGGCTGTCCTTTACCTTGGAGGCGAGTGACCAGTACCCTGCTACCCAGGCTGGTTTCCGGCGCTTCCGGTCTACCACCGACCCCCTCCTTCTCCTTAACCATGACGTGCAGGAGGCTTTCTCCCGGCGTCAATTTGTACTCGCCGTCTTTTTCGACCTCCAGAAGGCCTACGATACTACCCGGCGGAGCGCGGTCTTCGACTGCTTACGCTCCCTGGGTTTCGTAGGCTTTCTCCCTTCCTTTATTTATAACTTCTTGTCCGCCCGTTCTTTCCACGTCCGCATCGGTTCTACCCTCTCTGACCGCTTTCCGTTGGAGGAGGGTGTCCCTCAGGGTAGTGTCCTTAGCGTCTTGTGTTTCTCACTCGTGATGAACACAGTCGCTACGGTCCTGCCTACATCCGTTCGTAGCTCCCTCTATGCCGATGACCTGGCTATCTATTGCTCTGGCCGCCTCCCGTCTTTGGCTGAACGTCGGCTCCAGCTAGCCATCAATGCGGTGGTTCGCTGGGCGTCCTCGGTTGGCTATGCTTTCTCACCCTCTAAGTCTTCCAGTATGCTTTTCCGTCCTCGGCGCCTCCGTCTGTCGCATACCTTCGCCCTTACCCTTGCCGGCACTCCTCTTCCCCTCATCCCATCCGTTAGATTCCTGGGTATGACCCTCGACGGATTTTTCGGTTGGGTTCCACACCTTAGGCGGTTGCGGAAAACATCTCGCCGCACCCTCTCCCTTTTGGGTCATCTGTCCCACACGACCTGGGGGGCGGACAGGCGTACTCTGCTGCGCCTGTACACCTCCCTGGTGCAATCCCGTGTCGACTACGGCTGTGTGGTCTACAGCTCCGCCTCGTCTCCGGCACTCCGTATGCTGGATCCTCTTCTCCACCATGGCCTTCGCCTGGCGTCGGGTGCCTTCCGCTCGTCCCCTGTCGCTAGTCTTCAGGTGGACTGTGGACACCCCCCCCCCCTTGCCCCTTCGCCGCGGCCTTCTCATGGCGAAGTGTTACCTTCGCATCTGCCGCCTTCCGATGTCCCTACTCTTCTCCGCGATCTCCCAGGCGCTACCCCGGCCTGACACGTGGCATTTCGCTGCCTCTCTGGCCGAGATTTTCTCGTCCCTGGGGATCCCCCCACCCTCTATTCTGCCGTTCTCCTTCGATCTGTCGCCCCCCTGGCGGACCACCCCTATCTGCCATTGCCAGGCGCTCCGTGGCCTACGTAAGGAGTCTCCTCCTGCCGTCCTCCGGTCTTCTTTTCTGGCCCATCTTCCGTCCATTCGGACGACGTTCCCGTTTACACCGACGGCTCGCGCTCCCCTGCAGGTGTCGCGGCCGCCGTCTTCTCTCCGTCATTGTCACCTACCTCCCGGGGTATCCCCCTGCCGGTTCAGGCCTCCATCTTTTCCGCGGAGCTCTTTGCCCTTCTGGAAGCCCTCCGTCTAGTATCGGGTTGTTCGCGGTCCTCCTGTACCATTTTTTCGGACTCGCTGAGCGCCCTTCAGGCGCTCGAGCGCTATGATTCCCCGGACCCCCTCGTACGCCTTATTCAACAGGAGTACCATGTCCTGCACACCGTTCACCGGATCCGGGTCACCTTCTGCTGGGTTCCTGCCCATGTTGGTGTTTCCGGTAATGAGGCGGCGGACCGCATAGCCCGGTCCGCCGCCTCACTGCCTCCCCTCCCCCGCCCGCTCCCCTTCTCAGACTATGTGCAGGTCTTTCATTCCTTTTACGACCGCATCTGGCAACAGTCCTGGGACGATGCCACCGGAAATAAACTCTGGTCCATCCGCCCCCGTCTGTCATATTGGGTGTCCTCTTTCCACCGCTCCAGACACAAAGAGGTCGTCCTTGCGCGGCTTCGCATCGGCCATACGCGCCTCACGCACGGCTATCTTATGTTCCGGCAGGAGGCTCCTCGTTGCGCCTCCTGCCAGTCGCCCCTCACCGTCTCTCACATCCTTGTGGAATGGCCCACCCTGTCGTCAGTACGTCGTCGCGCCTTCCCGTTCCTTTCTGATTTCCCCCTCCCCGAACGTTTACGCCTTATGCTCGCTGAGAGCCCTCTCTTCTCGCTTGACCGTCTTTTCCTCTTCCTCTCCCAATCTCGCATCCTATCTGAGCTTTAGGTGACTTCTCACCTGTAGTCCGCTGTTCTCCCTTTTCTAGTGCCTTTTCTCCGTCTCCGTTTCTCTTTCTCGTATTCCGCCTCGCCATGATATCCGCTACCATATAGCGGGAAGTGGCGGTAAACGCCCCAATACAAAAAAAAAAAAAAAAAAATTTCCTTTTCTCATGATCTTTTCTAGAAAGATCACATATTTTTCCTTTCCAAAACAACTTCTAAGAGGTTAGGTGTGCTGTACTGCCTCCTTGGTTTCTTCTCCCCCATTGATTTGCTGTCTCTGTACAGGGGTCTTGTTTGCCCCCTGTATGGAGTATACTTCTCATGTGTGGGGTGGCTCAACCCACACAGCCACAATTCCCTGCCTCTTACTGATTGTCTTCAATCTCTATCTCTCTCTCTGCTGCAATGTTGCATCACTCTGTCTTTACTATTGCTATTATGATGGACATTGCTCTTCTGAACTCTCTAACTGCATGCCACCTCCTATAAGGAGAGCATGCAGCACCAGACTTTCTACACTTTCTCATTCCTTTTTTGCCCAACTCTCTAACACAAGGGTTAATCATTTTCAATCTTTCTACTCAACCACTCATCTCTAAAACAATCTTCCTTAATCCATCTTTCCTCCTATCTGTGACCTCCCTTCTTTTAAATGTAGTGTGTCTAGGCATCTTGAACTCTGGACCTTGATTTTGGCTCCTTCTATGGGAGGAGTGCTTTTGTGGGCATTTGTGCTTGGCCCCTCCTTCCTGCATTAAAAAAAAAAGCCTTGTTTTAAATACACTCCTGATTTATGAATGTGTGCTATATGAATTTTCAAAGTTACAAACAAAAAAGTTTTGTCTGAAGGCTTGATTTACGAATGAAAAAATTGGTTACGAACAAAATTGCTCGTTAAATTCAGAATTTTTTTGTAGCATCAGCTGATGTCTGAAGGTGACTGCAATATTTTTGGTAGTAGTAAATATTACTGAAAATAAAATTAAACCATATAAAATGTTTTAAATGTATTTAAGACCTTCATTACTGAACCATATTCACTACAGTGAAGACAAAATATTTTGTCTTTACTCTTGTGAATGGTCTCTGTCTAATGGTTGGAAGCAACATTAATCATTGCAATTTTACTCAAATTTATTATTCATATTTCATATATATATTTATTATTGTAGAGTTATAAAAACATTGTTTACAGCAAACACTGTGGGCAAAAACATGTTTTTGTAGCATTTTAAGACATTCTGGGGAAGTGATTTTTGTTTGTAGGAACTTATCTCAACTTTTATAATGGGAGTCAAGGGAAAATAGGGTTCATTTTACGAATTTTCGATTTACGAATGGGTTTTCAGGAATGTAACTCATTCATAAATCGGTGGAGGACTGTATATGGAAAATCTGGTGTGGGAACAAAGGAAAAGAAAGGTCAAAAGTAGTTGAAAGGAAAACTAAATAAGTGGATGATGATTTAAACTCTCAAGTTATTGATGCTTGACAAGGAGCAAAACTGAAATGAACCCTTGATGAAAGAGGCAAATGTTAGCAATGCGGATGCTGCAAAAACTAAAAATTTTAATATAATAATGTGTCATGGCCCTGTTTGTCTTTGCTTATGATGAGTATCAAAAATAAAAAGGGAAAGTTAAATTGAATGTGAAGAAGCACCATTCAGCAAAATCATTGTGATTGTGTTTTGTAAATGTTCATTTTTATTTTTATTTATTGTTGAATTGAATTAGTTTTGAATTTACTTTTTTTTTTTTTCATTTTTTGTTTTTATTTTAATGTTGAAACTTTTAAATAAACATTCATGAGTTTTTTCTTTAATTTCATTTTAAGTATGAAATTACTAAATTTCTTATGTTATCTTGTAAGATCTTAAGGAACAATTAGATTTAAAGTTACTAAATTTTATTAGTTATATTTTGTGTGATTCTTATTACAATTCTATATTAGTACAGTCTGCCCCCGCAAATCCAGGATTCTATAATCAAGGCCCTTGCTATTCCAGGCTTGGTTTCTGGACTGAACAATTGTAAAAAATTTTAAAAATGTACTAAATATCAAGGTAAATTGAACAAAAGTGGTAAAAACATTTGTAATTTTTGCTTTTAAACATATGTATAAAGTTTTATAACAGTACAGTACATACTTAATATTACATACAGTTTACTGTATGTAGTATTAAATACATACTGTACTGGAGAGAGTGAACAATAGTTTGAGAGAATGTGAATGATCTACAGATCTACAGAAGCTAAGGCTAACAAAGACCCTAAGATCCACTCTAAGGTTAGCCTGAGAGAAAGAAGAAAGTAAGGGGTTAAAAGAAGAGAATATGGGGTTAAGTAATTAGCAAAACCTATCACTCGTGGGTTAAAATTCATTCAGAAAAAGGGAAAGGACACCATCATCATCCGCCAGCCACTGCCGACAAGTCAGAAAAATAGTCAAATACTATTTCCAGCTGTTGCAGACCAGTCCTCCACTCCATAGGGAGGTAGAGGATGCAGCCCACTCTGCTGGAAAGGGGTGAAAGATGAAAAGTAGTAAAATAAGAATGCATTACAGACCATGCAACACATACCTCCAGCAGTTGCAGACCAGTCCTCCACTCCATAGGGAGGTAGAGGATGCAGCCCACTCTGCTGGAAAGGGGTGAAAGATGAAAAGAAGTAAAATAAGAACGCATTACAGACCATGCAACACATTCTTAACTCAAAGAACAACACATTCTTAACTCAAAGCAACACATACCTCCAGCAGTTGCAGACCAGTCCTCCACTCCATAGGGAGGTAGAGGATGCAGCCCACTCTGCTGGAAAGGGGTGAAAGATGAAAAGAAGTAAAATAAGAATGCATTACAAACCATGCAATACATTCTTAACTCAAACACTATCATACCATGCAAACTACAGACATGCAGTGAAGAGAGTTACAGACATGCAAATAAGGAGAAAGGAAAAAATAAATAAATAACAAAGTGGATTAGTTTACGCTATGAGCTACATCTAAGTTCATGTCAGTCTAATTTTTTTTTTTTGGCATATCACATGCTGGCATGTCACAAGCTGGCATTAGTTGTCAACAGACTCATTCCTGATCACCACCCCCAGAGCTCCTGTTACTAATTGTTTTATTATTATATTAAACAATGTTAATATTTTTAAAATGTCTATCTAAACACATTAATGCTGGTAGAGTTCATGACTGATGCGGGAAGACTATTCCATTTATCAATTACTTTAAATGTAAAGAAGTTTTTAGTGATATTAGTAATGATACATCTGCCACGCAACTTAAATCCATTATTATGAGTAGTGCTATTATTGAAAGTGAACAGTTTATCAAAATTTACATTATCAATTTTATTAAAGATTTTGAAAACTTCAATAAGCTCACCCCTTGATCTCCTAGTTTCACGTGAATGCAAGTCTAACTCTTTAATCCTATCTTCATAAGGCTTGTTGTGCAATGATGGAATTAGTTTCGTGGTGCGACGCTGAATCCTTTCTAACCTATCAATATCCTCACGCAAATATGGGCACCAAAACTGAAAGGCATATTCCAAATGATCATAGCATAGTGTGCCAGTAAGAAAGAATGGTCTGTTTAAAGTGTTTCATTCTTGTGTCATATCTTTACATTTGATGCACACTGCCTACTACCAAGTGTGCACCAATCACAGTGAAACATGTAGGCCTCATAGTGTCATTGTATGTAAAGATATGACAAGAATGAAGCACTTTAAACTGACAATCTGGATCAAAATTATGATGTTCCACTATAAATAGTAAGTCATAGAAGCCCATTCTGTTAATCCATGAATTTGGGTAATCCAGGTAGGTCACCATGCTCTATTATCCTGGATTTTCAGGGTCAGACTGTATAGGACTTGTTAAATTGTATTATGATGTCAGCTGCTGTTATTTATGTACAGATGACATCAAGAGTTTGGTGTTGAGTATTCTGAAGTCCTTAAGTTTCAACAGCCACTCTGCCAATTCTCTTCCTGCTATTGAGAGCATAGTGGCAGCTTCAATTCTGTTGGCATTCAAAGTTACTTACGGTAAGAATTTTAACTTGTTAATTTAATGAAGGGATGTACAATAAAAATCCAATATCAGGCATCAACCTGTAAGTTTTCCAAGCTAGAGAGCCTCTTACTTTCTATTGTGTTTCATTAAGTGATTCAACCATGTACCCACAAAAAACAACAAAGCAACATAAATGTTAATTAGTTTGTCAAAAATCACACCCTTTTCTTAAACTGAACCTTGGCCTTGAATGTTGTGAGACACATTGTCCCAAACTGAAATGGTTAAAAATATTGAACATAGAATGCAATCACATGTCACAGTTCAGTCCACAACTGTAAGATAGCATATTTGCATTAAAAAGTTTGAGGTGGAGACCTACCATTGTGAAGAGGAGATTGTAGACACTAATTGACCAGGGAAGTCCTCGGCAGGGTGACATTAGGCAGTAGACAGAGAGTGCTGGAACTCACCTTGTGAACAGTCCAGCATGCTCTCAAACACACACTTCTCCTTCTATTCTTCATTACGCATACATGCATTTTACATACAATGCAATCTTTTCAAAATTTATTAAAAAATAAATAAATAAAATGGCATTGTGAACCTAGAGACCTTGATTTTGGCTCTCTCCTCCTCATATAGGGGAATGGGGGGGGGGGCATTTTTGCGGGTGCTTGCCCTTGCCCCCTCCTTACTATATTAAAAAAAATATCTCAACCACTTCCACAACTACCTTAATTCTGAACATGCTATCAGACACTTTTACTGAGCTAACTTGGTATGAAATTTGATGTTTCACTCCCCTGCTCTCTCTCTGAAATACTATATAAACAAAGTATAATTTTCATCTTCCACAGCTGCTTTTATGAAATTGTTCATTATCACTTGTTCCATATTGAACTCAATTTATTTAATTCACCCAATTAAATATTTGAGTGATAAATAGTCTAATAAACTTGTTGCACCTATTTCTACTACACAAAATATGCATATTTCAAACTCCACCACTGTGGCTGTAATCTAACTAATATTTGTGATGGTCAAAGAACTTTGTTGTTTATGGCTGGCCAAACCACTGGCCAGATTTGGATGAGATTTGGGGGATCGGGGTTAACTGAGGCCAGGGAACATAGGCTATGTGGTGTTGGCAAGTCATCTGAGGCTGCTGGAGGCCTCTGTATTCCGGATTGGTTGAAAGATAGTGACATCATAGACATGTCATAAAATGGGCAGAGCTCTAGCGCATGCTTTTCATGCAATGCATATAAGATTCAGCAAACAAAATTTTTATTTTTTTTAATTAGACAAAAATTTGAGTTTTTAAAAATCTCCATATATATATATATATATAATATATATATATATATATATATATTCTGTGTCTGTTTGTCTGTTGGTGTCCCCCTAAAACACAGAAATGGCTCCTCAAGAAAAAAAATTATTAGTTAAAAGTTGCTTAAAATAAATTGAAACACAGGAAAATTATTGAATGCCCAGTTAGGTTAATCGAATGCCCAGTTAGGTCAAATGTACACACCCTTGATGATTGGTTGTTAAATCATGATATTTTCATCAAAGCTAATGAAAATACCATTAGTTACTTAACCTAATCAATCATTAAGGGCATACAGTTGACCTAACTGGGCATATATATTAAGGTAGGTTGATTTTCTGCATTTTTTTAGATATCGACTTTGGACTAGTCGAGATAGTCAGGGCTTAATATGATAATAACTGACAAAATATTTCAGATCCCTAGCTTTAACCATTTTTTGAGGAAACCATTTCAAAAATTGTCAAAAAATCTTACCAAAAAATACCACATTTTCGCAATTTTTGGCTGAAAAAAACATGCTATTTTCATAAAAAAATCCTGACAAAAGTAACAATTTTATTGAAAAAAAGTAAAAAAAACATGTACAGAGTCAAATAGACACATTTAGATCCCAAGATGATCATAATTTTCACTGTAAGAGCCCTTCGAAGCAAAGGAAGGCCTCATCTGGCGGCTTATGGCTTTGGTCAGAATGTGTTTGTGCCTTGATTCGAGTCCATAAACAGTATGGGAAGCTTCAGATGTCAGCTTCATGGCCCTTTCAACACTCTGAGAATGTGAAGGCAGATCAGGCAGCTCCAGCTTGGTGCCATTCAGCAATGCTTCTTGAAGCTCCTGGTCAGAAAAGTCTTCTGTGAGAGCAGGTTCACAGATCCCACTTTGAGAAAGGTTGATTAGTTCTGACCAGTGGGTAGCTTCAATGTTGATGGCTGTGATCTTCTTCAGCCTCTTCTTGGCTGGCTTCCCACTTCTGAAAGAATAATAATTAATTTATTTTTTATTCCAGTTTAAGATTTAATCTGTATTAGTCTCAGAATTGCTGATTAAAAAAAACAAAAAAAAAACGTTCTATGAATCCCTATAACCGAATTTTTTTTCAGAAAGAAGGTAAGATTATTTCCATTATCAGAGGGGAAGGGGGGAATTGGGATAAGAAAATGTGAAAAAAAATTTGATTATGGGGATTTATAGAACTCAGGCCTTTTTTTTATTAAATAAATCCCCATAAATTTTTTTTTCACTTTTTTTTTAAATTAATAAATGCTTACCTGATGGACAGAATTTTCTTGAGAGCAGCTTCTCTCACTTCCAAGTCATCAGACTTCATCATGGAGTACAGCACATTCTCGGGTAGCAAGGCAAAAGCATTGTACTTCAGGTTCTTGAAAGCAACACCCTGGATTTCTTCAGACTGCTGCTTAATCCTCTGGATCATGTTGAAAATGTACAGCTGCTGATTGTGGAACTTGCTGTCCCTTTTGATCTCAAACCAACTGACTGCATACACTTCCACAATGAACTTAATGGCCTGGTAAAGCTTATCCTGTAGTTCTGGAGGGTAAGCACCTCTGGTCCACAGACACATCAATCTAATTGCCAAAGTCAACCATCTTGCATGGTTTAATGGTCCAATTTTCCAGGCAGCAAATCTTGGGTTGACTTTGCCCCTGGAAATTCCAAGCACATACTCCAAAAGAAGCCTCTGGTCGCTACTGAGATCATTCATTGTCTCCTCAGCAAATTCCATGTCATCCAGGGGGCCACTGAGTTTGGTGAATTCCACTTGTGGCAGATCTTGGTAGTCAATTTCACAGAGTTTTCCCAGTGGACCAGTGAAAGCAGTGGGACTTTTGGTACTGCCATCAAGATGCTTGAAAACAGCTCTGAAAGGAAGCTCATTCTGATGGAGTGAACAGCCAATGGTGTGCAATTTCCGCTCAATTTTATTTTCCAGAGCTGTTACAAGGCCTCTCTCCCAGCCAGTGTTTGTATTTGTGTTGTCAAGGAGGACAGCTTTCAGGGTATGAACACTGTTAAACTCCAAGACACTAGCAACTTCTTCACCAAGAAGAACTCCAGTCACACCTTTAATTGGGATGACTCTGTGAGTAAGATATGTTCCACTTTCAGTTCCCGGCTCCTTTGTGAAAGTCAAATGGTGCTCTTGTCCCTTTCCTTTCTTCAGCTTAGTCTCCCCATTTTCATCCTTAACTTCTCTGTACAGCAAAGTGTCCTTGTCAACTTTCCCATCAACCCCAATACAGACTAACTTTTCCAGACCCTCATTGTGCTTTTCATCACTTTTCACTTTCATTCTAGCTTTTTCCCTGTCCATTTTCGATTTATCAACTATTATCTGTTTCACATCAAGGCCAGGCATAAGCAGGTCCATAGCTTGTAAGTCCAGGAGGAAGGCATTAGCAAGACTTGCCCCAAGATTGGAAGAAACATCACCCCTGATCAATTCCATGGCATATCTGGGGTTTTCAAAAAGCTGTAACCTACACTTGGGTGCCTCCTTGGCTTGAACTCTTCAGCTTCACCACCAGATGGCTGAAATGAAAATAAAAAATAAATTACTAAAGCGAAAATGGGGGAAAAAGTAGGGAAAAATATGGGTAAAAATCGATGAAAATGGGCGGAAATAAGAATAAATTACTAAAGCGAAAATGGGGGAAATAGGGACAAAAAGTAGGGGTAAATTTGGGTAAAAATGGGATAAGAAAAAAAATATATTACCTCTCCTGATTCTCCTGAGCTGGATTCAAAAGAAATATCTTGTGAAGGTGTGGAGGCAAAAGTGGCCAAATCCACTTCCTGCTGTTGAATCTGGCTCTGTAATCTTTCTGCTTCAGCTGCAGCCCTCTGGTCTCTCTTCACAGCAGCTTTATCCACAGATCCCAGCTGGAAAGAGCCCTTGGGTCTTATTTTGGCTCTCTGATCTCTCAAGTATTCCCTCTCCTCTATTGGAACCTGAAATATTAAAGTATATTAAGTAGCGGATCTAAAATAAGAGATAAAATCCTGAAAAAAAATTATTATTAATTTCTATTACCAGGGGGGGGGGAAGGAAGATTACAGGAGGAAAATGCGAATATTTTTCAATTACGAACATTGAATTTCCTTCCATTTAAAAGGCACCTAATCGCACTAAGTTAAGCCAGTTAAAAGTTTAAAAAATAATACCATTACCTTCTTACTGGGAGGACAAGTGCAAATTATGTGCTATGTTTGACAATTTTCTTTCTTGCACTTCACAGCATTGTCATCACAGGGACGAACAGGTAGCTTACAGGTGCAAGCAGAAATGTCAAGACATTTATCCAGTTTTTCCTCCAGATTCTGCTCCTGGACTGTAGAAAGAGATTTCCTGTTTATCTCTTTTGCTTTCTTGAAGCACACTTTATCCACCAATTTCCTTAAATAATATTCCTCATACAGGGGCAGCCGCGGGTTCACTGCCTGCCAGATCTCAATCACATCCTTTACTATCATTTTAGCAATATCATAGTCTTTCAAGTCCGGGTGGCTGTTTTGGAGGAAATAACTGTACTGAATAACTTGGCGGAGGGTAGGAGGCTCTGTTTTATCCAAAGGGGAAGGCTGGCCACTGAATTTTTTGGCATTATCACTTCGAGTTAACACTGCAGACTTCCGTTTTTTACCCATTTTTATGAAATATCTGAAAATAAACACAATTAAATGAATGTATCATAAAAAAACTTAATTTAATATACATTTTATAGGTAAATATCATTAAAAAATACAAAATAATACACTAATAAACATCTATAATGCATTTACAATAAGTTTCAAACATCATTTTGTTAAAAAAGCCGAATTTTAATTGATTATTTTGATGAAATAAGGTCTGATATTTTGTTTGTTTACATTGCGTGAATGCCGCACGCGCGATTTTACATGTAAAATTCGGCAATTTTACAACTTAAAAATAATTAACAATCCTCAAAAAATACAATCATTTTCATGAATATGAGTTGGTGCAACGTTTTTTATACATTAATACCTTTCTATCTAGACTAGTCCAAGATCACAGTTCCAAAATCAACCTACTCTAATATATATATACAGGATGTTCCATAAGTCCGGCATCATAGGAAAAATAATAATAAAAGGCAAAACAAAAGCTTTTATTTACAGAATGTGCTCAATATGTCCACCATTGTTTTCAATACACAAATTCAGACGTGATACCCAGTCAGCAAGCACACGGTGAATGATGTCAGGAGTAATGGTGTTACATGCCCCAATAATGGACTGCCGCATATGTTCAACACTCCTAATTTTCTCTGTGTATACCAGCGCTTTCAAGTGGCCCCAGAGATAAAAATCTAGTGGCGTGAGATCCAGGCTTCTAGCTGGCCATTCCACAGGCCCTCGACATCCTATCCAATGACCAGGGAATTGTTGGTACAGGTATTCCCTTACTTGGGTGCTGTAATGTGCAGGAGCGCCATCTTGCTGGAACCATGTTGGGAAATTTCCTTCTTCGTTCAAGACACTAGGAAATGCTTCTTCCTTGAGCATACGTAGGTAGGTGCCTCCAGTGACATGTTCATCGAAAAAGAGGGGGCCTATGATGTGATCCTTCCAAATGCCAGTGAGGGTTGTTTTGAGACCAGTAGTGGGTGTTCTGTCAATTTACCTCACCATTTCCATAAAAAACAGCCTTGTCACTGAACAGAATGGTGGATGGGAAATTGTCATCCCGAGCATATTATGGTTTGTAGAAATAGAAAAATGTGAATTTCTCCTATGATGTGGTTACTGCAAACTTGGTGGAAAATGCAAATTCTACCATCCAGTCATTTGCAAGACCTATGCAACATATGGAACCTGCCAGTACAGGAGAAAATGCTACTACCATCATCTCCCAACAAGTTCAAAGGGCAAGTTCCAAATGATAACAGAAGGAATGTGAGAAAAAAAACATGTACCCAAATAGCAAACAAAACACAAAGCGGGCACAAAATTTTTTCAAAATCTTGGACACAATATGACTGCTAAGTCTCATACAGCACATGCAGCTGACACAGCTGGGAACTGTCGAACTGGAATGCTTCATGGCAAGAAGCTGCCAGAACAGGTAGGTGGGAATGGATCCATCTAAGAGGACCACAAGGATACAAAATATGCAAAACCAAAGGACAACAAAGTTAAAATGCTCATGGGGCAATGCAAAACAAAGAAAACATTGTCCTGACAAATATTTAAGGAATAAAACTGAACAATTCTCGAAACAAAGTTTTGTACCTGAAAGGTTTTATGGATGAAATAAGGGCAGACATCACATGCCTCACAGAAACACATCTTAACCCTTTATGGCTGAACTTTTTGCGTAGGGTTGAGTCTAAATGCGTGTATTTGAAATGTTACGTATTTGACGCACAGTGCGGTAAAGGGTTAAAGATTGCCAAGGAAACTGCGATAACTGTGAACACTATCGATAAGAAAGAATTGCATATTGATGGATTCAACTTTTTAAGAGCAGATAGAACAATGAGACATAAAAGTGGCTGTGCTATTTATATACATGAGAGGCATATGACAAAGATGGTAATAAGTAAATCCAACAGCTTCATGGAAACCCTTGCAGTGAAATTTGAGAAACTAAACATGGTACTGATAGTCATCAACAGACCTCCAAACTCCCCAAATGAAAAATTTTTGGATGCTGTTGATGATATCAGAACCCTAATAAAGTCTGTAAACTCTCCATCCCCTCATATAGTACTCTGCGGTGGTTTTAATTTTCCATTTATAAAATACAAAAAGGTGGGTAGAAATATATTTATACAAGATAAGGGGGGCACAGGAGAGGACCAGGAGCAAGCAAAAATGCTGATGGCTCTCACAAATGAGTTCATGTTGACACAGGAGATAACAGAAAATATCAGGAAAAATAACTGCCTAGATCTGGTATTCACAAATAACATGAACATGATTGCTGATATAAAAATAACCCCAACTATTATCTCAGACCACAATATAATCGAGTTATCAACAAATATGGTGATAACTTTAAAAGACAATACACATACAGAAGGAAGAAGAAAATTTGGGGATTTTAACCTAAACTCCAAGACCATAAATTGAGAAGTTCTAAATCAGATCACACATGGCCCAAATAGAGTTGAGAACAGCTTTAGAGAATTAGAGAATTGAGGAAATGCTAACAACCTTGGAAGATAAAATGTTGAGAATTTTGGAAAAATATGCTCTGAAAGCACAGCCAAAAGGAAAGAGGAACTGGCTAGAGAGGCAAAAGAGAAGAATATTCTGCAAAAGAAAGAGAGTAGTGATGAAGTTAGCAAATTGCAGAGACAATAATGCCAGTAAAGTAATACAAGAAAAACTGGAGAGTATTGATAGAGAAATACAAACTCTGATGAAGGGCCATACGGACAGGGAAGAAGAAAAGGCAGTAGAAGCAATAAAGGAAAATCCAAAGTACTTCTACAGCTATGCAAAAAGGAAAACAAAAACTCATGCTACTGTCAGGCCCTTAAGGAAAGGGAATAATAAACTAACAGATGATCTAAAAGAAATATCTGAAACATTGAGAACCCAGTATGAATTGGTCTTCAGTACCCCAAAAAGTGACAAAGCGATACCTGACATAGATGCATTCTTCAAAGAGAAATTGCAAGGAGAATGTATAACAGACTTTGATTTTACCTCAGAAGATGTAGCGACAGCTATAGGACAAATGAAATCACATTTGGCTGCATGTCCAGACATTTGGAATGCACTATTAATTAAAAACTAAAAATGAAATAGCTACACCTTTATACTGGATATGGAGAAGATCCCTAGGCACTGGGAAAATACAGAGCATCTTGAAAAGAGCAAACATTGTCCCAATATATAAAGGTGGGGATAGATCTCAAGCAAAGAACTCTATAGACCAGTGTCATTGATGTCCCACCTTGCAAAAATATTTGAAAGAATAGTCAGAGAAAATCTGAATTCTTGGAGATGCTGGAAAGATTCAATGAAAATCAGCATGGATTCCAATCATGAAGCTCATGCTTATCACAACTTGTAGAGCATTATAACAATATCCTAGATGCACTTGAAGGCAATGAAAATTATGATGTCATATACATGGATTTTGCTAAAGCTTTCAACAAGTGTAATCATGGTATAATAGCACATAAAATGAAACATATGGGAATAACAGGCAAAGTAGGAAAATAGATCTGTAACTTCCTCAGAGAATGACTACAGGTCATCAAAATTCAAGGTGTATCATCATCAGAATCAGAAGTACGCAGCTCAGTACCACGAGCTACAGTGCTGGCCCCACTCCTGTTCATTATCATGCTAACAGACATAGTGGAGTTAACAGCAACAGTATAGTAACATTATTTGCAGATGATACAAAGAGCAGCAGAAAAATCAGCGATGCAAATGAAGTGGAGGCCTTGCAGAGGGACACAAACAAAATATATGAATGGTCAGAAGACAACAATATGACATTTAATACCGAGATATTTCAGCTCTTGAGATATGGTAGAAATGAGGAAATTAAACAGACTACATATTATGCTACAGATAGACAGAAAATTCAGAGAAGCATGAAAGTGGTCAACTTGGCAGGGTTGGGAAAAACCCAGCAAAAACCCATCTGGCTTTTTGGTGGGTAGTTGGGTTTTTGCCAACCCTGAAACTTGGGGGTAATAATGACCAATGATACAAATTCAAGACAAAATCAGATAGCAGTCAGATAGGGGCAGGTACTAAGAATGTTCTAGAGGAGTAACAAGACAGTAATGATTCCCCTGCTGAGAATACTGATTATACCAAAACTTGAATACTGCTCAGTTTTGACATTCCCATATAAAAAGGAAGAAACTAATAAATTAGAAGAAATGCAGACACATTTCACAGCTAAGATTGATGGCTGCAAAGAACTCAACTACTGGGAAAGACTATACAAACTAAATCTGTACTCCCTGGGAAAGAAGAAGAGGAGAGGTATGCCATAATCTGCATATGAAAATGGTCAGAAAACTGGTACCAAACCTCAAACTAAACCCAATTACCATCCAAACAACACTGGACAATAGGAAAGGCAGAATATGTAGTGTTCCCAAACTAAGGCCTGACAAGGGACCTTCTCAACACTGAAGGAAAATAGCTTGGTTGTCAGGGGGCCAAGACTTTATAACCAAATTCCTAATGACATCAGAAACATTACAGGGGTCAAAATTGAAGTCTTCAAGAGAAGACTAGATGCCTGGCTCAAGACAGTACCAGATGAGCCAGGTGTACCTGACTAGACTATATGTGGTGGAAAGTGCAAGAGAGCAACTTCCTCCTCCACCAAGCCAGACCTAGAGGTGGGGCCACCAGCTTGACCTTCGTGTGAAGAGAGACCAATGGATGAAACTGCAATAAGGTTAACAAGGTGTGTATATATACAGGGTGTTTCAGGAGGAAAGGTCAATACTTCGGGAGGTGATAGTATCAGTCATTGTGAGAAAAAAAGTTCATATGAACATGTGTCTAATTCTGAATGGTTACGGAGATAGAGCTGTTTGAATCTGATGCGCACGCAGCTCTTCCTCCCCCTTCCCTCCCCTATAACCTTTAACCATGTAAGCTGTAATATAAGCATGTAACATAAGCCAATTGACAGCTGACTGTTGTGAGTGACATTGTTTGGTGTTTGAAGCAGTGTTAAGAATGCCACACACCTTCACACATGCTGAATATGCAGATATGGTGTATGTCTACGGTTTTTGTGATGGAAGTGCAACAGCTGCTGTTGCAGAATACTGTCGATGATTTCTGAACTGCAGAATTCCAGATCGAAGAGTGTTTACCAGGGTTTTCAACACATTGCGTGAGATTGGTACACTTCCCAGCACTCATGTTTCATCTGAACATGAAGGTCAACAAGATGTGGATGAAGTGGAAAACATTCTTCAGTTGGTAGAGCGTAGTCCTACTACTAGCTCACAAAGAATTTCTACATGTCTTGGTGTACCACACACAAGAGTATGGCGAACATTACGTAAGGAAGGCTTGCATCCATATCATGTACTGTGTACACAACACCTTCAACCAGGAGACGCTGCCATGCGACTGGAATTTTGTCATTGGGTAAATGCTAATCGCTGATTGCTTCGATTAATACTGTTCACTGATGAAGCTACTTTCACCCATGATGGTATCAACAACACTTGTAACTCTAATCGGTGGTCAGATGAAAATCAAAATGCTACTGTGGAAACAAATTTTCAACATTGCTTCTCTGCCAATGTGTGGTGCAGTATCATCGATGATCAGCTGATTGGCCCTGTTACTTTAGAGAATTATCTTGCAGGACAAAGTTACCTAGAATTTCTGCAAAATGAATTGCCAGGACTATTGGAGGATGTTCCTTTGGCTACATGCGCTGGTATGTACTTTCAGCATGTTGGAGCTCCTCCACATTCTACCCATCTGATGATGCAATACCTAAATCAAACTTTCCCTGGTCAATGGATCGGCCATGGTGGTCCCATTCAATGGCCACCAAGGTCTCCAGACCTCTCCATTAGATTATTGTTTGTGGGGGTGGATGAAAAGTCAAGTTTACAAAAGAAAGGTGGATACATGAGACGAATTGCTCATGCGCATTTTGGATGCTGCTGCCCACATAAAGGAATGTCAAGATCAACTCAGATGAACAACACGCAATCTTCGCACATGAGTTGCAAAGTGCATTGAGGTTGACGGTGGGATTTTCAAAAACATATTGTAAACTGTAACAAATTTGTCATTTCTGTATCTGATACCATTCAAAATGCCAATGTTTAAACATTAAATGTTAGAAACAGTAATTGGTTTCTCTTGATTACCATTAACAATGCTTTTGTATTTGTAGATTCAAACAGCTCTATCCCCGTAACCATTCAGAATTAAACACATGTTCATATGAACTTTTTTCTCACAATGACTGATACTATCACCTCCCGAAGTATTGACTTTTCCTCCTGAAACACCCTGTATATACACACATACAGTAAAACTTGCAGTATCCAGAGATTTTAGAAACCAGCAAATTTCATATTAGGCCAATACAATTCACCAATCTAGATACTGGGAAGCTTTCTGATGCCATCCAGAAAAATCCAGAACATCCTTAACATTTTTAATAAAATAAGAGCTTAGCATAGTGTTTATGTTATGTTGATTACAATATATTTTACTTTGGTGTACAGTGTAGTATAGCCAAAATTTGAGTTTTACTATTATTGTCCATTGGTTTTTCCTAGGTTAATGGTACCCTCAGATAGTGATGGGACGATTAATCGGAATCGGAATCGAGAATCGGAAGAATCGAGCATTTTTCAGGAATCGGAATCGAGAGAATTGTACCATGATTTCCGATTCTTAAAACGATTCTTTAACTTTTAATTGAACCAGTTTTGCAATGTAAACTTCAAAATTTAAATGAAAGAGGATAACAAATTTTATTTTTATTGTATTGTAGCTATACATTAAAACATGTATATCCATGATGTGTAATCAAGAAGATTAAAATGAATTGTTACAACTTAGTTGATTTTTAATTTTAAACCAATCTTTTATAATTTATATTACCATACTCATAATGTAAATAGTTAATCTTACCAGAGTAAAATATGACAATTTCCAGAAAAACAAGTATAGAATTATATTTAAAAATATTGAGAATCGGAATCGGGATCGAGAATCGTATCAGAATCAAGACTTTTTAGTGGTATCGGAATCGGAATCGTTAAAAATTTTGGTATCGTCCCATCACTACCCTCAGATGACCAGAAAATTTAGACAACCGGAATGTCCTAATCCCCAAGCTTGCTGGATAACAAAGGTTTTATTGTGTGTGTGTGTATATATATTCTTCTTCTTCTTCTTCTCTCTATATATATATATTTTTTATATATATATAAGTTTGTTTATTTGTTTAGTTGTTCGCTATAGAAAACCAAATGGTTGAACTTACAAATTTTAAAATAACTTCATAATAACCAGTTTTTTACAAGGAATCTAATGGTGCTATTTATTTATTTATTTATTTATTTTATAAATAACTTAACCTAACCAATCGTCAATGCCGTACAGTATAAAGAATCCTCTTCTCTTAATAAAAATAAATAAATAAAAAAAAAATTATTTTTTTATTTATTTTTTTAGGTTAATTGTACGCCCTTGACGATTGGTTAGGTTAAGTCATAATAGTTTGGTTAAAGAGAAAATATTCAACCTTCAGCTGGGATATTTTGGAACCCGCACGAAAATAAATAAATAAAAAAAAATGTATTGTTTTTTATTTATTTTTTTAGGTTAATTGTATGCCCTTGACGATTGGTTAGGTTAAGTCGTAATAGTTTGGTTAAAGAAAATATTCGACCTTCAGCTGGGATATTTTGGAACCCGCACGAAGTGCGGGCTTTAGGTTACCTGGGCAACGCCGGGTAACCCGCTAGTATATATATATATATATATATATATATATATATATATATATATATATATACAGGGTGGGCCGTAAGTTTCCATACATAGGAAAAATTAATTGTTTGTTTTTATGTTTCAGATACCCTAAGAATATGCGTTTGACGTAAATCTTGTTTACTGATGAAGCAAATTTTTACGTCAATGGAGAGGTTAATCGGCAAAACATACGTTATTGGAGTAATGCTAACCCTAACTGGCTGAGTCCGACGAAGATGCAAGGTGCCGGTAAAGTGATGGTGTGGGCCGGGATATGGGGTGACAGAATTATTGGACCAATTTTTGTCAGTGGAAATCTTAATGCCGAAAGGTATCTTAACATGTTGCAAGAAGAGATTTTCCCATCCCTGCTAAAAGAGGAAGGTAACTTCCCAGTTTACTTCCAGCAAGATGGAGCTCCACCTCATTATGGTCTTCACGTGCGTCGGTATTTGGATCAGCAGTTTCTGGATGCTTGGATTGGTCGGCGTGGTCCTGTGGAGTGGCCTCCCAGGTCCCCAGATCTCACCCCCCTTGATTTCTATCTTTGGGGGCACTTGAAGGCCATGGTGTATCAGGAAAAGATACGAGACATAAATCATCTAAAGGAACGTATCACCAATGCCATTACAAGCATAACATCAACTGTGCTAATGCGTGTTCATCAACAGTGGGGAACACGTATTGAAATGTGTTTTCAAAACAATGGCAACCATGTAGAGCATATTATATAAATAAAAATGGTTGTCCATAAAAAAATGTTTATTTTTCCTATGTATGGAAACTTACGGCCCACCCTGTATATATATATATATATATATATATATATATATATATATATATATATATATATAATATATATATATATATATATATAAACCTACAGTAAAATTATTGAATGCCCTGTTAGCTCAACTTTACGGCCTTGATGATTGGTTAAGTTAAAGTCATGATATTTTTGTTAAAACTAATGAAAATATCATCACTTAACCTAACCAATCATCAAGGGCATACAGTTGACCTAACTGGACATTCAGTTGACCTAACCAGTTGGTTAATTTTTTCATTCATCTCTCATTCCAAAGTTGCTTAAAATTAATTGAAACCTACAGGAAAATTATTGAATGCCCAGTTAATTGAATAGTATGGCGGGATAAAGGGTGGGTTCTCTGCAAACATTCAACTTTGATCTAGGCAACACTGGGTAGCTCCACTTGTAGTATATAAAGATGAAATCTTTAAAAATCATAATAAATTTTCACCTATAAATTGAATGAATGAGTCTTTACCTTAGACCATAGAATACTTTTTTAAAGATAAAATGTTTCCCAATTCTTTGTGCTCATTGCTCATTGCAAATATGGCTGTGATTGATGATTGTACAATTAGGGTGCATCAAAAATGGCAACTTTCAAAAATTGATTTGGCCCTACGTTATTATGGTTATATTCCCTAAAAAAAATTCACATGCAAAATTTCAGGTCAATTGATTAATATCTACTGGGTCCACCTAGCTCCTAAACTTTTACGAAAATGACAATTTTTGGGATAAATTGCCTTAAATTATTTTTTTCACATATACCTTTATTTTATTGAATTGAATGGTCCTTAAGGTACTATAGGCCTAGTATGTTTAGTTTGCTTGTGTTTAAGCCATAGCTACTATTAATAAACATCATTTGCCATCATGAAATACCTATAGCTATTTTTTCTTATTTTCAGGCATGTAGACTACTTTAATATTAATCTATGTTTCTATTACACGTCAATTTTTGATATATGTTGGTGACAATAGTTGATATATGACATAATGGATAATAGTGGTAAAGCCAGTGAAGCCACTTCTAGTGGTAAAACTTGTTCAAGTGGTGCAGATAAACAGAGCTGGGCACTTGCGGCATATTTTGCGGTACTGCGGTACTACCAAACTACCAAACCGGTACGCGGAAATTTGAATGCGGTAGCGGTACTGCGGTACTTTTAGCGATCCTTTGCGGTACTGCGTTATGCGGTCCCGGTTTGGTAGTTTGGTAGTACCACAGTACCGCAAAATATGCCGCAAGTGCCCAGCTCTGCAGATAAAGTTGATGTAAAAACACGAAAAAAACCCTGTATATTTGGATTAGGTCCTGGCATCACAAATAATGATGCAAAGATTGTAGGATGTTGCTTGCCAACAAGTGAACAAGTTCTTAGATGTTTCCTATTTCACCAGCAACAGGGTCTAAAAGAGAGAACTAAGCGAGATATAGCTAAAATTGTTTTAACAGAAATTCAACCATTCTACAATAAAGCCAACATACCAATGATTACTGAGAAAAAAGCATGTGAGAAAATAATTTTGTTGTCAGAAAAGAATGCGAGACTGAGAGAAATTCCATTGAAAAGAAGAGAGCTACAAAGTACAAAGACAAGACTAGAAGATATGGAAATGCAACTTAAAATGACTTTTCCACTGTGGATTAAAAATGCCGAAAAAATTATGAGTAATCCAGAAGATATACAATTTCTTCAATCTATGCAAGGGGATAGAATTGCTTCTTTTGGAGCTCATGATCAAACTTTAGCATCCAAAATGAAGCGCATTAATTTTTGAAAATATGAAGAAAATGTGAGAAAAGAAAAGGAATTGAAAGACACTGAAGCTTCTTGCAGTTATGTTGAATTAGAAAGCAGTAGCACAAGCGATACAACTACCATTGAGAGTGAGTCAGAAGCTAATGATGGAGCTGAAAAAGATGGAAAATCCACACAGTCAACAGTCTGTTTAGGTACTCAAGCTATCATTCCTCATGACATTCTGAAAAGACCGAAACTTGTTTCTTTGGCATCAAGAATGAAAATGACTCTGGTACAACAGGCTGCATTCACAAAAGCTTTTGTTGAAGAATGTGGTGGTAACACTTAAGGCAGTGGCAACTTCATATGCTACAGCTGATAGAGCAAGACGCGAAGTAGCCCAAAAAATTTCAAGTTCCATTAAAAAATCCTGGAATCCTCCTAAATTGGCCTCTCTTCATTGCGATTCAAAAATAATTTCTACTCTGCAGGATAAATATGTTACAGAAGAACGATTAGCCGTATCAGTTGGAAATTCAATGGATCTCAAACTACTTGGTATTCCATCATATCATCCTAGTGCTGGTGGCAGTGGCCAATCTGGGAAAAACTTGACTGAAGAAGTTATGAAGCTACTGAAATTGTGGAACTGCTCTGATTCAATAGTGAACTTGGTTTTCGACACTACAGCAACCAACATGGGACATGTGAGCACTGCATGCATAACTATCCAACAAGAGATTGGATGGCCTTTATTATGGTCTGCATGCAGGCATCATGTTGGTGAAGTTATTATGAGTCATGTGTTTCAGGACATGAAAGTAGAAACTTCGAGTGGACCAGAAATTAATGTCTTTAACAGATTTCGAGAAAAGTTTCAGTGGATTTCCAAGGATGAAAAATTGAAAAAATTGACTTCAATCAGTACTCCAAAGCTGTCCAGGAGATTCTTCAGGAATGGACTGATTATGCAATTCAAATAAGTAATATAGAAAAGCAACATACACGATATGACTACAAACAATTTTCTGACTTAGTTGTGTTATACTTAAATGCAGGACCTAGTGATAAGGATATAACCCTTCAGCGACCTGGTGCTATACATAGAGCCAGATGGATGAGTAAAGCAATATATGCTCTAAAAATTGCATTACTAGAAGATAATATCTCGAAACTACCTTCAGTAACAATCACAAACAAGCAACAAATTCTGAAACTGAGAGACTTTGCAACCTTCATTTCACTGATTTACTACCCATGGTGGATGACCTGCTCTTCAGTTTTTGATGCACCATGGCACGATTTGCAGCTTTACAAAAAGCTTCTTAGATACGAGGAAGTAAACAAGCAAATAGCAAAAAGTGCTCTAACATCTTTGAAACGTCATCTCTAGTACCTTTCATCAGAGATGATTCCTCTTGTATTATTCAGCGATTTGGTTCCAAAAAATGAACTTCGTGCTATAACAAACCATCTACTTTCCTATAAACCACACAAGATTGAGACAGTGGTTCCAGAAGGTAGACATGGATCTAGTTTTGGAAAGCCTAATTTCCCTACCAATCTATGATTGGAAACCACACTAGCTGACTTGGTTGACAAAAACTCATGGTTCATATTCTCTTCACTACAGTTAGACTATGATTTTTTAATGGTTGAGATTGTTGAATGGAAAATAACAGCATCATTTATATCTTCCAAAGAAAAACTTTTGGCTATAAATGTCATAAATGATGGCTCTGAGAGGGCAGTAAAACTATGCAGTGACTTTTATGAGGCTGCAAGGACTGAAGAAAGCTTCTACAACTTGGAGAACATTTTGAAGATGGACAGAAAAGCCACTCCTAATCTGAGAAAGAGACAAGCTTCTTTATCATCTGTTTTAGAAGAAAAAAGGACAAAGAAGAAGAATTAAGATATCAATAAGCAATAAATCAATTTTTACAAGTATTTTATCATGAAATACCATTTTTAATAGGTGTAGGTGGAGGTGGTTGGTGGGATGCTTGGCAAGTTGGGTCCTCATCCCGCATCCTGGTAACTCACTTCATGATTCTCAGAATAATACAAAAAAAAGTCTAAAAAGACATAATTTCATGAATTGAGGCTAAAACTTGCCTAAAACTAACTATATTTACAATTTTTTTTTCAAACAAAATCTACAACGCTTACACACAAGATTTTCTAGTCAAACCATAAAATTCCACAATTGTCAAATTTTCATCTTTGAGGTGGACCCACTAAATATTGTCAGAACCGCTTGAAACGTGGACACTGAAGGTTTGTTGGGGATTGTAACCATAATATCATAGGGCCGAATCAATATCCGAAGTTTGAAATTTCACCCCTTATAGGCTGATGCACCCTATATATACATTCTTACATTGAGGTGACTTCACAAACTCCAAATTCAAATCTACTTAATGGGCAGGAATAGTTGAGCATCTGCACAAACAATAGATGAACTAACTATACCATTCAAGTAAGGAGGAGATTGGAGACACCAATCGACCAGGGAAGTACTCCAGGGGGGCTGTTAAAGAGAAGATAGGGAGTGCTGGAACTCCCATTTCTCCTGTCACTGTCCTTCATAGCTGATCTTTTTCTATGTTTCATCTACCCTGTGAGCAGTCCAGCATGCTCTCAAATACACAATTCTCTCCCTATTCCTCACTACATATACATGCATCTTACACACTGAGGCATTCCAGGGCAGATCAACCAATGCAAAACACCACTCTAACTTGGATTTGGGCCGGGTTGGCAAAAACCCCACTACCCAGCAAAAAACCAGTTGGGTTTTTGCTGGGTTTTTGCCAGCACTGGATTTTGGTGAAAATTGGTATATAGGGTTAGTTTGTGTTCCAAATCTACTGGTTCAAACAAAAAAGCTCTATGATTAACAGTTTTTAACTTATTGGCCCCCAAAGTTTAGGGCCCCCCTTTACCATGTTGTTGCGGTGGGGTTATCCAATAAACCAATGAAGTTCCGAGTCAATGTGAACCACCCGACAACATTTTTATTTCATGCAATTATTTTCTACCGGTACGGGGAGAAGACTTACTTCAAAACCAAACACCCGAAGGCGGCTCGTTGGCTGAGGGAGGACGGGCTTCTAACAATCCCTGATGCGGTAAACTTTCCCGGAGTCTCGTTGATCCCGACGCGACCCTCCAGGCGTGATCTCGTTATCCTCAGAACAGAGAAACAATGCGATTAGTTAAGTGTCCCAATGCCCACCGGACTGACCCAACCTCAGGACCTCCCAATATTCCACGAAAAAGGAAACAAAAATGCTCACCACATTCCCGATGACAATGCCGTAGCCAATCAAACTGTAACCTCAACAGGTTGGAAAAACACACTAGAGGAAAAACCATGAACAATTTTTATTGATGGGAAAGGGGAGGTTACATTCTATACAACACATGAAAGGGAGGAAAAAGTCAGAGAAGCGGGGGTTAGGCAGGGTGAAGCAACGACAATAGGGTAAGTGGGCAGACAAGCAATAAGGTATATCTTTTACAACTGTACACGCAGTGTCAATCGCAAGAGCACATTTTCATATATATGTTAACACATGGTCACAGACAACTGGACTTAGGCAAAGCAAGTGATCTATCTTCGCATTACAATGGTCAAGAGAGGCTCCTTCGGGTCACAATAAAGAAGAATCAAGAAACAATGATGAGTTGCTTCCTGATTCCTTATCTTGAAACTCAAATGTCCTTCTTTTAGTGGTTTTTGTTCCCATACAATAATTATACCCTAAATAACCCTGACTAGGCTAAATGGAAAGGAGGGCAAGGTGTTATTGATACCTGGCCTTAACTGATGTGCAGGTACCACCACTTAAACTTTCAGAAGGTTCTGGGATGATTGTTCGAGTTCAAGAAGTCAAACGCGTTAGATGAATGTCATTTAATTTCTGTCTTTCTTAACTTCTAGCTTCAGCAACCGACATTACATGTATACCCAGTCGCACTGTGCACTTTGTTTGTTGGCCTGTTCAGATTTGGCAAGCCTACCCATTTCAGGACCCATACCGTGCATGACTTTTTTCTCACGTTGGTCCAAAAATCAAAAAACTAAAGTCAAATTAAGTTAATCAAATGGTTTAGGGCTTCTTAAACAAACACCCCTTTTTTTGTGTTTTGTTTTATGTTTTTATAACATTTAAGCCACAATTCTGACGTTAGATTCTATGGGTCTAGATTTTATGGGGGTTATGGCATTCAAACCTGTATGGGAGAGAAAGAATGAAGGTTAATACACACAACTACCATGATTTGATAATCAGTGGTCCCTACTACATTCCCCCCTTCGAGCGGCAGAGCCACTCAAAAAGACCAATCCACCAGGGAACCACTCTCATCCCAACAGATCCAAATACCATCCCTAGCAAAATCTCTCCTTCCATTTAGCAATACCTTACAATAATCTATTTACATTAATTTACAAAAATCCTTAGAATTTCCTTTCCATTTTACATAGATTCTAACTAGCTAACTTTATTATACATGGAACTATTGATTTTGAAATGGCAATTCTAAAAAGTTTAAACATAAATAACCCAAACACATTCACATGATAATATTCCGGAATCTACCGATGCAAGTCATGGTCATACTCAACTGGTTTCTTCGGGACGTGAGAAAGATCCATGACTGGTCCGGGAGCGGGTTTGTGGAGGAGAACTGCCAGTTAATGCCGGGAGCACCTCCCCCAGCCGTCTTCGGGTGGCAACCAATCGCTCTCGAGATCTCCTCCGGTTTTCCTGAATCATGGCACGTCCCTCTAAAACCAGCTCTCTCATGGGTGACAGACTCAATCTAATCGGGCGCCCATCCTCATGACCAGCATCAAGACCCTGTTCACACAAACTTATCTGGCCTTCCAATAACTGGTATATCTCCTCCCTATCCTCCTGTATGAACTCTAGAGTTACCTCTAATGATTTCACTAGGGAGGAAAAGTCTGGAGAAGATAAACCACTTGACCCAGCGACACTGCAAGGGGAACTATGGTGAGGTGGACTATCACAACTAACCAATTTATCATCCACGGGCGATTCCCGTGCCTGGCCAGTCACATGGGGAATCAGCGACATCTCACCAATCACATTATCCAAATCACTACTGGGCAGTTCAGGATAATCTCGGAATGTGACTTTTTCCACTCGCGACTCCGGTCTGAGAATGGGCCTAACAATAGAGGCAGGGAATCCTGAGAAATCCGGAGGATTGTCAGGAAACCCCAAGAAATCTCGACGACTATCAGGAGACTCTGACAAACTTGGAGAAGTGCCAGGAAAACCTGAGAAATCCGGTTCATTTGAACCAAGTGAACTCCGATGATTCACTGGAAGACTCCCCAGAAGAGTCCAGCGCTACAGAAATCCAAGGATGCACCAAGGGTACCCCCTGCTTTCCCGATTCCACCTCATCATGAGAATCACTAGAAGAATCCCACGAACTTTCTTCGGATGAATTTTCGAACAGATAGGCATAGTTTGGGACTTCATTCGGACAAGAATATTCCTGATCAGGTACATCAGGCTGATCTTCTGGGATAACCCAGGGAAGTTTTACCAATCGGGAGTAGCTTGGATGGTTCCTGAGAAAAATAGGAGCCTCCTTCCAAGCGCGTAACTGTGTGTGATGGGCACGTGATGTTGTTAAGAATGGTTGGTCATTTGGGTAGGCTGGAGAAATCACATAAGTGACTCCATTTGACTCTACCCGATCAATACAAAATGGGCCACAATATTTGGGGAAAGCTTGTTCATGACAAGGTGCCCCTTTTGGACTACCTTCCTGATCACCAGCTGTCCTCTAGAGAAGGAACAAAAACTAGGGTGACCAGGAACCCATTGTTCTTGAATCTGAGCCGAGATAAGGGCTGGAATTGGGTCTGGATGCGAGTTAGCCAATAAAAATTGCGCTGGAGACATCGTTAACTCCGTATGCACAGTACCATTGTATGATATGATGGCTCTGGGAAGATGTAAATCCCACGAGCTAGGACCTTGAACAAGGTTTCTAAGAAACTCGCCAATGGTACGTTGACTCTCTCGACTGCCCCATTCCCTTCAGGACGATTTGGTGTCGTAAAAACATGAACGATGCCATACTGAGCTAACATTTGCTCAAATTCTTGACCCCTGAATTCAGGCCCATTATCGGTTAATAACCGACATGGCCTCCTCAACAAAGTAGGCAGGACACGGGTCTCGAACAATCTTGCAATGGTGCTGGAAGTCTTATTCATGATTGGGATGGCTACCACCCACTTTGAATGGTGGTCTACGACTACCAGACAACCAATGTTCCCTCGAGACGTCTTTGGGAACACTACCAAGTCGGCAGCCACCAATTCAAAAGGTGACCTGGTCATGATCTTTAAGGTAGGTGGACCCTTAATTTGACTTGAGACTTTGTTCAGTTGGCACTGTGAACATGACGTGACCACTTCCTGTACAACCTGATACAATCGAGGATGAAATACGTCTCGAGAAAGAACTTCCAGGACTTTATTACGGCCAACATGGGCCATTTCAAGATGGACACTGATGGCAAGTTCAATCAGGAAGTTAAATGAGATCAAGTTCTGTGGATACAGTTCAAGATCTAACGAGTCGTATTTAACTAGAATCCCGTTTTCTATATAGATGTCTTTAAGATAGCGGTTGTACCGAGATAAGTTTCTCGGGCAACGGGCATTCGCATTCCTTCTCCCTAGATAATTCCTAAGCCTGCGCAATTCTAGATCGTTTCTCTGCAATGTTTCAACATTAACCCGTTCGAGAAGAGAATACGGCCTAACGTTTCCGATAATGATCACTTCAGGACCCTCTGATGGGTCTACTGCAGTTGCCAAGAAGGTAGCGACCACTTCTCCCTCCTTCAGGACGCTATCGTTGGATAGATCTAGCACTAGTCCTGAAGTAGTCATGAAATTTGCTCCAAGCAAAAAGCATGATGGGAGAGAACCATCATCCATGATAGCAAATGGATGGTCTTTTGCTTTCACTTGCGTTCTCAATGATACATCCAAATTTACGAATTTGGTCACCATGACCCGACGTTCAGCCATCCCTTGTATATTTACAATTATGTCTTTTGAGTAATCTTCCTGCTCACCTAATATGGTTTTCCAGGTAGTCTCAGACACCAAACTAATCTCAGCTCCGGAATCCACGAGAGCACAATAAGTCTGGCCATTACATTCAAGAGGAACAATTGCTCTAGATCGAGATGAATGAGCACATACGATATCCACTTGATACTCAGGAAAATGCAGGTTAACCTCCTGCCCCTGAGGATCAGAGTTTTCATGGCTATCCATAATTGGGTTCACTGGATCCGGATCTGAGTCAGTGGCGTCATAAGAATTAATGGTGTTTATGAGCGACAGGTTATTAGCGTGGAATGTGTTCGTTTCCTGCAACAAGTTAAAGTGTATCCCACCCAGGCACTGAAGGTGTACCCTTTCTCTGCTATCATCACCCACTCCTGCGGGGACTTGAAACACGAGGGGATGAGTTGAACCGAAATGCAGGACAATATCCAGATTATATAAATGACTGCAAACCAGCAAAACTTCAAGAGTCATTGGCTGACCAGCCAACGTCATCAACCGAAGACTTTGCTTTTTCTTTGCATTCAATTGGATCTTATATCGTGAGGGTTTCGTCATCAGTTCACCCACGAGCTGCTTCCTGAGCGAGGTGACACTGTCCGGACATTCCTTTTCCAAAACTTGAGTCAGACATGCAAGAGACATTCGATTAATGAGTCACCACCTCCTTCTGGTTTAAAAAGCACCATTAATCCCTTTGGAAAATCAGTGGGTGTCACTTCTTTCCCATCTTCCTGGGGTGTCTGGAAATGACGTGATAAAGTGTCAGCAGCTTGATTTTCTTTTCCTGGTATGTAATGGAGTTCAAAATCAAACTCGGCCAGGTCTTCTAGCGTCCGAGCAATTCTATCGTTTACCAGTTTCATGTTGTGGAGGTAAAATAAAGCCTGATGGTCCGTATTCAAGACAAAAGGGATGCCATATAAGAAGGCGCGAAAAGTTTTCACACCCCATCGCATTGCGGCTAGTTCGCGTTCAGTCACGGAATATTTACGTTGGGGTTTCGAGAAGGTCATGGAGGCATGTGCGATAATCCTAACCCTCCCATCTTGAACTTGAGTTAAGCATGCTCCGGCGCCGATAGCGGAGGCATCCACCCATAGGTTTATCTTTTCGGCAGTTTCACGATAATCTGGAAATGCAAGCTCTATCTCCCTCTGCATCTCAGTCTTGAGTGCATCAAAAGAAGACTCCATTTCAGATGTCCATTGAAGATTAGTCGAAGCGGATTTACCAGTGAGCTCTGACAAGGGTTTTGCGAGAGGGGAACATTGCGGTAGGAATTTTCGTTGGAAGTTGATGAGTCCAAGAAATTCCCTCAATTCACGAATGGTGGTAGGTTTTGGGAAGTTACTAACCTTTTCCATATATTCTGGAGACTTTGATAATCCACTAGAGCTAACTGTGTGTCCTAAGAAGGGTACTTTTGACTTGAACCATCTGCACTTTGGAGGCTTGATCTTAATCCCATGATCTTCCAGGACTTTCAAAACACTGCCTACTAACTTCAGGTGAGCTGCAAAGGTCTTTTCCATAATCAAGATGTCATCAATATAAACAAGCACGTTCTTTCTGGAAAAACTCTTCAGGACTTCCTGCATTTCACGTTGAAAAGCTGATGGAGCATTCCTCAAGCCGAAACTGAGTTTTCTGAAACGCCAATGGCCATGAGGTGTTGAGAATGCGGTATAGTCACGACTATCCTCTTCAATGGGCATTTGATAGTAGCCGCGGACAAGGTCTAGGGTCGTGAAGTACCTTACTCCATGGAGACTATATACCGAATCTGTAAGGTTGGCCATCGGGAACCTATCTGGCTTGGTAATTTTATTCAACTTGCGATAGTCAACGCATAACCGGATGGAACCATCCGGCTTTCTAATCGGGACTACCGGAGCACTCCATGGTGAAGTAGTAGGTTCAATAATACCCAGTTCATGAAGTTCTTGACACTGATCTTCAATTACCTGTGTGATAGGTTCTGGGAATCTCCTTGGACGTTGAAAAATTGGGGTTTCATCGTAGAGTTCGATGCGGTGTGGGGTCATTCTGCTGCACCAACATCGGAATCTCCACGACTCAATACTTCCTTTCGGGATTCCAACAGGCGATGAACACTTTCCTTCTGGTCTGGGGTTAACTCATCCAGGCTTATTCCTGACTGTATACGCTCTGGAGTCCAATCTTGAAGAGTTGGAGACACTTGACTCGGGCCTACATCTCCCTGCGTCGCAGTTCTACACTGGAGCACATTACTTTCATGTTCAGGTATAACGATTGTGTACATGTATCCTATTAGGTCTCCCTTTTTAATCTTTCCCAATGACTTCCCCCTTGTATACAATAAAACTGACGGTTGCTCAACATTCATGATACCTGGCACTCCGATTACCTTATCACCTAAATGAGCATTCACTGCACTACCATCATAAAACCACATGCTTGCCCCTTGTGAACATGCGCAAGGACCATTCAATTCACTTTCTCTCTCCTCCCACTCTACTGGCACTCGAACAGGTCCACAATCATTTCTTTGCACACTTTCAGCTGCCCAACATTTAACTTGGTATCTAGCTTCGTACACTCTGTCCCACCTGAACCCAAATACACATCCCATTTAGATCCATCCTCACAAGTTCCAGATATTCTTCGACGTGACAAATTTACTTGCAAGCCATTCTTTCTTAAAAATCTAGACCGAGGAAAAGTGGATAATTTGTGTCCAAATGCGGGATTACCAGAAATGTACAAGGCTTCATGACGATGTTATGTAGAGAAAGTGCAATATTTATTGACCCCAGAGTGTGGCATGCAAGGTCTTTACCTATCCCACGAATAGGTATCCTGTCTTGGGTATCCAGAACCAACCCCAACTGCTCAACCAGCCCTCCCGATATTAAACTAACTTGAGCCCCTGTGTCGATAAGACTGTTTATGATCGTGTTATTAATCACAACATCCAGTGTGAGTACATTTGCTGGCTCCAGCTCTGCAAACTTAACTCCTCGAAAATCAAGGGTAGGTAGATCAGGTTCCACAACTGGTGCCGCTTGTTCGTGGAAAATCGTTCCAGAAGCTCCAAAAGGGGTCGTTGGCTGTTGGCCAAGCTCCCCTGGTTTCTCTAGAGCATGACTTCTCAAATCGCCCTGTGAGTCACACAACCAGTGGTCTTCAGGAAAGGTAGTTGCTCGGGGGGCAAACTCTGGGGTGCATCTAGCTCTGGGGTGGTCATCATTATCAGGGATTGTGACAATCCTTTCCAACGAGTCCCTGTCCTCGTTGGACATGCTTAGTTTTCCGACTGGGATGGTTGTTGGCCGTCATGATCTTCCATATTTTGATTTCCTGATGTCGATTGATATCGACTTCTCAAGGGACAATACATACCAGGGTGAGGGCCCTGACAACGGGAACAATGATATTGGGCAGTAGGGTCAGGGGTTGGTGTTCTCTGGGAATTTCTGGAGCACTCACGGACAAAATGGTCCAACGCGCCACACAACAAACAGGCACCATTCTTCCTTCGGCAATTGGCCTCGTTATGTCCTTTTCTGGTACACCACTGACACTCTTCATCTGTTGCTCCGTTGCTGGATTCCCTCTGGCCATGAGTTCTGGGTTGTCGTTGTTCTCTAGGGTGGGGCGAGGATCCTGGCCTGTAACTGCTTTCCTGATTTGGTCGTTGATTTCGTGAGCGATCCTGTCCTCGCTGGTTTTCTCTTGACCCTCCTTGCCTCCGTGAGAAAACGCTTGTCCCATTTCCATTGCTTCGTGGACGACGCGTCCTCTATTCCTACCTAGTCGTGGCTGGCTCTGAGGAACAAATCCCTGTCTGGAAGTGTCAAGATTTTCGGAAACCTGAACAGGGACCTGCATTTGCAAGACTTCTATTGGTTCAGGTGTGGTCGGATTTCCAGAACTTTCAGTTCCTTGTAAGGCCACAAAATCCAAAATGTTGGACCAGTAGACCTTCTTATGGTGCAGAGTCTTGTTTTCCGTTATTATCCTCGCTAGGTGTTGTGACAGGGCTGAGGGGACAGTCTCGAGGTACTTCCTCCTTAACTCCTTGCTGGTCTCGATGTCTTTCTGAGGGAATGCCCTTCGTGCCAATGTCTCCAATCGGACCGCATATACATCGGGAGATTCCCCTGACTTCATTTTGGCATTCTTGAATTCGGCAACCTTTCCAGTGGTCACGGTCTTCTTGATTCTCTTATGCCATGTTAACAGTTTTCCTTCATGTGGTCATATTCGATACCACAACCCCCATAAGCATGGTACAAGTCTTGAAGTTTTCCTGTCAAGTGCTTTCCTAACGTTCCTGTCCAATCTCGTCTTTCACAATTATATTTTGAGGCACAGTGGCGCTCAAACGCTTCAAGATATTCGGGAAGGAGCGTCCACTGTTGACATTGAAGTCATCCAATTCGGGAGCGTTCATGGGTGTTAGCTGCGGGACCCTATGATGATATTTTCTGGATGATGGGTATCTAGGCCGCGTTTCCTCCTTCTTGACGTTGATTTCGTCTGATGAGCTTGACTCCTCATTATGAGACGATTCGGAACTGCGGTTATGAGGTCTGTTGAAACTGACGTCTGAATGTTTCCTTGTTCGAGGATTCTTGGACGGCTCTTTTCTGACCTCCTTCTGCTCCATGTCGTTATCTGGTACAAGGTCTTCATATTCCTGACGGGCACTCTGAAGTTCTTGTTCCTCTCTGGCTGCTTGTTTTCTCTCCAGTTGGTCCACTCGTCCTTGCCAGTATTCACTTCGGGCCACAAGATCGTCATTTTCTTTGGACAACCGGTCATACTTTCCTTTCCAGACCGTTTCAAGTCCACCAACCGCTGCGTCCAGTTCTGCTCTGATTCTAGAGCTTGTTGTTTCTGCTCCTTGACCAGGTCAACAAGTTGGGCAACCTGGGTCTTGACTCAACTAAATCTGACATTTTTTTTTTTTTCCGTCCGTGCTAAGCCGAAGCCGTCAACGTTGGGTGCCTCCCGTTCCCGGGTCTGGGCACCAAAAATGTTGCGGTGGGGTTATCCAATAAAACAATGAAGTCCGAATCAATTGAACCACCCGACAACATTTTTATTCATGCAATTATTTTCTACCGGTACGGGGAGAAGACTTACTTCAAAACCAAACACCCAAAGGCGGCTCGTTGTCAGAGGGAGGACGGGCTTCTAATAATCCCTGATGCGGTAAACTTTCCCGAGTCTCGTTGATCCCGACGCGACCCTCCAGGCGTGATCTCGTTATCCTCAGAACAGAGAAACAATGCGATTAGTTAAGTGTCCCAATGCCCACCGGACTGACCCAACCTCAGGACCTCCTAATATTCCACGAAAAATGAAACAAAAATGCTCACCACATTCCCGATGACAATGCCGTAGCCAATCAAACTGTAACCTCAACGGGTTGGAAAAACACACTAGAGGAAAAACCATGAACAATTTTTATTGATGGGAAAGGGGAGGTTACATTCTATAAACACATGAAAGGGAGGAAAAAGTCAGAGAAGCGGGGGTTAGGCAGGGTGAAGCAAGACATAGGTAAGTGGGCAGACAAGCAATAAGGTATATTTTACAACTGTACACGCAGTGTCAATCGCAAGAGCACATTTCATATATATGTTAACACATGGTCACAGACAACTGGACTTAGGCAAAGCAAGTGATCTATCTTCGCATTACAATGGTCAAGAGAGGCTCCTTCGGGTCACAATAAGAGAATCAAGAAACAATGATGAGTTGCTTCCTGATTCCTTATCTTGAAACTCAAATGTCCTTCTTTTAGTGGTTTTTGTTCCCATACAATATTATACCCTAAATAACCCTGACTAGGCTAAATGGAAAGGAGGGCAAGGTGTTATTGATACCTGGCCTTAACTGATGTGCAGGTACCACCACTTAAACTTTCAGAAGGTTCTGGGATGATTGTTAGAGTTCAAGAAGTCAAACGCGTTAGATGAATGTCATTTAATTTCTGTCTTTCTTAACTTCTAGCTTCAGCAACCGACATTACATGTATACCCAGTCGCACTGTGCACTTTGTTTGTTGGCCTGTTCAGATTTGGCAAGCCTACCCATTTCAGGACCCATACCGTGCATGACTTTTTCTCACGTTGGTCCAAAAATCAAAAAACTAAAGTCAAATTAAGTTAATCAAATGGTTTAGGGCTTCTTAAACAAACACCCCTTTTTTTGTGTTTTGTTTTATGTTTTTATAACATTTAAGCCACAATTCTGACGTTAGATTCTATGGGTCTAGATTTTATGGGGGTTATGGCATTCAAACTTGTATGGGAGAGAAAGAATGAAGGTTAATACACACAACTACCATGATTTGATAATCAGTGGTCCCTACTACAATGTCCACTTTGATGGGCAATATCTCCCATCCAGTTAATCATAAACTGAACATATTATACATTTTTGGAATCAGCAAGACTAGATTTATCCAATGATACTAATTTTAGCTTTGTAAAGCAATTTTCAAAATTTTATTCCCATCTTCCCTATTTGCTTCACCCCCTACCCCCCCTGGACATTAAAACCCCCCAATTTTTTTATGAATATTAAACTTCATATTATGTGCCTTGGTGGTGTAGTGGTTAGCATTGCTGACTACGAATCCATCAGCCTCGGTTCGAGACCCGACAGCAGCTGGCACGCAGCAAAACCCAGCTGTTCATCCTTCCACACAATAAAGAAAAGTGGTTGGTAGATAAATGGGTACCCTAGGTGGCCTAGTGGTTAAGATGCTGGGCTGCTGATGGGGCATGGTTTGGATTCCATGTTAAACTGTAGGTCTAAGGTGGAGTGAAAAGCTTGACCTTCGTCAGAATGAACAATTCGGGCGGAAGTTAACCAAAGGTTACCAAAGGTAACTATTAGATAATCTGTTGTATGAAAATTGGTTTTGATACTAAAATACATATTAACATGTATAACTAAGTTATTACTTGCTTCCCTTCGAGACAGACGCAAATCCAGCACTTCATTTGCAGCGGATCTCGAAAAAACTATCAGTGTCTCAGTTGATCCCTTTACTGTATGAAGGAAACTTAACTCAGTAGGTCTTAAAAGACATGTTGCAGCAAAATAGCCACTTTTAAGGAATGGAAGTAAAGAGGAGAGAAGAAAATGTGCTTTGCTTTGGAACACAAGTATTGAACATTTGAGACCTACTGAATTAAGCTTCCTTCGTACAGTAGAAGGATCAACTGAGACACCTGTTGTTTTTTCGAGATCCACTGCAAGTGAAGTGCTGGATTTGTGTCTGTCTTGAAGGGAAGTAATCTTTAGATATTGTACATCAGATGGAGAAAGCTTAGAGGGCCTCCCTGATCTAGGACGATCAGCTGGGGTCCCATTTGATCTGTGATGAGCCAAGATTTTTTGTACACCAGTTTTGGAAACGCATGTAGATTCACTTATTTTTCTTTGACTCATTCCCTCACCATGCACATGTATTATTTTATATCTAATCTCATCAGAAATTGTACTTTTTGTCATTTCTTAAGCCTGTGAAAGAAAAAAAATGAGAAACGTTTTGGATAAATTTGTTTTGCAGAATTTAAGTGAATATGTCAATACTTTTACTTGTAAATATTGATATAACAATAGCTTAGGAGCATTTACTGCAGATCCATCAGTAATAGTTCACTAGATCTTTAAACACATGCGTTATAAGTAATATAATGAATCAACCCTCAAGTCCAATTTATGCAGACTAGAGGGTCATCCAGCTTATACAACTTTATACACTTAAGTAATAACTTAGTTATACGTTAATATGAACCAGAGGTTCTAGTTAATATGTATTTTAGTATCAAAACCAATTTTCATACAACAGATTATCTAATAGTTATCAGATCGACAGTGGTCTCTGAATTTTGCACAGTACTGTATATATATATATATATTTTTTCATTGAGGTTGTTTAACCTCCTTTGCAACATCTAAGGTCATATGATGGAGGGGACCTACAGCTTTACGTGGGATCTGAACCACAGATCGCTACATAATCTGGGCGCGGAGGATGGTCTCCCATCCAACTACTACCAGACCCAATGTTGCTTAACTTCGCTGATCTCCAGGAAGCAGTTATATATATATATATATATATATATATATATATATATATATATATATATATATATATATATATATACAGTATATATATAGTTGATAAATATTTTAAAAATATTTTGAAACTAAAATTATGTTGTTCATTACTAAATAAAATTACTGCTAGTAGTTTTTGAACATTTTTCAGCATTTATTTATTCAAAGTTTAAATTTTAAAGAATACATATATAACAGAATCAAAAGTGAGTACTAACATCTTTATTCAAATGGTGAATCCTTTTTATTCAATAAAAAGTTAGCACCTTTTGAAACCTATCAGGTCATCCCATAAGTAATGTCATTTTTTAGATCGGAATTTGAAGGACAAAAAAAAACTTAACTGAAACTTTTTAATGTAGTATATATTTTCCATCAGAATCAATGACACTGCCAATGTCCTACAAGCTTTTCAATGCCATGTTTATAAAATTCAGGCGGTTTTGAGGCAAAAAATGTACAGAGACTGAAGAGATGATAATCTGAAGGCACAAGGTCTGGAGAATATGGAAGATGTGGAAGTTTTTCCCACCCAAGCTCCTCAATTTTTGCAGAAGTGATCCGAGTGGTATGAGGATGTGCGTTGTCATGGTGGAACACGATTCCTTTCCGATTAACCAAAGAAGGTCTCGTTTCTTTCAGTGCAGTGTTCAATCGATCCAGTTGTTGACAGTAGACTTGAGTGGTGATTGTTTGGTTGTGTGGTAAGGTTTCAAAGTGTATTACACCACCTTTATCCCACCAAACACTAAGCAACACCTTCCGAGGGTGAAGATTTGGTTTTGGCTGTGGTGTCGCTGGTTCTCTGGCACAAACCCACTGTCGTCGGTGCTTAACATTCTGGTACAGTATCCACTTTTCATCACCAGTCACTAAATGGTGCAAAAACAGATCTTGGAGTTCATAGGAACGAAGAGCTGTGCTAATGTTTACCCTCACCCTCAGATTGTCGACTGGCAATTCATGTGGCACCCATTTTCTTAACTTAGGCACTTTCCTGAGTTGTTGCAAATGTTGATGGATGGTGGATGGGGATGAATTGAGTTTCTGGGCCAATTCTTTGACAGTTGTTGAACAGTCTTCTTCAAGTGCGGCTAACAGCAGGTCATCATCAAACTCAGCACGGTGTCCAGTGTGTGCTGCATCTGTCAAACAGCAGTCACCATTCCTAAACTTTTGAAACCATCTTTGATATTTCCTCACATGCAGAATATCATTGCCATAAACTTCCTGAATGTTTCGTGTTGCTTCAGTAGCACTATTCCCTTTTTTGAACTCTTAAAGCATTATATGCCTGATATGCTCTTCTGATACCGCCATGTTTATGAGGGGTTCACATAAAGCAAAACACATGTTTTCACTGGTCAAGGATCTCCTCTTAGATATAACCTTTGGAAAATTTATGCTTAAACCGAGTAGGACTAGTTTAAACTTAATTTATCGTAAAAAATGACATTACTTATGGGATGACCTGATAATTATGAAGACTATCTTTCGCAGCTTACCAAGTCAGTTAATCAAATAACTTAAATCACTTAAGTGTTTGCAATCCCATATTGTAGTAGAAATATATACAGCTATATTCAAATAAGGACAATTACACATATAATTTACATTTTCATGTCATTTGTGCTCATGGTATTATGATACATCAAATAAACAGTAACTAATTTCACTAAAAAACTTGGTGACATTATATTCATATTAAAACTTGTGAATATATACTTAAATAAAACTTGGTGGCATTACATGAACTTTTTTAATTCTCCTCCGAAAACATATTGGATATGCAGCATTCCAGCCTTCAATGTTGGGGTACTTAGAATACCCAAAATATCATGTCTTGAAATATGGCAGATGTCTCTTATTTGTGAGAAATAATAATAATATCTGCTAAATCCAGATAGATTTAAAAAAAACTATCTTAAGTCATCAAACTCTTCATTGTACTCTAGTACAAGCCCCAGCCACCGAGAGTTATTGTAGGAGCAAACTATGTATTCCCCAATTTTGGGGTTCAGAATGATTGAATCTTTATTTTTATTTGTATTAGTGGCACACTTCACAGTTAACCTCTCCTCACCTTCATGATCAGAAGATAATTCAAAGGCTTTGATTTTTGTGGCACTAACTGGCACAAATGGTGAAACTTTTAGATTTGAATTAGTTGGATACTATTTTCAAACCTTTTGCTTAGGAATTTTGCCACTTTTTCTATTTCTTCAGGTTTAATTAAAAAGAATTTGATATTCTCCAAATTTTCACAGCAAAAATGAAACATTGCCTCCAGTGTTATGATTTGATCAATGAAAGTTCTCTGCAAGCTTGCTCTGGCTCCAGCTCTTTTGACTGTTCCACCAATTCCATCACAAGCACTTTTGCCATGACTCGTGGCAAAAAAATGCCACTCACACTCGAGCCCAAAGACATCTATGTGTCTGCATATATTGACAAAGTTGAATCGATTCTTATATTTGTCTGCACATCCATCAGTAAAATAATGTAACTTGTTAATATGAGGATGAAACTTCTTTATGTCAGGAATGAGGGCATTTAAAAATGAGTAGACCATGGTTGTATTATGTTTGGTGTCAGGTGAAAGAAAGCAGTAGCTTGTGTGCATAGTTTCGTTAGTTGTAGTATTCTTCCAGTAAATTACAAATGGATGCACTGTACATTGACTATTTTCTCAGTGGAAGCCTTGTGCTGCATCTTGTACAATGAAAGAATAGTTTTCTGAAAAATCACACAAAACTATTACTTCATTGTAGGGTGAACTATTTTTTAAACTTTTGAAAAAATCATTTTGAGAATTGCCCACATAATGATGATGAGTTAAATTTGCTATTTTTGTGCTTAAAGAACCAATAAAATCTTCAATTGATTCTACTTTTTCCACCAAAGTGCAACGGTCGGTAGAAACCCATTGCTTATATTTAATCATGTCATATTCTATCCCATGTATATTTTCAACATTTATTAGGAACTCTGTAACTCCTTGTTCTTTGGGGCATAAATTACATTTGTGCATCATGCAGTTTCTATTGCTGATGTCGCGCACACTTTTTTCCATCAAAACTTTATAATCAAGCCCTTTGATACCCATAGCAGAGAACTGGAGCTTAGCATTCTGATAAGTGCAAACACACACTGAGTGTGTTCCACCCTGATCCAGCTAAAACACAGTGTTTGGGTCAAATACATGCAAAAGTTGAAAATTCTATTGGAGGGTTCTTTGGGTTTTCCTTGTAGATGTTATATGCTTCTCTTAAATTCATTAGTACAAGTCTTTTTTTGGACACTTACCTTTTCTCCAGTATTATAGTCTCTCATTCTCAGGCAGTCTTTTTTTTCCTGGACAAATAGATGATCTCATCTGATTCATAGAATGATCTAACTAGCTCTTTGGTGGATTTTGTGACAACTTCCCCTTTTGACATAGCTGGAACTTCTGGAATAATCCCATACTACTTTTTCAAACTTCTGCTCTTTTTGACTAAATATTGTGCTGTTTCTGCGATAGTATGTGGAGAAATGCTCAGTATTTGAAGTTTTTTATCATAACTATCGGTAGAATGAAAAGCCTCCACCAATTCTTGCATGAGATGATGGTATCTGAAAAATATATAGAAGTATTTAATGCTATGTCTGCAAAAATGATGAATTAAAGAGAATCTAAATAGAAGCAGAATTCAAAATAAAAACAGAGATACTTGTTAAGAAATGTGCTACAATGAACTTATTATTATGAAATTAATGTGGCAAGTGTACACGCAAAGTTCTCCATATATACTTACCTTTTCACTTCAGAATCAAGTTTTGGAGTCTTTGTTGGGCTTTGAATCTCTGTTGATAAACTCACTTCAAGCTTTCTCTTCAGAGAACTATGTGCCATTTCCAATGCTTGCAGGCCTTTTAATTGTTTTCTTGAGGTACTCAAGCCATCTGAAATATTGAAATACTGTGTAATAACTACCATATATACATTGTCATTTCTATTGACATTATAGCCATTAAATTAAAATTTAAATAAAAATATTAAAAATTGAGAATTAATGAGTGATTGAAATGACTAAAAAATACTTACAAATTTTAATTGGAGTCACATCAAGATTTGTTAGAACATGTGAAATGTCTGCTATTGCATTTCACATGACAAATCTGTTTCTCTTGTATTTTCACTTGTACTGTCAATATCTGATGATTGGTGTACTTCCATTGTAAATAATAATTCTGGAGTCTTGGTCAGTAGTTTATGACAGTTAGAACACAATATTGTATTTGGTGATAGTTTGCCTTGACAAGCATTATAAAGTGCTTCACTTATAGTTCTTAAATCACTAGACATTTTCTTTTTGTGTTTTTTTAAAGGGTCTTCACAGTATTTCACCATTTTTTTTTTTATAAATTTATTACACAGGTAATCTTGTACTCAATAACATGTTCACATTATGAATGCTGCAAACAGACTGAGGTATAATTCATGTAAGAATGATTATAATTCATATGTAATAATGAGATATATTACAAATAGGAATTAGATCTGTTTTAATTATTTCAAACTGGAAAAAACTAGTTGCCTGAAAAAGAATATTTTTTTGAGATATTAAATTTAAAAAAATATGATATAAATAAAAAAATCTGATTTTAATAAAACAAATCAACAACAATGATTGGTGATAAGTTATCAACCATAATATGAAGTTTAATATTCATTAAAAAAATTGGCGTTTTAATATCCAGGGAGGGTAGGGGGGTCAAGCAAATGGGGAGTAAAATTTTGAAAATTGCTTTACGAAGCTAAAATTAGTATCATTGGATAGATCTAGTCTTGCTGATTCCAAAAATGTATAATATGTTCAGTTTATGATTAACTGGATGGGAGATATTGCCTGTCAAAGTGGACATGGTAAAGGGGGGGGTGCCAATAACTTAAAAACTGTTAGTCATAGAGATTTTTTGTTTGAACCAGTGGATTTGGAATACAAACTAACAGAATATATCAATTTTCACCAAAATCCGAGTTGGAGTGGTGTCTTTTTTTTCCCTTTTTTTTTTTTTGTTGATCTGTCTTGGAATGCCCCCACTACATAATTTTTTCAAAATTTAAAGAAAAGTATGGTATCAACTTCAAGAGTCTGAGAGTCTCCTGGGGAGGGGACCATAAATGTCCTCACTTCTGGCTTCCCCACTGCCAATACTGGGAACACAGACCCAGATAGCAAGGCTAGAGCTGCTACTGCCCATTTGAGATGTTTTGGACCTCTGCCTGATTCACTTTTCATAAACTTCTGCAACATTAATGGCTTTTTCTCAAATTTTCAATCTGTTGAGCACCACCTCTCCTCCTCTAAACTTCATCTTTTCCTCACTGAAACTCAGTTGTCTGAGATGACTGTCAGCAACCCCTTTTCTGTACTTTTTACTTTCTCTATATTCAATTTCACTCCAAAGGTGGATATTGTGTATATGTAGGCAATGACCTAACTTGTTCTTGTATTCCCAAACTTCAACTGGTCCAAATTCTGTATCCTCTGGTTACACTTACATGCCATTCTAAAACTAAATACATCTGCACTGTCTACCTTTCTCCTAATTCTCCTGACTATCCAAAATTCTTTGACTACCTCACTTCCAAAGTGGAATACATTCTATCCTGCTCTCCCTTTGCTGAACTCTCCATTTTAGGAGATTTTTATGTTCACCACCACCACCTTTGGCTTCCCTCCCATTTCACTAACATTCCTGGTGAACTAGCTTACAACTTTTCTATACTAAATGACCTAGAGCAGATTGTACAGCACCCTACGTGTATCCCTGATTGCCTTGGAGATAGGCCCAACATCCTGGATTTATTTCTTACCTCTATTGTGCTCCTCCAACCACAATCTTATGTTTCCTGTCCTATTGCTCTAATTCAGCCTTTGGATCCTCATAAGAGGGGTGCCTTTGGCACTTGGTATCACTGATTGGGAGGCCCTTATACAGTACTCCCATGATTTCCCATGGAATGATTACTGCTTCCATGGCTCGGGCCCTTCTGAGTGTGCTGAGTACATCACAGAAGTGATTCTCTTGGGAATGGAGGCATACATTCCATATTTTATTCGTACTACTAATGCAAAAGAACCTTGGTTTGTTCTAGTGCTATCCGCTATAGAGAGGAGTCTTTCAGAAGGTACCATCACCATCAAACTCCTGACTCTCACTCAGCTTATATTTTTGTCTGGAATCATGCAAAATCTGTTCTTCGACTCACCAAAAATTCCTTCATCCAACAAAAATGTGAAAACCTATCTTCTGATTCTTCTCATTCTTTCTGGCATCTAGCTAAGAACCTCTTCAACAACTTTACTTACTCTTTGTTCCCTCCTCTTTTCCATTCCAACAGCTCAGTTGCCATCTCTTCTCCTGACAACTCCTGAACTCTTCACTCAGACTTTTGCTTCCAACACAACTATGGATGATTCTGGTGCTGTTCCTCAATTTTCTCCTCCCTCTGACTTTATTATGTCTGAAATTAGAATCTCTTCCAATGATGTTCTTTCTGCCTTAACATGGCTCAACTCTTGGAAGGTGTACAGTTCTGATGGTGTTTCTCCTGTTGTTCTTAAGAACTGTGCTTCAATGCTGACAACCTGCCTTGGCAAACTTTTTTGTCTTTGTCTCTCATCTGGTACTTTTCCTTCCTGCTGGAAGTTTGCTTTCATTCATCCTGTCCCAAAGAAGGACTGTTCTAAACCCCCTAACTATCGTCCAATTGCTTTGATTACTTACCTTTCTAAAGTTTTTGAATCTATCCTTTATAGGAAGATTCTTAAACATCTCTCTTACAATCTTTCAGATCATCAGTATGGGTTCCACAAGGGACACACTACTGGCAATAATCTTGCATATCTCTGACTCCTGATCTTCATAATTTCAGTGAAACTTTTGTTCTTGTGCTAGACATATCAAAAGCTTTTGATAGAGTCTGGCACAAATCTTTAATTTCCAAACTGCTCTCCTTCAGTTTCTACCATTCTATCTGCCTTCAACTCTAATTTCTTTTCTGGCTGATCTATAGCTGCAGTTACAGATGGCCACTGTTCTTCTAAAGCTATCAACTGTGGTGTTCCTCAGGGTTCTGTCCTGTCACCCACTTTTTTCTTTTTATTCATCAATGGCTACATTAAGTTGCACTTCCTGTCCTATCCATACGGTATCTATGCTGATGATTCCACTCTTCACTTCTCCACCTGCTTCCCAAAGTGTCCCTCTCAACAGTCACTCCATGATTTGCATAGGACAGCTATGGAACAACTGAACTCTGATCTTTCCGCTATCTCTGATTGGGGCAGAGAAAACTTGTGGCTTTCAATGCCTCAAAAACTCAGTTCCTCCAACTGTCTACTCATCACAATCTTCCACATGACTATCCCCTTACCCTCAACAACACAGAACTCAATCCTTCCTCTTCTCTTAACATTCCTGGCATTTCCTTTTCTCGTGATCTTTCCTAGAAAGATCACATACACTCTCTTTCCAAAATGGTTTCTAAGAGGTTAGGCATGCTGTACCACTTCCTGGCTCTCTTCACCTCTACTCAGTTGCTGTCTCTGAACAGGGGTCTTGTTTGCCCCTGTATTGAGTATGCTTTTCATGTTTGGGGTGGGTCAACCCACACAGCCACACACTTGACTGGATGGAATCAAAGGTTTTTGTCTCATCAATTCTCCAACTCTTACTGACTGTCTTCAATCTTTTTCTCTTTGCTGCAATGTTGCCTTACTCTCTATTTACTATTGCTATTATAATGGACATTGCTCTTTTGAAATCTCTAATTTCATGTTTGTTTAAGGAGATCATGCAGCACCAGACTTTCTACACTTTCTCATTCCTTTGCTGTCCAACTTTCTAATGCAAGGGTTAATTGGTATTTTCAATCTTTCATCTACTCAGCCAGTAGTCAAATCTGGAACAATCTTCATCAATCCATCTTTCTCCCTGTTTATGACCTCCCATCTTTCAAACACATTGAGTCTAGGCATCTCGGAAACCCTGAACCTTGATTTTGGCTCTCTTCTTCTTCTGTTGGGGGTTGAGGGCGCTTTTGCGGACATTCGCCCTTGGTCCCTCCTTCCTGCATAAAAAATAAATAAATAAATAAATAATTTGAGAATTGAGATTTTTGCTAATGTATGTAGCTTTAAAACATCTATCAGCTCTTCCCCCAGCTGAGGAAGGAGACTTCTCAATACAAGGGGAAATATCTATAAATAAGCCAACAAGGAATATTAAATGAACTTTGCCCAGATAACAGAAGAAAATTATTGTTCCTTCATTATAATCTAAAATTGTTTAATTTTAAGTATTAGCCTTAAGTATGCATGAAGTTCAAACTTCCAAACAAAATTTTATTTTCATTTGTAAGATATTTTCCCCCCTCCTGGCAAGATATGCTCCTGAGTTGTCTGAAATATATATTTTATATATATATATACAGTATATACACCTTAGCTACAGCATCAGATAAGAGTTTTGGTCACAATTAGGTATTTTTGACCCAGACTGGAAGTTCATGGATTTCTTTTTATGCAGGAAGGAAGGGCCAAGGGTGAGTGCCTGCAAAAATGGCCCTCCTACCATAGAGGAAAAAGAGAGAGAAAATCAAAATCCAAAGTTTTTGAGAGGCCTGGACACTGCGTTTGAAAGATTGAAGGTCATAGACAAGGGGAAAAATGGATTGAGAAAGATTGTTCCAGAGTTGACTGGTTGAGTAAATGAAAGATTGAGAATACCGATTAACCCTTGCATTAGAGAGTTGGACAGAGGAGGAATGAGATTAAGTAAACCAAAATATAATATTGAAGACAGTATCCCATATTATATGCAGAATCATTTTTTCATGTTTGGCCAGTCAAATTTATGCTGAAACTACTTTTAAAAATTTATTAATTTATCTAATATTGCATATTCAAAATGCCATTTACTGATATATTGGCAAAACCACCAATTTACATCCCCATTTATGACACTAGTTTAAAACAATGGAATCATTTACCAAATTAAATTGCATGAACCCTGTAGATGTTGAGAGTTGGAGATTTTCTAGTCATTATTGGGTATTAATTTTGCAGGCATGGATGATGTTCATGAAGAAATATTGAGTGATTGGGCAGATAAACTGAACAAAATTTTAGAGTCGGAAAAGAAGGACTACAGAGTTTTTTCCTGGAGGGAATGGCACAGGTAGGTGTAAGCTTAATGTTTTTAATGCATTCAGCATCACTTGTAGTGCCCTTTATGTGACCCTTTTTTTGAAATGATTTACTTGTCAGAAACTAAAAATTAGCCCAACGATTAGTTGAAATCATTCTGTAATTTATTGTTTGGAAGTATTATCTTCGTTATTTCAAATTATTGAAATGAAATGTATTTCCCCCCAAAATTTTAATGCCGAAGAAAGTCATTTAACGAATAAAGATGGTAGACTTAATTACATTTTAAGATTTAAAAAGTCTCATAGTCCAGTGTAAATAGATAAGAATCTTAAACTTTTAGGTATGCAAACCGTGTTGATTGGTGGGTGAACGAAACTTGTGTTTCGAATATAACGGCGAAAAATACTGGAAGTAAAACCTATTGTTCGGATGCAAAACGCTTCAGTCAGTATTTTTGGTCTGAAGGAATTTGGAGAACACCCGTTGGTGATGGGAGCAACGAAGGAAGCAATAAAGGTAAGGTGGTAAAAGCAACAGAACTTTATTATTAGATTGAGGTGTTTGGATCTGGTATTTGTTCTCAGTGCTGTTATGTAGTGGTAGCATATGGATTGCATTAACCAATAATCTAAAAGAAGTATTTGAAATACCAAGAGATCAGTATGAATCAGCTTTCAGAATTCCTAAAACTGATCAACTAATGTGATAGAAATGTGTTTTTTGAAGAAGAATTACAATGGGAAAGTATAATGTGCTTTCATTATAGGGAAATTAAAAACACACTCAGCAGGCTCAGACAAATGAAATGCTACATTAATTAAAAATCAAGAAAAATTTTAAGCCCCTATATTGGATATAGAGACGATCACTAGACACAGGAGAAATACCGAACATCCTGAAGAGTGAACGCAATTCCAATTTCTAAAGGAGCTGGCTGATCTGAGGCAAAAAACTTTAGGCTAGTGTCACTGACATTTCATCTCATCCAAGAAAAATCTAATATTTTGGAAGCTCAGAAAAAATTAAATGATAACTGTTGCGTGTGTAAGAGCCACTTCCACCTTGCGACTTTTATGATGAATGCACTTTGAACGATCCAATGAAGGTGGTCCTTTTTGGTTAAGCTCAGCCTTAGCCATAAAGCATCCGAGTAACAAGTGTGATAAACAGTTTTTACCAAATTTTTTCGAAGGAGCGAATGGAAACACTTCAGTTCTGAATGGGAGTCTTTGTTCACTCAAATGATTTTATTGCATGAAGTATATACAGAGTGAGGCACTGAAGGATGGAATGACTTTACAGCCTCTTACAATAACCACTGATGGTCAAGAATTTACAGAGGGAGAGGTTCAACCTCTTGCAACAACAGCTCAGGCAGGAATTGAAAGGGAGGAGGTTTGACCACCTTGGTCAAGGGCTAAGGCAGGAATTATATGAGGTCTTAATCAAATGAAGGTACAGGCAGGAATTTAAAGGGAGGTGGTTTGACCTCCTCAGGCAAGGGCTAAGGCAGGAATGATTTAATTTACAATACAAGAAATAAATAATCTAAATTTTGTGGGAGTGCAGTTGAAGGTTAAGTTCTCCCTTTAACTGGAAATCTGAAGAGTTCTTGATGTCAAGCATAATTTAAGAATATATCAGAATTTTGAAAGATTCCAAAATTGGTTTACTATAACTATAATTATAATTACCAATTAATTCATATTAACTTATTATAGTTAATTACGGTTTCATTGTCAATTAGTTAATTATAGTTTTATAGCATTTTATATTGATAGACAGTTATGTGACCATTATTCTAGGATTTAATTTGGTAGTCAGGGACGTTTTGAGAAAGCTGGATTAGGAGTATAGTGCATAAAGAACATGGGCACATACATTTAACATAACACACATAATAATGTTTTGAATTACAATCAAGCAAGAGAGAAGGTTTTGGACTCAGAAGCTTGCTTTTGGCGACGTCATTGGAATTTGAATACTCATGTCAGCACCAATGAGTATCTTCCAAGAGGTTAAATAATTTAAAGAAAATTAAAATTATTAAATAGGGGATTGCATACACATGGACGTAATAACATGTAAGGACATTTATGTGTAGACACGGATTGATAGGTTGATAGGACATAAAGTAGGTCAAGAATAAATGAATTAAATTATATGGTTCCAGAGAAATTAAGTCAAGAATAATTGAAGATCATTCGGTGAATAATTCACGCTATGGTTAAAGGCAATAATTAATAATCACAAGCAGATACTAATTTAACATTATCAATCAAGCAAAAACATAATGATTTATAGTGTGTAAATTTTTTTATTATGTTAAAGAATTTACCATACCTTGAATACTAATGATATCCAGATACTAAAGATATGATTTTGTATTTAAGTTACTTTATGATGTCAGCTGCTGTGGCAATGCACGTAAATTCATAATTAATATGTTTAGTTCCTTAATTGGGAAATTTAAGTCATTATGAGGAGAAATAAAAGAAAATGAGTTAGAGAGAGATGATAGTAAAGAGTTTACGGCCCTGGTACAAGAGTGAGTGAAACTGTAAATAAATATACAGTATGCAATAGTACTTAGTAAACTACGTGCATTTGGGGATTGTATTACGGTAAGTAAATGAGTAAAGAAGTAAAAAACAAGGGTTTAAGTCCTGCCACATTCAAAGTGCATGAATAATCTAATAAAATTTAGGGATGAGGGTTAGATGTAAAATAACAAAAATTAATTATAATAAATTCTGCGGACATCGCCAATGTGCTGAATGAGTACTTTGCGGGAGTGTTCACCAGGGAGGACACCCATGTCATCCCCGAGCTAGGCGTGATAGTGTTTGGTGTACCGAGACAGACATTGCCGATAGAATAGACAAACTGAATGCGTTTAAGACTCCTGGGCTGCACCATTTCCTTCCTAGAGTCTTGTGGAAAATGCGCAACCAGGTGGCTCCCCACCTGGCTACAGTTCAGCAAATCAGTTGGAGATGGGCCAGGTGCCTGGTGACTGGAGGGAAGCCAACGTGACCCCTATCTTTAAGAAAGGGGATCACGAAAGTCCAGGGAAGTATTGTCTCATTAGTCTCACTTCGGTCGTAGGTAAATTATTAGAGGGGATAATAGCGGATAGGATCATTGACCATTTGGATTCCTACAAGCTGCTTGGAGACTCCCAACATAGGTTTAGGCGACATAGGTCGTGTCTCACCAACCTGCTCGAGTTTTTCTACATCATGTGGAGTGAGTACGATAAGAGTAGGGCAATTGATATACTTTATCTCTACATTGAGAAAGCCTTTCATAAGGTACCTCACCGCCGGCTAATGGCCAAAGTCCGTGGGCTGGGTATCGATGGGGAAGTAGGTAGCTGGATTGGAAACTGGTTGAAGAATAGGCAGCAGAGGGTTGTAATTAAAGGGGCTACCTCGGGTTGGGCCTCAGTCCTAGCGGGGTTCCTGAGGGTTCTGTTTTGGTGCCACTCTTGTTTATCATTTACATAAATGATATCGTCAGTAGGATCGCCAAATTCACTGATGACACCAAGCTTGAGGCCAGTGTTGGGACGCCAGAGGCGATCGAACAACTGCGTGCGGACCTAGGTAGGATAGGAGAGTGGTCCGAAAAATGGCAAGTGCCGTTTAACTTGGGTAAATGCATGCACATTGGCTACGCCAATCCCAAGTTGGACTACTCCATGTTGGGGAGTAATATCGAGGCCACTGATTTGGAAAAGGACTTGGGTGAGCTAATTAGCAGTGACCTTGTTTACCAAACAGTGCGTAGAGGTGGAAAAGAAAGCCCAGAAGCTGTTGGGTTATATCAGAAGGAAATTTCGATTTCGGAACAAGGAGATTGTGCTCTCTCTGTACAATTCCCTGGTTCGGCCGCACCTGGAGTACGCTTTGCAGTTCTGGTCGCCCACCCTCAGGAAAGATATTGAGAGGCTGGAGCGAGTGCAGGCGAGGGCCACAAAATTAATCCCTTCTGTTAGGCATATGGGCTACAATCGATGCTTAATGCCCTGAATTTGTTTTTGCTGGAAACTCAGAGGCTGCGCAGTCAACTTATAGAGGTTTTCAAGCTCTTACACGGGTTCAACGATGTCGATTTTAGAAGTGTGTTTAGTTTAAATGATAAACCAACTCGCAACAATGGTTGGAAGTTGGATTTGAAATGGTTTAGCACTAGTGTGATCATCTGTGGATCATTTCAAGAAAAGGTTAGACCAAATTTTGCACACTATTTGAGGATGTGTTACTGTCTTCTTGGGTGACTGCACGAGAAGCTAGTTGCGACAATGTGTAGGAATTTTTACCTGGTATCCGTTGCCATTGGTACCACCTCGGTATGGGCCACAAGGCCTGTTGAGGTACTTCTTGTCCTTGTAACTCCCTCCCTCCCTCCCTCCCTCCCTCCCTCCCTCCCTCCCTCATGGTCGGCTGCTGTGGCATTTTCTTTGTGTATTGTATCTAATGTTTTTTTCAATGTGTAGCTTTTGTAACGGTCATTGTCCACAGAGTAATATATTATATAATTTTCAGTAATAAGCTTTAGTCGCTTGCTAATCTCGTCTTGCCTCACCTCAATTGCATCTCGTAATCATTTTTGGCCAGTATTGGCAGATGACAATTTTGTTTTGTTTGTGTTTTTGACATATTACACACACTAATTAGCTGAATATCGGAGGACTCGACGACAGTAACACACGGTTTGATGAAATGACAGGTTGGCTGCTAGGTCATTTTCAGTTCACAGCAATCTGAAAAAGAAAAAAAGAAGAAATAACATAAACAGCTTGCTCATGACTAGACACATTTCAATGTAAAATTAGCAGTATACTGCAATATGGATAGTTATTGTCATCTCAAAGAATTAGAAATCTAAATTTATTAGATATAACACGAATATATGTTTTTCCTCAAAAACCTGATATCTGAAATTTTGCGAGTTTTTCAATGCCAATTTTGAAAACAGCTGAACTACCAGTCTGGTCCAATGAAAAAGGTGAGGCCATATACGAGTTTCTGGACCTGATAAACATATTTTGACACCACAATGATGTATGCGCTTCAAAATATCTGCAATCTTGGAAAATAGCGGCTGACAAATTAAAGCCCAAGCGGTGAAATGTCTATCCAACTTTTTTTTGTTGTGAATTAGTCAATTTAGGGGGAGTCGAAACATATAAAAAATTGAGTTTCTCCAATTCCACAGTATGCACGTAGTTGGAAATGATGATCTCAACATCTTGTAAAAAAAAAATGAGTATATGCGACCCCCCTTACCCCTTCCATAGCATCCCCCCCATTTTACTCTCTCCACAGATATAAACCCCAAATGTGACAATCATGCATTATATTAAGTCTTATTAAGTAGATTAGATTAATTTGGATAGATTATTTAGATAGATTGAATAGATTACATAGATTTGTGGGGCCGCGCAGGTAATTTTCCGCATTTATATTATTTTTATATTAGTTACCGACAAACCAATTTTGCGCGTACCAAATTGTATATATTTTATCACTGTGTAATTTTAAGAATCATATATAATCTTTATAAATAAGTATTGTATATAAATTTATATATATATATATTTAATTAATTCAGCTGTATATAAAATAACAAAATCTTCTGTAAAGTAACCTCAGCCAACCAAGAACTCAATAAACTCTGAAAACGACTGGCTTTTCCTTCAAGACGCCAACCCCCCAAACGACAGGGAGAGAAGAGGACACGAGAGGCCCCTAAAAGAGATACCCAACAAAGTGATAGCTTGCCTCTCGTATCCTTCATTCTTCCCGGCAACTACAAGTAGCACCAAGAAGGAACCAGCTGCAATTGGTGACCCTGGAGTGACCCGAAGCAGCCAGCGGAAGCAGCATCCTTCAGTCGCCGGGCGGAACAAACCGAAGCCACGCCTCTTCGCCGCCCACCCGTAGTAGCCGGTCGGAACCAAAGCAGCAGCAGACCCGAATTACATTCCTGCAAGATGGAATCTGTTGAATCAGGAGTGCACCATGTCACCATCAAGCCACCCACGTTCTCTGAAGCGTCGGCCGCAGGATGGTTCTCCATCATGGAGGCACAATTCCACATTTCCAGAATAACATCTGAAGAGACCAAATTTTTCCATGTTCTAGCCTCGTTACCCCCCGAAGTCGTCTCACGAATTTCAGCAGCAACTCTCTCCAACAAGTCGTACACCGATTTAAAAGAAGAAATCGTGAGTCATTACGAAAAGACGAAGCCAGAACTCTTCGAATGACTCATCTCCAACACTCCTCTCACTGGAAAGCCCTCCCAATTCCTCCCTCCCAATTCCTTCAAGATATCCACCAAACGGCACTGAAGGTGGGCGTCAGCGATGATTTGGTGAAGCATAAATTCATCCAGGCGCTCCCATCCTCAATAGCGCCCGTCGTAGCAGCACAAAAGGAGCTGACGCTAACTCAACTCGGCAAACTAGCCGATGAGTTAATACCGTTCGCTCAACAAAGCTGCTACGCGGCGCCAACGTCAACTCGAGCCAATACAAGCCCAAGAACGAATATCCCCATCGGCCTAAAACCCTTCAGCGAGAATCAGCGGTGGTGGTGCCGCGCGCACCTTTATTATGGCCCCCAAGCAAGGACCTGCAGGCCATGGTGCAAGTGGCCAAATAAAGATGACGCCAAGCTGCTCCCCTCGTCACGCCCAAATTCAAGATCTTCCTCACCATCAAGAGAAACGTCGGAAAACTAGATAAGCAGGCTGTGATTAACGCGACGTCCGGCCTGCCGCTGATCTCAGTCGCACTCGCATCGCGTCCGCCTGCCGCTGATCTCAGTCGCAGCTCGCATCGCCAGTCTGAAGGTCAATTTTATCATTGACACAGGAGCGAGCATCTCAATTTTACCACCAACTTGTGTCAATGATTGTCAACTCCACCCAACCGCAGTAAAGATTTCCACCGCAAACGGTCAGCCGCTCGAAATATTCGGAGAAGTAACACTGGACATATCAATTCCTAAATTACGAAGAATATTCAGGTGGCCATTCGTCGTCGCCCAAGTCTCCAGTCCACTTCTCGGCGCCGATTTTCTATCCCATTATGACATCCTTGTGGACTGCAAGCATGGCATTTTGAAGGATAGAGCAACAACTCTTCAAGCCACTACTAAACCTGTGCAATCCAAAGACCTTCACCTCATCAATATTAACCCTACCGACAAATTACCTCAAGAAATCAGGAACCTGCTTGACAAGTACTCCTCACTACTGAAACCAGCTCAACCGCAGAAAGTTTCCACCAACACTGTCAAGCATACCATCGACACTGGCAGCGCACCACCAGTGTTTGCAAGCCCTCGACGTCTTCCACCCGATAAATTATCCTCAGCTAAGGCTACTTTCAACAACTTACTTCAAGATGGAATTATAGAACCCTCAAAATCACCATGGGCCTCACCGTTACACCTCGTTCCGAAGAAGATACCAGGCGAATGGCGGGCGTGTGGTGATTATAGAAGCCTAAACGCTGTCACGAAACCGGACAGATATCCACTTCCTCATATAAGAAGTCTGTCAACATCTCTGCACGGAAAATCATGCTTTAGCAAAATCGATCTAGTCAGAGCATATCACCAAATTCCAGTCCACCCAGAAGATATCGAGAAAACGGCTATAACAACTCCATTTGGTTTATTTCAGTATTTATACATGCCATTTGGTTTAAGAAACGCCCCTGCAACATTTCAACGCTTCATGGATACAATTTTCAGAGGAGTTGACTGCGTATTTGTGTATCTCGACGATATTTTAGTCCATTCAAATAACGCAGTTGACCATTTGAAAGACTTAGAACGCGTATTCAAGATCCTTCAAGAACACAATTTAAGAATTTCCTTAGAAAAATGCATATTTCAGCAATCCAAAATTGAATTTCTGGGTCATGAAGTTTCCCCAGCAGGCATTCGTCCTCCTGTAAACAAAGTCTCCGAAATTCAAGATATTCCCCAACCGCAAGATTACCAAAGCCTCAGAAGATTCCTAGGAATGACGGGATTCTATCGCCATATGATACCCCGTTACGCCGATTTAGTCTCACCTTTAAGTGAAATCGTCAGAACTCAAGTCAAAAGCAAAAGTCTACAGTGGAACGACGAAGCAATTCAAGCCTTTCAAGATGTCAAGGATGCACTACGGAACGCCGTTACGCTTTGTCATCCTCTTCCATCAAGCTCAATCCTTCATTTAGTTACGGACTGCTCACAAATAGCAGCTGGAGCAGTTCTTCATCAAATAATCGACAGCACACCAGTTCCCATCGCCTTCTTTTCCAAGAAATTAACTACAACTCAGCAAGCGTACGCCGCATACGATAGAGAATTACTCGCAGCATACCTAGCCGTCCTGCATTTCCGTCAATTTTTAGAAGGTCGTCAAGTAATACTCTTCACGGATCACAAACCGATGGTTTCTGCCTACAAGAGTCCCTTACGAGCCAAGACAGACCGACAACAACGTCATTGGTCTGCCATCACGGAATACGTATGCGATGTAATACATATCTGTGGATCCGAAAACGTCGTAGCGGACTGCCTTTCACGCAACGTAAACGCAGTACATATCGACGCTTTCGATTTATCAGCAATCGCGGAATCTCAACAAAAAGATCAAGAAACGCAAGAATTTCTCCCACGTCTCAAGCCGTTCCCGTTTCCAGAAAATACAACTTTATATTGCGATACATCCACGCCATATCCCCGTCCTTTTGTTCCCAAGCAGCATCGATCTTCCATCTTCAATCAATTTCATAATATTTCTCATCCAGGCATCAAGCAATCACTTCGTATCATTAAATCAAGATACTTTTGGCCCTCAATGAATAAGGATATTCGAACTTGGTCCCGAAATTGTGAATCATGTCAATCCTCAAAAATTTCTCGCCATACAAAATCAGAAATAACCCCCTTCGATTTACCAAGTTCAAGATTTGAAACGGTACATATCGACATCGTCGGTCCCTTACCGCCAACCACTTTGCCCGGTCAAACATATCCTTCCCCATATAGATATCTCCTAACCTGCATCGATCGTGCCACAAGATGGATAGAAGCATATCCTCTGATTGATACTACAGCCACATCAATAGCACACGCATTTCTCGATGTATGGATTTCAAGATTTGGTGTACCACTGCAAGTCATAACGGACCGCGGATCCCAATTCGAATCGAACTCTTTAGGGAACTCTCAGCTCTCATCGGATTTCACCGACTAAGAACTTTGTCGTATCGCCCTCAGACCAACGGAATAATTGAAAGATCTCATCGCACCATCAAGACAGCAATCATCGCTCGAAAACAAGATTGGCTCCCCGCTTTACCCATAGTTCTCCTTGGTTTACGCAGTCTCCCCAACGAATCGGGTTATTCACCGTTCACCACCGTCACCGGAACCACCCTATTATGCCCGAGGCCAATGATCGCCAATTCGTCGTCAAAATCCAATTCAAAATTCATCTCCGAATTAGCCAAGAAAATGACGCAAATCGATTTCGCCCAACTCTCTCAAGGAAACATTCACTCAGCCCCCAAATCATTCATTCCATCGGAACTCCACAAATCAAGCCACGTATGGGTACGCATCGACCGCGTTCGAAAACCATTCGAGGCACCATATCAAGGACCTTTCCGTGTTCTCGAACGCCACGATAAGTACTTCGTAATAGAAAAAACTAACGGATCATCAGAAGCCATTTCAATTAATCGTTTAAAACCGGCGTATATAGTTTCAGGTCCCACACAGGTACCGGGCGCACAATCGGACGACATCGGATCGGAGAAAAAGCACGCAAGGAAAAAGGACGATGGAGGACGCACCTCGGAGGTAGCAAATACAGACCTCAGGACGGCGCGCAGGACAACGCAACAACCGGAAACGAGGCCGACCGAGGATCAACGCGAGCTGGACGAAGGATCCGATTCAAATCAAGACCCGAATATTTCTACTTTTGATATACGTGCTCCGCTTCTCGGGGTGGGCAGTAGTGTGGGGCCGCGCAGTTAATTTTCCGCATTTATATTATTTTTATATTAGTTACCGACAAACCAATTTTGCGCGTACCAAATTGTATATATTTTATCATGTGTAATTTTAAGAATCATATATAATCTTTAAATAAGTATTGTACATAAATTTTATATATATATTTAATTAATTCAGCTGTATATAAAATAACAAAATCTTCTGTAAAATAACCTCAGCCAACCAAGAACTCAATAAACTCTGAAAACGACCGGCTTTTCCTTCAAGACACCAACCCCCCAAATGACAGGGAGAGAAGAGGACACGAGAGGCCCCTAAAAGAGATACCCAACAAAGCGATAGCTTGCCTCTCGTATCCTTCATTCTTCCCGGCAACTACAAGTAGCACCAAGAAGGAACCAGCTACAGATTAATTTAGATATATTAGATGAATTATATAAATTATTGTCATGTTTTTTTGTTTAGTTTCAGATTGTTTATGATTGAATGAGTTATATTAAATTCAGATTTAATGATTCAATTGCTAGAATTTAACAATTAGTTTCTTGTTATTAATGCTACTAGGCCTAAATAAGTGAAATCATGGCAACAAGAAGCAAAATGCACAATTCAACATTTGGTCACCCTACAGAATTTTCACCTTCAATGACTCCTTCAAAGGCTGACGTATTTAGGCATTATTTATTGGTAAGAAAATGAGAACTGATTTCGAAAGGTTCTAGAACAGCAAAAGAATGTTACAGAATTGTCACTAAAGATGTGGAAGCCATTTGGGAGAAGTTTTCCTTTCCACATATAGGATTTGAAGGACCAATCAACAGAGTAACAACTTCCGCAAGATAAAGTACTCACGATAGAGTTAAAGGATTAGAAAGAAGAGCCAAGATAAGCCTAGATATGAATGTTGCCTCAACCAGCAAACTGGACCCTTTACATATTATGGAAGATGAGAGCATGGAAATTGATGATGACAGCGATGATATTGACTTTGTTCCAGATTTTGAGCTGAGAGAAAACCATCAGAACAGAATTAATACTATAAATACCCAGGAATGTCAGTCTGTGATGCTCGAAAAGAGAAGAAGATTCTTGATATATATGGGTGATATTTGTATTTTAATGCATTAGAAAAAGGCGTAATGAATTCTACTTTTAATTATAATTTTAAAAAGTGTAAAAAATATTTGCTTTTGCGTTCAGCTTTGAGCCAAAATTTAATCTGCAGCTAAGTTCAAAAATTTACCAAATGAGTTCTTTTTATGCACTTTCATACTGGTGCTGCAACCATTACAGACTAAACTAAGGTTTGGCCTAGGGCCCACAAGCAAGTAAATCCAGCCCTGACTCTATCACCTAAAGATTTCGTGCTACAAGGTGTGTTGTAATACCTCATCTGTCCCCAAATGTTAACCACCCATTGATGGGAGGGGAGAGAGTATTTTGCTTGGAACGGGACTGGTTGTTATATATATTTACCCTACATTATTATGTAAGCGTTACTGTAGTCTATAACAACAAACTTTATGGTTTAGCATGTGCAATCCAATGTTGGTCTCGATAAGATGGTTCACATTTGGGGATAAATGGGGGATTTATGACACACCCTGTAGTAAGAAAACCAGACGTGATAGGGAAAAACTAACTATTTTTGAGATCAGCGCACTCAAATTATATAGAATCACCAACTAGTTTGTAAAAATCGATTGACAAGTTTTCAAATGTGTACTGGTGTTATCCTAACATGATCGACTGGGACAACGAAACCATTATCCCTCCACCTATTTTACAGAATTTGACAAATGATGATGATCTTAAAGTTTGAAATGAACCACTTCAGCTTATTCCTTTTCCCTGTCACAGCCAGGGAGTAGAACATGCTGTAAATGTGGTAACAGAAGCATCACAAGATAGAATTGGTTACGAAAACAGACATAAATTTATTTTGAATGGACTGGAGTCGAGAAAAAAGCTTCCTCTGTTCCAATGGAAAGGCCAGTGGTGTCAGTAATTTACGATTTTAAATTTCTTAAGGTGAATATTTTGGTTTTAATATGCTTCAATTGATTCTTTAAGTAATATACGGAGAAAGATTTCTAATTATATATATATATATATAATATATATATAACATATCATTATTTACTTTAATCTTTGTCATTTATCAGGTTTTTTATTCAAAGAATTGGTTTCAATTTCATTTCAATTTAAAAAAAGGGGGGCATATGCAATGGGTAGGTGGGGGCGCATAGCGGTGTAATTACAGTACGTTGTTTAGGGGCCCAAAGGAAACTCCGAGCAGTGTGTAGAATAAGTAAGAATACAAAATTTCGACCCCCCCCCCCATATTGGTCATGCAATCAGCACAAACCAGAAAATTCCATGTATATAAAAATACAGTATTTGCAGGATTATAGTGTGGATCCTGGACTATCTCCCAACATTTCTAATGTGGATTCTTCCAACATCTAATCATTCCCAACCTTCATTTCAATTAGTTCATCACCCCGATCATACGTTTATATAAATATATTGTATAATTTTTTCTGTTCATCATATTTATTCACTTTTTGTACTTGATTTTAAATTTTTAGCACTGATTATGAAAATTGAAATTTCTGAAGCATCTGTAAATAAACGTGCACCATCTTCTCGTCCTCTTATTCCTCACTAAGTTACGGCTCCCCAAGAACAAACCCTTCAATCAAGTGTGTGTGTGTGTACACACACACACAAATGGATGTTCTTGTGTTGAAAGTGTGGATTTGTATCACATTTCTTTCCGCAGTTATTGTTTTTCAATCACTAGTGTCATTCGTTGTAGGTACACCATGTTTTTCAGTCACTTTAGACACAAAACCAACTCCCACTTTCCCATGAAGATAACTCATTATAGTTTCTCTGGAGATATTATCATGTTTTCATGTGCTACTACAATCACTGCTACTTTCTTTCTCTCAAACTTAAATTCAGCATACAGATACAGTATTTATCTTTAACACAATTATACTCTCGCATATGTTTATGCCACTCATCTTTCATTAGCATAGCAACAACCCTCATTCCTCCTCTTCCTCCCTCTATACCTGATTTCATATGACCATTCTCTGTTTCGTTTCCCACGAGCCAAATGGCCAACTTGCTCCTTCGTAGCATCATTTATACCTGTAACATTTCACATTTCTTATTACGACTCGGGTTACGCCCTGCCCATGTCGCAACACTGCTTCCCGTTAGAGCAGTGAGGTTAAGCAACATTGGGTCTGTTCATTAGTTGTATGGGTGACTATCCTTCGCATTCAGTTAATGTAGCGACTTATTTTTTCAGATTCAAAGTCCAAGTAAAGCTATAGGTATTATTCGTCACATGAACATTTAATTTTTTTTTTTTTTAATTTGCTTGGGTTATTTTGTTACTACTTAGTCTGTTAAGAACTTCAAAATGGTTGATAAATTGGTTGGACTTCAATTTGTGCTCGCATCCTTAAATTTAGGATCGTTATTTGTGCTTTTGTTTCATATTTTCCGCTGATGAATAATTTAATGAATCGGTATAATTTAAAACTTTTAACTTAAATCATGTAGAGTATTCCTTTTGGGAAAATTTTATTTTGGCTCCAACGTATTAAGATGTCATCGTCTCCTGTTTACCTGTTTGCTTTCTATACTTAAAGTTTCGCGCCCATCTGTTGGGGGATGAGAGGCAAATTGATGACTTCACTTTAGAAATAAAATTATATATATTTATCATATTGTTTTATTTCAGTCACGTGGGATCACACGCTGCTGAACTACACTCTTGGTATGAATATGGTGACGCTTGAGAAAGCACTGCAACAGAAGAAAATTTTCAAAGTCTACACTGTACCTAAAGTTGATCTGATGAAGCAGTATGTTGTACGTGGTTACAAGCACGATCCAGGAGCCAACAAGGCATCCATACGAAAAGTAGGTACATATAGAATAAAAAGTAAGCTAACCGCCTTTCTGAAGAAACATCATTGAGAGTCAAAAACGCAGATATTTCTTTTTTTTGTCCATCGTTGGAGTCTTTCAAGTTAAGTTTGTTGAATGCGTGTTCAGTTTTCAGATGTCTAAAATTGGGGCTAGCCTTAGCGCTATTTTCATTTGTACCAGTCTGCCTTCCCTGTAGGTAGCCAATGATGTCGTGTACTGTCCCTGTCTCTAGTTTTTATGACTGAGACGTCGGGGACATCTTCCAGTTTCTCGTGTTTGCCGTGCATGGACACCAATATACTCCCCATTTCTTTTCATTCTGGAAGTTGATTTCCTTGGAGCTGCAGCTTTCTGGTGGGGAATAGAGGTAAAACGAGGTTCACTGGCTCCACTGAGTCAATCGGCTCATTTTGCGTAAGTTAGTCAAGTGGGCATTAGTTGGGTTGGCACTCCTTTCGGTTCTTGAGTTTCCCTCAGACGCTCTAATGATTACGTGCTTCTGGTCGTCACCTTTTTGGTGATTAGTCAGTCTTTTGGCTCAAGTCATCGACATCGAGGGTGACGGAACATTACTTCCAGGGTATTTGTTGACCGCTTGTATGGCGTATTTTGAACCTGTCTCCAACAAAGTTTCTGGTAACTTGTTTGGGGGATAGACCTGCTGTCGGCGAACGGAATATTTTTGATAGTCACCGTGCTATAGTTGCCGCTTACAGTAGGGTGTTTTCCCCGCAACATTTCTCGCCTTCGGGCCCTCTCCTTTGGTAGGTACATCTGTTATATGCTAGGATATTTATTCCTTCCTCATCTCTGGTGGTTTCTCCTCCTATGGTCTCCGATACTCTACTCAGGTCACAGAGGTTGGGCGTATTCAAGAGAAGATAAACGTTTCCTACTTTGACCAGGGTTGGTATCCAAAAACCCAGCAAAAACCCAACCTAAAAACCCACATCAATTTACTTCTCATAAACTTATTTTTAACTTGGCATTTTTTATAATATGGTTATGCAGTCTTATATATTAACAACTATAAACTATAATTAATGTGATAAGGCCAATATAAACTAAAATTTCCAGAAACTATTTGAGGGGTCGCGCGTCTTAAGGTACCTAAGCACCATAACAGGCGAAAACGTGTGTTTGATGGATATCTCTATTTTCACCCTTCCTCTATCGCGTGGTTTGGGTTATAATGACCTTAGACACTAAAAGTATGGTTGAAAACCTTATGAAGCGAACTACTTTTTTCACCTCTATCGCCAGCCAAAAGTTCACCCAAAGTTTGGCATAATAAGAAAAAAAAAAAATATATATATATATATATATATATATATATGAAAATCTTTTCCAAAAACTCGTCAACATCTTCATTAGCATACTTAGAACTCTAATTTAGCCAAAAATGAACGTTCTAGCTCAATTAATAACAGAGATACTATTGCCAGAATATTGCTGAACTTTGGAGGTAATTTCTGACGAATTTTAATTTTGGCGCTTAGGTACTTTAAGACGCGGGACCCCTCATTTGTTTGACATGTTTCATTATGAACCTTATATCTAATACTGTATCTAATTTATCTATCTTCTAATTGGCTACCTATATCTAAAAATAAATCATGTTTCTTTTCAGCTTTATAATTTAAATAATTTAAGTGGTACTTAATATTGATTATTGATCAGTATGCTCAGCATCTTTTGACCTTAGGTGGCGGTAGATTCGAACCAACATTTCTGCCTTTTCTTTCCTAACCTATTTCGCATTTTACTCCATACCAAGCCAAACGTTAAAAAAAATCTTTCCAATGATCTGGAACTGGCTGGACAACTATGAATAGATCTCATAAATTTAGCAAAACCTAATGGTAACCTGGTCTCTCTTTTTTCTTTCATTTCAACAATTTTCCACCAATTACTAGCTGATGTAGAGTTCATTATACTATCTTTGAATAAATAAGGAGGAAAAATAGTGCGTCTTTTAAACGGAATGTGTAATATCCTGCCATGTATTCTGAATTTACTTCATTCAGCCATTCTTCAGCCTCTTCATCTTGAATTCTATTCAGTTTTTGTCCTGAAAAATAATAGAACTGTGTGGAAACAAAAATAAAGCTAATAATATAGATTATATAATTTATGTTATGGTATCTAATTTATGCTAATTGTTATTGCCCATACAGTTGAGTTACCTATGTTTTATATATTGATAGTAGTTAAGCATTTAGATCCTATTTACCTTCATACTTTGGGTCAGTTATATTTACCAAAAGATGACATGGCTCCATAGCTTTTTTAAATCTCTTAATAATATCTTCTTTGTATGGAGCTAATTTTTCATCTTGGATTAAATGATTAAATTGAGCCAAATTTCAACAGTATCAGATAATAATGTATTATCAGCCTGCAACTGTAACAAAAAAATATAAACTATAGTTATATATGGCTGAATGAAAACATCTGTAAACATTTAGAATTATGCATTGTTAGAATTTATTTTTTGGTGTTACAAGTTACAACAAATATAAAATGAAGTGTATTTTAATTATTTATTAGTAGTGCTTTAGTACAGGATTCTATAAATAAAATGTGCACTATAAGTCTATAAAATATCTTGAAATTAATATTGGTATTTAAAGTTAAGTAATTTTAACTGCATAATATAAACACACCTTATCTAGAGCATTTCCAACAAGTAAGAGTTGTGACTGTAAATTGAGTGCCTCTCTCTGTGTATATATAAGTTATCTATCAATTTTTCGATGTTGTGATCAATGTCTTCAATATGCTCTCCTATTATTTCTATATATAGAGAGTAATTTGACAAATAGGTTTTTATGCATTCTAACTGAGAATTCCATCTGGTTTCATTTGGTAGTTGCGGCATCGTACCTCCTTTCTCCATTAACCAACCCTAAAATATAAATTTTTATTACAAATATTGCTGGATTTGACAGCATAAATAAATAGCCTATGCAACTTATTAATGAGTCGTGAATTAGGATTCACACTGGTGACAGTGCTAATGCATAAAAGTAAAGCTGACAGTAGCTAATTTATTGGATTTGGTTTTAGCTTGCATGAGGTTGGTGATGGTTTCGGAAATATTTGTTAATTTCTACAACATGCTTGAGAACTGATTTTGGGGAGATATCTTTTTCTACCAAGTTTAGATGGTGTGCTGAACAGCCATAAGTAATAAGACTGTAGTTGTCCTCCTTAAGAATTTCTCTCATTCTTATCATTTTGTTTTCGTTATCAGTGCATATAGCAAATACCTGAAAATAAAATGTCATAACTCATAAGGAACTGAGCATTTGAGTTATACCAAGGCGGAGAATTACATTCAGTTTACAGTATAACTAAAATAAAATGAACCAACAAAATAGTTATACTTACATCAATGCCATATATTTCTTTAGTTTTTGTTATTGCTTCTCTAGCTAACTGTGCACAGTATTCTGCTGTCTTTTTTTGTACTTCCAGCATCTACTGCTGAAATCAGATATGGCTTTTTTTCCCATTATGAGTACTGTGTGCAATAATAGGATCATTACCTATTGAACTCCAGCCATCTTGTATAAAGGTAATGGTACAATTATCAAGATTAAGGTCATTCTTCATTTCATGGATTACTTCATCATTAACTTTTATTAACAGATCAGATGCCAACCTTTTCCTGTTTGGTGGTTCATATCCTGATGTTAGACCTTTGATTAATTTTATAAATTCTTTATTTTTCTAAAACATTGAAGGGTATGTTAGCTGAAAAAAAGAACCTTGCAACTTGTAAATCTAATTCTTCCTTTTGGTCCACAGTCATTCTTACCACAAATGGTGTAATTGATCTTTGCCTTTTATACTTTATTGGTGTTGAATGACAGAATGTGGATAATGAAGAACCTGCACTGGTGTCACTCATTTCAGGCACATTTTCACTTATAATCTTTGGATCATCTTTGCCAGAAGCCAAAGTTGGAGGAAGTGAATCAGTTTCAACTGATGCTCCAAATTCGAGTCTCGGCATACCTCTTGCTTCATTTTCAAAACATTCCACTTTTCTTTTACTGCATTTCTCTAGATGATGTTTCACTCTCAGTTTTTCGAGTGATACTTTCTTTGTAATAATTGCATAGTACTCTAGTAGGCTGATCACTTAATAAAGTCACCTTGTCCCATTCGCTAGCTTTAGATCTTCACCTCTATAACTCTTTGAGTTTGGCATCTTAAAAATTTAAATTTGAGTTAGGTCGAAATAAAGCTGAAATCTGCTGTTAAGAAATAAAGGAAAGATCTAAAATTAAAATGGAGAAAATTCTAATATGTCATTATTATCTCTCATATCTGAACTTTGTGAAATAAAGATCTTTTTAATATATATTGTAAATTACTGTAGATAAATAAATTAATAAAATAATAGATACAGTATATTAGGCACTACATAATTATCGAACCTTTGTAAAAAAATTTCAACCCATCAAAAAACCAAAAACCCAGTTGGGTTGGGTTGTTTGTGAAAAACCTGGGGTTTTGCCAACCCTGACTTTGACCCTTATTCTGACCTTTAATAGGCTTGATATTCCTGCCATTTTATCGACAGTTTACCTCAGATTCAAAGTTAAGCCCTATGTCCCTCTGCTTCGGTCGGCGATGTTACTACTGCCGACGGTTCGGTTATGTCTGCCACCAACTGTGGTGGCGGTCATGCAGCTTTTTGAAATCTGTGACCGTTACTTATTTGAAAGAAGTGTTGCACTTTGGGCAGTGGAGATTAGTTTTGCTGAAGCAAAGGACAGGGTCAGAGGGTGTGATCGCTCTTTGTCCGTCTTGGAGATTTTATGCTTTTGTTCTCCTGTGCTCAGCCACCTCGACCTCTCTCTGTTCCGTCGTCCTTTTTCCCGCCGTCCGTAAGTTTTTTTTATGCAGGAAGGAGGGGCGAAGGGCAATGCCGCAAAAGAGCCCCTCCCACAGAAGAAGAGGAGAGCCAAAATCAAGGTCCGGGGTTTTCGAGATTTCGAAAACCCCGGACCTTGATTTTGGCTTGATTTTTGCAGGCTTTTGCAAGCTTTTGCAGGCTTTTGCAGGCTTTTGCACTTGGGAAACCCACAAGGAAAAAAATATAATTTTTCTCTTTCTTTGTGGGTTTGCATCATTCATTCATTCATTTGACGTGTTTAATTGTGAAATTCATCCCATATATATATGTTACAAAATTCGGGATGGGCTACTTCAAAGAATTTAAAAAGCTTAAGACAAGTTACACCCCAACACCAGTATTTATCTTGTAAAGCGAAGTTAATGACTTTTCCCAAGATGACCCAGTTGATCTCCCAGTTAGTGTTAAGTCCGTAATTTTGTAAATGACGGCCCTTTTAACATTTTATTTGAGTTATGAGTTATTCCTAACCTCCAAGTATTTTTTTTTATGCAGGAAGGAGGGCCAAATGCAAATGCCCGCAAAAGCGCCCCCCCCCCCCCCCCCCCCAATAGAAGGAAAAAAAAGCCAAAATCAAGGTCCGGGTTTTCGAGATGCCTAGATACTCTGCGTTTGAAAGATGAGAGGTCATGGACAGGAGGAAAGATGGATTTAGGAAGATTGTTCCAGAGTTGATCAGTTGAGTAGATGAAAGACCGAAAATGCCGATTAACCCTTGCATTAGATAGTTGGACAGAAAAGGAATGAGAAAGTGTAGAAAGTCTGGTACTGCTTGCTCTCCTTAAAGGAGGAGGCATGCAGTTAGAGTGTTCAGAAGAGCAATGTCCGTTATGATAGCGATAGTAAAGAGAGAGTGAGGTAACATTGCGGCGAAGAGAGAGAATGAAGACAATGAGTAAGAGGCGGGGAATTGAGACGAAAAGCCTTTGATTCCACCCGGTCAAGTACGGCTGTGTGGGTTGAATCAACCAAGACATGAGAAGCATACTCACTACAGGGGGGCGAACGAAACCCCTGTACAGAGACAGCAACGAGGCGGGAGTAAAGAAACCGTGGAGGCGGTACAGCACACCTAATCTCTTAGAAGCTGCTTAGAAAGAGAGTATATGTGATCTTTCCAGGAAAAATCATGAGAAAAGGAAATGCCAAGAATGTTAAGAGAAGAGGAAGGATTGAGTTGTGTGTGTTGAAAGTAAGGGAATAGTCGTGTAGAAGGTTGTGATGAGTAGACAGATGGAGGAACTGAGTTTTTGAGGCATTGAAAGCCACAAGGTTTTTCTCTGCCCCAGATATAGCAGAAAGATCAGAGGTCAGGTGTCCCATAGCTTCTCTACGCGAATCGTGAAGCAACTGCTGTGAGGGACGCTTTGGGAAGTGGGTGGAGAAATGAAGAGTGGAATCATCGGCATAGGAGTGAATAGGACAGGAAGTGCGAATTAAAAGATCATTAATAAATAAAAGGAAAAGAGTGGGTGACAGGACAAAACCCTGAGGAACACCACTGTTAATAGCTTTAGGAGAAGAACAGCGGCCATCTACAACCGCAGCTATAGATCGGCCAGAAAGGAAATTAGAGATGAAGGCACGGATAGGAGGATAGAAACCGAAGGAGGTCAGTTTGGAAATTAAAGATTTGTGTCAGACTCTAACAAAAACTTTCGATATGTCTAGCGCAATCGCAAAAGTTTCACCAAAATCACGAAAGGAAGATGACCAACAGTCAGAGAGAGATGCAAGAAGATCCATACTGACGATCTGAAAGAAGATTGTGAAAAGAAAGGTGTTACTTTAAGAATCTTATTAAGATAGATTCAAAAACTTTGGAAAGGCAAGAAACCAAAGCAATTGGACGATAGTTGGAGGGTTGAGAGCAGTCACCCTTCTTTGGGACAGGCTGAATGAAAGCGAACTTCCAGCAGGAAGGAAATGTACCAGATGAGAGACAAGGACAGAGTTTGCCTAGGCAGGGTGTCAGCACAGAAGAACAGTTCTTAAGAACAGGAGGAGGAACACCATCAGGACCATACGCCTTCCTTGCCCAGATAGGGCAGAAAAACATCTTTAGAAGAGATTCTAATTTCAGACATAATAAAGTCAGAGGGGGGGGGGATGGAGGAACAGCACCGGAATCGTCCAGGGTTGAATTGTAAGCGAAAGTATGAGCGAAGAGTTCAGCCTTGTCAAGAGAAGAGACGGCAACTCTGCCGTCGGAATGGAAAAGGAGGGAAAGAAGAGGAAGTAAAGTTGTTGAAGAGATTTTTAGCTAGATGCCACAAAGAGTGAGAAGACTTAGAATTGGATAGATTTTCACACTTTTGTCGGATGAAGGAATTTTTTAGAGAGTCAAAGAACAGATTTTCAATGATTCTGGGCAGAAATATAAGCTGAGTGAGAGTCAGGAGTTGGATGGCAACGGTACCTTCTGAAAGCCGCCTCTCTTTTGTGGATAGCATTAGAACAAGCAAAGTTAAACTAAGGTTTTTTGCATTAGTAGTAGCAATAGAATATGGAATGTACGCCTCCATGCCAGAGAGAATCACCTCTGTGATGCGCTCTGCACAGTCAGAAGGGCCCCGGCCACGGAAGCAGTAATCATTCCATGGGAAATCACAGAAGTACTGCCCAACGGCCTCCCAATCAGCGGCGCCGAAGTGCCAAAGGCATCTCCTCTTGGGAGGATCCAAAGGCCGAATTGGAATGATAGGACAGGAAACAGATATAAGATTGAGATTGGAGCAGTCCAACGGAGAGAAAAGTCACAGAATAAGAAGAAGGATGAGAGGCAAGAAATAAATCCAGAATGTTGGACTTATCTCCAAGGCGATCGGGGATACGAGTAGGGTGCTATACAATCTGCTCTAGGTCATTTAGGATAGAAAAGTTGTAAGCCAGTTCACCAGGGATGCCAGTGAAATGGGAGGAAAGCCAAAGGTGGTGGTGAACATTGAAATCTCCTAAAATGGAGATTTCATCAAAGGAAGAGCGGGAAAGAATGTATTCCACTTTGGAAGTGAGGTAGTCAAAGAATTTTAGATAGTCAGTAGAATTAGGAGAAAGATAAACAGACAGATGTATTTAGTTTGAGATTGGTATGTAAGCCGTAGCCAGAGGGTATAGAATTCGAAAGATTTGAGTTCGCGAATACAAGAAGTTCGGTCATTGCGTACATATACGCAACATCCACCTTTAAAGTGAAATTGAGTATAGAGAAAGGTTACAGAAAAGGGATTGTTGTCAGTCGTCTTTCTCACTGAGTTTCAGTGAGAAAAAGACGAGGAGGTTTAGAGGAGGAGAGGTGGTGGTCAACAGATTGAAAACTTGAGAGAAAAGGCCACGAATGTTGCAGAAATTTATGAAAAGTGAATCAGACAGGTCCAGAACATCTCGAATGGGCGGTAGCAGATCCAGCCCCGCTGCCCGGGTCTGCGTTCCCGGTATCGGCAGTTGTGGCGGGGGGGGTAACCAGAAGTTGGGACATTTATGGTCCCCTCCCGATGGGAGATTATATACTCAGCCTCGTAGGCCGGGTCGAAATCTAGTCAAAATGATATTTTTTTTAGATGGGCACTATGTGGGGTTTATGAAATGATATCCTGACCAACATACTCCAAAAGAAAGTTTATGCTCCCCTCCGTACCACTAGCATACTCCCTCTTATTTTTGGCTCCGCCCCCAAATTAAAAATAGTATAAATCAAAATGGAGATCATTTAGAGCATTTTTTTTATAGAGATGACCCCCCTTAAAATTGCATAATATACCTCTCGTGCAATTTTCAGGCAATTATCCAAGAAATTTCAAATCCTTGAAAAATTGCCGCATCCCCAAAAAGTGTTATCAGTATATAGAAAAGGGTGGCATAAACTTTAGTTTGGAGTACTGATTGCCTAGGTGACTAATTCATAAACCTCATATAGGCCTAGTATATTTGTCTGAAAAGAAGACAATTAGTCTATTGTACCATTTATTACACAAAACAGCTTTGAAGTAAAAACAAAATTTAATTTAAAAATTACCTTCACAATTCACTAATTACTTGTGGATGTGCCTTGGCCCCATTGGCTTTTCCATTCAAACTATGGCAGTCTTTTTCTTGATTCCAGTTGATTGAGGATAAATTTGTGCCGATTGCCATAGCCAATCCTTTGTTCTGATGCTTTTGTCACTAAGTTCACTGCACTTTCCACGCTTTGACTGTGGCATGAAAAGGCAGCAATTTTCAAGGGTTCTGTTCTTGTATGCAGTGGCTCTTCATTGCTGAAATTCCTTATCAAAGGTGGAGGATTGATAGCTTCCTTTCTCCAGTCAATCATCTCATAGTAGTCTTTGGAATCGAAATTTAGAGATTTAGGAAGCTCAAAATTTCGTGTGCCACTGAAACGTGTCCGACTGAGAAGTATCTTCTGAAGAGCATCTTCTCTGACATGTTGTCTGCTATCAGTAAGCATTGACAGTAGGATAGCTTCGGGATTGGCAAAATAGGCATTATTACGGAACACCGGTTCCATAATAATGCGATGTTTTTCTTCCAATCCTCGCATCAAGACAATCAAATGAAAAAATTCCGTGCTCCGTCAGTTGCTTTAGGATGGGATTTGATATGAAACCATCCAGGAGCATATGATTTCATGACGATGGTTACCAGTTCTTTCAGATTTTGTTCGGGATGCATATAAACGAAGAATCCGGTTTGCTCGGGTAATCCAGCGAGCATGATGAATGGCACCTGGAGACCTGCGGGCTAGACTTTCAGATACCCATCCAGATTGCACTGCTAGGCACATATCATAGAGATACTTTTGATCACTGCTCAACTCTTTCACGACATTCGGTGGTATATCTTGGACGTTGCCCTGAACTGGTGAAAATGCCACTAAGTCTAAAGTGGCTAAATCACATTTCAATTTGGCTCATGTGTAAAAGAGACACGAGCCATTGAACTGATCTATGCAAAAAAATTTCAATCAATTTTATGGTACCAGCAATTCTACCAGTATTGACAGCAGTACCGTCGCATAGCAGAGCATTGAGTGTGTCGATGCTCGCTGAATCAATTAAGAACGTTATAATTTCAACAGCTATACACCGAGCATTTCCTGCGTCAGGGCAGAGATGGTCTACATAGATACCTCCAGGGTCTTTGATCAGCACATAATGTTCTTCTTTCTCTTTTCCATGCTTGGTTAACGTATCATCCTTTCTTCCATCAAACCCGATACATTCAATATTCACATTTTCACATCTAGATCTAACAATATTTTTCTTGCCTACACGAATTCTCTCTCTCTCTATTTTCTTCCTATCAAGCATGTTAGATTGATCGATTATTCCCATATCTTTCAATGCAGCATTAACAATAGCTGCTGTAGTTCTCGAACTCACACGGTAACGGTCTGCCACCAATGGTAATTCATTGTATGAATACCTATTTTGATCATTTTCAATCAATTCCACATCGGGCACGAATTCTAGCTCATTGTCACTGTCTTCTATATCTTCGCTAAAGTCATCTACTGAAGAAGATAGTACAACTTCCATAGCCTCTGCCATTTCCACTTGTGACCTTTGTTGCCTCTCTTGTTCTTCTCTTGCTCTTGAGAGGGATCGTCTCTGGACAGCGGCAGCTTCACGATCAAATGGCCCTAATTGATTTATTCTTTGCTTTTGGCCTACAAATGACTCCCACTCTACCATTGGGATTTTTACCTCGCATCGACAAAACGGCCTTTCTCTTCCTTTATCATAACATTTGCAAGTACAAATGTCAAACATTTCATCATATGAAGCAAGTTTTTTAGCAAAATTTTCATTCCTTTGACGTAGAGGAATCTTGTTCAAGGAAAGAGCTGATCTGATTAATCTTTCCACTGCAGAAGAAATAGATTTCTTGAATGACAGGGAAAGAGAACATGGCCCAAATATCTTGAAGATCTTTGGTAACTATATTGTAGCAATCGTTCGCAGTTGCTGATCCCCTTGACTTGATTTTTTTCTCTCTTTTGAATGAAGAAATAGTGTCTGACAACGTCTACCTTTGTAGGAATCATTGATCGGCGGAATTCAGTGGCAAAACCAAAAGCTGCATTCGAAGATTTGTTTCTGGTTGACATTTCTTCAACCTTTTTAAAAAATTAAAAATCCAGCTTTTATAGAATCATGCTTGGATCATAAGTAAATCTAAAGAGCATAAATTCTTATAATTCCTGTAAAAATATATGATAATTAGAACATGAAATTTATTGGTATTGAATTTGAAATTCAACACACAGCTCAGTAAATTGATTACACATAAACGATGTTTATGTGTAATCAATTTTCTGATATAGCAAATATTTTGAGAAAATACGCGTGGTGAAAATTTTGAGAAATCCAAATTTTTGAGGTAATTGCCTGAAAATTGCACACGAGATATATTATGCATTTTTAGGGGGGGGGGGGTCATCTCTATGAGAAGATGCTCTAAATGGTCTCCATTTCATTTATGAGACTATTTTCATTTTTGGGGCGGAGCCAAAATAGGAGGGAGTATGCTAGTGGTACGGGGGGGGAGCATAAACTTTCTTTTGGAGTGTGTTGGTCAGGACCCTAATTCATAAGCCCCACATAGTGCCCGATCTGCCCCCAGAAATTCGACCCGGCCTATAATAAATAAATATATAGTGTGTAGGATCTACAGATCTACAGAAGCTAAGGCTAACAAAGACCCTAAGATCCACTCTAAGGTTAGCCCGAGAGAAAGGAAAGAGTAGGGGGTTAAGAGAAGAGAATAAGGGGCTAAGTAAGGAGGAACACTTATCACTCGTGGGTTAACATTCATTCAGAAAGAGAAAAAAGACTCACCATCATCATCCGCTGGCCACTTCCGACAAGTCGAAAAAATAGTCGGAGAGAATAGGAGAGGGGTGAAAGATGAAAAGAAGTAAAATAAGAACGCTTACAAACCATGCAAACACAGTCTTAACTCACTGTCATACCATGCAAACTACAAACATGCAAGAAAAGAGTTACAGACATGCAAAGTAAGGAAAAAAAGTAGGTAAAGTTAAACAAAAAGTGGGTTAGTTTACGCTACGAGCTACATCTACATTCATGTTAGTCTAATTTTTTTTTTTTTTTTTTTTTTTTTTTTGCTGGCATCACACGCTGGCATGTCACAAGCTGGCATTAATCGTAATAGACTCATCCTCGACCCCCCCCCCCCCCCCGAGCTCCTGTTGCTAATTGTTTTTTTAATTTTAAACAACGTTAATATTTTTAAAATGTCTGTCAAGACGGTTCTTAAACACATTAACGCTGGTAGAGTTCACGACGGGCGCGGGAAGATTATTCCATTTATCAATTACTTTAAACGTAAAGACGTTTTTAGCGATATTAGTAATGAAACGTCTGCCACGCAACTTAAATCCGTTATTACGAGTATTACTATTATCGAAAGTGAACAATTTGTCAAAATTTACGTTATCGATGTTATTAACGATTTTGAAAACTTCATTAAGTTCCCCCCTTAATCTCCTAGTTTTGAGTGAATACAGGTCTAACTCTTTAAGCCTATCTTCATAAGGCTTGTTGCGGAATTAGTTTCGTGGCACGACGCTGAACCCTTTCTAACCTATCAATATCCTCACGCAAGTACGGGCACCAAAACTGAACGGCATATTCTAAATGAGGCCTGACCAGGGACTTGTAAAGGGGCAATATAATATCCTTCGATTTAAATTGGAAATTACGCGCTATGAAGCCTAACATCCTATTAGCTTTTGCGCAAGACTCTAGGCACTGGTTCCTAACCTTTAAATCCTTTGATATGCGTACGCCTAAATCTACTTCCTCGTCAACGCTCGCTAACTCCCTATCATCCATCGTGTACGTGTAATTATTGTTACGAGAACCTATATGCAAAACTTTACATTTGTCTACGTTAAATTGCGTCTGCCACTTATCCGTCCACTCCATAATCTTATTTACATCGTCTTGGAGCCTATTTCTATCGTCCTCGTTAACAACCTTACCGCCTATTTTAGTATCGTCCGCGAATTTTGACACGTTACTAGTCAATCCTACATCTATGTCGTTAATGTAAATTACGAATAGCAATGGGCCTAACACTGAACCCTGTAGGACACCGCTACCTACATCTAACCACCCCGATTCACTACCATTAACTACGACCCTCTGCCTCTAGCACGAAGCCATTCTTCTGACCAGTTAGCTACCTGACCGCGTATACCATGCGCTTTGACCTTCGCAATTAGTCTCCTATGCGGAACTGTATTGAATGCCTTTTTAAAATCTAAATAAATAACGTCAGCCGCTCTATGCTATCGTATTCGCGCACTATTTCGTTATAAAATTCTAACAAATTAGTTAAACAAGACCTATGGCGTCGAAACCCATGCTGACTACTATTAATCAAATCTCTACTTTCTAAGTGATCGATGATACGATCCTTAACTACGGATTCCAAAAGTTTACCGACAATTGACGTTAAGCTAATGGGCCTATAATTGCTAGCTACTGCGCGGTCGCCTTTTTTAAAAATAGGCGTGACGTTAGCTAATTTGAAGTCTTCAGGAATAATCCCCGTTTCGAGTGACTGATTAAAAATCTTCGTTAAGGGGCCTACGATAACGTCTTCCAAATCTTTCAAATGTCTGGGATAAAAAGCGTCAGGGCCTGGAACCTTGCTAACTTTTAGCCTATCGATATAATGCGCAATCTCACCCTCGTAAACAGTTATTTCATCTAAAGTAGTCTCGCTACTAAATGGAACGATATCGTCCACGTCGGGGACATTATTTACGTCTACGGTAAAAACTGTCACAAAAAAGTTATTGAAAATACCCGCCATCGCCTGAGCGTCAAAAGCCAAAGCGCCGTTAACATCCACTAGAGGGCCTATGTTATCTTTTATCGGATTATTGACGTATTCAAAAAACCTTTTTGGATTATGTTTACTATCCGCAGCTATAAGTATCTCTAAATTACGCTTGGCATTCCTAACTGATCTTTTAACCTGACGTCTAAGCTCGATATATCTATTAAAGTTAGCTGCCGTGCCATTGCTCTTATTAAGTCTATACGCTCTGTTACGCTCGTTTATGAACTCGCCTATTTCCCTAGTCCACCACTTCAGCCTAACATGATTTCTAGCGCGCTTGGGCCTACGAGGAATAAACTCCCTTTCAATATTTCTAAAACTCTTTAAACGCCACCCAATGCAAATTTTTGTCATTACCCATAAATAAGTTATCCCAGTCCACTACTCATCCTATCCGCAAAACTATCAAAATTAGCAGCCCTACGAAAATCAGGGACTTCTATTACGTTACTATCCTGTGTTTTCTATCAATAACTTAAACCTAAGAATTTGATGATCACTACATCCTAAACTCTCGCCTACTTCTAAACTATCGACTATATGTTCGCCGTTCGTCATCACCAAATCTAAAATATTGTCACCGCGCGTTGGTTCGGTAACTATCTGTCGTAAAAAGTTATCTTCCATAAACTCAATCAATCTCAAACCCTCCTCATTACCAGAAAAAGTCTTGTAATTAACATTAGGGCAGTTAAAGTCTCCGACAATTATACTATTCCGATTGTCAATAAAATTACCAAGAAGTGAATAAAATCTAGTATCTGTATCGAGGGGTTGAACGGGAGGTCTATAAACAACAACAAAATTAAAACTAATACTACGCGCCCTAACTTCAACACATATCGCATTAATTGCTGCCGGAAAATCTAACTTAACCTCAATAGCCCTAAGGGAATTACGAATGTACAGCAAAACGCCGCCACCAAATCTATGTAACTTATCATTAGTAAAGAGTTTAAAACCCGGTATATCAAGTTCCCCCAACAAGTCCCGAGTCACGGTATTTAACCAAGTTTCAGTGATAGCAACTATATCGTAGTTGCCGGAATAAATTATCGCCTTAAATTCATTTAATTTATTTCTCATACTACGCGCGTTACAATAAAAGACGTTTAAGTTATTTTTTACCACGGGCCGGCGTTTTAAACTATTTTTCACGTTGGGCCCGCGTTTCCCGGACCCACAACGTTTAAAGAAGGCTTCGACCTATACAGCTTTCGCACGTTTTCGTCTATTAACTTACCTAGCCTAGCATTACCTATTTCATTAAAATGCACCCCATCTTTTATAAAAAGGCTAGGATCACTGAATTCGGACCACAGTTTTACGAAGGGTACATTTTCCTCAGCACAAATCTCTTCTAATTTATTATTAAAAAATATTGTTTTTGACGTAATCCTAAGACCCAACCCGTGCCTAGGGTAATAGTAATACCTAGAACTAAAGACCTATCTGACCTCGCCTTCAGGGACCTAATTAACCCCCTATATCTCTCCAAAAGGTCAGGCACTCTCGTATCGGGCCTATACGAGTCGTTGCCTCCTACCATCGTCACCAACATTGAGTGACGGGAGGCAACGTCAATACTATCCACTTCGTCTCTAACTGTCAACCCTGGCCCCTGGGAGACAGACCCTCCTCCTCTTGGTTGGATGCCGTTCAACGAACTCTCTGTTCATGTGGAGCACTAAAGAGTCCCCAATTAAAATAGTTTCCCCCTCATTCACGTCCCTTTCCAAATGGGCGAAAGGGTTCGAAACCTCGATAGGGGGGGGGGGATTCCTATCACCTAACGTACGCGGCCTAGCTCCACCCTTAACTTCTCTAAACCCCTCGCTATCTACTACTCTCGGACCAACCTTAACTCCGTTCTCAACTCTATCCAGCCTTCCCGACAAGCTACCTAAACTAGAAACTAGGTTACGCACCTCACCCTTCAAATTACTAACGTCTTCACGACGCTTTCTGCCTCGGCATCGCGCAGTTAAAAATTAGTTTAAGCTGTCACAAGTTTAAGTTAAATTAAGCCGGCACGCTATGAAAACTTCTAAATCGCTAAAAACCACTAATATTCAATTACTTAACTATAACAAGGTGAATATAAACGCAAGTATATAAAATTCAAAACTTTCTAAAAGTAAAATTCTCAGCAATATGCAAAAGTAGATGCAATATCAGAGAGCTCAGGAAATGCGTCCGTTCAGTACAGAGTCTGGCTGACAAATGATGCATGTATAATGTATATGTCGGAATGGGACGTTCTGGCGCCGACGTTTTGGCGCCACTGTTTGGGCGCCGTTTGACGATTGGTTAGGTTAAGTCGTGATATTTTTGTTAAAACTAACGAAAATATCACGACTTAACCTAACCAATCGTCAAGGGCGTACAGTTGACCTAACCGGGCAGTGACGATTGGTTAGGTTAAGTTGCGATATTTTTGTTAGTTTTAACGAAAATATCATGACAACCTAACCAATCGTCAATGGGGCAGATAACGGAAAAGTACCCATATTATATATACACCTTATAATACACTGACTGTTTTGCTCGCACCGCCAAAAAAGTAACGAAGGGTCGCGCTTGCTACATTTATGAAACACATACAAATATCTAGTATGTGAAAACTTCTGTTTCCCTTTCTTACTTGATATATTTTCGGTTAATATTCGTTTTTTGACCCAGTCACACCCAGCTATAACAGCAATATATATTGAATAACCAATCAAAGCTGAATAAGAAAATATATATTATCTTGTGCAAATTTGTATAAAATGTACTTTTTTAAAAAAATATCTTCTACTTTCTAATATGTATGTATATAAATTTCGGTTGGTTGTTTATTTGGGCTACCTTTTTGGACTTTTTTGGAGATTTTTCTTGGCTTTTTTGGCTACTTTTTCTTGCTTTGGCTACTTCTTTCTGTTTCTGGTCAGTGTGGTGGTTTTCGTTCTACTGGTATGACGTGTGAATCTTGTGAAGTTGATTTCGAGGACCTAATCCGCCTTGTTGGCCTCGATGAAATAAAAGTTGAGGTTTTTTCCAATCACGGCATAATTCCGACATCCGTGATTTGCCTAAATGTAATACTGCCTGTATTTTAAGACAAGACTCGAAGGTGTTTAGGTGCCGTAAAAAAATGGAAGGATGTGAAATCGTGGGTTTTACGTGCTGGGAATAGACGTCCTCATTACCGGAAATATTTCGCACGATACTTGTTCCTGGCAGAACATCCTGACGATTCTACAGTTCTGCATCACTTCCTTACTGCAATTGCAGAACTATATCCTCCAAAATAAGGTGACTGGTTAGTTTAGGGAGTGGTTAGGCTAAGTTAGGTTAGGTTGTGTTTAGCACGAATGCAAACTTTTCTGGTCGATTTTGAGGTGTTTTGCATGAATCTGCCATCCGTTTCCTGTGCAAATGCGTAGTTTTCGAGATGACGATATCTCGAAAACTACGCATTTGCACAGGAAACGGATGGCAGATTCGTGCAGAGCACCTCCAAATTGACCAGAAACGTTTGCTCTCATTATAAAAAGAGACTGGGTCAAAAAGCGAATAATTACCATATTTTCAGACATTTATGCTATTAAGGGCAACAACACAACTTATCTGAAAAGACAGACAGCACTTCAGGTTAATAACCAAGTATTAATACTTAATACTAATTAACGGCGGCACCAAACCGGCTCCGCGCCCAAACGGTGGCGCCAAAACGTCTAGCGCCAAAAACGTCCTAGATGGTGTATATGTAGTGAGGAATAGGGAGAGAAGTGTGTGTTTGAGAGCATGCTGGACTGCTCACAGGGTAGATGAGACACAGAAAAAGATCAGCTAAGGAGGACAGTGATAGGAGAAACGGGAGTTCCAGCACTCCCTATCTTCTCTTTAACAGGTCCCCACCTGGAGTACTTCCCTGGTCGATTGGTGTCTCCATGGTGTCTCCAATCTCCTCCTCCAAGGAGGAGATTGTCCTTTCCCGAGTTTTTCCCGCCGTTCTGGCATTACCACTGAAGAGATCCCACCTTTAAAGAGGCGCCTCGGTTCCTCCGTGTCTGTGGGCGCTGAAGAGTTTCCCGCTAAACACTATACTATGATAGTAGGTTGCGTCTCCGATAGAAATTTCCCCCCTCAGCGTTGGAAATTCCTGGTGGTGCTCCCTCGGAAGAATCTGGTTATATGTGGTCGATTTATTAATCCATTTTGCCACGACCAGGATGGTAGTGATTGAACGTCGCCTGCAGATTGCTGTGGACCGGGTGTCTCGGTGAACGGATTTGCATCGGGTTTGGTTTTCGACTTCGAAAACAGTAAGTTATGCACTTCTGCTGAATCCAAGGGGTTCGTGTGGACCCAGCACTCTTCGGTTGTCAGGCCCACTGTTTGGTGGGCGAGTTTCAGCTTCACCGTAAACCAGTTCCGCCTTGGGAATTGCTGCAAGTATCTTTTTGCCTGAATTTCACGAGTGTCAAATCTGATGTCTCTGTTGATAAATTTCGTCTCATCTTCCCTCCATGCAGACTTTATTCCAGTTTTTACCCACTGCTTCTGATGTGATGCTGGTGTCGGTTTTGTAGCTTTTTCTTTTACTCGTAGTGACATCTTACCTCTCACTGCATCCATTTTTACCGCGAAGATTTCCGCCATTTTATTGGTACTTCGTGTAATTTTTGCCCTTCCCAACCCACTCCATCCTCTTTATAATTTTAGTGATTAAGAGCGTACTGCAACCTCTGGAGTCTTTTAGATGTTTTAAAGTGGCTATTTTAGTTGGTCGTCGTCGGCCGCGGGTTAAGTTCAGTTTACCCCCCTACGTCGCCATTTGGGGAAATGAGGTTGTGTATCAGTCCGCAATATAGAATTTGACAGGAAAGAATGGCGTGTGAAATGATGGTAGGTTTAAGTTTTAAGCTATTCTCAACTAAGACGAGTACCATCTGTCATTAAAGCAAATGCAAGTGTGTGAAAAGAACATCTTTTACGTGTATGATATATGGGCATCTTTTTTAATGCTTACCTTTGCCTATGAATTTTCATTCGGTTCATCTTCTAATAGGCCGAGTTTGTTCAAGATTTTTAATATTTTACTGCAGGCACCGAGATGAGAATGGAACATTAGTATGTTATGTCGATGTAGGCATGTAGAGAGCATGAGTAATTTTAGAATTGTGAAAAGGGTGTTTCATAGTGAGTGCGTAAGTGTGAGAAGTAGAGGAAGACATGGTAAAAGATGGAAGGCTGTAACTAGTAAATGCGAGTTGATATAAATGTAGCGCAAGAATTAATGAGAAACAGCGAGGAATGGAAACGGTTTGTGATGTGTAAATGGAGACGTTCTCACCTAACCTACCATTGAAGGTACTGTGCGGTACGTTATTCTTAATGGTGAATCCCTTCGTATCTTTTGTCCGTGTAATGGATTGCACCCATTCCACTGAGATAGGTAAATAGATGATATACGTTGTATGTACTACAGTAAGGGTTTTAAATTTATTTAATTTCAATATTTAATTATAACGATATTTAGTATTTACGAATTCATCTTTTAATTCTAATCCTTGGCAGACCGCAAATGAGCTTTGGAGGACTTCTTTTTCATCTTACCGGTTCAATTGGCTTTTGTGTCGTCACGAAATCGTTGCCGAATTCAACGATTTTAACAGAGCGATAGAAATCGTCCGGGTGCCGCTGACATCTCCCGAAGAAGTTTACCAACAACTGAAGAACAAAGATCCCACGAAACAAAAGCCACTAGTACGGTTGCTAGTACCGGACCCTTTAAAGAGCTACTGGGCAGTGAATATTAATGAAAGCACTAAGAAGTTACCTCATTCGTTCAGATGGCTTTTGAAAATTCTTAGCCAGTTGTGCGAGACGTACGAGATAGATGTTTATTCTCAATTCAGAATGTTAGAAAGGAAGTATGTTAATAAGGTCAAAGAGATGAAGAAAGAAGGCAAAAGAAAAGGAAAGTAATTCCCTTCTTTATTTTAAGTTCCATTTTTAAATAAATTAAGTTTCATGGCAGTAGTTTTCATTTACCTAATTTTAGGACAAGTTTTAAAAGACAAGATAATATGCTGAGGTACTTGTCTTTTCATGAAAATGAATGTTGTGAATGAATGAATAGTAGTGCTTCACCGGCGCTTAAACTGCTGAGGTCATATCGCGCCGAAACTAAAGTAAAGAGAGAGCACAAGGAGATAGGGTAAGAAGGACTTTGAAGGAGTAACAGCTAAAGAAAAGTCGCGAGAGAGAAGAGTGAAGACACTATGAACAGCAAAGGGAGGAAGAAATTACACCCGAGTCATATTAAATAGAGTAGAAGGTCGGTTTGGCGGAGAAGAGAGAAAAATGTGTCCTTCGGTATAGGCATGGAGTCACCCAACAATAGAATAAAAGTAAGAGTGGAACCTGAACGGCAAAAAGGGAGGAACTGGGAGCGAGCGACGACAAAGGCAGAACAAACCAAGAGGAATGCGGCAACGGCAGGAGGGGACAACATCTCGTCATAAGATTCCCATGCGTGAGACGAGTATGACCGATGTGTAGGCGCATCAGAGCCGTCTCTAACCGTCGATCACGCTAACAGGAGGAACGCCACTGATGAATCGTGGGACACCTCCCTCACCGCAGCGTCCGCGCGTTCGTTGCCCGGAACACCAACGTGGGAAGGTACCCAACAAAAGGAGACTACCTTACGGCCTGATGAAAGAAGGACCAGCCAGTCCTGGATCTGTCGTATCAGTGGGTGCGGAGAGACAAGAGAGGACAGGGCCTCAAGAGCGCTACGGGAGTCAGAATAAGTAATAAAAGATGTAGAAGGGAGCTGACAGAGAAACCGAAGGGCCAAAAGAATAGTCGATAGTTCCGCTGTAAAGATGGAAGCCGCCGGGGGAAGGGATAATGATTTAATTTCCGATGGGAAGACGGCCGCGCAGCCCACTAAGTGGCGAACGAGAGCCATCAGTGAACACTGGGATAGAGTCAGAATGGGATGGAAATAGTTGTCGAAGAGTGGACGGGTGGGACTGTTACTTCAGTACAGTAGAAAGAGGGAGCAGATACTGAGGGGAGAAAAGGTCCACGTCGGGGTAGTTAAAGGGATGACGGTCAAAGCATGCCACAGTAGAAGGATTGGAAGACCGGGGTGGAAGAAAACTGCCGAACGCGAAAGAGGTATTTCAGACCCTCCAAGGTACGGTGGGCATTCAACGAGAGATGGACACTTTCTGCATACAGGCTGACGATAGGAGAAGATCGGAATGCGCCAGCGCTGATGCGCACACCTAAGGAACGAATCGGGTCCAGCATGCACAGAGCAGAGGCAGGAACGGAGAAATAGGCCTGACAGCCATAATCTAACTTACTTTGGACCAGGGAATGATAGAGCCGCCAAAGGGTATGGCGGTCAGAACCCAAGTCAGTATGAGAGAGGAACTTGAGAAGGGTACAAGTCTGAAGGCACGAAGCCTTCGGAGACTTCAGGTGGGGAATCCAGGAGATGTGGGAATCGAAGAGGAGACCCAGAAATCTAGTTTCGGAGACAACGGGGAGTGGTGATCCAGAGAGAGAGAGAGAGAGAGAGAAGGAATGGCAGTGCAGCGGCGGCGTCGACAAAAGTGCATTGCCACCGTTTTCGAAGGGAAAATCGAAACCCCTGATCTGTGGCCTATCTGGAGACTGAATCTAGGTCCCGCTGGAGTAGACGTTCAAGGAAGACAGGTCGGGAACCGGAACAACATATGGCAAGGTCGTCGACAGACAGGGTGGCTGTAATCCACGGGGGTAGAGCCGTCACCACGTCGTCGATCGCCAAAGCGAAGCAGACGACGCTCAGGACGCTGCTCTGGGGAACCCCGTCCTCCTGCGAATGCCCACCTGAACACGAAAGGAACGGGAAGACAAAAAGTTGGAGATAAAGGGAGAACCTCAGAAACTCAAGAGATAAAGTTTACGGCAGATCCACCACCGCCAGGTTGTATCACGCTTTCTCCAACTCCAAAAAGACTGCATAAAGGTGACACCACTCTGCAAATGACACTTTTGACCGCAGTCTCCAACTGAACTAAGATGTTAGTGGTGCTACGGCCTTTGCGAAAACCGGTCTGTGTAGGAGAAAGTAAATTGCGGTGTTCTAGGTTCCACATCAGACGCCCCCTTCGCTTTGTCCGGAGCTATAGGGCGCGTCCCTCTGTGGCCAATGGGGGAATGCATCTTCCTCCGATGCAAGGGCCTTCTCTGCCCTTGTGGACCATTGAACCCGTTTGGGGACCGGCTGATCTCCTACCCTCCTACTTATATTTCCCTTTCCTCCTCTCCCCAACTCTTTCTCATTTTGTTGTTTCCTCCCTTCCCGCATTTGGCTTTGTTTTGGACTTGATTTTTTTCCTTGGGTGAAGGTGGTTGTCCTTCACCCTTGTCGCTCTTAAACCAAACCCAAGCCCTGTCCCTGTCATCTTTCACCGCGCGTTGGATGAGAGTGGCCGCCTCGTAGGCACGGGGACTGGGAATGGGTGTATCTCCCCTGCGTGACATCTATTGGCGGTGGGACCGAGTGAGCCCACGATTCGCCTTTCCCTTGTTAGAGTCGATGGTGGCTGGATGCGCGCGGGGGATGAAAATTCTCCTTTTTTGCTATGGCTTCTTCATCTACTCGGTTAACGACATCCGCTTCTAATACTCGGACTACTACTCTCAACACTCGGGTGGTGGGCAACCAGGCCCTCGAGTCCTCTACCACTGGAAGTCCGCATCCGGAAGGGGTTGACCCCCCTTTGGTAACTGATAACTTGCATCCTCTTTTACCGTTGCCGACTCCAGGCTGTACCCTGAATATCCCCTTGGATGTGCACCCTCTGGAGCAGGGCTCTCGCCCCAACCCACCTCAGCTGCCTTCGGGCAAGTCAAGTTCCACACAAGATTTACCTTCAAAACCCGGCTTCTTGCTCTCCCCGTATGTCCCCCTCACCCGCCGTCGGCCCGCCTCCCCACGGAGAGAGTCCCGCGGCGGAGGGGGAAGTCGGCATACACGACCATCCTATCGACAGTTGGATATCCCAGTCCACTTCGACTCTACTGCCTCCATATCCCTTCCAAGTATCCACAAATTCCTAGAGATCCGGCCTACCTCTGGATCCCTTCCGACCAACTCTGAACGGACGTTCCAGGCGATCCGAAGCCGCAGCAACTCCAGCCGTTATGATGTGCGACCGCAGAGGGATGGTTCCCTCCTCATAAAGTCACGCTCAGCAACAGAGACGAAAGCCCTACTCCATCACTGAGGTCCTTGGATGCTCGGTGTCTGTTTCACCACACCCTCGCCTGAACCAGAGTCAGGGCACGATTTATGCCACACGTCTATTGTCAATTACAGTGAACGAGCTCTTGGAGGACCTCGCACCTCAGGGTGTCACCAAGATCCATCGCTTCACATCCCGACAGGGAGGTACCCCCTCCCCCATCCCGTGTCTACTTCTTACCTTTAATAACTTAGTCCTTCCCGACCGTATTGTATGGGGTATGGGAGACCGCACGTCATGCGAATTCTCTGTCCGCCCATACATCCCAGACCCGAACCGTTGCTTTAAATGCAACAAGTTTGGACATGTTAACTCAGTTTGTCGGCAGCCGCACCAATTGTGTGCGTTGCGGACAAATTGCTCACCCAGACAAGTGCCCCAACACGCCCAAATGCTCCAATTGTATGTGATTTTCTGAAATGAAATATTTTTCATCTCCCAACCTCCAAAGTTGTTCTAATCCATGTGAAAATGCTCTGTGTAAAATTTCAGCTCAATCAGACAATATTAAGATGGCCCCCAAAGGCCCTAAAGTTTCAGATTTTAACAATATTGATATTTTTTCATATAAAACCGTTTTTATCTTCTTTACAGTGTTTTATTCGAAAGAAATATAGAATATGATCGAAAGAGAATTCAATTTACAATAAATTTAGTTATAACCATTATTTACTTAAAACCAAAATTGGACGAGATATTCACGGAAATTGAAAAGTATCATAAGTGCGTAAAAAAACCGCTTCTGGAAGGTTCTAGAAAGTTCTGCGCCTGCGGCCTATATAAGCGGCGTAATTATTTGTTGTAAATAAAATTCACTTTCGATTATGCTTTGTGATTATTTTCCCAAACAAAGTTTGCAAATGAATTATAAAGGTTTTATATTAGAAATACCAATTATCGGTGAATTTTGAAACTTTAGGGCCTTTGGGGGCCACCTTAATATAGCCCAACTGAGCTGAAATTTTGCACAGAGCACTTTTTTATATATTGGAAGAAGATTAGAGGTTGGGAGCAAGTAATTTCAAAAGTTGAAAAATAAGGGCCACCCTAGTGCACACCCATCTTCATCCCGCGAATGCCTGTTCTTCAGGTTCGAGGAGGAGGTCCGAGGCCTGCAAGTAGCGGATTTCCTTAGCCTCCGAGAGGCACGAGACAGGGTGCGGAGTCGGGAGGCGAGACCGGGCGTATCTTACGCCGCAGCCCTCTGCTCTGTCCTCTCGGCACGCCGCTCTGGCCTGCCGCTCACAACTTCCTCGACCAGTGCTTCCCATTCCTCCCAGGGTGAGTCCTCGCAAGAGCTGGCTACCTCCTGTGCCCCCACCATTCCTTCTCTCCACGCACCTCACCTGCCGCAAATTCCAGGAGTCTGGGACCAGGACACCCGGGCCCCACCCACCTCGAACCCTGCCCTCCTAGCGCTCTTTGCGCGCACCCGAACCTATCGCCTGGAGTAAGTCGACGAGGCGGAGACGTCGGAGTGAGTCGCCGGACCCTACGGACTTTCAATTTGTCTCTCCCTCTTCCCCTAGTGCTAAGAAGACGGATCGGACCTTCACACCGCCCACTTCGCCTATGAGGACCAAACCACCCCACAGCAGAAGTCCCATCAATCTACCCCCGCAGATTAGGACAATGGTTGCCAAAGTGCGTGACCCGCCCCCCACGACGAGATTCAATCTGGACAACGTCCTCTCCCCCGAGGATCCTGTGGATGCGGCTCTGGCGCAGCTGCACGGTGAGGGGAGCTCGGCTGCGCCCGAGAGTCTCATGGACCTGCCCTTGCCTCGATGCCATTTTTTCTACCCCTCCACGAGAACACTGGTTCATTTCCTCCCACCTCCACGGTACCTGCTCCCCAGTGGCGGCTCGTGACTTTCAGTTATGGGGGTGCTGCCTCAGAAATTGCGAACAATTGTGTCGATTATATATATATATATATATATATGAAATATGAGAGAGAGAGAAAGTCGAATAGATAAATAGATAACTACTCACTACTCAGTCATAAAAATAAGTAAAATAGTATCATAAAATCAATTATAGGGTACTTACGCTTAACGGGTAATTTCGAATTTGCCAAAAATTTTATTTATAAACAAATTCCATTCTGTTTTTATTCTGAGCGAAAAAATATTCTAAGAAATGAAAGCTATATATTGTAAATAATCCAATTATTATATAATTAACTTCAATCTCACGACTAAAAAATAAATGATAACGAATCATTGATAAATGCAATGAGGAAATTAAATTTCGAATTAGCAAATGATACAGCAACACAACTACCACGTCAAACAAACAAATCGGCACTGCTCTGTCCAGTGCTTTGGATCCTCTTAAACCCGCGATTCTGACTCGCTCTTCGTACGTCCGCCACCGAGGTTTCAAGCGTTTCGAACAAAATCTGGAACTAAGTACGCAGTTCCACGGGAAGGCTGAAGCTACTTTCGTGATTCATTCGTTCGGCATTGAAATAGCTTAAGGAAAAAAGGATATAATCTGATTTAAAAACTCAAAGTTCATTGAAAAAAAACAATCAGAGAGGCTATTTTAAATATTTAAATATAAAGATCATAAGATCATGGGGGTGCTGCAGTTCCTCAGTGCCTACCTGCGAACCGCTCCTGCAGTGCTCCTCTAAAATCCCCAGCCCCCACCCTGTCAGCCACTCTGAGCACGTTCTCCCTCCCACCTGCCGGGTCCTTCTGGCATCCCCTATCGCCACCTGGGGTCCGTCGTGAGACCCCAGACAGGCGGGGAGGTGCCATTTCGGGAAATAAACCCCCCCCCATGGCCCGAACACAAAAGCTCAAGAAATTTCGCACCATCGGAGCCCACGACAATCTCCAAGCTGCCGTGATCCACGCCTTCGGTCTCGCTCGGCCGACTCGACCCCGCCGTCTCCGCGGAGATCGACTGGCCGACCGATTCCTTCTCTGGTGAACGGCAGATAGCCGGCCATGCTCCTGACCCATCCTTCGCCTTCGCGAACCTCAAATCTACCTTCACACTCCAACCTCTTCGTACCTATACCTTTACCCATCCCCCATCATCAAATAATTGATCTCCCGAAAACTACAATAGTACACTCGAACTGCAGAGGAATATTTGCGAATTACGAAGGCCTGAATTCCTTGATTGCCACTTCCCGTCCGGTGTGTGTCTGTCTCCAGGAACTCATCCTGGGGACCAGAGCCATGCCCTGCCCGACTGGATATTCTTTCATCACCACCCCGTCTCCTACCTGCACTCGAAAGGGGGCTGCCATTTTTATCCACCACGCAGTCCCCTTCTACAATCTCCCTATCCGATCCCCGTTACAGGTGATTGCTACCCTGCTTTCCCTGGATAGACAGTACACCGTCTGTTCAATATACCTCCCTCCACACACTCAAGTCTCCCGCGATGACCTGGTGGAGGTGGTACAACAACTCCCCAGGCCCTTTCTATTACTGGGCGATTTCAATAGTCGCCACCCCATGTGGGGAGACGCACACTCCACCTATATGGCCCCGACTCTGATCAACATCATGACCGAGCTCTCATTTGAGTGCCTCAATGATGGCTCTCCTACTACCATGCCACCACCTGCACTCCATCTTGTATAGACCTGTCCTTCGTTTCGACCGATGCCCTCCTAGATTTCTCATGGCAAGTCCTCCAAGAGGATTATGGAAGTGACCATTTCCCAGTTCAACTCACGCTCAATTGGCCCGACCAGACCGTTCGGGGTACTGGAGAAATGGATTACTGCAAAAGCTAATTGGTCCCGCTTCCACGAAGATACATATACAACCCGAACGACTGCCAACTTCCCATCCTCCGAAGAGTGTATCGCATACTTCGAATCAAACGTGGTAGCGTCTGCGTGCTCTAGCATCCCGCGATCCTCCACCTACCCCCGCGCCCGAAGGATACCTTGGTGGACCCCAGAGTGCACGGAGGCCGTATGCGCCAAGAAGACGGCTACTCGACGGTTCTACCGTACGCGACTTCCCATCCATCGCACGGAGATGCAGCGGGCCAGGGCCATTGCCCGCCGCACAATGAAGACAGCGCGCCGAGCTTCTTGGCGTGCTTTTGTATCCGGTATCACCACCACCACACCGGCTACCATCTGGAAGAAGGTACGGGGCGTCGAGAGGCGACATGTCCCCTCCCGACCCCCGATACTCCGGACTAACGACGGACTCCTGTACGAGCCAAAATCAGTGGCAAACCATCTAGCTTCTACTTTCGCCGCCGTTTCTTCCTCTGCAGTTAGCCTCCCCGTACCCGCCCCTAAAAATAGCTCCTCTTCACCGTCCATAGACAGCTCCTACAACCGAATGTTCACCATGCGTGAACCACAGGCGGCACTGGCCTCTCGACGATCCCCTTGTCCCGGCCCAGAGCCCAGACGGTATCCCCTACAGCATGATCCAGCACATCCACCCTACCTTACAAAATTTCCTACTAGACCTATACAACCGCATATGGATAGAGGGCACCTTTCCCTCCCGGTGGAGGGAGGCCTACGTAATCCCTATCCCCAAACCCGGCAAAGATTCCCTCGATCCCACAAACTACAGACCAATCGCCCTAATGTGTTGTGCCTGCAAAATTTTCGAAAAAATGGTCGCGACGCGTCTATCGTTCTTCCTCCAAAATAGTAATTCCTTCCCGGCTACCCAGTCCGGCTTCAGACAATTTCGATCCACCACTGATCCCCTCCTGCTTCTCAGCCGTGACATACAGAATGCATTCGACAGTGGACAATTCGTCCTATCAATATTTTTTGACATCCAGAAGGCCTACGACACTACTCATCGGACAATAATCCTTAGTCAGCTCCAAAGTCTAGGGCTCGTAGGAGCCATGCCGACCTTCATCAGGGGCTTCCTATCCTCCCGAACCTTTAAAGTTCGGGTGGGCTCAGTCCTCTCAGATACTTTCGTGCAGATGGACGGGGTCCCACAGGGAAGCATCCTCAGTGTTCTATGCTTTTCCATCGTCATGAACACAGTCTCAAAGTGCCTTCCACCCAACATCCGTTCTTCCATCTACGCGGATGACCTTGCGATGTACTTTGCAGGGCGGGAGCCGTTCGTAGTTCAACGGCAAATTCAGCTCGCCATCTACCGGGTGGAAAGGTGGGCGACGTTGGTGGGTTTCCGCCTCTCCACCCCGAAGTCCAAGTGTATGCTCTTCAGCAGAAGAAGACCCGCAACCCTTCCTGTTCCCTCTGTCACACTATACAGCGATTTTTGGGCGTGATTCTAGACCGACGGCTCAACTGGGTTCCTCGTATCAAACAACTGAAGCAGTCCCTCCAGCGTCCCCTCGCTCTACTAGATCACCTCTCCCACACCACATGGGGCGCAGACCGACGCTCTCTCCTTCGTCTTTACACTTCCATGGTCCAGTCGAAGCTGGACTATGGCAGTGTAGTATACGGTTCAGCTTCCAACACCTGCCTCCGTATCTTGGACCCAGTCCTTAATATGGGCCTCCGCCTCGCCAGTGGTGCTCTCCGCTCTTCCCCAGCTTCCAGCCTTCAAGTGGATTGCAATTACCTCCCTCTCGCCCTCCGACGGGGTCTGCTCCTCATTTAGGACATACCTCCGTGCACAGACTACCCTCTTCGCTTCTATGCGCGGCGATTTCTGAACTCCCACCCCAGGGACGGAGCTGGCACTTCACTGAAGAGGTCCGCTCTTTCCTTGACCTTTTTAACATGCCCGTCCCCTCAATTATCCCCATTTCATACATCTACCCCCCCCCCCCCTGGCTCCTCACCCCTATCACGTTTTGCAGGGACCTGTGTGATCTACCGAAGAATACAACGAGTGCTACGGTATACAGGTCACTTCCATGAACATGCAACCCAACATCCGGACACAGTCCCCATTTATGCAGATGGTTCCCGTTCGGAGACTGGTGCGGCCGCCTCAGCGGTGATACTGACCGAGCCACTTTCTCGAGGCGTCAGCCTGCCCCGCGAGACCTCCGTTTTCTCGGCAAAACTTTTCGCGATTAAGGAGGCCCTTGACATAGTGCGCACTCACTCTACCAGCTCTTTCGTCATTTATTCAGATTCCCAAAGCGCACTTCTCTCCCTCGAGAGATGTAACCCCCCTCATCCGCTCGTCTGTACCATCCAGCAAATCTTCCATTTTTTAACAGCCTTCCGACACAAGACAATCGGCTTCTGCTGGATCCCGGCACATGTCGGCATCCAGGGTAACGAGGAGGCGGACCGCACGGCAAAGTCGGCCTGCTTACTGCCGGCCTCCCGGCCCCTTCCTTTCACCGACTTCTTCCCGACTCTCCGCTCCCATTTCCGTTCCATCTGGCAACGGGAATGGGACCAGGCCACACAAAACAAACTTCATAAGATCAAACCGCAAGTAGGATACTGGGCCTCCTCCTTCTACCGGTCCCGACATAAAGAAGTGATTATAGCCCGTCTCCGCATAGGACACACGCATTACTCATGGTCACCTAATGGCTAAATCGCCAGCCCCGCTCTGCCCTACCTGCCATACTCCCATCACTGTCGTACATCTGGTCGAATGTCCAAACTTGTCCGCTCTTCGTTGTAGATGTTTCCCTCACTCGGCCGAAATTCCCATACCCGAGCGTCTACAATTCATGCTTGCTGAGGGCCCCCATTTTTCGGAGGAAACGATTTCCCGTTTCCTCACTTATTCCCACCTGTTACAACGGGTCTGAGACCAGGCCCCCCATACCCACTACCCAGTAACTGAACACTACATCCCCCTCCTGGTCTACCATCCCCAACTCAGTAACACCACTCACCCACTGCCTCGCTGAGATATATACTACACTAGGTGCGAATCGGCGGTAAAATAAAGAAAGAAAAAAAAAAAATCAGACGCCGAGAAACTATCTTCTCAAGGTTTTGAGAGGCAGTTAGTGAAGGCTATTGGACGGTAATTGAAGAGAGATGTTGGGTCCTTAACGGGATTAGGGAAGGGGAGCACCACTGCTTCCCTCCAACAGGAGGGGAAGGTGCCCTCTACCCAAATCTAATTGTTAGAGGGTGAGGAGAAAGAAAAAACCGGAGGGTGTAGGTGGCGAAGCATTTTGAAGCGAATGCCGTCGGGGTCGGGAGCAGAGTTGCCGCAGGAAGCCAATGCCGACCTCAGCTCCGACATGGAAAAAAGGCAGTTATAGGGGAAATTATTGGGAGTCTGAAAAAGGTGAGGGGGGACCAACAAGCAAAGCCTTACGTCGGAGGAAAGCAGGATCATGGTGGTCGTGCCGGGAGATGGAAGCTATAGTCGAGGCCACTGCAGTAGGGGAGGATACTGGGAGTCCGTCTATCGTAAGGAGAGGAAGAAGATGAGAAGAGGATGTACGGAAATTATCCGAATCTTGTTCCAGATTCGGGAGGAAGTGGTGCGGGAGGTGAGAGAGGACCATGCAACGGCCGTGAGTCCGCGCACGTTTGAAAGCTATTGAATTTGCAAGGGATGGATTGCGCTGAAGACGGTGAAAGGCCGACTTCTTAGTTCGAACGGCCAGAGCGCATGTCGGGGTCCACCATAGAACCGAAGGGGCAGAGGTGATCAGTGAGGTGGGTGGAGGCAGCATCGACAGTCGGGAAGTTGCTCAAAGCTGCAGAGGTTTGACTTTCAGAGTGGAAAAGAGGCCAGTCAGCTTTATCGAGAGACCATCGGGTAGGAAGAGCGAAGGAGCCGAAAGTCCGGGACGTACAGAGGAGGAGAGGGAAATGATCACTATTGTAAGAGAAATCAAGAAAGGCGGAAGGAGAAGTAAGCGAAAGATCTATGGAGGAAAACGTACGGGTTTGGAGGTGAAAAGCTGTGGGCCTGACCGGTGTTAAGACAGACAGGCAATCGTAGTTGAGAAAAGGGAGACCACAACGCCATCGCGCTGATTGGTGACAATATCACCTCCCCCACCCCCAGAGGATGGCGCGCGTTGAAGTCTCCCAGAAAGAGGAAGGGAGGAGGAAAGCAGAAAGATCAACAACAGAAATTTCTATGACGGGAAATATAAAGAACAAACTGAATATAAACGGTCAAGGAAAGCCCGGGCCGCTATTGCCTGGAGAGGGGTGCTGAGGTGAAGGGGAGTAGACAGCACGTCAGATCGAATGAAAACGGCTGTACCCCCACGAGGGGCTGCATCGGACGGAGTGGGGAAGAGATACGAAGAAAACCTTCGGAGAGGGCGCAAGGGGCGAACACCAACTTGTCTCCTGAAGGCAGAGGCACACTGGATCAAAATCCTGGATGAGGAGGAGGAAGTCCTCCCAATTAGGGAGAAGGCCTCGGCAATTCCATTGAAGGATAGCTGCCATCAAGAGCGGAATACAGGGGGAGGGAGAGACGTAATCTGGCGAGAATTAGAAGCGTGACCAGAAGAACAAGCAGACGAAACGCGGGGACGGGTTAAAAAAGGGGTAATTGAAGAACAGATGAAGTGAGATGGAGGGGGGGGTCAAGGAATGCGAGATGCTGGTACGAAGCAGGGTGGGGTGAATCCAACTTCTGAGGTGTGGGTGGAGAAGAGAGTGCCGGGGGCATCGGAGGTCAAGGAGGGAGCGGGTGGATGTCAGTTTGAATTCGAATTTCAGAGGCCGCATGACCACCATCAGCAATAGAGGAGGGAAGGGGATGGTCGCGAAGGGAAATAGGGGAATTCAGAGGAGCCAGCAAAACGAGAGGGATCGCTGGAGGCGGAAGAAATATGAGGGCAGGAGGAAGAGGGAGTGAGAGGATGAGGAGACGGGGAGGCCTGAGCAAGGAAGCTTGCCAGAGGGGCCCAAACGCCGGGTGCTGGCGATGGGTAGTTTAACAGAAGAGCGGGGAGGAAAAGAGGGACCAGAGAAGGGCTCCTCATACAAAAGCAAACGAGAACCTCAGCAGGAACCCTACAAACAGAGCTGGGCACTTGCGTTTTTTTTTGCGGTACTGCGGTACTACCGCACTACCAAACCGGGACCGCATAACGCAGTACCGCAAAGGATCGCTGAAAGTACAGGCTGTACTTTCAGCGATCCTTTGCGGTACTGCGTTATGCGGTACCGGTTTGGTAGTGCGGTAGTACCGCAGTACCGCAAAAAAAACGCAAGTGCCCAGCTCTGCCTACAAATGCCCTATATGTGGGAGATGAAACAAATGGCTCCACAAATGTATCAATAATTTACTTAAACATCCAGGGCCTTTACCCAAACTCAAACCATACCAAAGTACCCTACCTAAAGAGCCTAGTGGAAAACACTACTAGCACAGTTATAGCCCTCACAGAAACACACCTGAACCCCATGATCATTAGTAGTGAAATTGCAATCAAAGGGTACACCACCCAATCCACCCATAGATGTGACAGAGAAGACCGTCTAAATGGTGGTGTCCTGATGTACATCCCTGAAAACATTCAAAGTGAACTGCTCATGGCATACTCAAATGAAGCCTGTGAACTCCTAATCATCATGCTCAGCATAAATAAAGAAGACATAATACTAGTGAATATCTATAGCCCCCCCAGATAGCTCCCATCTAGAGCTCACTGAAGTTCTGGAAAAAATCAGGCAATGCCCAGCTATTGTAGACTCAACAAGAGACTTAATCATTACAGGAGACTTTAATCTCCCAAATTGCACCTGGAACCAATATGGTGGTATGAAATCAGGGACAAAAAGGTCCAAATCAAAACACCTGAATGAGTTTATGGAAAAACTGCTCCTAGTACAACATGTCCACTGCCCAACTAGAAAAATAATATCCTAGATTTAGTGCTGACAAATAATGCAACTACAATTGACCACATTGTTATAACACCAACTATACACTCCGACCACAATGTCATGCACATATTCACAAACTTGTCCCTCCACAAATGTAAGCAAGACCCATGCCAAACGAACTTGCCATACTCTGACCTAAACCTGCTCAAGTCAGACTGGACATCAATAAATAACTGTCTGGGAGAAATAAACTGGGAAGATGAATTAGAAAACCTAAAGCCAGAAGAATGCTGGAGTAGAATACAATACCTGCTGTCATCAGCATTATACAAACACACACCAAAGAAAAACGATAGTGCACAGAAGCACCGGACAAAAGAGCACAGATACAGAAGGACACTTATGAGAAAGAGAACAAAGCTATCTAAACAACTGACAAAGCAATTAAGTGATACAAGATATAGTAACATCCGGAATCAGATACTGATGTTAGAACTTAAAATAAAGGAGTCAACCGTAAGAGAGAATATTGATAATGAACACAAAGCTATTGGCACTATAAAGAAAATAGCAAATTCTTCTTTAGCTATGCTAAACGCAAAGCAGTTATCAAAACGAGCATTGGCCCATTGCTTGCTAAAGATGGACTAACTCTCACATCTAATACACAGGAAATGGCAAACATTCTACAATCTCAATATGCTTTAAGCTGGAGTACCCCTGTATTAGCAAAGAAAATAAAAACTACAGCATTTTTTGATAGAGAAGAAAATGACCAAGACAGACCATTATTGGAAGATATACAAATAACCACTAGAGATATACAACAGGCAATAACAGAGCTACCGGGGAGTTCAGCCCCTGGTCCAGATGGAATTGGAGCCAAGATTCTTAAGGAATGCAAACATACTTTATCTCTGCCTTTGAAAATCCTGTGGAGATCCTCACTAGACACCAGTAGAATACCACCAATCATGAAACAAGCAAATATTACCCCAATCTACAAAGGAGGCAAAAGAAAGGAAGCCAAGAACTATAGACCCATATCTTTGACTTCCCATATTATTAAAATATTTGAGAAAGTCCTGAAAAGGCACATTGTCAGTTTTATAGAAAATGAACATCTCTTAGAAGACTTTCAACATGGCTTCAGACACAAGAGATCCTGCCTTACTGAACTTATAGACCATTGCAATACAATCCTACAATATTTGGGAGAAAACCACAATGTTGATGTCATCTATCTAGACTTTGCAAAAGCTTTTGACAAGGTTGACCATGGTATATTATTCCATAAACTAAAAGAACTTGGTATTTGTGGAAAAATAGGAAAATGGATCCATGCCTTTCTGACAGAAAACAAATAACAATTGTAAATGGAGCAAGATCTATAGAAAAAGAAGTGATTAGTGGAGTGCCGCAAGGCACAGTACTAGGACCAATTCTATTCATTATAATGCTAAACAATATAAACTGTAACCTAGGAAGCTCTCTTCTGTCATTCGCAGATGATACCAGAATACTAAGACCAATTACAGAAAAAGAAGACTGTGTAGAGCTAAAAAAAAGATCTACAAACTATATATGCATGGGCAGATGCAAACAATATGGCCTTCAATGAAGACAAATTTGAACTAATTAAGTATGGACCAAATAAATACCTGAAAGAACAATTCAACTACACTGGACCCACAGGAAAAGATATTGCACAAACTGATCATGTCAGGGATCTAGGGATTATATTATCTGAAGATGCAACATTCAACAGGCACATTGACAAAGTAACCTCATCATGCAAACAACTAATAGGATATATACTGAGGACATTCAGAACTAGGGACAGTATGACCATGCTTACCCTGTGGAAATCACTTGTCCTTCCACGCATTGACTACTGCTCTCAATTATGGTTTCCCCACAAACAGAATGAATTGCAAAAATTGAGGGCCTACAAAGAACCTTTACCTCGTATATTAAACAACCTGATGGGCAACAGGTGAGTAAAAACAAATTAAACTACTGGGATAGGCTCAGAGGCCTCAACCTTTATTCCATAGAGAGAAGGTTTGAGACATACATCCTAACCTACACCTGGGAAATTCTAGAAGGGCTTTTAGTTGCCCCCAATACTGAACCAATTGTGCCCACCTTAACAAGAACTGGCAGAATGTATAAAAAATATCACCTCCCACCAAACAGTCTGAGAAGGATTCAAACCCTTCAATATAATAGTATCTCTAGGCAGGGTTCTCGCCTGTTTAACTCCTTGCCTCAGTACCTTAGAGATATAAGTGCAGTCCCAGTAGATACTTTTGAAAAACACTTGGACATGTTTTTAGCCAACATACCCGACCAACCCACAGTGTCAGGGTATTCCTCTGCCAGACCAGCCCCCACAAATTCAATAGGGGACCAAATGGTATGGCAGGAGCAAGAGAAAAGAAGGGTGGCGACCCCGCCGTGGCCCCGCCTCAGGAGGCGCTGAGCGGACTTCGTGGGAGCAGCGCACCCTTGAGGCAGAAGCGCTTTAAGGTAAATATATATGTTGAAATGTCAGCAATGGTTTCGGGAATGGGTAAGTAGACTAGATGCCACTAAGGTGGAGCAGTTGGGGGCAATGTTCTGGGGGAACGGACAGATGGAGAAAGGAACACGGGGATGAGGGTGACGCAAGGGTCGATATAGAGGACGGGTTAGGGGGACTGGCGGATGGGGCCTAATCTGGCCGAGAAGAGGATGGTACAGAAGTAACCAAAGTTCGAGGCAAACGGGAAGGAGCAGGGTGGGAAGGACACAGAGTCTGAGCAAAGGAAAGCCCGGGGGCGAACGAACCGGGATCTAACACGGGCCCTCGCTTCCTGGACCCTGTCAGATTCCCGGATTGAAAGGACCTCACGCTGAAATAAGTAGGTAGGACAGGTAGAGGAGGAGGCGGCGTGGTCATTTCCACAGTTGCCACAGCGGAGAGAATTAGAATAGGAGGAACCATGCGTCGGAGACGCGCAATTGAAGCAAATACCAGGGGAACTTCGACTCGTCTTACTGACGTGTTCGAACCTCTGGCAAGTAAAACATCGGCGTGGCCTGGGAATATAACGGCGGACCGGAAATCGGAAATAACCAGCCCTAATTTTCTCGGGTAACTGGGAACTGACAAAGGTCAAAATCAATAATGGGGATGTGACCCTTGCCCCCTGGTCCATACGGGGTGGCGGGCGGTAAACACGGGTCACCTTATGAGAATAGAGGCGGGTAAATAGATCCGATTCCGAGTATTCCAAAAGACGAGGGGCATGGACTACACCCGTACAAGTGTTAAAGGAAGAGTCGGGTAGGCAGTCCAGGGGAGCAGAAACCAGGGTGGAGAGGGATGAAACTCTGGTACTGGGCCTTGGAAGAAACTTTCATGACAAGAGAGCCATCGTTCTGGGGCCACATCTGTCGGGGATCGCCACAACGGGAAGTGAAATCATCATAGACCTCAAAAACATCCCGCTATGAGAGGAAAGGAGAGGCGGAAGATTGGAGGACCAGAAATCGAGGTAGTCAGAGTCTGAGTAATCGGCTCCTATGAATGGGTCAAAAGACTTGCGGGGTCAAGACTTAGGAGAATTCTTAGATTGAGGAGAATGCGAGTGTTCCGCAGCTAGAGGGGGGTCGACCCCCTCAAGATGCGGTCTTCTAGTGGTAAAGGACTCGAGGTCCTAGTTGCCCACCACCCGAGTGCTAAGAGAAGAAGTAAACCGAGAATTAGAAGCAGGGGTTGTAAGCCGAGGAGTAGAAGAAGCCAAAGCAAAAAAAAAAAAAAAGAAATTTCATCCCCCGCGCGCATCCAGCCATCACCGACTCCAACAAGGGAAAGGCGAATGGTGGGCACACTCGGTCCCACCGCCAATAGATGTCACGCAAGGGAGATACATCCATAGCCAGTCCCCGTGCCTAAAAGGTGGCCACTCTCATCCAACGCGCGGTGAGAAATGGCAGGAACAGGGCTTGGGTTTGGTTTAAGGGCGACAAGGGTGAAGGACAACCACTCCCTCACCCATGGTCCAAGGAAAGGGTCAAGTCAAGGTCTAAAACAAAGTCAAATATGAAGGAAAAAAAAGTCGGAAGGAAGGGGGGAGAGAAGGAGAAAGAAACTTAAGCACAGAGCTGGGCAGTATTTAAATACGTATTTAAATACATTTGTGTATTTAGAACTGTATTTATAAATACATTGTTTTTCATGTATTTAAATATAGTATTTAAATACAATGTATTTAAATACTCAAAATATAAAAATGTAAATACTTTTACTGGTTTAATACACGTTCTGTACTAGCACAGTACAACTCTTCGTCTTCGAGGTCCTCTATTGCACCATCTGCAGACATGAATGTATTGGCATTTCTACAAGATTCCGATCGGACCATCAACAGTTTGGGAAAACATCCTCTCATAAAAAGACTGTTCCTCCGCTATAACACGACATTACCATCTTTGGCACCGGTAGAGCGAATATTCTCATTCGCGGGAATCACTTTGACTCCCAAAAGAAACTCTCTTTCAGACAAAACTTTTGAAAGATTGGTTTTGATCCGCAGCACCCGTGAAATAAAAGAGAATTCGTAAGGTGCCTTATGTTTATGTTTACGTCTTATGTTTACGTTTATGTCTCATCTACTCATTAATTGTTACTCATTTTGTAATAATATAATGAGTATAATATGTCACTGGTTGAACATCGTAAGTTCTAAGTTCTTTTGTTTTTGTTTTGTTCTAAAAAGGGAAATATATAATCGGAAATTAGATTGTACTATTTCTTTATCCTTTATCAAGCATTTTATATTGTTGTTACTCATGAATTAGTTAATGCATATGTTAAAATTTGTATGTATTTAAAATGTATTTACAAATGTAAATACAATTGATGTATTTTGTATTTAGTATCTAAATACATTCGTAAAATGTATTTAGTATTTAAATACATTTCTCCCATGTATTTAGTATTTAGTATTTAAATACATTCAATGTATTTATTGCCCAGCTCTGCTTAAGCAGGAGATCAGACGGGTCCAATGGTCCACGAAGGCAGAGAGAGCCCTTACATCAGAGGAAGATGCATTCCCACATTGGCCATAGAAGGACGCACGCGCCCCATAGCACCGGACAAAGCAAAGGAAATGTTGTTGTAAATTGTATGGAACGAGAATATTGTTATACAATTTCTGATTTATGAAAAGTCAGATGCTTGATGATATAAAATAATAATAAGGTTTGTTTAACCTCCTTCGCAACATCTAAGATCATATGACGGAGGGGACCTACAGCTTTACGTTGGATCAACTACGGGTCGCTACATAGTCTGGACGCAACGGACGGTCTCCCATCCAACTACTATCCGTGCCAAATGTCGCTTAACTTCGCTGATCAACGGGAAGCGGTGTTACAACATTGGCTACTGTGAAAAAACTATATAGGGCTATGGGTTGATTGCCTGATACTCTCATCCGTTGGAAATTTCCAGCAGACTTCAGTGGAGAGTTACCGACAAAAGCCCTGTTTTTTCGTTAGAGAGATGTATGTGTAGGTCTTCAAAGGACCTCTGTTTATTTAATTGTTTTCGGTAATTCTACCCTCAGGATTTTAGATGCCTATATGTGAACGAAAGAAATTTTTCCCACCTTATTTTCGCTGGGCCTTAGTTTGCTTCGATGTAGGGCGTGACGGTCTTCTTCGATGTAGGGCCGTTACGGTCTTCTTCGATGTAGGGCTGTTACGATGGAGCCTACACTGCGAGTTGACACTTTGTTACTAATATAGGCAATCACTAATTAAACCCCTGAAGGAGTAGGCCTATCCTTTTTATAGTTATTAGGTTTTATATTATAAGTAATTCACTCAGAACTTTAGGGCAGACAAAGCACATCTTCCCTCTTTAAAGCGTTCGCTGTAACATAGAGAGCTCCGAGCCAGAGCCGCTATAATATACCTTCGTATTTTAGTATAAATTGCTAATTTGGCAAAGGTTGTTGACTCCTTCTCTCTCGTAATTTACATGAGTTAGCAATGGAAAATTTTGCTCACGTGAAATAATAAATGTTTCTCGTGGTTATGTAGGCCGGATGCCTACATACGGGTTCTATGTATGTATGGCAATCATTTCATTCCCATTAGGCTATGTCGCCAATCCCGAGGCAGTTGTTTTTATGGGGAAAAATTCGTAGAATCGGAGCATTAAATATTTTTATGATTTTATTTTTTTTTCTAATTTGAGCATTTTGAATATCATGTGCATGTGAATATCATGTGCACTTTGAGAAAATGGTTTTATTATAAACTTGTAAATAGATTAAAAAAAATTAGGTGCTAGCTGCTGGCTCAGCCATGCACCGTATATTCTTTATTGGCTTCTGACTAGCCTCGTCATAGTAGTGTAAGGCTGTAAGCCCTAGTCCTATAAATCTTTGTCCTAGTAGGCGATCGGCCAGACCCCGATTTAAACAATTTTAATTCCCCCTTGTACAGAAAGTTGTAATATGTTTTTTATTAGTCCTTAGTGTTCAGTGAACAAATTTTTAAGTGTTGTCCTCAGTTTTTGATGTGCGGTTGTCATGGAAACGCCAATATAAACAAACACCTAGAAAATACCTGTAACTATCCAGATGATAATTTGTTTTAGTTTCGAACTGAATGAGGGGTCCCGCGTCTTACGGTACCTAAGCGCCAAAATTAAAATTCGCCACAAATCGCCTCCAAAGTTCAGCAATATTCTGGCAATAGTATCTGTTATTAATTGAGCTAGAACGTTCATTTTTGGCTAAATTAGAGTTCTAAGTATGCTAATGAAGATGTTGATGAGTTTTTGGAATAGATTTTCATATTTTATATTTTATATATATATTTTTAAATTTTTTTTTTCTTATGCCGAACTTTGGGTGCGATTTCTGGCACAGAATTAGGTGAAAAAAGTAGTTCGCTTCATAAGGTTTTCAACCATACTTCTAGAGTCGTAAGGTCATTATAACCCAAACCACGCGACAAAGGAAGGGTGAAAATTGTGATATCCATCAAAAACACGTTTTCGCCTGTGGTGGCGCTTAGGTACCGTAAGACGCGCGACCCCTCAAATACTGTTAACTGATCAACCTATACTGTTTATTATAAGTGTTTACTATCTAGATAACAATTGAATTATCACATTATAGTAAAACAATCATGTATTGTTATAGGTTAGGCCCAGTTTTAAATTTATTTTCTCCTTTTATTATCACAATATTAGAGTAAGACAAATGTGTGCTGTGGCAAATATTGTGCAAATGTGTGGTATTGTTGAAAACCACAGTTTAATTATTGTTATTTTTATTTCAGACAATCATCTATATCAAGCATGGTGGCAGAACCTGACTCAAGTCCATTAAAATTTGTACAGGTGAAGAAACAGAGGCTGTCAACAAATTGGGAGAAATGCGTTATATGTCAGGAGAGTCGCAAAGAAAAATGGCTGTACGCACAAAAGTAGGTATTGAAACATTATTGTCGACATCATTGTTACGGCAGGATGACCTTTTACAAAGACTTGAATTTGAGTTTGATGACCTTACAAAATTACGTAGTATGTCTGTTACATATCATCGTAGCTGTTACCAATCATTTACAAGTAAAAAAAACATTTCTCATGTTAGTACAAAATGTAGCACGCATGATTCTGCATCACATGGTACTGAAGAACAAAGTGTTCGCGCACGAGCTCAAACATCCAAGCTTACAGATTTTTCAATGTGTTTAATATGCAACGCGCGAAAGAGGAACAGCATACATAAGGTACAAACAACTACGTGTCAGAGTAATCTCTATCAAGCAGCAGAAGCTCAGAAGGACATTTCTATGCTTGCCAAAATTGAAGGAGAAGACCTCATTGCAGCTGATGCTGTTTACCACAAATCCTGCATGGCAAGCTATACAAGCAAGCATAACATTAGTGCTTCAAGGAAAATGGAAGAAGGAGAGAACATATACGAGAAGGCATTTATGGCACCAGTAGGAGAAACGGATGTTAATCTACAACAAGGAAAAATTTATAAGTTGAAAACCCTGCCAGACAAATTCCAACAGCTGTTACCTGACCACATTGATACCCAAGCATACCGTACAGAAAAACTTTAGCGTCGTCTCATGAAGCATTATGGCGATAACATTGTTATTTATGCCCAGCGAGGACAGTCCAAGTCAAGCATTGTTGTCAGTATCAGTGTCAGCTTAAGAGATGCTATCAGAGCCTTTACTCAAATGAAGGAAGGTTTCAATTCTAACGAGATAACACTTGGTTCTGCTGAAGAATAATCAAATGTACAATTATTGCTCATTTTTGGATGACAGATACCATTTAATGTGTTGTTAGCAGTTTCCCCAAACAAGGGTGCAGTACGTTATATAAGGAAAAACAAGAGTATGATAAGAGTCAAGAGAAGACAAGGCAAAAAATAAAGATTTATGGAGCATTCTTCAAGCAGAGTGGTATAAAATCAGTCCTGAATCATGCATGAAGTTGGTTGACTCAATGCCTCAGTGTCTTGAACTAGTCCGAAAGAACAAGGGTGGCCATACAGGATACTAATTTTCATAAGTTTTTATAAATAAATTTTTACAAATAAGTATGGTATTTTTCTTTTATTAACCTGTTTTATTGTCAAATATGTCAAATATTATTATATTACAGTTAAATATCTTCTTATAAATATACGGTACATTCTTATTCCAAATATGTTACAACTTACAATTCATAAATACTTTTGTGGCCCAGTATATATATATATATATATATATATATATATATTATATATATATATATATATATATATAACTGCAATGACCACGCAGTATAGTAATGTATAGAAACGACGTAATTATAGAGGAGTGTTCTGCACACGAGGAAGAGAAATAACGAACAAATGAAAAATGAGGTAACCGCCCGGGAATCGAACCCAGGATCTTCCGATTGCCGGTGCGAAAAATGCTCTGTATGAATTGGTCCACAATTAACCCACCCCTTATATCTCCAGTCTAACTATAGAGTAGATCAAGTCTAGCCTAGAGGGGTCAGCCTAGAGATTCCGGAAATGGTCCAGAGCGGGCAGATAAATTGAGGTCAACAGTAGGATTCCTCACAAAATTAGGTTAGGGAAATCTACCTTCACCTTTGTTAAGCTATGAGTTGATGCTGGGTCTTAGGCCACAATGTAGGCCTAACTTGTCTGACCCAGCTTAATTTAATGTGATTAAATTAATGGGTTAAAAACTCAATTAGTCACTTACTGTTTGTTATTGGAGTGTCTCCCTTCTCCGGTTGTGTAATTGTCGAGAGCGCACTTGCTGGTGCGTCCTCTCGCCCCGTTCTTCGTTTTCGTTCTCCCTTTCTTCTCCTCTTCGCGGGGCTTTTTTCACCAGCGTTGTCTTGGTTTTTTCCTCGGTTGGTTGAGCGGTAATGTATCTATTACCGAGCACGCTCCTCCCACACAGTATATAAATACTAGTGTGGAGAATAACTCTGGTGAGCAACCAATTGGTTTCATCCACCCAGTTATTGACATAAAAGGAATTTAATAATTGTTAGATTAACTACCTACCTACTCAGTGAACCATTTTCGTTACCTCCCAACTACCCACTCATCAGTTTTCCATAGCCGGTCAGATATGCTATCCACTACACCACCGGCCTCGATCAGTCAGAAGTCGTAATTCTCCTACATAGGGCAGAAACCAATGCCTTGAGAGGGCACCCTCGCAAATCGTGAATATGTACATTTAACTGCAATGACCACGCAGTATATTAATGTATAGAAACGACGTAAGTATAGAGGAGTGTTCTGCACACGAGGAAGAGAAATAACGAACAAATGAAAAATGAGGTAACCGCCCGGGAATCGAACCCAGGATCTTCCGATTGCCGGTCAGATATGCTATCCACTACACCACGGGCCTCGATCAGTCAGAAGTCGTAATTCTCCTACATAGGGCAGAAACCAATGCCTTGAGAGGGCACCCTCGCAAATCGTGAATATGTACATTTAACTGCAATGACCACGCAGTATATTAATGTATAGAAACGACGTAAGTATAGAGGAGTGTTCTGCACACGAGGAGAGAAATAACGAACAAATGAAAAATGAGGTAACCGCCCGGGAATCGAACCCAGGATCTTCCGATTGCCGGTCAGATATGCTATCCACTACACCACGGGCCTCGATCAGTCAGAAGTCGTAATTCTCCTACATAGGGCAGAAACCAATGCCTTGAGAGGGCACCCGTGGTGTAGTGGATAGCATATCTGACCGGCAATCGGAAGATCCTGGGTTCGATTCCCGGGCGGTTACCTCATTTTTCATTTGTTCGTTATTTCTCTTCCTCGTGTGCAGAACACTCCTCTATACTTACGTCGTTTCTATACATTAATATACTGCGTGGTCATTGCAGTTAAATGTACATATTCACGATTTGCGAGGGTGCCCTCTCAAGGCATTGGTTTCTGCCCTATGTAGGAGAATTACGACTTCTGACTGATCGAGGCCCGTGGTGTAGTGGATAGCATATCTGACCGGCAATCGGAAGATCCTGGGTTCGATTCCCGGGCGGTTACCTCATTTTTCATTTGTTCGTTATTTCTCTTCCTCGTGTGCAGAACACTCCTCTATACTTACGTCGTTTCTATACATATATATATATATATATATGTTTATATATATATATATAAATTTCACAATTAAACAAATGAAATAAATGAATGCTGCAAACCCAATGTTCCAGTGAATTCAGAAAGCTTACTTCATTCTGCCATTGGTATGCTTAGACAAGAAATAGCACGAATTGAAAAGCCAACTGAGTACTACACAGCTGCTGAAATCGGCCTGAAAACATCTGAAGAATTTGTTCCAGCACTTTTACAGAAGGCGTTTCTCTGGTCGCTGAGCAAAGAGGCATTTGAATCGTGTGATTCAAATTACCAGTCAGCAGAAAAATTACAACGTAGAGTCTTAGCTCTTGCAGAAAGTGTTTTTCATAGCAGTGACAGCAATATTATAACCCCCTTTCATCTAGAACTTGCACGCAAATCCATCATGATCATGGAAAACGAGTTATAATAGACACTCTCCATGTCCATGGTTTCACCATATGCTATGATTATGTTCGGCGCTTTTTAACTGCCCTAGGAAAAGATGAACTTAAAAGAATGCAAGATCGCATATACATACCACATGGCTTATTCTCACGACAACATGGAGAAAAGCTGATTCAAGAAGGTGACGACAATATTGATATCAACTGTGCAACCATTGATGGAAAGGGAACATTTCATTCCATGGCCCGTGTTGTATTTCAGGAACAGGCTATTGATACAGTTGGGACTGGCCTGGACGACAGAGTGAAGATTGGCCAAGAAAAGTTAGTCTCTCGACTGTAATGATGCCAAGGCATTGAAGAATGTACTACATTATGAAACGACCAGAGCCATCTCGCCGTGATGATGCGAAGATCAAAGTGAAATCACTACATATTGCTGGATCAGACATGCAAGTAGCGGATCTTGCTTGGATGTTTTTGAGAGCGATTCCGCGTGGTAACCTTTCTGTTCCTCCACGTATTGACTACAGTACAACTGCAAAAGTTCCCTTCTGGACTGGATACCAGAGCATTTTTTAACCTAGTGAGTGGGCGACATGAATGTCACCCAGTGAAGAAAATTTGTCGCCCAGTAAATGAAATTTTAGGGTACTGGGCGACAAAGAATTTTCAAAATTTGTAAAAATAGAATTGTCTTGGAAGCCATATAAATACATATAATACATGCACATCTGCCACAATTAGAACTGTTTATTTTAAACGTAGCCTAAATATGAAATTTACATTGAGTATTTATATATAGATAATGCTAGTGTTATATCAGACCACACGGGGATGGTGGCCTGATTAGGGAACATCCGGATCCATAGTATCCTTAATCCATGGGTGTGCTGGCACCGGTTTGGTCCGGTTCGCCCGAACCGGTTGTTAAATTTTGATTGGATCATTGAACCGTTTGTTTGTTTTGAACAAATATTTAAGTCAGTAGAAATTTATTTATATCTAAATTTTTTTAAATTTTTTCAGGATTTTATAGAAAAATATAGGTAGTATCACAAGCAGTGCTCGTTTCAATATTTATTTATTTTTTGATGAAAAATTAGTTTATTTTTAGATAAATATGTCATCAGTGAGTATAAAGAATATGTTAAATAATTTCTGCCAAACTGTTACAAAATGCTGTTTGGAAAAGCTAAAATGCGTTGGCTTCCGGGGCTCTGCCCTGGACCCCGCTGGGGGAGCTACCGCTCACCCCAGGCCCCCTAGCTTAATGACTCGCCGTTGGCGCTCGCCGATTTACACCCTTATATATATCAGAACCGGTTGTTAAGAAATTGGCAGCAAACCCTGCCTTAATTCTCCCCCCCCCCTTCCCGATCTGCCTTTGTCGCCCAGTGGGAAAAGCTTAAAAAAATGCTCTGCTGGATGCAATGCATCGATGACAAAAATGCAACTCACTCTCACTCGTCTCGTTTTCTTTATCAGAAGTTTTTTGGGTGGATTTAAAATTAACAGAAATTAAAGTGCTTAATTAAAAAATAATGATAATTAATATTATAACCAGTCTAATACACATTTCATGTTCGCTTTTAAAACATACATACATGGAATAAAAATAATGAACTTTTCTTGGAAAACTTTCATTAACTGTAATGAGTGAGTCATATATTATCACTAATTTAAACGGTTTGTTAAAAGGTGTTTCTTCTCCAAACAAAAATAACATAAATTAAAGATTTAACACACACACACACACACACTATATATATATATATATATATATATATATATATATAGGCACTAAAGCGTTAATCCGATAACAGTTAATTAACGAAGTTAACTTTTTTTAACGGACTATTAACGGAAGTTAACTTCCATTTATCGTTATCGGACCAGTTAACTTCCGATAACTCGATATTTAGTCTGTTAAAGTCCGTTAACACGTTAACTGCGAGGAGTCATTCACGGAAGATCACCGCTCCACGAATGAATTCAAACCGCCATAACTTCAGTCTGCTTCCAGATCTCTCAAGGGGAGGTTGTGCGCTTTTTATTGAAGGTAAGAAGGTTATTTTAACGTTAGTAAAAGTCCTATAATATTATATATATATATTAATACGTATGGTAAAATGTACGGTTGAGAAAAATTAATTTATAGTAATGACTAATGAATAAGTATTTTTACACTGCGTTAGTAAATCTCTAAAAAAGTATATATAGTATGTAAAATATACATACATATAGTATGAGAAGTTGGTCTTTCTGAAGGGCAACCAGCACATTGTGTCCAGAGCTGGGCAATAAATACATTGAACGTATTTAAATACTAAATACATGGGAGAAATGTATTTAAATACTAAATACTAAATGCACTTTACGAATGTATTTAGATACTAAATACAAAATACATCAATTGTATTTAAATACATTGTAAATACATTTTAAATACATACACATTTTAACATATGCATTCACTAATTCATGAGTAACAACAATATAAAATGCTTGATAAAGGATAAAGAAATAGTACAATCTAATTTCCGATTATATATTTCCCTTTTTAGAACAAAACAAAAACAAAAGAACTTAGAACTTACGATGTTCAACCAGTGACATATTATACTCATTATATCATTGCAAAATGAGTAACAATTAATGAGTAGATGAGACATAAACGTAAACATAAGACGTAAACATAAACATAAGGCACCTTACGAATTCTCTTTTATTTCACGGTTGCTGCGGATCAAAACTAATCTTTCAAAAGTTTTGTCTGAAAGAGAGTTTCTTTTGGGAGTCAAAGTGATTCCCGCGAATGAGAATATTCGCTCTACCGGTGCCGAAGATGGTAATGTGTTATAGCGGAGGAAGTCTTTTTATGAGAGGATGTTTTCCCAAACTGTTGAAACATGAACCATGCTGTACTACACTGTCGACGCGTCGTACTGTGCTAGTACAGAACGTGTATTAAACCAGTAAAAGTATTTACATTTTTATATTTTGAGTATTTAAATACTATATTTAAATACATGAAAAACAATGTATTTATAAATACAGTTCTAAATACACAAATGTATTTAAATACAAATGTATTTAAATACTGCCCAGCTCTGATTGTGTCAGTCGTTAATAAATGTGCCTAAAATTTAATTTTACCTTTCAGTTCCCGCCATAATAATTCTCTGGTAAATTAAAATTTAGTTAATGGTTACAAGGGTAACGGGTTTCAAAACATGTAATCAGTACATTTTTTATTAAAAATAAAAAAAAAAGTTATTAAGCAAAAAAGTTGCAAAACTTGATAAAAATACAGTTAAATACCTATTTATTGTTGGATTTTGCATAAATAAACATTTTCTATGGGTTTTAAAGCTTTTTTCCTTGATTTTTTTAAATGTTAGTAAAGAAATAGTTATCGTTAACGGATTATCGTTAACTTCAGTTAACTTTGTAGTAAAATTATCGGATTATCGTTATCGGAGTTAAAAATTGGGGTTAACGGATTATCGTTATCGAAGTTAACTTTTTGGTTAACGGTGCCCACCACTGATATATACACACACTGATTTTGCTAAACCCTTCAATAAATGTGATCATTTGCTTGTTTTTCATAACTGAACGATAAACCTTTCTGCTGGCATGCGAACAGAGGTCTCCATTATTAACGCATGTAGGCACAGTACTTTGTATGGTGATTCAACATTTTAATATGGCATTCATTTTGTTCAACATAGTGTATTAATACTTGGGTATCAAAATACCTGAATTACTGTACTCTAAATTAGTTTTGTGTAACTCGTATTAATAGGGTGTGTCAATTTTGTCAACTTTTTTCAAATCAGTTTTGGTAGTGAAAATATAGTCTTTTCATGTCAAAACTTGAAATTGGCCAACCAAAATGAAATGAAATAACCCTTACCTATATCAATTTTACCTTAAAGTTTCAGAAATTGACTCTTTTACTAAATAATAGGACATAAATTGATTAACTATTCATCTGTCACAGAATTATCCCACTGATCGCATATGGAGTGTTTTCAAGGTCATATAGTTGTTGTACAATGTACAAGTGTAAAAAGTGAACAGTGAACAATGAACAATAGTTTTATGTTCGAATGTCCATTTTTACATAAGAACCAAAATCGCTTAACGCGAGTTTGGATAATAATTTTACTTGTAGCTTCCTATTTTTGTTCGTGTCACAACCCTACGATCTACCCTTTCTATGGTTTAGTCGTATCCATCATCCATTTTTCATTTGTTATAAAAGTTATTATAATTAATTATGAATTGTCTTGCATCTCATCCCCGCCCCCATACGTCCATATTTTAGCTTGACCGCTATCCTTTATTAATTTTATTACTTATTCATTCATCTACCTATTGTCTACTTATGCCCTATCAACTTATCAGTCTATTTTTACTCGTGTCAATCTATGAAACGCAAAACTTTTGCCTTCGTTCGAAAACGTTCTCGTATTATTTTTTTCATTTTTATTTTTAATTATTTGACCTCCCGAGGTGAACTCTAGACGATGCTTAGTAAGTTATTATCAGAAATTCCACTCATCACAGCATAATTTGAACGCTTCTAAGATGGTCTCCTTTCGCTTTGATTCGAATTTATAACATTATCATGTGTTATGTTATTATAATATACTGTATTGTTTCTTTGCCTGGCCACTAGTTCGTTATCGGCTTACGTCACATAGTTATCCCGTTCTCATTACTTGTACTTACTATTTCTACCTAACTGTCATTCAAATTCCGTATTACTTATGTATTACGTTATCATAAATATCGTATTTTCCTCCGCTTTCCTCATCGCTGGCTAATTAGACTTTCAAACTCTGATAACCAACCAGGTTCTAATATTATTTAACATAATTTGGCGTAATTATTGTTAACTATAAATATATAACATTGTTGTTAATCCCCTTTAAATTATAGAACAACGGTTAACTCCCCTTCATTTATCAATGGTATCACCTATTTAGATTATTTCAGTAGTAGATATGTCAATTAACAATTTGCTAAAATTGTAATTAAATGTAATCCTTTAATATAATGTAATTGATGTAATGTACTTTAATGAAACTGTAATGAACAATAACTTGTAATGTACTTCAGTGAAACTAATTAAATGTAATGATTTAATTTATAATGTAAGAATGTACTTTAATGGAATTGTAATTAAAACTAATAAGTGAATATGAATTAATTGGTAGTTGTAATCCATAATTGTAATCGTAATTGTAATGAACCAAAATTAATACGTACTCAGTCATGTACTCAAAATTGTGCTTATGTGCTAATACGAAATAATATCGCCTCCATAATTGTCGAATCGGCGATACTACTGTTCTTTTTTATTTTTTTATTTTTTATTCTTTTTAGTTGAAATCATGTGTTTAAAAAGGGGGGAAACTTAACCTTCGATTGTCTCCCCCAAACATTAGACTATATTATGCATGTACCATCTTCATTTACGACACTTCTAGATCAATCTTCATTATTAGAACTCTTCTAGATTGCTCTTCTCATTAGAGATCTTCTCATTAGACTTCTTCAGATTAGATCTTCAGATTAGCACTTCATCGTTGCACTTCATCATTTGTACTTGATATTAGCACCTCATTAGGAGGGGGGGCAGAGGCCCCTTGCCTCCTTAACTTAAGTATTTTTAGATTCCGGCCTGAGCCATGGTCGAAAGAGGTCGAACCTCTACCCCTTTTAATTCAGAGTACCAACTGTAATTTTTAAGAAGTAAACCACACTTTAAGAAGTTTTTATCTTTTTCCTTCGAGCCGTGCTCGCTTCAGAACTTAGTCAGAAAAGTCGATAATTATAAAAAGAGAAGAATTAATAAGCAGAAAGAAAAGAATTAACAGAGTGTCGACCCCTTAAGGCGACCGAAAAGAATTATAGAAAAGTATAAAGAAGAAGCATCCGTTGCAGCCTCCTAACTAGAACCCCCTTCGAATCAGAACCGACAAAGGGCCATAAAGGGGGGGGGGTTAACAACTTGCGACCCTATACCAGGATAAACACATAGAAGAAGGAAGATAACAAGACTAGACCCTTTAACCAGGATCTTCACGACTCCAGGATTCTTCCAGTCCTCCAGACCCTTTAACCAGGATCTCCACGACTCCAGGATTCTTCCAGTCCTCCAGACCCTTTAACCAGGATCTTCACGACTCCAGGATTCTTCCAGTCTTCCAGACCCTGGAACCAGAACCAACACCCAGTTGACCGGCGTGTCACGACTTCGAGTTCGTCACATCCACCCGTGAACCGGTGCGTTACGACTCCAAGTTCTTCACGCCTACTTTTCATCTAGGAACAAGTGGCCAGCCAGACACGTCTTCAGGACACACCTCAAAAGGATTTCGCCATAGGAATCTTGTTAAGTATAAAACTTTTTAAAAAAAATAATAATTTCTAAACATTTGAAAAGTCATTATTATTAACAATTAATATTTAGTATTGAGCCAGAATTAACAAAAAACACAGTGAACACTACAGACACCAGTGATACACTTTTTTTTAGTGAAACAGTAAATTTCAAAGAGAGAGTTAATTGTAAAAGAAGTTAATTGTAAAAGAAGTTAATTGTAACAGAAGTTAAATGTAACAGAAGTTAAATGTAACAGAAGTTAAATGTAACAGAAGTTAAATGTAACAGAAGTTAAATGTAACAGAAGTTAAATGTAACAGAAGTTAAATGTAACAGAAGTTAATTGTAACAGAAGTTAATTGTAACAGAAGTTAATTGTAACAGAAGTTAATTGTAACAGAAGTTAATTGTAACAGAAGTTAATTGTAACAGAGTTAATTATTTTTAAGAGTTATTTTCAGTTATTTTCACTGTTATATTCAGTATAGAATAATTATATTTTATGTATCAAACATAATAGTATCGTACCTTCGTGTACATTAGAATGAAATATTGTTACATTTTTTTTTTTTTGTTTTGTTTGCAAATTTTTCTTCAATTTCTGAATTGAATTGACTTGCAAATTAAGAGAGAGAGAGAGAGAGAGTTTAGAGAGTTTATAGAGAGTTTATAGAATTAGAGAGATTTTGAAGTCATTTTTGAAGTCATTTTTTGAAGTCATTTTTGAAGTCATTTTTTGAAGTCATTTTTTGAAGTCATTTTTTGAAGTCATTTTTTGAAGTCATTTTTTGAAGTCAGAAGGTTGCACCAAGAGGGTCAACCAAGAGAGAGGTTAATCGTCTCCACTTGAATAGAGATCAAGTGCAGTCATTTTCCATTTTTAGTTTCATTTTCAGTTCAGAATACTTGATAAGAGGTCAAGTCAGAAGGTTGCGCCAAAACAGCCAACCGCCCCAGAGATTTATAGAGATACTTGATAAGAGTTCAAGTCAATAGGTTGCATCTAAGAGGGACAACCGCCCCAGAGATTTCAGTTAGATTCGAAGTCAGAGTTAGATTCGAAGTCAGAGTTAGATTCGAAGTCAGAGTTAGATTCGAAGTCAGAGTTAGATTCGAAGTCAGAGTTAGATTCGAAGTCAGAGTTAGATTCGAAGTCAGAGTTAGATTCGAAGTCAGAGTTAGATTCGAAGTCAGAGTTAGATTCGAAGTCAGAGTTAGATTCGAAGTCAGAGTTAGATTCGAAGTCAGAGTTAGATTCGAAGTCAGAGTTAGATTCGAAGTCAGAGTTAGATTCGAAGTCAGAGTTAGATTCGAAGTCAGAGTTAGATTCGAAGTCAGAGTTAGATTCGAAGTCAGAGTTAGATTCGAAGTCAGAGTTAGATTCGAAGTCAGAGTTTTACTTGAAGTCAGAGAGATTTATTCCAAGTCATTTTTATTCCGAGTCCCAAGTTAATTTTCAATGCAGTCAATTGAATTCAACTTTTCCTTTGTAATTTAAGAAAATGTAATTTAAGAATTTAATTCAACCTTTTTTTTTGTTGTTCAAAAGAATTTAATTCAACCTTTTTTTGTGTTTGTGAGAAGAAAATTGACCTATCTGTCTTTTCTTTTCATGCCATGGTTACGTATATAGATATATAGTTATGTAATTCATTAATTGTAACCAAAATAGTTTTTACAATTGTTTGTAACGATTTTGGTAATTATTGTAATGTATACGTGATAATAATAGTTGTGTAACAATTAATCGATCATGTACCTAATTTATCCTGCTCTGTACGATCGGGAAATTTACCCGTATGACCGCACATATCTTAAATTTCAGTCATTTAATTTTTAATAAAACTTCTACGCAATAAAACAGATGTATTTGTCTATATGCAAACAAATTTTCAGACTAAAATATCAAATAATTCAAATTCTATCAACATTCAACGAAAAAGTATAATTTTTCTACTTAACAGGCAAAAAAATTATTAAACCTTTTTAATATTTTTTTTTATTATATAAAAATAATTTTTAATATAAAATTCAATTGAAATTATTAAAAGAAAAGATTGTTCGAAATGCTTCCCTTTCATTTCAATAACTTTTTTATTCTTGATCTAAATTTATCTATGATTCGATTTACTTTTATTTTTTTAGAATATTATAAAATTGTATTTAGCTCGTTGAAATGCATAATTGATTCATATTTTTTAATTTGTATTTTTATTTTTCTTTTGCTCAATTAATCATGAGTAACTGTCCTTAAATTGCTATTGTACCATTTGTAAAGTATCAAACGAAAATTATAGTCAAATTGACGTACTACTACAGTATATGGTTGTGAATTTCAGTAGTCGAATTTAATCTGTCTCGAAATTATAAAATACACACTTTGTACCCAATAAACATAAATACACATTTGACCACAGGTCTATACATCATCCACTACGATTCGATTTGTACCTACAACAGTCAATAAAATGCATGCACACTATATATACTATATATACAAACCTCATACTCAAATCATTGAATATCACAATAAAACCATTTCATTACGTAAGTGCCAACTATGCGATTTAGTCTTAATCAATTTTTGCATTCATGCATTCATGCATTTTTGCATTCATGCATTTATACAGTTAATTTAACAATCTCTCTCGAAATTATCAGCTACACACTTTATACCTAGTACACAAAAATACACACTAGACCACAGGTCTATACATCATCCATTACGTAATTCTATTTTTACCAACGCTAGTCAATAAAAATTAGCTTATAGATTGTATGATTTATATTTTTCCCTTTACCTATTCATTATAAATGTAATTTTCCCTGCAGAAAAAAATAAAATTTTGTAAAAAATTTTAACCATATCATTGTTTGTCTAACTTAATTGGTTGTCTAAATTAATGTATTAATCCTATTAAATGTTTGTCTAAACTAAAGTATTAATCTTTGAATTCCTTTATATTATATAATAACTCACTTGTTCTGTATAAAACTTGTAATGTAAAGAAAAATTCGTCACCTAACTTGAATTAGTTAGGATGTTATTTTCTCATTTGTATTGTATTAATGGTACCCTATTAAATTATTGTATAAATATCATTTTTAAAAGGGGAGAGTAATGTAAAAAGTGAACAATGAACAATAGTTTTATGTTCGAATGTCCATTTTTACATAAGAACCAAAATCGCTTAACGCGAGTTTGGATAATAATTTTACTTGTAGCTTCCTATTTTTGTTCGTGTCACAACCCTACGATCTACCCTTTCTATGGTTTAGTCGTATCCATCATCCATTTTTCATTTGTTATAAAAGTTATTATAATTAATTATGAATTGTCTTGCATCTCATCCCCGCCCCATACGTCCATATTTTAGCTTGACCGCTATCCTTTATTAATTTTATACTTATTCATTCATCTACCTATTGTCTACTTATGCCCTATCACTTATCAGTCTATTTTTACTCGTGTCAATCTATGAAACGCAAAACTTTTGCCTTCGTTCGAAAACGTTCTCGTATTATTTTTTTCATTTTATTTTTAATTATTTGACCTCCCGAGGTGAACTCTAGACGATGCTTAGTAAGTTATTATCAGAAATTCCACTCATCACAGCATAATTTGAACGCTTCTAAGATGGTCTCCTTTCGCTTTGATTCGAATTTATAACATTATCATGTTTATGTTATTATAATATACTGTATTGTTTCTCTGCCTGGCCACTAGTTCGTTATCGGCTTACGTCACATAGTTATCCCCGTTCTCATTACTTGTACTTACTATTTCTACCTAACTGTCATTCAAATTCCGTATTACTTATGTATTACGTTATCATAAATATCGTATTTCCTCCGCTTTCCTCATCGCTGGCTAATTAGACTTTCAAACTCTGATAACCAACCAGGTTCTAATATTATTTAACATAATTTGGCGTAATTATTGTTAACTATAAATATATAACATTGTTGTTAATCCCCTTTAAATTATAGAACAACGGTTAACTCCCCTTCATTTATCAATGGTATCACCTATTTAGATTATTTCAGTAGTAGATATGTCAATTAACAATTTGCTAAAATTGTAATTAAATGTAATCCTTTAATATAATGTAATTGATGTAATGTACTTTAATGAAACTGTAATGAACAATAACTTGTAATGTACTTCAGTGAAACTAATTAAATGTAATGATTTAATTTATAATGTAAGAATGTACTTTAATGGAATTGTAATTAAAACTAATAAGTGAATATGAATTAATTGGTAGTTGTAATCCATAATTGTAATCGTAATTGTAATGAACCAAAATTAATACGTACTCAGTCATGTACTCAAAATTGTGCTTATGTGCTAATACGAAATAATATCGCCTCCATAATTGTCGAATCGGCGATACTACTGTTCTTTTTATTTTTTTATTTTTTATTCTTTTTAGTTGAAATCATGTGTTTAAAAAGGGGGGAAACTTAACCTTCGATTGTCTCCCCCAAACATTAGACTATATTATGCATGTACCATCTCATTTACGACACTTCTAGATCAATCTTCATTATTAGAACTCTTCTAGATTGCTCTTCTCATTAGAGATCTTCTCATTAGACTTCTTCAGATTAGATCTTCAGATTAGCACTTCATCGTTGCACTTCATCATTTGTACTTGATATTAGCACCTCATTAGGAGGGGGGGCAGAGGCCCCTTGCCTCCTTAACTTAAGTATTTTTAGATTCCGGCCTGAGCCATGGTCGAAAGAGGTCGAACCTCTACCCCTTTTAATTCAGAGTACCAACTGTAATTTTTAAGAAGTAAACCACACTTTAAGAAGTTTTTATCTTTTTCCTTCGAGCCGTGCTCGCTTCAGAACTTAGTCAGAAAAGTCGATAATTATAAAAAGAGAAGAATTAATAAGCAGAAAGAAAAGAATTAACAGAGTGTCGACCCCTAAGGCGACCGAAAAGAATTATAGAAAAGTATAAAGAAGAAGCATCCGTTGCAGCCTCCTAACTAGAACCCCCTTCGAATCAGAACCGACAAAGGCCATAAAGGGGGGGGGTTAACAACTTGCGACCCTATACCAGGATAAACACATAGAAGAAGGAAGATAACAAGACTAGACCCTTTAACCAGGATCTTCACGACTCCAGGATTCTTCCAGTCCTCCAGACCCTTTAACCAGGATCTCCACGACTCCAGGATTCTTCCAGTCCTCCAGACCCTTTAACCAGGATCTTCACGACTCCAGGATTCTTCCAGTCTTCCAGACCCTGGAACCAGAACCAACACCCAGTTGACCGGCGTGTCACGACTTCGAGTTCGTCACATCCACCCGTGAACCGGTGCGTTACGACTCCAAGTTCTTCACGCCTACTTTTCATCTAGGAACAAGTGGCCAGCCAGACACGTCTTCAGGACACACCTCAAAAGGATTTCGCCATAGGAATCTTGTTAAGTATAAAACTTTTTAAAAAAATAATAATTTCTAAACATTTGAAAAGTCATTATTATTAACAATTAATATTTAGTATTGAGCCAGAATTAACAAAAAACACAGTGAACACTACAGACACCAGTGATACACTTTTTTTTAGTGAAACAGTAAATTTCAAAGAGAGAGTTAATTGTAAAAGAAGTTAATTGTAAAGAAGTTAATTGTAACAGAAGTTAAATGTAACAGAAGTTAAATGTAACAGAAGTTAAATGTAACAGAAGTTAAATGTAACAGAAGTTAAATGTAACAGAAGTTAAATGTAACAGAAGTTAAATGTAACAGAAGTTAATTGTAACAGAAGTTAATTGTAACAGAAGTTAATTGTAACAGAAGTTAATTGTAACAGAAGTTAATTGTAACAGAAGTTAATTGTAACAGAAGTTAATTGTAACAGAGTTAATTATTTTTAAGAGTTATTTTCAGTTATTTTCACTGTTATATTCAGTATAGAATAATTATATTTTATGTATCAAACATAATAGTATCGTACCTTCGTGTACATTAGAATGAAATATTGTTACATTTTTTTTTTTTTTTTTGTTTGCAAATTTTTCTTCAATTTCTGAATTGAATTGACTTGCAAATTAAGAGAGAGAGAGAGAGAGTTTAGAGAGTTTATAGAGAGTTTATAGAATTAGAGAGATTTTTGAAGTCATTTTTGAAGTCATTTTTTGAAGTCATTTTTTGAAGTCATTTTTTGAAGTCATTTTTTGAAGTCAGAAGGTTGCACCAAGAGGGTCAACCAAGAGAGAGGTTAATCGTCTCCACTTGAATAGAGATCAAGTGCAGTCATTTTCCATTTTTAGTTTCATTTTCAGTTCAGAATACTTGATAAGAGGTCAAGTCAGAAGGTTGCGCCAAAACAGCCAACCGCCCCAGAGATTTATAGAGATACTTGATAAGAGTTCAAGTCAATAGGTTATCTAAGAGGGACAACCGCCCCAGAGATTTCAGTTAGATTCGAAGTCAGAGTTAGATTCGAAGTCAGAGTTAGATTCGAAGTCAGAGTTAGATTCGAAGTCAGAGTTAGATTCGAAGTCAGAGTTAGATTCGAAGTCAGAGTTAGATTCGAAGTCAGAGTTAGATTCGAAGTCAGAGTTAGATCGAAGTCAGAGTTAGATTCGAAGTCAGAGTTAGATTCGAAGTCAGAGTTAGATTCGAAGTCAGAGTTAGATTCGAAGTCAGAGTTAGATTCGAAGTCAGAGTTAGATTCGAAGTCAGAGTTAGATTCGAAGTCAGAGTTAGATTCGAAGTCAGAGTTAGATTCGAAGTCAGAGTTAGATTCGAAGTCAGAGTTAGATTCGAAGTCAGAGTTAGATTCGAAGTCAGAGTTAGATTCGAAGTCAGAGTTAGATTCGAAGTCAGAGTTAGATTCGAAGTCAGAGTTAGATTCGAAGTCAGAGTTTTACTTGAAGTCAGAGAGATTTATTCCAAGTCATTTTTATTCCGAGTCCCAAGTTAATTTTCAATGCAGTCAATTGAATTCAACTTTTCCTTTGTAATTTAAGAAATGTAATTTAAGAATTTAATTCAACCTTTTTTTTGTTGTTCAAAGAATTTAATTCAACCTTTTTTTGTGTTTGTGAGAAGAAAATTGACCTATCTGTCTTTTCTTTTCATGCCATGGTTACGTATATAGATATATAGTTATGTAATTCATTAATTGTAACCAAAATAGTTTTTACAATTGTTTGTAACGATTTTGGTAATTATTGTAATGTATACGTGATAATAATAGTTGTGTAACAATTAATCGATCATGTACCTAATTTATCCTGCTCTGTACGATCGGGAAATTTACCCGTATGACCGCACATATCTTAAATTTCAGTCATTTAATTTTTAATAAAACTTCTACGCAATAAAACAGATGTATTTGTCTATATGCAAACAAATTTTCAGACTAAAATATCAAATAATTCAAATTCTATCAACATTCAACGAAAAAGTATAATTTTTCTACTTAACAGGCAAAAAAATTATTAAACCTTTTTAATATTTTTTTTTATTATATAAAAATAATTTTTAATATAAAATTCAATTGAAATTATTAAAAAAAGATTGTTCGAAATGCTTCCCTTTCATTTCAATAACTTTTTTATTCTTGATCTAAATTTATCTACAGTGCCCGCGAAAAGTATCCGATCACCCTTGAAATTTGTATTTTTTTACATAAAAAACAATGTTTAAATGTATACTAACCTTATATTAGTATTTTGTCATCTGTCCTTTGGTTTGGATGACTTGTTCTAGACGTTTTGGCATGGATTTAATCAAGTTTTGACAAACTTCCACTGATATTTCCTTGCACCATACCTTTTTGATGGCCTCTTGTAATTTTTCGACTGAGCCAGTGTCGTGGCATCAACCTTATTTTTTATTATTAGCCACAGATTTTCTATCGGATTGAGATCTGGACTATTACCAGGCCAATCCAAAATTCAAATTTATTGTCAGTAATCCATTTTGTCACTATTTTGGCCCTGTGACATGGTGCACCATCATGCATGTATGTTTTTGTCCTTTGGATTGCCATTGCCATTGGAAGTTTATCCTGTAGCATTGCTAATACCGTGCACCATTCATAGTTGTGTTTCTTCGGAAGAAAATATAAGTTTCCACGCCCATAGTAACCGAAACAACCCCAAACCCACACTTGGAGGGTGTTTCATTGTCTTTAGGGTGTATTTAGGGTCCATCCTATTTGAGCCAATAGGCCGGCGAACCTTTTTTGGACAACTTCTGAATGTCAAAATGTCGACTCATCGCTAAATAAAACCTTCTTCCAGTCATCAACAGTCCAATGAATGTATTTTTTACAAAATGCGACACGTTTTTTACGCATTTTTTCATTAATGAACGGTTTCTTAGCAGCATGGCGAGATGGTAATCCGAGTTCTTTTTGGAGCCGCTCCTGGATAGTTCGTTCAGAAACACCAGATACAAATTATTCATATTAAATTTTATTTCTTTCGCAGTTATTGTTGGGTTTTTTCAATACTAAACGTTTCATAAGTTTGTCTGTTCGCGAATTTGTTTTTCTCGGTCTGCCAGATCGTTTTTTAGGGACTGGCGTGGTTAGGCCACCATTGTTCTTAGCCCGTGAAACCCATAAATTAACGGTACTTTGGGATATGTTTAATTCCTTAGCTATCTGTCCTCTGTGATTTCCCACATGCATGCAAAGCAACAATAGCACCTCGACAATCACTCTTAAGTTGTTTTTTCACACATTATATATAAATTTTATTTACACCACTTTCTGTAAAAAAAAAAAAATATCAAGAATTTACACAAAAGTGAAATCTGACAAATTTGAGACACAGCCACCCGCAACGAAGGCTACCAGAACACTAATTTGAGAATGCGTTGGATAGCTCTCATATCAGCGAGCAACCTCAAAGTTACCAGATGTCGCTAGAACAAATAGAAAGTGAATTACGTGTCTCTGAATATCAAGGGAAAATATTGTATTTTCTTGAGTGATCGGATACTTTTCGCGGGCACTGTATGATTCGATTTACTTTTATTTTTTTAGAATATTATAAAATTGTATTTAGCTCGTTGAAATGCATAATTGATTCATATTTTTTAATTTGTATTTTTATTTTTCTTTTGCTCAATTAATCATGAGTAACTGTCCTTAAATTGCTATTGTACCATTTGTAAAGTATCAAACGAAAATTATAGTCAAATTGACGTACTACTACAGTATATGGTTGTGAATTTCAGTAGTCGAATTTAATCTGTCTCGAAATTATAAAATACACACTTTGTACCCAATAAACATAAATACACATTTGACCACAGGTCTATACATCATCCACTACGTAATTCGATTTGTACCTACAACAGTCAATAAAAATGCATGCACACTATATATACTATATATACAAACCTCATACTCAAATCATTGAATATCACAATAAAACCATTTCATTACGTAAGTGCCAACTATGCGATTTAGTCTTAATCAATTTTTGCATTCATGCATTCATGCATTTTTGCATTCATGCATTTATACAGTTAATTTAACAATCTCTCTCGAAATTATCAGCTACACACTTTATACCTAGTACACAAAAATACACACTAGACCACAGGTCTATACATCATCCATTACGTAATTCTATTTTTACCAACGCTAGTCAATAAAAATTAGCTTATAGATTGTATGATTTATATTTTTCCCTTTACCTATTCATTATAAATGTAATTTTCCCTGCAGAAAAAAAAAATTTTGTAAAAATTTTAACCATATCATTGTTTGTCTAACTTAATTGGTTGTCTAAATTAATGTATTAATCCTATTAAATGTTTGTCTAAACTAAAGTATTAATCTTTGAATTCCTTTATATTATATAATAACTCACTTGTTCTGTATAAAACTTGTAATGTAAAGAAAATTCGTCACCTAACTTGAATTAGTTAGGATGTTATTTTCTCATTTGTATTGTATTAATGGTACCCTATTAAATTATTGTATAAATATCATTTTTAAAAGGGGAGAGTAATGTAAAAAGTGAACAATGAACAATAGTTTTATGTTCGAATGTCCATTTTTACATAAGAACCAAAATCGCTTAACGCGAGTTTGGATAATAATTTTACTTGTAGCTTCCTATTTTTGTTCGTGTCACAACCCTACGATCTACCCTTTCTATGGTTTAGTCGTATCCATCATCCATTTTTCATTTGTTATAAAAGTTATTATAATTAATTATGAATTGTCTTGCATCTCATCCCCGCCCCCATACGTCCATATTTTAGCTTGACCGCTATCCTTTATTAATTTTATTACTTATTCATTCATCTACCTATTGTCTACTTATGCCCTATCAACTTATCAGTCTATTTTTACTCGTGTCAATCTATGAAACTCAAAACTTTTGCCTTCGTTCGAAAACGTTCTCGTATTATTTTTTTCATTTTTTTTTAATTATTTGACCTCCCGAGGTGAACTCTAGACAATGCTTAGTAAGTTATTATCAGAAATTCCACTCATCACAGCATAATTTGAACGCTTCTAAGATAAAAAAGGTCTCCTTTCGCTTTGATTCGAATTTATAACATTATCATGTGTTGTTATTATAATATACTGTATTGTTTCTTTGCCTGGCCACTAGTTCGTTATCGGCTTACGTCACATAGTTATCCCCGTTCTCATTACTTGTACTTACTATTTCTACCTAACTGTCATTCAAATTCCGTATTACTTATGTATTACGTTATCATAAATATCGTATTTTCCTCCGCTTTCCTCATCGCTGGCTAATTAGACTTTCAAACTCTGATAACCAACCAGGTTCTAATATTATTTAACATAATTTGGCGTAATTATTGTTAACTATAAATATATAACATTGTTGTTAATCCCCTTTAAATTATAGAACAACGGTTAACTCCCCTTCATTTATCAATGGTATCACCTATTTAGATTATTTCAGTAGTAGATATGTCAATTAACAATTTGCTAAAATTGTAATTAAATGTAATCCTTTAATATAATGTAATTGATGTAATGTACTTTAATGAAACTGTAATGAACAATAACTTGTAATGTACTTCAGTGAAACTAATTAAATGTAATGATTTAATTTATAATGTAAGAATGTACTTTAATGGAATTGTAATTAAAACAATAATAAGTGAATATGAATTAATTGGTAGTTGTAATCCATAATTGTAATCGTAATTGTAATGAACCAAAATTAATACGTACTCAGTCATGTACTCAAAATTGTGCTTATGTGCTAATACGAAATAATATCGCCTCCATAATTGTCGAATCGGCGATACTACTGTTCTTTTTTTATTTTTTTATTTTTTATTCTTTTTAGTTGAAATCATGTGTTTAAAAAGGGGGGAAACTTAACCTTCGATTGTCTCCCCCAAACATTAGACTATATTATGCATGTACCATCTTCATTTACGACACTTCTAGATTAATCTTCATTATTAGAACTCTTCTAGATTGCTCTTCTCATTAGAGATCTTCTCATTAGACTTCTTCAGATTAGATCTTCAGATTAGCACTTCATCGTTGCACTTCATCATTTGTACTTGATATTAGCACCTCATTAGGAGGGGGGGCAGAGGCCCCTTGCCTCCTTAACTTAAGTATTTTTAGATTCCGGCCTGAGCCATGGTCGAAAGAGGTCGAACCTCTACCCCTTTTAATTCAGAGTACCAACTGTAATTTTTAAGAAGTAAACCACACTTTAAGAAGTTTTTATTTTTTTCCTTCGAGCCGTGCTCGCTTCAGAACTTAGTCAGAAAAGTCGATAATTATAAAAAGAGAAGAATTAATAAGCAGAAAGAAAAGAATTAACAGAGTGTCGACCCCCTAAGGCGACCGAAAAGAATTATAGAAAAGTATAAAGAAGAAGCATCCGTTGCAGCCTCCTAACTAGAACCCCCTTCGAATCCGAACCGACAAAGGGCCATAAAGGGGGGGGGTTAACACAAGTCACAGCATGAATAGAACTGTCCCTCACTCTCAGTCCTCAGTTGCCTCTTAGATGTCATAGACGGTTGTTTGCTGTTATTGCTCTTGTACCTACTTCATAGTTATTCTACTAGACGAATATTACAGTTTAACTAAGTATGGATTATTGATTATTACAATTATTTATTATCATCATATTCTTCTGTCTAATTATGTTGTAATCCCATGAAATATTTTTTTATTGAATTTTAGAACATCGAATGACTAAACTTTGAAACATCGTAATTGATATAAAATACTTAAATGTTTTTCTTTCTTTTCAGATATTTCTAAGATGCCAAAATTGAAGACAAGAGGTCAGTCGTCATGCCACTTGAGCCTGTTAGTCGGTACACGCAAGGAGCTTCCCGTATCAGAACTACCAACAGTGCGAGACATGCTGAGACTAGGGTTACTCCTTCGTGAACAAAATACAAAGGATAGAAGGAACTACACAGAGAAAGAGTTCATAAGGGACATGATTCCCCCTCTTCTGCATCAGTGGAAAAAAGCTAATGTGTTATTCAAACCACCTGTACTCAATCAGTATAGAACTATTGAGCTAAAATTAACAAAGCTGTGGCACAAAGCAGTTGAGACATCACTTGGTAAAGGAAAACTAGCAAAGAAAAATAAATTTCTGCACACACTTGATACTCTTCTTGACATTTTTAACTGCCAGTGTCCGATAGAGTTGTGTTCTGAAGCCAATTGTTCTCTCTCATGCAGAAGAGAACCTCACCCTCACATTGATTGTCGCTGTCCTCGTGAGAAGAAGATCCCTGTTTTGGAACTGGCTTTCATAAAGGCGCAGAGAACAAAGGCAGGAGGCCAAGGAAGTATGCAGATTGGTTCGGCAGATTATTCAGAAACCAAAAAACAGATTGTTATTGCTAAGAAAAAAGAGAAAATCCAAGAGAGGGAAGAAAGGAAGAAAAAGAAGAGTGAAGAAGCCACCCAAAGAGATGAAGAGCTCTATCAAGAGGTTTCTCACTTCTTTGAAAGCTCTTCAGATGAACAGAAAGAAGCAACATCAGATGATAGCTCCAAAATGCCATCTGAACCTTCGCCGAAGAGAATGAAATACAACACTAAAGACATATCAAACATCGCTTTTGCCAGTATTCTCCACCATACGGGGCCACGAGAGACTGCAGAGATTGCCACTGCCGCTTGGATAGATGCAGGCCTCATCAGCCGAGAGGATACATCCTTAGTGATAGATCATAATAAGATAAGAAGAGTACAAGAAAAAATAATGGAAATATCTGATCAGCATGAAAAAGATTTGAAGGAGGAAGGTCTCTCTTGCCTTTTGTTTGATGGAAGAAGAGATGACACAAAAGTTCTCCTAGAGGTAGAGGGAATGGACAGAAAGTTTCCCGGTCTCATCAAAGAAGAACACTACTATGTGTGTTCCGAACCTGGTGGCCGCTATTTGTTTCACTTTGTTCCTGAAGCAGAAGTAGAAGGCAAGAAACATGCAGAGGCACTTGCTGATCAAATAATATGTTGGCTTCAAGAAAGAAGACTTGACAGTTCACTGCAGGCCGTTGGTGGAGACTCAACTGCGGTGAACACTGGATGGCAGGGCGGTGTTGTGACGCATTTAGAGAAAAAACTTGGAAGAAGGCTTGTTTGGATTGTATGTGATTTGCACACAGGGGAACTACCTCTTCGTCGTCTCATCCAGGAACTTGATGGTCCTACAAAGAGCAACAACAAGTGGTCAGGCCCCGTTGGCAACATGCTAGATGAAGCAACGGAATTAGAAATAAATACAAAATTTCCAAAGGTCGAAGTAGGCCCTCCCCTTCCAGTGTTGTCTGAAGAAGTTATCAAAGACCTCAGCACGGATCAATCTTACGCTTATCGTATTGTTCAAGCAATCAGATTAGGAGAGTTGCCTCAAAATCTGGCTCTTGGAGATTGGACCCGTAAGTCACAGTCATTGGTTAACTACAGCGATTCGTTTCTGCAGGATTTGGGTTTCCAAACATGCACTGAAGGGCAAAATGCTACAGAATTTGATGTTGATTGTTGAATTTATTATTGGGTTTTATCTTCCTCACTGGTTCAATGTAAAACTTAATCCAATGTGGATGGAGGGGCCCAACCACATCTTGTTTCAATTACAGCTACTGAGAACCCAAAGGAAAGTAGTGGTGGACATCGTGTTACCTGTGGTGAGAAGGTCCGCTTGGTATGCTAGGCCAGAGGCAGTTTTGCAAGCAATACTCTGCAGCCAATGTACCAAAGAGTGAACTGAGGCTATGGAAATCATTCTAAAGCTTAGAGGAACATCACTAGATGATGACCAGCTGGGAGACTGCTCTGTTCAGACAAGGAAGGTACCTCCGATAAACGTCAATGCCACGAAATTGTCAGAATTAGTTAACGAGTTCGGAAGTTTTGGAGCCACCACTGACAACATGTATAACAAACAAAGGTTTAACACAACTTAAAGAGGCCCCAATGCAAGTGCCAAAGTGGCCTTCTGACACTCAGAGTGTGGAGAGATGTGTGAAAATGGTCACAGAAGCAGCTAGTCAAGTTTACAGTCACGAGAGGCGAGAAGGCTACATCAAAGCGCAAGTAGCAAGCCAAATGCTGATGTCAAGGAACCGCAGCAAAAAGGACATGACTGCGTTGGTTACTTTCAAATAAAGACTCTGAATGATATCTTATTGCCACTTTAAATGTTGATAGGATGTTTGCGCACATTTGTTATTTTGTTAAGAATTTACGAAAAAATGGAATTTTTGAATTAAAATTGACACACCCTATCGTATTAATCAGTTTTGTGAAACACCTGTATTTTAGGTGATATTTTTTTGGTCTAACGATAACGTTTTTAGGCAAAAAATAAAATATATCGTGTAAAAGAATGTTTTTATAGATAAACTGATATAGTGTAGACTAGAGCTTTCAGAAAATGTATAACTTCATGGGAAATAAACCTTGTCTTCACTGTTCATTATGTCTTCAAAGATTTCAGTTGTAATGCGTGAATTGAAAACATGAATACACCTGTACATACTGTAGCTGAAGTTAATGGCTGATTTTACTATCTTAGCACACTCAGAATGGAGGACAACATGCCAAACGTATATGTCCAGATGGTGCAGATCATTTTAGGACATGTTGTACATTTCTGTACGAGGGGGGTATTAAATTAAAAAAAATATAGCCTGTTATCAGGGTTGGTCACTCGCCTATAGGTCTTTTCCCAAGGCCGATACGATAACGAAGCAAGAGGCATAAGCATATAGGGTGTATACAGTATACGACTTAGCCAGTTGCCAACGACCAATTTTTGTTATTTTCCCATTGTTTCGTCATTAACAATGCAAAAGACATTCAAAACATTCAAATTTATAATTAAATTAGAAATAGAAATATTTTTATTTTTATCTGTTTCTACGAAATTTCGTCCATAAAAACAATGTTTATACTGCTGTCGCCTGTTCGAATGTGGCGACAATGAAATAAGGTTGTGTCCAATCCATCTTGTTTATGTATCAAACCTTTAAATCTCTGAGTTGGGCCACCGATTTACGTTTAGGGAAATGTATATTTAAAAATTCAGGATATTTGGATCACACTTAAAACTGTAGGTTCCTTTAGAAATTTTCGGATAAAAAGGTGATGAAGCTGTAATATTCACACCATTAATTTCATTCTTGAACAACCGAACCTTCCTTAATAGTTTTCCGAGTACTTTTGCTATATATGCAATTGTTCTGTACATTAAACATTAATTACCAATTATGCAAGTATAATAAGTCAAACAATGAAAATCTAGAAACAGCAACCTGGAGCGAAATCAAGGCCTCACCGTTCAGCCCGACACCGTAACCACTGAGCTACCAGCCGCTCCTCATTGAAACTCACTAATTATAATTAAATTCAGTATATAGAAAAATGCACACCCATGTACATACATAATCAAAATCTTGTTTCCCAACATAATTAGGGTGAGAAGGCAGAAACAACCCGAGTGTAAAATACAGAAGGTAACGAAGAAGAGAAAAGGTAGAAAACTAAAGCGAAAAGAAACAGTCTCGAACTTACTTCCAACAAATTACCTCCATTCCACCCTACTTGCAGCCAATTTTCGTGCATCACGCAAATCAAGTCCACGCTTCCTCACAATCATTTACCATGTTCAATATTGTTCATCCATCTTCTCGGCCTTCCTCTTCTTCTTCTTCTTCTCCTCCTCCTCCTACCTTTGCAAACATTCTTATACACTTTTTATTTCATAAGTATCATCATCCATTCTTTCAGCATGTCCAAACCGCCTTAACACTTTCCTCATTTTTCACTTTCACTGACTTCTGAATACTACGATTTCTTACTATATCAATCCAGCGCACGCCACACACACTTCTCAGATTATCCATCTCAACCGCTCATATTCTTGACTTCTCCCTTTCATTCCATGCCAATGTTTCACACCCATACAAACGTGTTCGTACCAACACTAATCAGTCTCCTCTTTCTTACAACCGTTTTCAGCTCACCTGCCACCTTTCGTATCACTTTACTATTAACTTCATCTGAGAAATCTAAGCAACCATTTAACATCTGCACTTGAGAATGAAGTCAATATTTTCCCAATCTACTCGGAATCGCAACATTTAACGAATGAACAAACAGGAGAGCATAATAATTTCTTTACACCTCTAAATGTTTGGAAACGAAATTTTTTTGGAAAAGTAGTCGTTAGTATATAAAATTAGCGATTGAAGACCGTCTTAGAGATGTCAGTGGTCAAAATTATAGATTTTATCTACTACTTTATGATTTGAATTATCTATAAAGTTTTCCATAAAGTTAATTTGTGTCTCTCTCTTCTCTTTGTTTTCATTAAAACTAAATTTACAGAACTAATCGACGTACTATTGCCAGATATGCAGACTCGGATCATTTTCTGACAGGCGCACGAAGCAGCCAAATTAAATTATAAAAATAATTGAAACGAACCCTATCTAAAGAAGAAATAAGATGGTACCAAAATATGCCTAATACCTAATCTGTTAACGCTCGGGATTTTCAATTAATTTTTTATTTATTTTTTCCTTTGGGATTGACCGCCGTTTCAAATCTAGAAAGGTTCGTATCACAGCGAAACTAAGTTAGAGGCGGGAAAAGGACCGCGACAGTCGAAGGAGTTTAAATATAGGGGGCAACAGAAAAAGAAGCATTCACCCCAAGAATAGACCGAAGACGCATCGAGACCGCATAGGAATACAACTCCGGGAAGCACTGCAAACGAAAGGCCGAATAAAGAGGGCAAAAACCAAACGCATGCTCAACTGTTAAAGGAACATGACAACGAGGGCAAGGCGCGGGAAGGTCACTAGACATAAGGTGTCCATGGGTTAAACGAGTATGACCGATTCTCAAACGAGCCAAGAGAACTTCCTTATGCTGAGATTTATGATAGAAGACGACCAATACTGAAGGACAGGCTTGAGGCGGTGTTGTTCACACCAACGCTATCCCAGTTGTGCTACCACAGTGACCTGAAATGGTGGCGGAGGGAAGGAACACAGTCCGAAAAGGCAGAGGCTTAGGAGTAATGGGAAGAGAGAGAGAGAGAGAGCCTGCCTGGTCAAAGGTACACCTTATCGTTTCCGGCAATACCTACATGAGAAGGAATCCAGCAAAAGTAAATACGCCGTGCGGAATACGCAGTAAGAAAATGAAGCAGTTGCCATTCCCTTCTGACTAGAGGGTGTTTGGGTCATAAGATTCTAAGGACATAAGAATGCTACGGGAATCCGAAAAACTACAAAAGAGCTCAGGGGCGGGGGGGGGGTGAGACCACCAATGTGAGTTAGGGCTTCCAGGATAGCAAAACGTTCTGCCGAGTAAATGGAAGCGTTATGCGGGAGATGAATACTTCGGACAGTCTTAGAAGGGAGATGGAAAACCGCTGAAGCGGTCACACCTGACGAAGAGTGAGAGCCATCAGTGTAGACATGGATAAATGAAGGATGGCGAATAAGGTGTTCACAAAATAAAGACAACAAGACAATAATACTAGGGGTGGACTTATCGAAAGTACACAAACCCTCGCAGAAGGAAGTCGGAGAAAGAATCCACGGAGGAAGGACCTGAAACAAAACTGGAAGGACCAGAGGAGGAGCAAGGGCACGGTGGGAGAAAAAGATATGGGCAGTTGAAGCAACGTGCCAAGAAATCATCCGGAGGAAGAGTTCTATGAAGTACAGTACAGAGAAGAGAAGAGGGAATCCTGTGAGCCTGAAGACTAGCCACCGGTGAAGAACGAAAGGCGCCGGTAGCCAGGCGGGGACCCCAATTATAAAGAGGGTCAGGAATTCGTAAACGAGAAACAGAGGCGGGGCCATAAACCTCGCAACCACAGTCAAGTTTCGATTGAATTAGGGAAGTGTACAGGCGAAACAGCGTACGCCTTTCAACGTCCCAAGACATGTGAGATAGATGGTCTAAAAGTGCAAGAGTACGCCGAGCAGAAAGTCTCAGGTTCTTCAGGTTGGGTACCCAAGTAAGACGGGAGTCGAAAGAAAAAGAAATTTAAACGTGTCCCTTACCGGGATGGGGTTATCGGCTACAAACAAGGAAGGAAACGTGACGGAAGAAGTCCTACGTCTATGAAAAAGCATACACACAGTCTTGGCTGCAGAAAGACGAGCCCACAGACGTTGCCCATCTCTCGACAACATTAACTGCAAGCTGCATCTGCCTCGTCCTCACTTGCAGAGAACTATCCGAACAGTAAATGGCGAGACCATCTGCGTAGAGAGAACGCTGTATTGAAGGGGTTAAAAATGTACAACCTAATTCGTGACCAGAGAGAAGCAGAGGACACTGAGGATGGATCCCTGCGGGATCAAAAAGTACGGTCTCTTAAAAAGTTACTGATAAAAAGAGGAAGAAAGACCACAAAATCTAGGGAACGGAGGCGTTTGGGGGACGTAAAATCTCCACGTAGTATCGTAAGCTTTATGGATGTCAAAAAAGACAGCCATGGTAATATGTTTATGGGAAAATGCAGTCTGGAAAAGTCATGGCTAAGAAGAAGCAAATGATCTAAAGTGCTACGAAACTGACGAAAACCAGACTGAGAGGGAGGAAAGGGTCCTCGCCACTTTAGAGTAAAAGACATTGGGAAGATGGTTGCTTCCCGATTGAGTTTACAAATGCAGCTGGTCAAAGCAATCAGACGAAAATTCTGAGGGAGGGATGTCCTTGCCAGGTTTAGGGACAACTATGGCTTCACGCCACCGAAAAGGAAATACACCTTCAACCCAGATGCAGTTAAAAACTGTAAGCAAAAAATACAGAGCCGAAACATGTAGTGACTTCAGTATTTGGTAGTGACTGCCATCCGGACTGGATGCAGTTTCTCCGAGAGGACAAGGCAGATTTAAGTTCTTGCAAATTAAGATCTTTGCTCTCCACTGCACATTTCCATAAATGGAAAGCCGGAGAATACCCTGTAACACTTGAAGCAGTGGTAAATGAAACAGCCAAAGTATTTGCCACTTTTGTTGAATCAAAAATATCCCTGCCATACTATGGAGGACCTGGGGATGAGGAGGAACGAACTTACGAGAGATTCGGAGAATTCGGTTCCAAACCGTGGCGATCGGGATCGAAGACATAATCCCGGACATATACTGTTGCCAGGATTCCTTCCGGGCTTGTTTAAGGACTCTGCGAGCCACTGCCCTTGCCCTTTGCATGGCAATGCAGTTATCCGAAGTTTTGTGACGGTAAAACCTGCGAGTAACTGTCTTCTTACTCCGGACAGCATCCGCACACTTCGGAGACCACCAAGGGACACGAACCAAATAAGAAGTGCGTTGTCGACTGGGAATAACCACCTCTGCTGCATTCAAAATCTCCGCACCCAAGAAATCCAAACAACCGTCCGCCGATGGAAAATCATGAACAGTGCAGGACACTAGTGAAATTCAGAGTTGGGCAGTAACGTTACTAACGACGTTACTTTTTTAGTAAGGTCAGTGGTAACGACACTACTTTCCAAATTTGGTAACGTATTTGGTAACGTCGTTAAATTTTTAGTCAAAGTACAGCGTTACTCGTTACTTTTAAAATTCAGTAATATTATACTAATATATTTAAAAATATAAAATAATTAATAACAATTAGTAATTTCAAAATATCGTTACAACAATAACAATAATTAATAAACTAATAAAAACAACCATAAATATAATAACTAATATTTTTTAAATAGCAGTAATATTGAAACAACAGCGGAGGAATGAAGTATTGCACATGTATTCCTACTGTAACTTGTTGATGTTATGTTTGAATTCGTGGACTTATAGTGAGAGCCGTCACACTAACCAAGAACCACTTTGCCGTGTATTTCCGGTCAGCTGTCTGTAAGCTATAAGAGTCAGAGGTTGTGTGTTGCACCATGTCATGCAAAAGTGGCAGCAGTTCGAGCAAAAATCCACGTAATCCGTGGCCATATCTTGACAAATATTTTAAGTTTACTGGAAGAAGTAGTGGTGACAACTTATCATACGAATGCTTGCTTTGCTTGCCTTCAAAGAAAACGTTCAGTGCGAACAGTAAACCTGCAAGCAACTTAAAAAAAACATGTGTCCATAAAACATTTCTCTGTTGTTAAGGAATTTGAGTGTACAGTGAAACAAGGTGCGGCACGAAACAAACGAACACTGAAAACAAATGAAGGTAATGCCAACACGCCTAAAAAGCTTGCAGTTGATCATCAAGAGAAACAACAGCAGCTTCTAATGTTTGGACAAAGCTCCCGAGTGTCTCAGCAAAAGCTGAATGGACTAATATTGGACTTCGTCATTTCAGAGTTTCTGTCATTTAGAGTTGTCGAGTCCACATCCTTTAGAAATTTAATTACACCACTACATTTTTCCTCTTGAGTTCAGTGCTTGTAGTTCAGTTATTTACATATATATACTATAATAATAATAATATGCAGTATATTATGTACAGAATACAGGTATGTATTTGAAAAATAACTAGTAACGAGTTGTTACGCGTTACATTCCTAAATAAGTAACGTTTTGGGTAACAACACTACTTTCTTGGCAAGTAACGGCTAAAGTAATGTCATTACCTTTTTTTCTAGTAACGTGCCCAACATTGGTGAAATTACAGTAGATCTCCCAGTCGGCTCTCAAGAAAAGCCAACGAGAGGAAGGTGGCAGATTAGTATTGGAAACTATCGAGGACAGCCGCACCGGGAAATGATACTCCTGTAATCATCCCCCAGAACTTCCCAGCAAAAATCCGGGAGCCCGTCGGTGGAGCAAAAAGAAAGATCAATACAGGAAAAGGTGTAAGTGTGGACATGGTAATAAGTAGGAGTATCCAAATTAAGACGGTGAAAGGGACATTAGGGAAATCAAGGTACCAGCCATAAAAGTGTTCCGAACATCACCCCACACTGGGCTTCGACTATTATAATCACCCAAAAGTAAAAAAGGTCTGGGGAGTTGGTCAACACCTTCTACTAGGAACTCCCCAGAGACAGGGATGTGTGGATGAAGGTAAACAAAATAGACGATATACTGTCGAGACAAGGAAAGCTGGACAGCAGCCATCTACAAAGTAGACCGGAGTATAAGTGGACGATAGGGGACAGAAGTATGAACAAGAATGGCAGAACCGCCACGAGGACCATGGGCGGGCAGAGGGGGATCAGACGGGCGGGCAGGGAGAAAAGAGGAAACAGGAACAGAAATGCGAGACTTTCGAAAACGATCCCGACGCACCCCAAGGAGAGCAGAACAGGGTGAATGGACAATGGAGAACAAGAGCAGACTGGGGGTATAGAGAGCTCTAACAAGGAGAGAGAGCGGCCGGGTAAGGCTGATGGGAGGGAGTCCAACACCGCGAGTTGGCTCTCCAACTGGCGAAGGTCCGAAGGGCGAGAAATAGGGGTAGAAGACCTTGGAGAAAGACTGACTAAGTCCACCTGGGGAGAGGGAATTGAGTCATCAAGACCCATAGTACACACAGGGGGCCGGCCAGAAGAGGATGGAGTCACTGACCTCGGACAGAGAGATAAGTTGAGCATCGGGCAGGATTCGTAAGGGGACCACGTCTTAAAGTGACAGGGGCAAAATGCGGAGAGGAAACCAGACCCAAACAACGGCGGCAGGGACGGCGCGAATTCGGAGAACCAAGGGAAGTCTTCTCAGCCCCACGCTTAACACCGCCCGACCAGCAGGAGGGTCTCCACAAGGTGGCAACCCCGCAGACATCCATGAGGAAGAAAGAATGTGGCGCGGGAGCGTTTGGACAAGGAAAGGCCGAGGAGAAACGTGTTGAGACTGCTAAGACCGACGCTATAGGGAGCAGATTTGGACCGAAGTGAGCGAAGAAGAAAACGGAGGAAGAGACGAGGCAGTAGCAGAATTCCGAAAACGACCAAGTCGGGAACAAGAAGCACAAAGAATGTCAGTGAACGTGACATGCTCCCGAACAAAACGAACAAGAATCTGAGCGCGAGTTTCAGGAAAAGTCATTACTCTCGAGTCCATAGAATCCATAGAATACGAGACTTCAAATTCAAAATTACAAATAATACAGGATGCCGAAGAAGCGGGATGATTACCACCACAGTTGATACAAGAAGGGGAGTTAGAGCAAAGTACACCATGGAAATCCAGTCCACAATGAACGCACGCACAGGTAGACCGGCGACAACGAGAATCAGTATGCCCGAATGTTTAGCAATTAAAACAACGGGTAGGAGGCGAGACATAAGGCCGGACATTTCTGGTCAAGTCAAGAGTAAGAGCGGGGTGGGCTGAAGACAGCCATCCACACGTTTTGTGAAACGATGCACAGAAGACACCTTCCACTCCGCAAAATAGGAGCGGAGGTCCTCCTAGATGTCTAAGAAATGAGGGGTGAAAATAGTGCTTCGGCAGGAATTGATCTTCGAGTCGAGGGCGCATGAAACCGGACACCCAACCAAGGTGGAGATTGCAGCCAGGGAACTACTCTGATCCGTAGATCGTGATTTGATGAGTAAAGACCCATCACGGAGATCTGAAATATCCTCGCGAGAAACCTGGGTGCAAGCCGCAAAGCTGCGAAAGAACGCAACATGATGAAAAAGCAAAGAACGAGATGTAATCGGTTTAACAAAAAAGACGACAAGAGAAGTCGAGACAAACGGAAATATGGAGGCCACGGAAACTGGCTTCCAAGACCTAGGGGCTCGGCGGTGTTCAGGAAGAGAATAAAGAGTACTCCGAGGAGCAGAACGCCGAGGGAGCCCCTGACAAGGCGCATAGGGTTCCAGAGTGGTAATAGTGGACATAAGAAGACGGGAAATAATCACCATAATGGAAGATACTGAAAGAAAGGGCAAGGAGAAAGTAGTCAAGGAGGAGAGGCCGAGGGAAAAGTATCGAGGAGGAGATTGTAAACACTAATCGAACAGGGAAGTACTCCGGGGGCAACGTTAAACAGAAGACGGAGTGTTGGAACTCCCATTTCTCCCGTCACTGCCCTCCTTAGCTGATCTTTCTCTGTCTCTCTTCTACCCTGTGAGCAGTCCAACATACTCTTAAACACACACTTCTCTCCCTATTCTTCACTACATATACATGCATCCTACACACTACAGAATCTTTCAAAAATTTAAAAAAAAATGGCAACAACTTCAAAAGCTTCGGAGTCCCCTCTCCCACTGCCGATAATGCGAATGTAGACCCGGGAAGCGGGGTTGGATCTGCTACCACTCATTCGAAATGTTTTGGGCTTCTGCCTGATTCACTTCCTATAAACTTCTGCAACATTCGTGGCCTTTCCTCAAGTTTTTAATCTGTTGAACACCATCTTTTCTCTAAACCTCGCCTTTTCTTCCTCACAAACTCAGGTATCTGGGACGACTGACAAGAATCCCTTTTCTGTACCCTCCTACTTTCTCTATATTCAGTTTCACTACAAAGGTGGATATTGCGTATATGTACACGAAGACCTAACTTGTTCTCGTATTCCCGAACTCGAATCCTTTGAATTCTATACCCTCTGGTTACGGCTTACATGCGAATTTCACACTAAATACATCTGAACTGTTTACCTTTCTCCTAATTCTACTGACTGTCCAAAATTCTTTGATTACCTCATTTCCAAAGTGGAATACATTCTATCCCAGTCTCCATTTGTTGAAACTTCTACTTTAGATGATTTCAATGTTGATCACCACCTTTGGTTTTCCTTCCATTTCATTAACATCCCTGGTGAACTAGCTTACAATTTTTCTATCCTGAATGACCAAAAGCAGATTGTACAGCACCCTACTCGTATTCTCGATCGCCCCCAACGTTCTGGATATATTTCTCACCTCTCATCCTACTTATTCTGTCAAACCTTTTTCTCCGTTGGACTCCTCCGACCACAATCTTATGTCTGTTTCCTGTCCTATCGCCCCAATTCGGCCTTTGGATCCTCCTAATTTCGCGCCGCTGATTGGAAGGCCCTTAGGCAGTACTTCTTTCATTTTCCATGGGATGATTATTGCTTCCGCGGCCGGGAACCTACCGAATGTGCAGAGCGTAACACGGAGTTGATTCTCCCCGGCATGGTAGCGTACATTCCATATTCTATTCCTACTACTAATGCAGAAAACCATTGGTTTAACTTTACTTGTTCTATTGCTATCCGCAACAGAGAGGAGGCTTTCAGAAGGTACCGTCCCCAGCCAACTGCTGACTTTCACTTCGTTTATACTTCTGCCTGGAATAATGTAAAATCTGTTCTTCGACTCGCCAAAATTCCTTCATCCGACAAAAATATGAAAACCTATCCAATTCTAATTATTCTCGCTCCTTCTAGCGTCCAGCTAAGAATCTCTCCAACAAAACTTCTTCCTCTTCCCCTCCCTTGCCATCTCTTCTTCTGACAAAACTGAACTCTTCGCTCAAACTTTCGTCCCCAACTCAACCCTGGACAATTCCGATACTGTTTCGCCATCTCATCCTCCCTTGGACTTAATTATGTCTGAAATTAAGATCTCTTCCAAAGTTGTGCTTCCTGCCATGTCTGGGCTCAACTCTAGAAAGGCGTACTGTCCTGATGGTGTTTCTCCTGTTGTTCTCAGGAACTGTGCTTCTCTTTCATCTGGTACTTCCTTCCTACTTGAAGTTCGCTTCCATTGAGCCTGTCGTAAAAAAAAAATTTAAAAAATAAAATAACTTAACTTATTCATTTTTCTACCAACCAAACTTTAACATTTCACTTAGATTATATATATATATATATTATATATATATATATATATATATATATATGAGGTGACGTATGTATATATATGTATATAGTCTAAAAGTCACTAAAGGGGAAATATCACTAAAATCTAAGCTGAACGGCAAGAGCAAGTCACAAAACGAACCAACGCGGCTGTTCGTATGGTTTTGGGCTAGCCTAGAGATGTTTTTTCCTATCTGACCTAATCATTGGTGCTGAGTATAATTAGGTGGTGTTTCTAAGGTGACAAATGGGGTAGAAAGTTGTCCGTACTTAAGTATAGTTAGGGGTAATGTCTATAGCTTCTAAGTTGGTAATGTAAGAGAGAGTTAGGTAGGCCGTTTGTGGGACACAGAAATCTAATGGTAGGCTTTCAAAGGAATATCTAATTCAACGCACCGGTAAGTGCTTTTGATTGTTTGCTAGAACCTAAGTAACCTAACTGGGGTGCCTACCCCACGCTATCACAATATATATACACACACCAGTGCTAAGCCAGAAAACACATTGTTTTACATCGGATTGGTCATGTGTTATTCAGGCTGATTTTGAAAAACTTATAACATCGATGATCTTTTTCTTTCGGTTTTAAGTGCTAGATATTTGCCCAAAATTTAAAATTATTGCCATTAGTACATGTTACTTTAATTTTTAAAACCTCACTAGCCACTACCTTGGTATTCAGAAGAGAGTAAAATGAAATATGGGAATGCAAGATGAACTTATAGAACAGATATTCCAATGTAAAATTGCAAAGAATCACCTCCACCATTATCCGCGAAAGTAGACAAAGGAAAACATTTATGAAGACATACCAAACGCATACGAACTATATGAATTTATGAAACAAAAAAATAATAAGCATAAAATTATTTTTATTGACTATGAAGATGATAACAGTTAACATGTAAATGACAGAAAACACAACATAGACATGAAAAAGGGGAAAATTGCAGTGACATACTCGGTAACTTGACACCCTACTAAGAGTGAAGCTTTAACCCCTTGGCACAAGCACAAATTAACAATAATGATTAAACACCTTGAAATGGGGGCGCGATGCCGGTAAGTGTATCTGTGTAAAGATGCGTTTGCGTTACTCACCTACCGGACACTCTGTTAGTGGGGTCACGGCAGCTGCTCCTGGTTGCTGAGATGGGAGATTTAGCTGCCAGTGAGGATCACCCAGAGGGCCTTCAATTGAATAAAAATCCTTTGACTTCAGCACCACCTGCACTGCTAAGAATGAGAGAAATGAGGTGAGCAAGTTAACAATTTTAGTGTGGTTGTTAAAGGAAAACATAGCAATCGTCAGGCAACTGGACGCTATTCTATTAATTGTCTGAATTGTTGATGTTGATTACTGGACAGATTCAGATTACAAATGCAACCCTAACCTACGTGCGCTTTTCCAGTCAAATACGTCCAAGATTTCATCGGCTGTTATTTCAATATCCTTATGGGTAGGCTGACCATATTTCCTTGAGACAAAAACGGGACATTGGGATGGCAAAAAAGGGACGGGGGTTATGTAATATTCTGTATTCATGAAAAAGTAAGTACATAAACATATTGAGCTTACAATTATTCTTCAGTGACAGAACCCATACAGAACCCATAAAACAAACGGTACTGTCCCGTTCAAAACGGTACGTATGGTCAGCCTACTTATGGGCAGCTAGTAAGACAAGTCCTGTTAGCCTACCCTCAGTCATGGTGGATCGAAAGTAGGTCTTTACCTTTTCAATGAAGAGAACGAGTGTTCAGCCGTTGCAATATTGATTGGAATTGTTGCAGCAATATAGAGAAGAGTATGGATGTTTGGATAAAGATTTTTATCACAAAATGCTAAGGAATCTACAGCAGTCTTGAGTTGTACGCTTGTCTGTCTCCAGTACTGCTGCCAAATTTCGAATTCAGTTCCAATTTTGTCTTGATCGATGAATTTTCTGTACGTCTCTGCAACAGGCTTGATATCAGCACCGCTGTATTCAACATAGATGGCAGGAATCAGTACACTCATTCAGAAAGCTACACTATTGTGATCAGTGAATCTTTCAGATAAATCGCTGATGACATGGTCAATGAAAGGTATGTAGATTCCCCTCAGAAAATACTCTTGAGCGTTATCTGATGGCACATTGACCCTGTGGCGTGTGTCTAACAGTAACTCTTTCTGTAACTCTACACCCAGCAGGTCAGCTGTTTTCTCTTCTTCTTCTCAAACTCGTTACTTTTTTACGCCTTTCTTTGACGAGATTAATTACAGAACTAATGTAGTCCAAAACTTTCAAGAGGTCAACTTGAATAGTTTGGAGTTGAGTAGACAATTGGTGTGTTACAGCTAAGATGTCTTTTAACGTGTACAGCTCAGCAATAAATTCTGAATCATTGATGGCTCGCAAAAGCATTTGAGCTTTGGAGGAGGTTTCGATGTCTGTTAAGCTCTCACAAAGAACCAAAGTTTCTTTGATTTCTCGCAGTAATTTGCAGAATGTCGAAACGCTGTCGTGTTGTTCGACCCAACGTGTTTCATACAGAGTTTTTAGGTGATGTTTTTTTGTTTCATTTTTAGACGAGTTTTCAATATTGGTGCTTAACATATGAACTCGCCTAGGATAACGATTAATGAAATTTACTATTTCAGTAAGAGTCCTTTGTGTATTTCAAATAACTGGTAATGAGCAGGCTGTAATGAGAGTGAGGTTTAGGCAGTGATTAGCACAATTCATTTAGGCCCTACATGGCACATGGATAATTTTGTGAAATCACAGCTTGTCCACCACTGATGCAAACTTTCATTGACGCTTTCCCGTCGTACCCTTGTACAAGACCATCCAGATTAATATGGAGATTCTTTAAAAAGGATATTATAGAATTTGCAATCCGGTACATCCAGCACCCTCTATTAATGCATTTTGTGTTGTCTTGCTGATGTACAGTATGTCGCATATTTGGGAACGGACATCAAATGTTCTTTCAATTGGTTATCTCCTGCGTCAATCCTAAACATTAATAATGACCTAAAATCTCCGCTGTCTTTTTCCGTATCAGGTTGTCCGTCGTCTCTATGCCCTCGGAGTGGGATGTTTAACTTGCCACAGAAAACAATCGTCTTGAGTCTTGACTACTGGCCCAGTCTCTTTCTATTATAACGAAACGTTGTCTTTGGCTACGAATTATGAAAATGAGATAGTTGCAAATACAGTTAGAGGGAAAATGGTTGGAGGAAGAGTACGATGAACAATACGAAAATAATTCTTTATTTAAAGACATCTTGCGTCGTCGTTCAAAGCTTAATGAATTTCTCAAAGTAGTTGAACATCTTCCTCGTTAAATTACTAGTGTTGTTAATGTTAATTGAATTACCTTCGTTTCATTTCATGTGCTAAGTAATTTTATGAACATATTTTTCTTTTCTATCCCATCCTGAACGTAAGTTTTTCATGTTGGTACATAGCCTTACATGATTCGCGTCAGCTTCCAGCAATAGCTGTGATACAGAATCTAAGACGTATGGCTCACCACCAGTCCAGACTTACGATATGAGGTAAACATTCCGTACCGCCTTACAACGGGTTCTGAGTTTGAAGCATCGTGACGTACTCTCCTCGTAGTTTCACCAGGAAACACAAAGAAAGAAATATGGAGTTACCGCTAAGCAACATTCTTAACGCACAATACGATGTAACCTTTTACAAATCAGTGAGAGTGTTTAAACGTAGCAGCGGCACAATTAATTATGTACTTGAAACAAAATATAGACGTACGGAGTCTGTAAAACATAATATTATTTATATGAATATTGATGAGATGGGGAAAGATCTTTATGATAGTTGAGAAGTGGGCGGAGGAGAATTATAAAATACCAACAGGTACGAGTGCAACAAGGGTGATGATTGGTGATATACGTACCTTCATAGTCTATTATTTGCATGTTAAGTGTGAACCGTCATACAACTCAGCCATGCGACTATATACGTCTGATGTGGAAGAGTAGTGTTAATAATGGTCTTGTACCTACTCGTCACCGTTTCACCCTCGATAGATTATTTGAAATAGCAACATTCTGTAAACTGAAGCCTTTATTAGACGCTCGTGTTGGCGACATGAGCTATTTTGATACTATCCTCAAACATGCTTACACTTTTCTGCTCGACGACTTCAAGAAGTGCAGAGACGACCAAGTTGAAAACGGGCTGGAACTTGGGCAATATTTAGACGACACCTACCCCAACAAGTAGCATTCGCTTTGGGACGCTGGATTAGAACGCTACAAACCTTGCCTCGCCTTCACCGTTCATCCGCAAAAATTATTTCTATATATAAGCTACAATAGCAGTCACGACTTGGAAGACTTCCTCACACATCGATTTGAATTCTGAACTATACTCGGTTAAAAAAAACTAGTGAAAGAGAATAAACGAACGTTTGGTGGGCATTCAGTATACTGTAGTTTGTCATTTCATAATAACGGAGTAATAATAGCCGAACGTGTACTTCAGCAGGCTTTTTACTCTATCCTGTCAGGGCATTTTTTTACATAGAAACTACTGGGATTTTATCCCAGTGGTCCTTCATATTGCCCCAGCAGTCAGCTTCATTTGTCCCAACAGTGATGCGCTCCTTGCTCCCCTTTTTCAAAAGTACAGTTATTATATATATGTTATTATTTAAATTCAAGTAATCAAATGTGAAAAATTCTTAGCAACGAGAAATATTATGGTATGCCCTTTTATTTATACAAACGTTTTCTATGATCTGTAGATCTGTGATCTGTATTTCATGGAAATATATCTTCTTAATAATATTATGAAGTCTCTCTCTCTCTCTCTCTCTCTCTCTCTCTCTCTCTCTCTCTCTCTCGTTAGTGAGGGGCTCTTCAACTCCCGACAGCCCTGGCTGTTCGGGAAACGGGTCGTGCTAGGGGGCAGTCAGAATAGGGGAGGCTCCCTCCATGCAATGCTTTTTAATGCTAGGTCGATCAGGACAAAAGTTTTGCGAGCTACGGGCGCTCTTAGCATCAGAATACACCAGGATATCGTTGCTATCACCGAGTCCTGGAATTCATACTGATCGTAGGGAACTACGTTGGGGATTCGAAATTCCGGGTATAGCGTTTCGCAAAGACCGCACCCGTGGGGAGGGGGGTGGGGTACTAATATAGTCAAGACACGTTGAGTCCCGGTTGACTGCCAGTTCCGGTCGGAACGGGAGCTGCTTGGCGTCGATCTGAACGTGGGAGGGACGAAACTATAGGTTAATCTTGGTGTACAGACCTCTGCATCTCCTCCTCGAGGAGGATACAGCCCTGTACACCGAGACTCAGTAGCCTGCTAGGGGATAGGGTGTGTGTAGTTTTAGGAGACTTCAACTGTCGCGGCATAAAGTGGGAAACAGGACTGCCGATGCTGAAGGGAGGAGGCTAGTTGACTTGCTGATGAGAACTTCCTCACTCAGTGGTCAACGAGCCTACACAGGCGAAAGCGTTCTAGACTTAGTATTCACGACCGAAGACAACCTCGTCACTGGCCTCACCGTTGACGATCATTGGCGCGGGAGTGATCACGGTCTTATTAGGTTCCGTGTGTGCGTCCCTCGGGTGAAGCGTAGTAACTCGAGAGGCAGTAAGCTCGATCTCCGGCGGGCGAACTTTGTTAGCCTCAGGGATAGCGTAGGAGAGATGGGGTTAGAGGTTGGCGGCGATGTTGAGGAGTGTTGAGTGATTCCGGACGAGTTTATGTTGCTGCAGTCTGCTGCCATACCCTCAAAAACCGGTCACCCCTGCTTCAACGCAGCCTAAGTGGTTCAATCGTGACATCGCTTCGGCTATCCGAAATAGCGAAAGTAGCGTATAGGAGGGCGAGGCCAATCGTTCCCATGAGAACACTGAAGCGTATGTCCGCCTGTGTAGGGAAGAGAAGGCGAAGGTTAGGCTAGCGAAACGTAACGAAGAACTACGGGTGGCAAGCCTCTGCAAGGGGAACCCTAAGGAGTTCTTCAGTTATGTTAATAATAGAAAGCCCATTAGAAGCATGATAGGTCCGTTAAAGGACGGAAGCGGCGTTCTGCGGACCTCCGACGCGGACATCGCTAATGTGCTTAATGAGTACTTTGCGGGAGTGTTCACTAGGGAGGATACCCGCGTCATCCCCGAGCCAGGCGTGAGGCACGAAGGTGCTGGCCTGGATAGTGTTAGATGTACCGCGACATTCGTTGCCGATAGAATAGACAAACTGAGCGCGTTTAAGGCTCCTGGGCCAGACCAGTTTCTCCCCAGAGTGTTGCGAGAAGTGCGCGACCAGGTGGCTCCCCACCTAGCTACAGTCTTCAACAAATCGTTGGAGATGGGTCAGGTGCCTGGTGACTGGAGGGAAGCCAACGTGACCCCTATCTTTAAGAAAGGGGATCACGAAAGTCCAGGGAACTATCGTCCCATTAGTCTCACTTCAGTTGTAGGTAAATTATTAGAAGGGATAATAGCTGATAGGATCGTTGACCATTTGGATTCCTACAAGCTGCTTGGGGACTCCCAACATGGGTTTAGACGGCATAGGTCGTGTCTCACCAACTTGCTCGAGTTTTTCCACGTCATGTTGAGTGAGTACATAAGAGTAGGGCGATTGATATACTTTATCTCGACTTTCAGAAAGCCTTTGATAAGGTGCCTCACCCCGGCTAATGGCGAAAGTGCGCGCGCTGGGTATCGGTGCGGTAATAGGTAGGTGGATTGAAAACTGGCTGAGGAATAGGCGGAAGAGGGTGGTAATTAAAGGGGCTAGTTCGGGTTGGGCCTCGGTCACTAGTGGGGTTCCTCAGGGTTCCGTTTTGGGGCCACTGTTGTTTATCATTTACATAAATGATATAGACGGTGGCATCGTCAGTCGGATCGCCAAATTCGCTGATGACACCAAGCTTGGGGCCAATGTTGGGACGCCCGAAGAGATCGAGGAACTGCGTGCGGACCTAGGTAGGATAGGAGAGTGGTCCGAAAAATGGCAAATGCCGTTTAACTTGGGTTAATGCAAAGTGATGCACATTGGCTACGCCAATCCCAAGTCGGACTACTCGATGTTGGGTAGTAATATCGAGGTGACTGATTTAGAAAAGGACTTGGGTGTGCTAATTAGCAGCGACCTTAAGTTTACGAAACAGTGTGTAGAGGTGGAAAAGAAAAGCCCAAAACTATTGGGTTATATGAGGAGGCAATTTCAGTTTCGGAACAAGGAGATTGTGCTCTCACTGTACAATTCCTTGTTCGGCCGCACCTGGAGTATGCTGTGCAGTTCTGGTCGCCCACCCTCAGGAAAGATATGAGAGGCTGGAGCGAGTGCAGGCGAGGGCCACAAAGTTAATCCCTTCCGTTAGGCATATGGGCTACAATCGACGGTTACGCGCCCTGAACTTGTTTTTCGCTTGAAACTCGGAGGCTGCGCGGTCAACTGATCGAGGTTTTCAAGCTCTTACGCGGGTTGAACGATGTCGATTTTAGAAGTATGTTTAGTTTAAATGATAACCCAACTCGCAACAATGGTTGGAAGTTGGATTTGAAACGGTTTAGGACTAGTGTGTGTGGGAATTACTTTACGTATAAGATCTGTGACACATGGAACAGGTTACCTTCGGAAGTTGTGAACAGTTCCTCTGTGGATCAGTTCAAGAAAAGGTTAGACCAAATCTTGCACACTATTTGAGTGTGTACAAAATTTTCCCTGGCACCCGTTGCCATTGGTACCTCCTCGGTATGGGCCGCAAGGCCTTTTGAGGTGCTTCTTTTCCTTGTAACTCCTTGTAACTCTCTCTCATATAGATAATCTCTTAATTTCTTGTTTGGGTATCTTTCCTTTACTGTCATATAAGGCACGAATGAGATTATTCTACATTTTTCTTCTGTTGTGCTCTTTTTGCATTTATATAGATTCCTTCATACATTAAGTGGGTCTTTAATTATAAAATAGAATTGCCTGCATTGTGCAAAGTAACGATGATGTATCTATTTCCGATATAAAGTGTGAGTTTAGTATATTCGCAAAGAGGTAGAATCTTGACACATAATAAATTTTGCATTCGAATTTTATGATGGATGTACAGTATTATATAGATTATTATAGAAATATAAAAAATGTAATTAATTTATGGTTATTTGTCTTGCTCATATTCTATTATTTTGTGTAAGTTTACTGATAAAAAGTGTTGTATTGACATGTTACTGCATGCTGAACAGTGGCGGCTCGTGACTAAAAATTCTAGGGGTGCTGTCTCTAAGAATGGGTTGAAATAATTACTGAAATAAAAGGATGAGCATTGATCAATGAATAAAAGTTTCAAAAGTTATTGAAAAAGTTATTCAGTGAGCTCATCCTTATATTGTTCTTGATTATTTCAATTGTAAATAAAAAATTTAGGGGTACTGCAGTTCCCCAGTGCCTACCGACGAGCCGCCACTGATACTGAATGTATTTATTCTTATTTCTTGTTAGAAAATCTAGAAGAGGAAGAACCATTGTTGTCCCAAGGCGATATGATGACTAAGCTGATTGATGCAGCATTGCTTGTATATATTAAGTTAAGGTGTATATATATCCATCTCATAATTGTAAGGTTAGTGAAAAATTCACTTAATTTAGAGCTAGCATTTTTGGGCTCTTGTGGCATCATTGTTTGGGCACTCTTGTGGCATCATTTTTGGGCGCTGCGCGTCTTTTCTACTCGTTTGTGGAATGCTGTACTTACAGGGTGTGGTCTTATAGAGAGCTCTCTTGCAATTCAGTTTGGTTGTTTAGATACAAGATTGTTGCATCGTGCAATAGTGCAGGTTGTGTTGTTGTTGCAAGGTTGAGAAAGAAGACCATAAATAGTGCCCCTTTTGTTTTTATCTTAAATTCATGCAACTGAGGCCTAAGGTAGGCCCACATCGAGTCAGCAACCCTGAGGTAGGACCTAATAGGACCTCAAGTCCGTAAGTTTTTAATTTTAGCTTAACTTGGGCTGTAGGTTGAACTGGCCCTTTAGAACTTGGCCGTTCACGGCTCAGCTGGGATTTTGAACCCAATAAATAAAATAAATAACATGGTCCTTCAGAACCGGATTCTAGCCCAAGACTGAGTCAGTGACTATTTTTCGGCAAAGTTCTGATTGTGCAAATTGTAGCCCAAGTTAGCCTAGACGGGTTGAGCATTATTGAGTTAAGGTCCCAGGGTAGAAAGTTTGGTCGCCCAATTGCGAAACTTGGCCGCTCGTCTGTTGTTGTTTTTGGCCTACATTTTTACCGGTTTGGTTAATTTTGGTTTATTATTGAATTAAGGTCCCAGGGTAGAAAGTTTGGTCGCCCAATTGCGAAACTTGGCCACTTGTCTGTCGTTGTTTTTGGCCTACATTTTTACGGGTTTGGTTAATTTTGGTTTATTATTCGTAGGCGAAGGTTGCAGACTTCGGTGCGCCAGTTACTTGGGTGGAAAATTTGGTATTCCATACTGGTGGTTGGTTAGTACCCCACCCAGCAATTCAGTTTATTTGAAAAAGGCAAAATTTGCGTTTGATCAGTTTGGTTAAGTATTTCTGCCAATTCAGCTCATTTGGCATTGAACCCAATTGTTGTTTGCATTGAAGATGAGTGCATCTGAATTGAACAAGTTTAAAAAAAGGAGAAGCGCCTACAAAGGTCTAATTACAAAGGTCAGTGCCACTATAGATTCTGCCATAGAGCAAGAGGATTTAAGCTTAGTGACTGCGCAGCTTTCCATATTAGAAACTAAAAAGGTTGCTCTAAGTGAAGTAAATGTTAAAATTGAGGCTCTTATAGAAGAGGATGAAATAGAAAATAACATAATTTACTTTGAAGAGATTATTGATGATATAATTAAAGTAGGCCACCGAGCAAAAGAGTTTAGCAGCTCAGTACAGTTAGAGACCAGGTCTAATAATTAAACACAACACTCAACAAATGGTGTTTGTGAAGTTAAGGTTAACAGCAGTGTTGTAGTCAAGGCCACGACCTCCGAGGCCGAGACCAAGGCCGAGGCCGCAGTGTTCGAGGCCGGCCCAAGGTCGAGGCCAGTTATTACACATACGCATGTAAAACAGAAGCAGGCAGTTGTGCAGCAACTTTTTTGGTTGCGAAATTGACTTGACACAAACACATGACTCTAACATTTATTTTTCAAAGAATATGCTCATTACATTTTAAAAACATAAGAGTCTCCAACATCTGAGGAGACAGCCTCGCCCGATGTGGTCGCATTATTATCCCTCCTCGGCTAAAAATACGCTCCACCGGAGCACTGCTGGCTGGCACACACAAAATATTTTTTGAAAGGGTATACAGTGAAGGGTACTTGAGGTTTCCCTCACTTTTCTCCTTCCAAAATGTCACTGCATCCATCCCATGCCGCTCTTCATCTCTCAGATATTTCTCAAGCTGTACTCGCACATAGTCCTTTTCCCGACTCCTTGACCTTGTGCGACTCCTTATACTTTTATGTTTGGCCAACAAACAGGGCACTTTTGCAGGGCTTTCATCATCTTCGCTGCAGGTGTGGTAAAAGAGGGCTCCAGCTTCTTCGCCGTCATTCGATGAGAACCTTTCCGCTTCTGTTATGACGATCTCTGTAATATAAAGCAAAGGAAATCAGTCCAGAAAAATTAAATTTGCAAGTTTATTCAAATTATTGTACATTTGTACAAGTTCTGAACTATTTTTTTGGATCCTGTTCTCAACCCTTGCTCTTTCACTCTTGATCATAAACTCAACATACCTTTTAGAGTATTCTTCAGAATTTCGTGGGCATTCTCCGGACCTTCTTCGCACACCAGTGACACCACGTCTGCATCAACCCAGTGCAACATGTACTGTGGATCCAGGACAGCAGCCACAAGATAAAGTTTTTCAATAAATGGCTCTTGATGGCTTCTACTGCCTGGATTGGTGTCCATGCCACAGTTGATAAACACCCCTCTGAAACGTTTTTTCAAAGAAGTGTGTAGAGCTGTGACCAGGGTTTTACAAAACCTTGCATTACACTAGGCAACAAAGATTTTGTTACAGAAGACCAAATAGGTGCTCCTAGCTAATTTCGGTATGCTGATGTTGGTTTACGTCGTCGTCGTCGTTGGCCTAGGCAAGCTACGGCTTGGGACCGTAGCGCATCTATCCGGTATTGGTTAACCTGGATGATGTAGCCATAAGCACTGCCGCTAGTTAAGTGCCAACCAGTGATTATCTCACTAGCCGTATTGAGTCCGTTAGGCGAAACTACGACAGTACCAAAGGTGGAAAATATAACCTTTGGTTTCTATTATTTATTTGCAAAATGGACATGGCATTAGATTAAAATAAATATTTGAATATAAATGATTAACTGACAATTGTGATATATAATTAATTATGTTTACATACAATAAAATAATATAGTATACATAAAATTAGTATTAATGTGGTTCACAATTGAATTATAATGGGGTAACTAATTTAAAATGAATTTATACTATTTCGAAATTCAAGACGGTAAAATTAACATTTATCTTGAAACTAAAATAAGAGTATTCACTACACACTCCCCCACCAGAGAGGAAGTTCAAAGAGTTCCGAACGACACAGATTTCCGCTGAACCTTTTTGGTAGCTACTTGTACCTCACTTAAGGTTGATTCCAAAAACGCAGGCTTAAGACGATCGATAGAAACCTTGTCGACTTTGGAACCGCGCTGGATGAGAAATGATTTGCGCGTACGTCGGAGAACTTCATAGGGTCCGTCATATGGACATTGGAGAGGCCGTTTTGGGACAGGTACACGAACGAAAACGTGGGTGCAAGACTGGAGGGCTGGGGAAATAAAGATGTTCTGTTGGCTAGTCAATCGAGGGGGAACAGGCTGAAGGGACTGCATGTGAGAGGAAAGTGTTTGAGCGAATTCCGTAGGATCACATGACTTATCCCCTGCAGTGAAGTAGCCACCTGGTAGCCGCAGTGTTGTTCCATAGACTAGTTCAGCCGCTGTAGTCTTCAGATCACTCTTAAATGCAGAGCGAATACCAAGCAACACGAGTGGAAGCTTATCCATCCAATGGGAGTCTTCGTGACACATAAGGGATGACTTCAGCTGGCGATGGAAGCGTTCGACGAGGCCGTTAGCTTGCGGATGATACGCACAGGTATGCGCATGTACTGTACCCAACAAGCTGGTAAACTTCTTCCAAAGCGAAGACTCAAATTGGCGACCTTGGTCAGTGATGACTTTTGTCGGCAATCCAAATCTTGATACCCATCCATGAAGAAAGGCTCTTGCAACAGTGTCCGCTTGGATATCAGGAAGTGGGATGGCTTCAGGCCATCTGGAAAAGCGGTCGAGACAGGTGAGCAGATAACGTTGGCCTTGAATCACTGGAAGAGGGCCAACAATGTCTACATGAATTACCTCAAATCGCTGGGATGGGGGCGGAAATGCGTCAAAGGGGGACCTGGTGTGCCTTTGGACTTTGGCACGCTGGCAGGCAAGGCACGTTTTGGTCCAATGTTTGACATCCTTCCGCATCGAGGGCCAAACAAAGCGAGAAGTAACCAGGTGTTGCGAAGCACGGATACCAGGATGGGAGGGCTTATGAAGATCCGTGAAGACTGCTTGTCTGTGACATGGAGGGACATAAGGGCGAATAGCAGCTGTTGATACGTCGCAATAGAGAGGCACAGACAATCCTGGCATACTCATTTTCTTGAGGGAAAGTGAGTGAGTGGAGTCTTCTCTGAGCAGGTCTTGTAGTTCCGTATCCTTATCTTGATCCTGTGCAATAGCATTCCACAGTGTAGAGCTGAGGGTAACAGAAGTAATCTCTATTCTTGAAAGTGCATCCGCTGGAGTGTTCAAGACACCTTTGATGTGGCGGATATCTGTGGTAAATTGCGAGATATAATCAGAAGGCTGGGTGTTCGAGTCACTCCGGGGTCACCAATTGTTGGTTTACGTCGTCGTCGTCGTTGGCCTAGGCAAGCTACGGCTTGGGACCGTAGCGCATCTATCCGGTATTGGTTAACCTGGATGATGTAGCCATAAGCACTGCCGCTAGTTAAGTGCCAACCAGTGATTATCTCACTAGCCGTATTGAGTCCGTTAGGCGAAACTACGACAGTACCAAAGGTGGAAAATATAACCTTTGGTTTTCTATTATTTATTTGCAAAATGGACATGGCATTAGATTAAAATAAATATTTGAATATAAATGATTAACTGACAATTGTGATATATAATTAATTATGTTTACATACAATAAAATAATATAGTATACATAAAATTAGTATTAATGTGGTTCACAATTGAATTATAATGGGGTAACTAATTTAAAATGAATTTATACTATTTCGAAATTCAAGACGGTAAAATTAACATTTATCTTGAAACTAAAATAAGAGTATTCACTACACTGATTTCAAATCTATAATTAGATTTTTTCTATCACGTCTAGATTTTGTGTAAAATGCAAATCACTTTTAGTAAAATTTTCTATCACGTCCAGATTTTGGTTTTAATCGGCTTAATGCCAGTAATATGAAACTTGCTTTTCAAGGTTAAAGCAATTTTTTTTGCCAACGGTCAGTCACTACGTGACAGTCAAGCAGAACGGTTGTTGAAGCTCTCTGCTGATGAGCAAGTGACAGGTTGTGGTGACTTGTGTGTTTTTATAGCATTTGTTTTGCACTACGGTGTGTATTTCTTTTTATTTTGCACATCGTAATAATTACTTTCTACGTTTTTTCAGATATTGTATGGTAATTCAAAATGGCATCAAATAGACGTGCTTGTGTAAATCACCCAGACAACTTCTGCTTTGTCTGTGGACAATATACACCTAAGCCACAACGTAGAAACATAACAACAAAGATTAAACTTGCCTACAAGTGTTATTTTGACTGTAAGTTAGGAGACCAACAGAGGGACTGGGCACCACATATTTGCTGTGCACAGTGCAATGCAATGTTAATAGCTTGGATGAATGGTAAAAGAAAAGCTATGCCGTTCTCAGTCCCCATGGTTTGGCGTGAGCCGAAAAATCACTTCAATGATTGTTATTTTTGTTTGACAAAGATTGCTGGTTTCACAAAGAAAAACAAATCAAAGATCACGTACCCAAACTGCGAATCAGCAATGAAACCAGTACCACATGATGAAACAAATCCACTACCAGTTCCACCAGCAACGATAACAGACAGCAGTTCATCTGAAGATTCTGCTAGTGATATAGAAACAGGGAAAGATGGCATATATGTTCCAGATGCAAATATTTCCCCACATTTGTTAAGTCAAGCGGAGTTAAATGACTTAGTGCGCGATTTGGAATTACCAAAAGAAAAGGCAGAGTTGCTTGGTTCAAGACTTCAAGAATTTAATCTTCTCCAACCAAACACCAAAGTTTCCCATTTCCGCCATCGCCATTTGCAGTTTTCATCATTTTACTTACAGGAAGAAAACGTTTGTTTCTGCCACGATATCAGTGGTCTGATGCAAGGGATTGGCTGTCGCTATGATCCAAAAGAATGGAGACTGTTCATTGACTCTAGTAAAGCTAGCCTTAAAGCTGTATTACTGCACAACGGCAATGAAAAACCTTCAATACCTGTAGCACATGCCACTGGCCTTAATGAGACTTATGAATCGATGAAACTGCTGCTAAGACTCATCAAATATAAGGACCACACATGGAATATTTGTGGCGACCTTAAAGTTGTATCATTACTTCTTGGGTTACAGTTGGGCTACACAAAGCATATGTGCTTTTTGTGTCTATGGAACAGCAGAGATGACAAGAACCACTACAAAAAACATGATTGGCCATCTAGAACTGAACATGTTGTTGGTAAATACAATGTGAAACACCCAGCACTTATTGACCCTCAGAAAGTACATCTTCCACCACTTCACATTAAACTTGGCCTTATGAAAAATTTCGTGAAGGGTATGGATCATCAAGGTAGTGGTTTCCAATATTTAAAGGATAAATTCAAAGGAATATTGACAGATGCTAAGCTAGAAGCTGGAGTTTTCACTGGACCACAGATCCGCAGTGTCATCCACGACTCATCGTTTCCATCTAACCTAAATGAGAATGAACTAGGAGCATGGACATCTTTCGTTGAAGTTGTCAAAAATTTTCTTGGAAACCACAAAGCTGAAAACCACCGTAAACTCGTAGAAAACATGTTTAAATCTTATGAAATAATGGGATGCAGAATGTCTTTGAAAATTCATTTTTTACATTCTCATCTTGACTTCTTCCCGGCCAACCTTGGGGCTGTAAGTGACGAGCATGGTGAGCGCTTCCACCAACAGATCTCAGTTATGGAAAACAGATACCAAGGTAATTTCAACCCAAATATGATGGGAGATTATTGTTGGTTCCTGCAGAAGGAGAGCTCGTCATCCTACAAGCGACAAAGGAAGAGGACACACCAAAGTTTCACTTAAGAACAGGAATTTGCCTTTCAGTAGTAACAACAAAATACTAACGCGCTTTGGGTGGATGGTTGGGCGCAGGGGTGGTAACTCCGCCAGCGGAATTCCGCTGTCTGTCTTAAGCCAGAATAAAGGAGGAAAGACATCCCTGTTCACTAATTATTTAAGTATGCTTAACATAAAACGTGGCACGGAAAAGTAGCTTAGACGGCTTTCGTAATAGAAGCGGGTGAGAAAAAAAATGAAAAATAGGGGTTTTCGGTGACACAAAATCTGGACGTGATAGAGAAATTTTGATATCAGATCTGAAATCAGCATCAGCGCTTTAGTAGGAATCAGTAGTTCACGTGTCTGTAACAAAAAAAAAGTTGAAATTTCTTGCCTAGTGAATTATCAGTCCACTTGCGGAGATGGCTGTTTATATCAAGGACAACAGGAACTACTTGACTTATTGTGGCACTCTGATCCCCTGTAAAACAAAAACAAAATTTACATTGATGAACGATTTTGAACTAATTACCACCAATCAAATGACAAAGTTATTTATACATTGTAAATTTGATTGATTGTTCAGGGGATGTTTGCGCCACTAAAACTCTTACCCTGAGTCAAGTTGGTGGTTTCGGCGAATGGCTCCAGAATTTTGCACAGCTCAGTTAACTGCCCCCATTCGTGACGAATCAGAAGAGCATGAGCAAACTCTTGGGTATCGCACACCTCAGCCAATTTCTTGAGGTCCATTCCTTCCATCCCCAGCAGTGACCGAAGCTGGTGGTATACTGAGTTCCAGCGAGTAGCCACTGCTGCAGGTATGGTTCGGCCATCTCCAAATTTTTCTTCAAACCTAGAAATAAGAAAGGCATTTTAATGTCTTCCATTCACACACACCAGACAATTGAAAAGGCAGAGCAGCCAACCTTACCAAACAAAATATGGAAAATCCATAGTAGTTGGCAGCTCTGAAACCGTTACTCACCTTTCTTTGAAAACAGAACTCTTGTGTAAGAGAGTGGAGATCTTCGTAACTTTGGCGATCGCTCGGCTGATACACTTCATGTCTGCTAACCCATCACGAACCACAAGTTGAAGTGTGTGGGCGAAGCAAGATATCCGCTGCCTTGAGCTTGTTCTCAATGCAGCGTCAACATGAGCTTCATCTTCTTCGTCCAGCTCCTCCCAAAGTGTCTCATCTTCCACTTCCTGGTCCTCCTCAATGTCCTCCTCAAAAGCTGTCTCTTCATTACCCTCTACTGGAAAATGAACCTTGAAAGCTTTTTTCATGTTTGCAGCATTGTCCGTGACTATGTACTCTACCTGAAATAGCAAAAAAAATTAATGCTATAGCTGGTGCATTTATCTCTATTTATCATTGACAGTTTAAAACCCTAACAATGACAGCCTTAACCAACCTTTGCTCCTATGTTATAATCTTCCAGAATGCTTTCAAATGCTTGTGCAATTCTTTCCCCTGTGTGCTTCCCATGGAAGCGCTGGCAGTTCAGGAGAACAGACAAGTGAGACAACAACCCATAATTTCTAGTTCTAGGGTTTGTGCCCATGATGTGCGCTGTTACACCCAAGTAGCTGCGCATGGTCCTATCAGTCCATATGTCAGTCGTCAAGGAGATACTGCTATGGTGGGACAGCAAGTCCATGACCTTCTTGATTCCTTCAGCTCTCAACTTGGGAAGTGTCTGACTTGTCAATGTTGACCTTGCCATGGGCTGATACCTAAAATTTCCAACAAAAAATATTCAAACGTTAACAGTTTTTAAATGAAATAAATGCACCAAGCCTATGCTGCTCTGTAAGATGGAGTTCAGCAAGGCATAATCATGCCCCTTGAGGATAGAGGGGAGCAAAAAAACATTTCATTTACCTTGGATCCAAAACTTGCAGAAGGTTCCGGAAGTGCTTGTCCTCAACAATGGAAAGTGGTAGGCTGCATCCTACCATGAACCTCACTACTTCCTCAGAGATCAGCCTCTGCCGTTGATTATTTTGCTTGTATTTCATTGGTTCTCCATCACTAGAAATAAAAAAAAACGCATTGAGATTCTGTTGCGAGTTGTCGTTGATGGTTGTTTTTCCCTTAGCATATTCTTGCCACCTGCAGAATGAACATAAATGTAAGTTCAAGTTCAAAACAAGCAAATATCAACAACAAGCAAAATAAGCAAAAATCTCAACCTCTACTTTGTTAAGGCATTGCAGACCCAATGATTTCAAGATTTATAGCAATTTGTACATGCACTTACTCTGCTTTGTGCACACGTTTCAGGTGCCTTGTAAAATTGGAAGGGGTACCGTAGAACTCGCTAAGTTTTGGAGACTTTGCCTTACAAAACTTGCACCTTGCTCTATGTTTTTTCTTTCCATTTTCTTCAAATATTTCATGCTCGAAGTATCCAAATTGGATGATTCGAGAATTTGCAGACATTATTAAGTTAGAAGCGCAGATGAGATGAGAATCGGCACAGTACTGTAAATGACAATAGTAAAACTGTAAAAGACAGTAAATGACATTATGCACGCATCAATGTTGTCAGTTATTACTGTACGATTAATTTTTAAAATTCTAGTATATAAACAATCACATGGTGATTCCTTACGGTACTTATACAGTATGCCAAAGGAAGCCATAAATTTGTATTAAAAAAAATATTTTAATAAAATATAAAAATAATTGTTGAATAAATTACTCACGTTATGATTATAATTATAACACTCCAAATAACAAGACTATCTGTCAGTATTTGATTATAAAAATAATGTACCACTGTACGACAATACGGACTCACAATAGGCTAGAGCGAATTCAACTGTCGCTCCCAAGACTGACAAGAGTACGTGTATTAACAACATATGCGGCTCTGCCAGACGTACAATTCTAGTTAATTACAAATAAATAATAATTTCAATAAAATACATATAAATGGCTTATATCATTATTACTGAAGTAACTATTAGCAAAAATAAACTTATTATAAAAAAAATTCGCGATTGTTCCACTTATATTTTCATTACAGCAGTAACATATAATTTATATTTACTTGAGCATAAAATTTATCGCTCCATCCGGCTGCAATAATATTTTGTATTCAAACAGTGGTACGCTGTTTGAAGCTATGCTATAAGTTTCATGTCACATGAATTTTTAAAATATATTTTAAGAATATTTATTTTAATATCTTAAAATTAATATTTTTTTCTGTTAAATTAATATTTATCGTTTCATGCAAGGGGGAGCGATCGCTCCATCGCTCCTATACGCCATTCCCCACTGATTAATTATTTGTATTATAAATTAATTTATTAAATTTGTATTCTAACATAAACGACATTGTGTTACTTATTACTTAGTTATAGCTACCTGTCTGATCGCGAGAGAAAGATGGTGTTCTCACCACTCTTATTGAAATAAAAATATCCAATATAAAAATTAACTCAAAACGGGCGGCCTCGACTGGCCTCGGCGTATTTTGGCCGAGGCCGGCCTCGAGGACTCCAACACTGGTTAACAGATCTGCAGTTCAATTACCGAGGCTTGTACTCAAAACATTTTCTGGGAGTATTCAGGAATGGCAAGGATGGGCAGACAGTTTTCAATCAGCAGTTCATTCTAGTCAAGTGTTAAGTGCGGTGGAGAAGTTTAATTATTTGCAGTCCCTCTTGGAAGGGGAGGCAGCAAAGACAATAGCAGGATCAGCATTAACAGAGGCTAATTATAATGTGGCTTGGGATATATTAAAGAAACGGTTTGGTAAGCCAGAGATCTTAATTAAAAGCCACCTCCGTGAACTTTTAGCTATACCTCCTGTTAATAATCCTAATAGTGTCAAGGAGTTACGGCAGTTATATGATGAATTTGAAGTTAGAACTAGGTCCCTGGACAACTTGGGTGTAGGAATGGAAAGGTATGGTATAATGTTGGTTACTATACTGGAGTCTAAATTGCCTAGCTCAATTTTGCTTGAATTAAGTAGGGGACACTCTACAGAACATGTGGGTAATTATTCGTTTTTTGACCCAGTCTCTTTTTATAATGAGAGCAAACTTTTCTGGTCAATTTTGAGGTGCTCTGCACGAATCTGCCATCCGTTTCCTGTGCAAATGCGTAGTTTTCGAGATATCGTCATCTTGAAAACCACATTTGCACAGGAAACGGATGGCAGTCTCGTACAAAACACCTCAAAATTAACCAGAAAAGTTTGCACTCGTCATTTTCGTTTAAACTAACGAATTTAAACGAAAATATCATGACTTAACCTAACCACTCATCTAGGGCGTACAGATGACCTAACCGGTGTCACGTACTGAACTGTCCGCAAAACATTAGGACCGATCAATTTGTGATGCGCGATCTTTACGGCCCCCGTACCCCCGAGACCTAAATTATACAAATGATAATGTAATAACATGTGCCAACCTTGCATGGGTAGTCCGCTAAATTTCGCCTGCCCTTAAACTGAAATGACACACGTTTATTTTTAGGATTTTTTTTACGGCACCTAAAGACCTTCTGGTCTTTTCTTAAAATACAAGCACTATTGTATTTAGGGCGGGTCACGGATGTCTTAATTATTCCGTGATTGAAAAAAAGGTCTAAACTCTTGTCTTCATCGAGGGCAATATGGCAGATCACGTCTTCAAAATCAAATATGCATAACTGACACATCATACTTCTAGTCACAAAAAAAACGAACTGAACAGACGAAAAATTGCTAAAAACGATTTATTTGTAAAACAGGACAAATTGAATTACGCAGAAGTAGCCAGAATCACCAAAAATAAGAAATATTCACCAAATAGTCGATATATATATATATTGAAAAAACACCAAAAATAGGAAATATATTTTAATAACAAAACACATTTTATACAAATTTGCACAAGATAATATATGTATTTTCTTATTCAGTTTTGATTGGTTATTCAATATATATTGTTGTTATAGCTGGGTGTGACTGGGTCAAAAAACGAATAATAACCAACATGTGTACATCCCCCTTTAGCAGATGTTAAGTGTTTTAGGCACAGAATTAGCAAGACGAGATGGAATTGAGTTTGCACAGTGGGATGTTAAACAAGGGGACAAAGGCAGGCACAGCACCAAAGTTTCTACAAAAAGGAATAGCCCAGGTACAGTCAGCTCTACATGCATCCTCTGAGAATAAATTAAAGGGAATCAAGGAATGCATATTTTGCGAAGGCAACCACAACTCATATAAATGTGAGGTGGCTGAGGCTTTACCTTTTGAGGAGAGAAAGGACAGGGTAACTAAGTCCACAGCATGTTTTAAATGTTTTTTGAAAGGTCACAGAGCAAAGTTTTGTAAGTTTAAAATTTTGTGCAAAAAATGTCATGGCAGGCATCAGCCATTATTGTGTGAAAACACTCCTAGTAGGCCTACCCCAGAAGTAGAGACATCAGTGGCACATGCCACTGCTATGCAAGGGAGTAAAAGTAAAGGGGGATTATTGCAAACAACTGCAGCCTTATTAATTGGGAATGATGGAGAAGCTACTGTAGGAGTGTTGTTTGATAGTGGTAGCCAGTGTAGCTTTATTAAGACCAGAATTTCCAGAAAATTGAAGTTTAAAGAATTTAAGGGAAAATTTAAGAATTTCTGGGTTTGGGGGTTCCGTTCAAAACCGAACCAAATTTAAGAAGGTAGAAGTTCTGGTTAAGGGGTTGTTACCGCAAAGTCCCACTATCAAGGTCCAAGCTGTAGAGATTGAGGAACTTTGTGCTCCAGTCACTACTTGTTTAGATATGGCATGTGTCCAAGAATTGCAAGTTAAAGGAATTAATTTGGGCAATAATAAGTTCGAAGGAACAGAAGATATTAGTCTTTTGATTGGAGCTGACTATTATTGGGACTTCATCACTGGTAATATTGTCCGCACATCTCGAGGCCCGGTAGCTATTGAAAGTAAGCTAGGCTAGATGCTACATGGTAGCTATTGCAATGAAATGGAAGTTAAGGCTCTTTTTGTTAAGATTGAGGAGAACAGCCATGGTTTGGAAAGGCATTTAAAAGCGTTTTGGGAACTTGAATCCATTGGCATAAAGGACAAATAGGCAAGTACAGTGAACAATGATGTTTTAGAGCAATTTGAAAAAGGGATTGGGTTTAGAGATGGTTGCTATGAAGTTGGCCTCCCTTGGAAGGATTCTTGCAAACCCGGTTCAAACCTTCAGCTAGCTAATCGGAGGTTGGAGACTTCATTGTACAGGCTAAGAAAAAATGAGTTGTTGTTAATTGAATACAATGAGGCCATCCTAAGCTATGTAAGGGAGGGCTATGCTGAAAGGGTGCAAGGTGAGCTGGTGAGCCAGGAGGCACATTATCTGCCACACCATGCAGTGGTACGGCGAGACAAAACTACCACCAAACTGAGGGTAGTTTTTGATGGCTCAGCCAAGGACAAAGGTGGTGTGTCTTTGAATGACTGTTTGGATGCTGGGCCAAATTTAAATGCAGATTTATTTTCCTTGTTACTGAGATTCAGGTTTGGTAGAGTAGCATTGACTGCAGATGTGAAGCAAACGTTTTTGCGGATAAAGTTAAAACCAGAGGACAGAGATGCAGTAAGGTATCTGTGGGTGGATACTAAAGACTTGTTGGAAAATGAACCTAAGGTTCAAGCATATAGAATGAAGTCAGTGTTGTTTGGCCTCAGCTCTAGTCCATTTCTGTTGGCAGCTACTATGCAGTACCATTTAAGAAATATTCTGAAGTTTATCCTAACACTATTGAACACATAAGGAAAAATTTTTATGTTGATGATTTGCTGTGTTCCGTCGATAATACAGAAATGGCTAAACAGATATTCATGGAGGCTAAAGCTATAATGAGGGAGGCTGGCATGGAGCTTAGAAAATGGCAGACCAATCATTCTCAATTACAAGAGTTTATGAGTCAGTCCTGTGTAGTACCTGATGCAGCAGAAAGTATTGAGGATTCTGGTATTAAGGAGTTGTGGGCAATAGACGCAAAGGTGCTAGGCATTGTTTGGCAGCAAGATGATGATTTGTTTACCTTCAATGGGAAATCTTTAGTAGAGCTGGCTGAGAATGAGACAAGGTGGACAAAACGTACAGCTCTTAGTTTGGCTTCAAAGGTCTTTGATCCTCTTAGATTCCTGGCTCCATTTGTGATAAAGTAAAAAATTTGGTTTCAGAGCCTCTGGGAAATTGGACTTGGTTGGGACCAAGAGTTACCTGATCATATGGTGGTAAGGTGGAAATATTGGTTCAAAGAATTGGCACATCTTGGAGACATTGAAATCCCAAGATGGTACTTTGGAGAGTTGAACAATAGTCCAGACAATTTGGAGCTGCACATCTTTTGTGATGCAAGTGAGGAAGCCTATGCAACTTGTATTTATATAAGAGGCGCATTGCAAGAGGAAGTAAGTTGCAGGTTGGTTGCTGCAAAGAGCAGAGTAGCACCTTTGAAAAGGCTTTCTGTTCCAAGGTTGGAATTGATGGGTGCAGTTATTGCTAGTCGGCTTGCAGTTACAGTGCAAAAGTCTTTAGCCCTCTATGAAATTCCAAGCTATTATTGGACAGACTCCACTATAGTTTGGCACTGGTTAAGAAGCCAGGCAAGGAAATGGAAACCATTTGTTGCCAATAGGGTGGAGGAAATTCAAGCGTACACAGATCCCAAGCAATGGAAGCATTGTCCAGGCACCCAAAACCCCGCTGATTTACCAACACGAGGAATTTCAGTGAAAGATCTTGCACAGTCAAGTTTGTGGTGGAATGGGCCAGAGTGGCTAAAACTTGGAAGTGAAAACTGGCCTTCTAATCAGCCTATTGTAGGAGAATGCCAAGCTGAAGAAGCATGGGTGAGTGAAGTGAGAAAATGCACTGTGAACAGTTGTCAAGTTATGCAACAGAACCCCATATTGAGGCTTGAGGACATTAGCAGTCTGAAAAGGTTGTTAAGAGTGACAGCAGGGGTATATAGATTTACCAACAATATTAAGGGAGAAACAAGAAGGGAAGGAATTCTGAACAGTAAGGAGATTCAGCAAGCCAGGAAATACTGGGTGGTATATGTGCAGAAGGAAAAATTTGGTGAAGAGGGGGAATTGCTCACCAGCCGTCCATTACAGGTTCTACCAACACATTCTGCTCTCAAGGGTTTGGATGTGTTTTTGAATCAGGATTTATTGAGAGTAGGAGGTAGACTACAGTTTTCTGGGCTTCCAGAGGAGAAAAGACATCCAATTTTGCTACCTTCTGGGGGGCACTTTGTGGACCTTTTGATCCTGGATACTCATCATAAGCTGTTACATGCTGGAGTTAGAGAAGTGATAATAGAGATCAGACAACAGTTTTGGATTCCCAAAATTAGACAAGTAGTAAAAAAGGTCATGCATAAATGTGTGGTTTGCAAGCGTTGGAGTGCAAAGCCTTATTATGAAAAGGTGGCTCCACTTCCAAGAGAACGGTGTGTCTATACTGCCCCATTTGATGTAGTGGGAGTAGACTTCGCAGGTCCAGTCTATGTGTATGAGCAAGGGGAGTCTAACAAAGGTTATATATGTCTCTTCACATGCGCTACCACCAGAGCAATCCATTTGGAGTTGGTAAGCAACTTAAGTAGTGATGTATTTCTTTTGGCCTTTAAAAGGTTTGTGAACAGAAGGGGTTTCCCAAATAAAATCATATCGGATAATGCAAAAACCTTCAAAAAGGCTGCAAAGGAACTCCAAGAAGTTTGGTCCTTGCTAAAAGAGGAAGGATTCCAATCCTACTTTTCACACCAAGGGGTACAGTGGGAGTTTATTGTTGAGAGAACACCATGGTGGGGAGGATTTTGGGAAAGGCTAGTGAGAAGTGTAAAGTGTCCATTAAAGAAACTTTTAGCTAATGCTCATTTGAGCAAAGAAGATTTCTGCACTGTTTTATGTGAAGTAGAAGCAATGGTGAATAGTAGGCCTATCACATTTGTTTATAACAGTATGCGGGATGCAGAGCCATTGACACCAAATCATTTTCTTTGTGGTAAACGACTAACATCAAGCCCCAGTGTGCCAGAAGACTTGCAGCTTATCCAGAGCACTCAAGTGGAGTTAACCAGACGGTTCTGGTACCTTGAAGAGCTACAAGATCAGTTATGGAAGAGGTGGCAGATGGAATACTTGCCAGAACTCAATTATTACCCATCAGGTAAGGTAAAGGGCTCCAATGCAAATTGTATCAAGGTGGGAGAAGTGGTAATGATTGGGGATGAAAGACCAAGGCAATGCTGGAAGCTTGGCATAATTGAAGAGTTGTTTGTTGGCAAAGACAATTTAGTTAGGTCTGCACTGGTAAAGACTTCAGGAGGAAGGTTAAAGAGACCTATACAAAAACTCTATGCTTTAGAAATCAGCAAAAACACAGATAGTCAAGATGAAACATTTGAGTTTTAGCCTCATGGAGAAGGCTTGGCCAACCTTGCAGAAGGTAATGACAACAATGCCTCTTCGGTGGGGAGTGTTAGAAAATCTAGAAGAGGAAGAACCATTGTTGTCCCAAGGCGATATGGTGACTAAGCTGATTGATGCAGCATTGCTTGTATATATTAAGTTAAGGTGTATATATATCCATCTCATAATTGTAAGGTTAGTGAAAAATTAACTTAATTTAGAGCTAGCATTTTTGAGCTCTTGTGGCATCATTGTTTGGTCACACTGTTGGCATCATTTTGGGGCGCTGCGCGTTCTTTCTACTCGTTTGTGGGATGTCGTACGTACAGGGTGTGGTCTGTTAGAGAGCTCTCTTGCAATTCAGTTTGGTTGTTTAGATACAAGATTGTTGCATCGTGCAATAGTCCAGGTTGCGTTGTTGTTGCAAGGTTGAGAAAGAAGACCATAAATAGTACCCCTTTTGTTTATATTAAATTCATGTAACAAAGGTCTAAGGTAGGACGCATCGAGTCAGCAACCCTGAGGTTACAGTGAGGTAGGACCTAATAGGATCTCAAATCCGTAAGTTTTAATTTAGCTTAACTTGGGCTTCAGGTAGAACTGGCCCTTTAGAATTTGGCCGTTCACGGCTCAGCTGGGATTTTGAACCCAACAAATAAATAAAATAACAATATACATACACACACAAATATGTTAAATATATAAATACATTTCACTTTTTTTCAAAATCGGGCTCGACCGTTTTAACTTCTACATACCGGAAGCCTACGTTTACGGGTTTGGGTTTTAATTTTTATAGTTTTTGCGATTTTAATTACAAACTAAGTTCCATTCGCATTTTGGTGCATAGAGCTTATAATATTTGTTCGAACTTTGCTCTGCTTCATAATGAGTTTGAATTCCTTACTGATTTTTTCTTTAAAAATGGTTTTCCACGGGATCTTGTACAAGGTATTATTGGTAAATTTCTTAATAATGTATATTCCCCCAACCTTATCCCAACGTATGATGTTCCTAAGAATTGTAAATATCTTGTTTTACCTGATCTCTACCATTTTAACACTTTTGTGAAAAAGCAATTGTTGAGTGTGGTGAGGAAATTTTATTTTCACACTGATTTTAAGGTTGCTTTTGTAAATAATAATACCCTTGGATGTTTTTTCCGTTGTAAGGACAAAATCCCCCCTGCGATGAACTGTGCTGTTGTTTATTTGTTTACCTGCCGTGGGTGTTCCCAGGGGAACTACGTTGGCAGCACAGTTCGTTCTTTGCAGGCGAGATTTTGCTCCCATATGGGTGTTAGCCATAGGACAGGGAAAGTTTTATCGAAAAAGGAACAGTCTGCCATTAGAAATCATTCTGTTAAGTGTAAGGTTGATATTTCCGTTAATAACTTTAAAATTCTTAAATCATTAAAATGCTCGTCCTCTCTCCGTATTTACGAATCTTTGTGCATTAAATTTCTGAACTCCAGTTTAAATATTGATTCTAGCTGTTACCCCCTTTATATTAATTAGAATACCTACAAACTAAAAATGTATTATTTTTTTTTATTATTATTTTTTTTTTCCCCCTTGGCCCTGTCTCCTTTTCGCCTCAGTTTTTTTGTGGCTGTCAAGTGAGCATGGTATGTTTGGTGCACTTTTGTGTTTTTTCATTTAACTTTTTATGAGTAAAGTTTTTTAACTATTTTATGTTTGAATGTTTTTAGTTTTTAAGTTTTATTTTTATCATTCGTATATTTTTGTCATTTATATAATTTTTACTTTTGATTTGTTTTTGGCTTATGCCTGTTTTATGCTTTTTAATTTTTATTCTTGAAGTGTTTTTATTTTTGTACTATAAATTAGTTTTAATTTTTGACATTCGTATATTTTTGTCATGCATTAATTTTAGCTTTTATTTATTTGGCCTTGAAAATGGGTAGAGTTGCCCGAAACGTCGGCTGCAGCCAAATATAATGGCTTTTTGCTCTACGTCTTCGTTTTTATCCTAAATGTAAAACTACGTCTCCTTAGGAGGGATCCTATTTCATATATATATATATATATATATATATATATATATATTATTCATCGATGCATTCATAGTTTAAGGGGAAGTATGAAGAATTAAAAACATCTCACATAGAGGACCAATTCGCCCATGCCCCCATATGAATATACATATATCGAGTCTAAAAGCTTATTTGAAATACGAGAATAATTGTTGCATCCTAGTGTCAAATCGGATTTTATCGAAAACTTTAATAACACTGAGCAATATACTAAATCTGAAACCCATTTGTTTAACTAATTTCATTAAATAATTCTCTCTCTCTCTCTCTCTCTCTCTCTCTCTCTCTCTCTCTCTCTCTCTCTCTGTATCTACGCAGTATATACTGTACAGTATTCGAAGAACGTCATTATATAAAAATAATAAATACTCGGTGGAAGGAGTGCCGCGAAGGTCAACGAAACCTGTTTGAACGAAGCCTTCTTGCTCATAGCGATGCATTCCTTAAAAACAAATCTTCTCCGAGAAAGACTAAATAAAGATCTTCAAAATCTCGGATAAAAATATTATAACACTGGTCTGCAAGGTTTCTGTTCAGTGGCGTAGCTTGGGGGGCTGAAGGGGGGCGTACTGCCACCCTTGATCGGAAAAATATCTGGTCCAGTCGGAAATCTAGAACCAGTTGTAAAAAATGTTTGGCAATAAAGGAGAGACAGAGAGATACATTTCCCTGTGGCAAATTTTAAAGTCAGCTTCTCATAATAATATATTATATTATATTATAGCATGGCTAAGCCTGTGACGTAGTCGCTTGAAAAACATACACTATAATAGTCACGGAAAAGGTGCCAAATTTGTCCAATCAGGAATGTATAACACATTTGTCCCTCCCCTGAATAAAGACCACGCTACGCCACTGTTTCTATTGTTTCAACATTCATAGCTGTTTTATGGTAATTTTGGTATGTTCAATGCAAAACTGATATCCATTTTTGCCCATGACGTAGGGTTTTTTCAAATAGCCATTTAATTTCATATAATGTTTATTTACGCCCGTAGATATTCCTGTATATTATGAGTACCTTATGAACCTTATGTTGTTTCGTGCGTTGGTCTCTCTTCACACGGAGGTCAAGCTGGTGGCCCCGCCTCTAGATATATGTTAGTATATGTTATTGTTATTATAATATTATGCTATGTTATTATTATTAATTATTATTATTATTATTATTATTATTAATTATTATTATTATTATTAATAATTATTATTATTATTATTATTACCAATGTTCAATGGTCTACTGCAGTAACATTGATGGAGTAATATGTAGCTTAGGGAATGACTATCAACCAAGTGATTGGAGATTATTTATTGACTCCTCCAAGACAAGCCTCAAAGGTGTTCTCTTTCATAATAGTAACCAATAGGCTTCTGTTCCTATAACTCATTCTGTTCACTTGAAAGAAACATATAAAAATCTTGAACTTCTTCTTGAAAAAGTTCTGTATAATGAGCATGAGTGGACTCTATGTGGAGACCTGAAAGTTTTATGCATGCTGCTTCGTCAACAGTCTGGTTATACGAAAATGCCATGTTTTTTGTGTGAATGGGAGAGCAGAGCGAGAAGTCAGCGTTGGAAGAAGAAGCTGTGGCCACCCAGAGGCAGTCTGACACCTGGTTCAAAGAATGTCATTCATAAAAAGTTGGTTGAGCCAACCAAAGTGATGTTACCTCCACTCCACAAAAAACTGGGCTTGATGGAGCAGTTTGTGAAGGCATTGGATGAGGATGGTGACTGCTTCAAGTACATTTGCGGCAAATTCCCAGCTCTCACCTATGAGAAAGTTAAAGAAGGTTTCTTTGTGGGACCTCAAATCAGGAAGTTAACATTAGATGATCAGTTTGAAGGAACGATGAACCAAGCTGAAAGAGAAGCATGGGTTGACTTCAAAAATGTTATTCAGAACTTCTTGGGGGACAAAAAGGATCCAAATTTAAAAATGATTGTTAAAAACATATAAATCATAAAATTCAGAAAAATGATCAACTGAATACTTGTGCCAGCTTTATTACTTTATTTGACAAATTAATTACTTAAAATAGACCTTTGATCATAGCTTGAAACGTTTAAAATCCAAATATCCTAATGCTAAATATAACCAAATACATGAAAATACATTTTTTTTTTTTTTCGATTTGTGAAAAATCCTGACGTGATGGAACAAAATGGATGTTAATTTTGAAATTAGTATTGCAGAATTATGTAAAGTGACCTATTCAAACAAAAACAATGGAAATTTGTTTTGATTTGCAGACCAGTGTAATCTAAAACACTGGTGCTCGGTAGTTCAACGGTTCCGGTGGCGAACTCTGAGCGGTAGGCTCTGGTTCGCTGTTCTCGCCTGCTACCTCCAGGGTTGGGTTGAATTAGCCGTTTAATCTGTTAATGTTCGTCTACGGTGAACTTTGGAGTACCCCTTCCTTATTTAAATGTAATAAATACATTTAAAAAGTAGTATAACCGCGTAAAGAAAGTACTATGGATATATTCATCGGTGGTTACCATCACTGACTAAGAATCTATCGGCCCGGGTTCGACTCCCTTCCAGGACAGGCGGCACGCACCTTATCCAGATGTTCATCCTTCCATTGTTGGCAGATAAAAATTTCTTATATAGTGAAATTTTACTTTAATTTCGTATTTACTTTTCTTTCTCTTCGTTAACTATCACTCTTTCTACTTCGTTACACTGATTTCTTTGAATTTTATGATCGGGTAGACGGGTTGTAGCGTGGCCGCCATTGAAACTCAAAACGAACAAAGAGATGGAGGAAAGAAATTACAAACGATTATCACTATTTTCTGATTTTCATTTAAATTGAAACAATGAACAGGACCGGGGAAAGTGAGTGCGGATTTATAATTTACAGTTTTGATAGTGGAGAGAGATTTTAGTTAACTTTAAATTAGTGGTGTACCAATTAATCGGCATCTTCATCGGCTATTTTTTGGCAATTGGCATCGGCCAAATTCAGCCGATTCTCTTACCGATTATTTGAAATTTTTAAATTTTCATTACGAAACAAAATCTAGAGAATTTATAGAAAATTGAACAGACAAAAAACACTATTTGTGATAATTTATACTCATTTCAAAGTGTAATTATATAAAAAATATTTTACAGTCACGAAAAAGGCAAAGCTTAATAAATTAAGTTGCTCATAAATTTACATTTTATCTACCTAGCTAATCTCTAAATATTATAAAGTAGCGCAATCTCCTACTCTATATTAATAATAATTCTATATTAAGTTGTACTTTATAGTTTATATATTAAACCATTTTATTATGTTGACTCTATTTTACGTATTCTAATAATTTTATAAACCCAAATTACAGTATATATCCATTTTTTTATTCAAATTGGCCACCATGGACTTGAAATTTGAATGAAAAATTTTGTTGTGGTTAACATTGTTGAAGAAAGAAAATACCTTCAGCATAAAGAAAAACAATTACTTTAAATATTGGTATTCAATTTATGAAACTAAAATAAAATTATTTTATCATTTTACTGATTAATAAAGCGTTTTAACATCATTTTAGCCACAGTATATGAGTAACAAATTCTGGTGCTGTATACTGTGGAGTGAGCAAAGGAAAAGCATTTAAACAAATTTGAAATATAAAAATATGAAAATTGAAAGTTTTCACATTAGAGTAGGAAAATTTATGAAGGGAATTGATTTTTAAAAATATAGGCAAAGAATCGGCATCAGCATCGGTATAGGCAGGTTTTCATAGAATCGGCTAAAGTTCTGAATCGGTACCTCACTAACTTAAATCACAATTTCAGCTTAATCGGACAAAATACATATTCTTATACTCCACTAGCTCGGGGCAAATGCCTCCACAATTTCCAATTTAGTGATTTTTATTTTAAATAACTACATTTTAATATGTTAATTTCGTACAATTTTAATCAGTTTATTATACTCTAAAAAACATTATTAAATTTAACCCTTTCATGACTGAATTATGAAATTTTTATTTTCACAATTTTTTCCAGTTCAAACCAAGATAACCTCTAACATTCAGATCGTAGGGCTCAAAATCGATTGTCAAGCTCATGGTGCCATAAAGCAACGGTCAGCGTCAAAAGGTTAAACATTTATATTTTTTATTAAAAAACCAATACGCGACATCTAAATGAGGCGGAATGCTGCAGAGGGGTCGAAACAGGTTGTTCCTGAGCATTTATTAAAAAAGGAATAAAAAAACCTAAAGTTTATTATTTATGAAAAAAAAATGATAATTTCCACCCTAGAGCAGATTATACACCATCCTACTCGTATCCCCTATCACCTTGGAGATAGGCCCAACATTCTGGATTTATTTCTCACCTCAAATCATTCTTCTTAATTTGTCAATTTTTTTCTCCTTTGGGCTCCTCCAACCACAATCTTATATCTGTTTCCTGTCCTACCACTCTAATTTGGCCTTTGGATCCTGCCAAGAGGAGGCGCCTTTGCCACTTCGGCGCCGCTGATTGGGAGGCCCTTAGGCAGTATTTCTGTGATTTCCCATGATTACTGCTTCCGTGGCGGGGGCCCTTCCAAGTATGCTGAGCGCATCACAGAGATGATTCTCTCGGACATGGAGGCGTACATTCCATATTCTATTCCTACTACTAATGCAAAAAAAAAAACCTTGGTTTAACTTTAATTGTTCTTGGCTATTCGCAACAGAGACGAGGCTTTCAGACGGTACCGTCACTATCTAACTTCTCACTCAGCTTATATTTCTGCCCCAAAGATGTTATTTCTGCCCTGTCTGGGCTCAACTCTAGGAAGGCGTACTCTCCTGATGTGTTCCTTCTGTTGTCATCAAGAAGTGTGCTTCTGTGCTGACACCCGTACCTAGGCAAACTCTTTCGTCTTTGTCTCTCATATGGTATTTTTCTTTCCTGCTGGAAGTTCGCTTTCATTCAGCCTCTCCCAAAGAAGGGTCGCACTTCCTGTCCTATTCACTCCTATGTCGATGGTTCCACTCTTCACTTCTCCACCCGCTTCACAGAGCGTTCCTCTCAACAGTCACTCCATGATTCGCTTAAGACGGCCATGGTACACGTGACCTCTGATCTTTCTGTTATCTCTGATGAGAACAGAAAACCTTGTGGCATTCATTGACTCAAAAACTCAGTTCCTTCATCTGCCTACTCGTCACAATCTTCTACACGAGTATCCCCTTACCTTCAACAATACATAACTCAATCCTTTTTCTTCTCTTAACGTTCTTGGCGTTTCCTTTTCTCGTGATATTTTCTAAAAAGATCAAATGTACTCTCTTTCCAAAATAGCTTTTGAGAGGTTAAATGTGGTGTGCCGCCTCCGCAGTTTCTTCACCCCGTCTCAGTTGCTGTCTCTGTACAGGGGTTTTGTCCATCCCTGTACGGCAGAGCATTTTTTAAGCTTTTCCCACTGGGCGACAAAGGCAGATCGGGAAGTGAGGGGGAGGGGGATTAAAGCAGGGGTGTGCTGCCAATTTCGTAACAACCGGTTCTGGTACAGATAGGGGTGTAAATCGGCGGGCGCCAATGGGGCGAGTCATTAAACTAGGGGTCTGAGGTGAGCAGTCGCTCCCTCAGCGGGGTCCGGGGGGGAGCCCTGAAGCCAACGCATTTTAGCTTTTCCAAACAGCATTTTGTAACGTTTTGGCAGAAATTATTTAACATATTCTTTATACTCACTGTTGACATAATTATCTAAAAATAAACTAATTTTTCATCAAAAATAAATAAATATTGAAACGACCACTGCTTGTGATACTACCTATATTTTTCTATAAAATCCTGAAAAAATGAAAAAAAATTAGATAAAATAAATTTTTACTTACTGTTAAATATTTGTTAAAAACAAACAAACGTTCGGTGATCCACTCAAAATTTAACAACCGGTTCGGGCGAACCGGACCGAACCGGTCCCAGCACACCCCTGGATTAAGGATACTATGGATCCGGATGTTCTCTAATCAGGCCACCATCCCCGTGTGGTCTGAAATAACACTAGCATTATCTATATATAAATATTCAATGTAAATTTCATATTTACTTTTAGGATAAACAGTTCTAATTGTGGCATATGTGCATGTATTATATGTATGTATATGGCTTCCAAGACAATGCTCCCAAGACAATTCTATTTTTACAAATTTTGAAAATTCCTTGTCGCCCAGTACCCTAAAATTTCATTTACTGGGCGACAAATTTTCTTCACTGGGTGACATTCATGTCGCCCACTCACTAGGTTAAAAAATGCTCTGTCCCATACAACTAAAAGAATTAAAAGAAAGCATTGTTATGCCGTTAACAAAGATTTTTAATGTGTCTATTTCTGAGGGGTGCGTACCAGATAATTTCAAATTAGCAAATGTAACACCTATTTTTAAAAAAGGCGATAAATGTGCGGCGGGAAGTTATAGGCCAATCAGTTTAACGTCTGTTGTAGGTAAGCTACCTATTTGAATCAATAATTAATTAGGGATCGTACAGTCGAACACTTAGAATTGCATAACTTGATTAGAAATACGCAGCACGGTATTAGGGGAAATAAATCTTGCTTAACTAATCTTTTAGAATTTTTCCAAAGCGCGGTTGAAGTTTACGATAGTTATCGAGCGGTAGATGTAGTGTATTTAGATTTTCAAAAAGCGTTTGACACCGTACCGCACAAAAGACTCATTGAAAAAACTAAGGCTCATGGAATCAGGGGTGTAGTAATAAATTGGATAGAAGAGTGGTTGCGAGGTAGGAAACAGAGGGTGGTCGTTGATGGAGCGGAGTCTTGTTGGGCTAATGTAGCGAGCGGCGTTCCTCAGGGTTCTGTATTGGGCCCCTTGCTTTTTCTTATATATATTAACGATTTAGATGTCAGCCTAGTTAGTACAGTTTCAAAGTTTGCGGATGACACGAAGGTGGGTTAATAAAATCGTAGATTGGTCAGTCACATGACAAATGAGATTTAACGTTGATAAGTGCAAAATTTTACATATAGGTTCGCGTAACGGTAACTTTGCGTATCGTATGTTAGGGAAGAAGTTGCCAAACGTAGAACAGGAAAAAGATTTAGGACTTATCGCCACTGGTGATTTAAAAGTGGCGTAACAATGTACAGCAGCGGTCAATAAAGCGAACAAAGTGCTAGGTTTTATAGCTAGGAATTTTGAGCACAAGTCGCGCGATATTATTGTTCCTCTTTATAAATCATTAGTTAGACCCCATTTGGAGTACGCGATCCAATTTTGGAATCCGCATATGCGCAAAGATATAGACAAAATCGAAAGAGTTCAAAGACGAGTAACTAAGATGATTCGTCGCTTAGGTCGAAGTCGTACGGGGATGGCTTAAGGAGTTAAAATTAACTACACTCGAGACTAGAAGGCTAAGGGGTGATCTAATCCAGGTTTTTAAAATTATGAATGGGTTCGATAACGTAAACAGATATAGCTTCTTCGAAATATCATAATATATTTGAACAAGAAATAGCAGGTGTCAGCTGACAAGTCGAAGGTTCGAGATAGCAATTGCTAAAAACATTTTTACGCATAGAATAGTAAATAGCTGGAATAGCTTGCCGGTTGTTATTTGTTTATTTGTTAGGTTCAAAATCCAAGCTGAGCCGTGCACGGCCAAGTTCTAAAGGGCCAGTTCAACCTACAGCCCAAGTTAAGCTAAAATTAAAAACTTACGGACTTGAGGTCCTATTAGGTCCTACCTTAGGGTTGCTGACTCGATGTGGGCCTACCTTAGGCCTCAGTTGCATGAATTTAAGATAAAAACAAAAGGGGCACTATTTATGGTCTTCTTTCTCAACCTTGCAACAACAACACAACCTGCACTATTGCACGATGCAACAATCTTGTATCTAAACAACCAAACTGAATTGCAAGAGAGCTCTCTATAAGACCACACCCTGTAAGTACGGCATTCCACAAACGAGTAGAAAAGACGCGCAGCGCCCCAAAATGATGCCACAAGAGTGCCCAAACAATGATGCCACAAGAGCCCAAAAATGCTAGCTCTAAATTAAGTGAATTTTTCACTAACCTTACAATTATGAGATGGATATATATCAGAGCTGGGCACTTCCGCAAACACTTCCGCAAACCGCAAATTCCGCAATTGCGGAAGTATGTTTTTCGTTTGCGGATTTGCGTTTGCGGCAAAGTCATCGCAAATTAGTGAATTTGCGTTGCGGAACTAAGACGCAAACGCAAATCTTTCCGCAAATTTCTCACGTGGCCACTGGCCAAGCCCGCTAGTGCAAGCCGACCACAGCAGCCACCATCAAGAAGGAGCTGGGCAAGAAATTAAAGACCCCCAACGTCACGCGATGGAACTCCATGTATGATTCTATGCAGGTCTTATCTGAACAACTCGACACAAAGCTTGCCCAGGTAAACACGATCTGCCTGCACAACAACATCTCCTCCTTCACCCCGACAGACAATGAGATCATGAAGGAGTACCTCACTGTGATGAAGCCGGTCGCCACCAGCCTGGACAAGCTGCAGTCTGAGAGGGAGGCTTACATGGGAGTCCTTCTTCCAACCCTCTATGTCCTCAGACAAAGGCTGGAGTGCATGAAGACCAAGCCCTTCAAGTATGCCAAGCCATTGTTGGAGTACCTCCTGGAACACCCTAATAGTGAGGAGAAGAGGCCAAAGGGGTTCAAGGGCAGGTTCTCCATATTCTCAAGCATGGACCTTCTCATGGCGACTGCAATTCACCCCTTCTTCAAACTGCATGTGGTCCGGCACATCAACCCTGGCAATGTCGACGCGACGAGAACGAGGCTGTTGGATGAAATCCGGGAGCACGCTGCCATCGAGACTTCCGGACCCAGCAGTGCCGAGGACGACGATGACGAGGACGAATTCTTCAAGGTGATTTACTGATCATTTTCGTTATTTACATAATCATTAATTCATTATATAGATTAAAATTTAATTATTTAGTTATAAATTAATGTATGACCGCACTCTGCGTAGCCTAGTTGTAGTAGTTGCCAGTTACTGTTAGTACTACTCATAGTCTGAGCTCACTCACACTCAGTCATTCAATTTGAACAATTTGAACAATTTCTGACTTGTTAGTTGTTGTTACTGAGTCTGTTAGTAACTTAGACTGTCATACTTAATAGTAAATTACTATTTTTTTTGTATTATTTATTAAATTATTTAATTTATTTCCAGGAGTTGAGGACCTATGGCCCAACGCCAATGGAGAGGGAGACCAGCAACAGCAACTCCAATCGCCTCTCCAACAAGTTGGCGAAAGAGTTGGACAGTTGGTCCTCTGACAAGGAGAAGAACAAGGAGCTGGAGCAGAGCATGTTCCCCAAACTTCACCGCAACGCCTGGGTTCATGTTTTCCTCAAGTATAACACGGCCATCCCCAGCTCTGCGGCCGTGGAGAGACTGTTCTCCCAGGGGTCAGATATAATGAAGCCCAAAAGGGCCAGCCTGACCTCTGACAACTTCGAACGTCTCGTGTTCATGAAGGGGAACATGGACTTATTAAAACTGGATTTGGCTCAGTTACTGGAGGAGGACGACTGAACTTGTTGACAAAGCCAGAGGCGTACACTTGTAGAGGCTAGAGGGGTTGAGTTGTACAGTGAGTACAACGCCAATGGAGAGGGAGACCAGCAACAGCAACTCCAATCGCCTCTCCAACAAGTTGGCGAAAGAGTTGGACAGTTGGTCCTCTGACAAGGAGAAGAACAAGGATCTGGAGCAGAGCATGTTCCCCAAACTTCACCGCAACGCCTGGGTTCATGTTTTCCTCAAGTATAACACGGCCATCCCCAGCTCTGCGGCCGTGGAGAGACTGTTCTCCCAGGGGTCAGATATAATGAAGCCCAAAAGGGCCAGCCTGACCTCTGACAACTTCGAACGTCTCGTGTTCATGAAGGGGAACATGGACTTATTAAAACTGGATTTGGCTCAGTTACTGGAGGAGGACGACTGAACTTGTTGACAAAGCCAGAGGCGTACACTTGTAGAGGCTAGAGGGGTTGAGTTGTACAGTGAGTACAACGCCAATGGAGAGGGAGACCAGCAACAGCAACTCCAATCGCCTCTCCAACAAGTTGGCGAAAGAGTTGGACAGTTGGTCCTCTGACAAGGAGAAGAACAAGGAGCTGGAGCAGAGCATGTTCCCCAAACTTCACCGCAACGCCTGGGTTCATGTTTTCCTCAAGTATAACACGGCCATCCCCAGCTCTGCGGCCGTGGAGAGACTGTTCTCCCAGGGGTCAGATATAATGAAGCCCAAAAGGGCCAGCCTGACCTCTGACAACTTCGAACGTCTCGTGTTCATGAAGGGGAACATGGACTTATTAAAACTGGATTTGGCTCAGTTACTGGAGGAGGACGACTGAACTTGTTGACAAAGCCAGAGGCGTACACTTGTAGAGGCTAGAGGGGTTGAGTTGTACAGTGAATACAACGCCAATGGAGAGGGAGACCAGCAACAGCAACTCCAATCGCCTCTCCAACAAGTTGGCGAAAGAGTTGGACAGTTGGTCCTCTGACAAGGAGAAGAACAAGGATCTGGAGCAGAGCATGTTCCCCAAACTTCACCGCAACGCCTGGGTTCATGTTTTCCTCAAGTATAACACGGCCATCCCCAGCTCTGCGGCCGTGGAGAGACTGTTCTCCCAGGGGTCAGATATAATGAAGCCCAAAAGGGCCAGCCTGACCTCTGACAACTTCGAACGTCTCGTGTTCATGAAGGGGAACATGGACTTATTAAAACTGGATTTGGCTCAGTTACTGGAGGAGGACGACTGAACTTGTTGACAAAGCCAGAGGCGTACACTTGTAGAGGCTAGAGGGGTTGAGTTGTACAGTGAGTTCAAGTTGTGTACAGTCACAGTGTTAACTTAATTTAACTTGTGTAATGTAATGTGTGTACAGTTACTACAGTTACAGTACAGTCTTCTCTAACGTGTCTAAGTCTCAAAATTTATGGAATTCAAATGATTAAATTTATTATTTAATTTATTTACTATTTACTTGCAGGAGGTGTTTTTGTTCAATATAATATATCAATATATGTAGTATTTTTATTTCTTCTACAATAGTGATTTATTGTAATAAATTATTTAGCCTTGTTTTTAATAAAAACAAGGCTAAAACATTAAATATTAAAATATAAAACTTTTGTATACCTCTTTAATGTTTTGGATACTTTTTATAGTTAAAATTGCGATTGCGGAATTTGCGGTTTGCGGAAGTGTTTGCGGAAGTGCCCAGCACTGTAAAAATTGGAAATATGGTTTGCGTTTGCGGATTTGCGTTTGCGGCACCAAAAATGGCAAGCAGTTTGCGGATTTGCGGTTGCGGAAGGTAAGGTTTGAGTTTGCGGATTTGCGATTGCGGAAGTGATTTTGAGTTTGCGGTGCCCAGCTCTGATATATATACACACCTTAACTTAATATATACAAGCAATGCTGCATCAATCGGCTTAGTCATCATATCGCCTTGGGACAACAATGGTTCTTCCTCTTCTAGATTTTCTAACACTCCCCACCGAAGAGGCATTGTTGTCATTACCTTCTGCAAGGTTAGCCAAGCCTTCTCCATGAGGCTGTAACTCAAATGTTTCATCTTGACTATCTGTGTTTTTGCTGATTTCTAAAGCATAGAGTTTTTGTATAGGTCTCTTTAACTTTCCTCCTGAAGTCTTTACCAGTGCAGACCTAACTAAATTGTCTTTGCCAACAAACAACTCTTCAATTATGCCAAGCTTCCAGCATTGCCTTGGTCTTTCATCCCCAATCATTACCACTTCTCCCACCTTGATACAATTTGCATTGGAGCCCTTTACTTTGCCTGATGGGTAATAATTGAGTTCTGGCAAGTATTCCATCTGCCACCTCTTCCATAACTGATCTTGTAGCTCTTCAAGGTACCTGAACCGTCTGGTTAACTCTCCTTGAGTGCTCTGGATAGGCTGCAAGTCTTCTGGCACACTGGGGCTTGATGTTAATCGTTTACCACAAAGAAAATGATTTAGTGTCAATGGCTCTGCATCCTGCATACTGTTATAAACAAAAGTGATAGGCCTACTGTTCACCATTGCTTCTACTTCACATAAAACAGTGCAGAATTCTTCTTTGCTCAAATGAGCATTAGCTAAAAGTTTCTTTAATGGACACTTTACACTTCTCACTAGCCTTTCCCAAAATCCTCCCCACCATGGTGCTCTTTCAACAATAAACTCCCACTGTACCCCTTGTTGTGAAAGGTAGGATTGGAATCCTTCCTCTTTTAGCAAGGACCAAACTTCTTGGAGTTCCTTTGCAGCCTTTTTGAAGGTTTTTGCATTATCCGATATGATTTTATTTGGGAAACCCCTTCTATTCACAAACCTTTTAAAGGCCAAAAGAAATACATCATTACTTAAGTTGCTTACCAACTCCAAATGGATTGCTCTGTTGGTAGCACATGTTAAAAGACATATATAACCTTTGTTAGACTCCCCTTGCTCATACACATAGACTGGACCTGCGAAGTCTACTCCCACTACATCAAATGGGGCAGTATAGACACACCGTTCTCTTGGAAGTGGAGCCACCTTTTCATGATAAGGCTTTGCACTCCAACGCTTGCAAACCACACATTTATGCAAGACCTTTTTTACTACTTGCCTAATTTGGGGAATCCAAAACTGTTGTCTGATCTCTATTATCACTTCTCTAACTCCAGCATGTAACAGCTTATGATGAGTATCCAGGATCAAAAGGTCCACAAAGTGCCCCCCAGAAGGTAGCAAAATTGGATGTCTTTTCTCCTCTGGAAGCCCAGAAAACTGTAGTCTACCTCCTACTCTCAATAAATCCTGATCCAAATTTTTCCTTCTGCACATATACCACCCAGTATTTCCTGGCTTGCTGAATCTCCTTACTGTTCAGAATTCCTTCCCTTCTTGTTTCTCCCTTAATATTGTTGGTAAATCTATATACCCATGCTGTCACTCTCAACAACCTTTTCAGACTACTAATGTCCTCAAGCCTCAATATGGGGTACTGCTGCATAACTTGACAACTGTTCACAGTGCATTTTCTCACTTCACTCACCCATGCTTCTTTAGCCTGGCATTCTCCTACAATAGGCTGATTAGAAGGCCAGTTTTCACTTCCAAGTTTTAGCCACTCTGGCCCATTCCACCACAAACTTGACTGTGCAAGATCTTTCACTGAAATTCCTCGTGTTGGTAAATCAGCGGGGTTTTGGGTGCCTGGACAATGCTTCCATTGCTTGGGATCTGTGTGCGCTTGAATTTCCTCCACCCTATTGGCAACAAATAGTTTCCATTTCCTTGCCTGGCTTCTTAACCAATGCCAAACTATAGTGGAGTCTGTCCAATAATAGCTTGGAATTTCATAGAGGGCCAAAGACTTTTGCACTGTAACTGCAAGCCGACTAGCAATAACTGCACCCATCAATTCCAACCTTGGAACAGAAAGCCTTTTCAAAGGTGCTACTCTGCTCTTTGCAGCAACCAACCTGCAACTTACTTCCTCTTGCAATGCGCCTCTTATATAAATACAAGTTGCATAGGCTTCCTTACTTGCATCACAAAAGATGTGCAGCTCCAAATTGTCTGGACTATTGTTCAACTCTCCAAAGTACCATCTTGGGATTTCAATGTCTCCAAGATGTGCCAATTCTTTGAACCAATATTTCCACCTTACCACCATATGATCAGGTAACTCTTGGTCCCAACCAAGTCCAATTTCCCAGAGGCTCTGAAACCAAATTTTTTACTTTATCACAAATGGAGCCAGGAATCCAAGAGGATCAAAGACCTTTGAAGCCAAACTAAGAGCTGTACGTTTTGTCCACATTGTCTCATTCTCAGCCAGCTCTACTAAAGATTTCCCATTGAAGGTAAACAAATCATCTCCTTGCTGCCAAACAATGCCTAGCACTTTTGCGTCTATTGCCCACAACTCCTTAATACCAGAATCCTCAATACTTTCTGCTGCATCAGGTACTACACAGGACTGACTCATAAACTCTTGTAATTGAGAATGATTGGTCTGCCATTTTCTAAGCTCCATGCCAGCCTCCCTCATTATAGCTCTAGCCTCCATGAATATCTGTTTAGCCATTTCTGTATTATCCACGAAACACAGCAAATCATCAACATAAAAATTTTTCCTTATGTGTTCAATAGTGTTAGGATAGACTTCAGAATATTTCTTAAAATGGTACTGCATAGTAGCTGCCAACAGAAATGGACTAGAGCTGAGGCCAAACAACACTGACTTCATTCTATATGCTTGAACCTTAGGTTCATTTTCCAACAAGTCTTTCGTATCCACCCACAGATACCTTACTGCATCTCTGTCCTCTGGTTTTAACTTTATCCGCAAAAAGGCTTGCTTCACATCTGCAGTCAATGCTACTCTACCAAACCTGAATCTCAGTAACAAGGAAAATAAATCTGCATTTAAATTTGGCCCAGCATCCAAACAGTCATTCAAGGACACACCACCTTTGTCCTTGGCTGAGCCATCAAAAACTACCCTCAGTTTGGTGGTAGTTTTGTCTCGCCGTACCACTGCATGGTGTGGCAGATAATGTGCCTCCTGGCTCACCAGCTCACCTTGCACCCTTTCAGCATAGCCCTTACATAGCTTAGGATGGCCTCATTGTATTCAATTAACAACTCCTCATTTTTTCTTAGCCTGTACAATGAAGTCTCCAACCTCCGATTAGCTAGCTGAAGGTTTGAACGGGTTTGCAAGAATCCTTCCAAGGGAGGCCAACTTCATAGCAACCATCTCTAAACCCAATCCCTTTTTCAAATTGCTCTAAAACATCACTGTTCACTGTACTTGCCTGTTTGTCCTTTATGCCAATGGATTCAAGTTCCCAAAACGCTTTCAAATGCCTTTCCAAACCATGGCTGTTCTCCTCAATCTTAACAAAAAGGAGCTTAACCTCCATTTCATTGCAATAGCTACCATGTAGCATCCAGCCTAGCTTACTTTCAATAGCTACCGGCCTCGAGATGTGCGGACAATATTACCAGTGATGAAGTCCCAATAATAGTCAGCTCCAATCAAAAGACTAATATCTTCTGTTCCTTCAAACTTATTATTGCCCAAATTAATTCCTTTAACTTGCAATTCTTGGACACATGCCATATCTAAACAAGTAGTGACTGGAGCACAAAGTTCCTCAATCTCTACAGCTTGGACCTTGATAGTGGGACTTGCGGTAACAACCCCTTAACCAGAACTTCTACCTTCTTAAATTTGGTTCGGTTTTGAACGGAACCCCCAAACCCAGAAATTCTTAAATTTTCCCTCTTAAGTTCTTTAAACTTCAATTTTCTGGAAATTCTGGTCTTAATAAAGCTACACTGGCTACCACTATCAAACAACACTCTTACAGTAGCTTCTCCATCATTCCCAATTAATAAGGCTGCAGCTGTTTGCAATAATCCCCCTTTACTTTTACTCCCTTTCATAGCAGTGGCATGTGCCACTGATGTCTCTACTTCTGGGGTAGGCCTACTAGGAGTGTTTTCACAAATAATGGCTGATGCCTGCCATGACATTTTTTGCACAAAATTTTAAACTTACAAAACCTTGCTCTGTGACCTTTCAAAAAACATTTAAAACATGCTGTGGACTTAGTTACCCTGTCCTTTCTCTCCTCAAAAGGTAAAGCCTCAGCCACCTCACATTTATATGACTTGTGGTTGCCTTCGCAAAATATGCATTCCTTGATTCCCTTTAATTTATTCTCAGAGGATACATGTAGAGCTGACACTGTACCTGGGCTATTCCTTTTTGTAGAAACTTTGGTGCTGTGCCTGCCTTTGTCCCCTTGTTTAACATCCCACTGTGCAAACTCAATTCCCTCTCGTCTTGCTAATTCTGTGCTAAAAGACTTAACATCTGCTGAAGGGGGATGTACACATGTTCTGTAGAGTGTCCCCTACTTAATTCAAGCAAAATTGAGCTAGGCAATTTAGACTCCAGTATAGTGACCAACATTATACCATACCTTTCCATTCCTACACCAAGTTGTCCAGGGACCTAGTTCTAACTTCAAATTCATCATATAACTGCCGTAACTCCTTGACACTATTGGATTATTAACAGGAGGTATAGCTAAAAGTTCGGAGGTGGCTTTTAATTAAGATCTCTGGCTTACCAAACCGTTTCTTTAATATATCCCAAGCCACATTATAATTAGCCTCTGTTAATGCTAATCCTGCTATTGTCTTTGCTGCCTCCCCTTCCAAGAGGGACTGCAAATAATTAAACTTCTCCACCGCACTTAACACTTGACTAGAATGAACTGCTGATTGAAAACTGTCTGCCCATCCTTGCCATTCCTGAATACTCCCAGAAAATGTTTTGAGTACAAGCCTCGGTAATTGAACTGCAGATCTGTTAACCTTAACTTCACAAACACCATTTGTTGAGTGTTGTGTTTCATTATTAGACCTGGTCTCTAATTGTACTGAGCTGCTAAACTCTTTTGCTCGGTGGCCTACTTTAATTATATCATCAATAATCTCTTCAAAGTAAATTATGTTATTTTCTATTTCATCCTCTTCTATAAGAGCCTCAATTTTAACATTTACTTCACTTAGAGCAACCTTTTTAGTTTCTAATATGGAAAGCTGCGCAGTCACTAAGCTTAAATCCTCTTGCTCTATGGCAGAATCTACAGTGGCAATGACCTTTGTAATTATACCTTTGTAGGCGCTTCTCCTTTTTTTAGACTTGTTCAATTCAGATGCACTCATGTCACACTATTAGGATTATTTACAGGAGGTATAGCTAAAAGTTCACGGAGGTGGCTTTTAATTAAGATCTCTGGCTTACCAAACCGTTTCTTTAATATATCCCAAGCCACATTATAATTAGCCTCTGTTAATGCTAATCCTGCTATTGTCTTTGCTGCCTCCCCTTCCAAGAGGGACTGCAAATAATTAAACTTCTCCACCGCACTTAACACTTGACTAGAATGAACTGCTGATTGAAAACTGTCTGCCCATCCTTGCCATTCCTGAATACTCCCAGAAAATGTTTTGAGTACAAGCCTAGGTAATTGAACTGCAGATCTGTTAACCTTAACTTCACAAACACCATTTGTTGAGTGTTGTGTTTCATTATTAGACCTGGTCTCTAATTGTACTGAGCTGCTAAACTCTTTTGCTCGGTGGCCTACTTTAATTATATCATCAATAATCTCTTCAAAGTAAATTATGTTATTTTCTATTTCATCCTCTTCTATAAGAGCCTCAATTTTAACATTTACTTCACTTAGAGCAACCTTTTTAGTTTCTAATATGGAAAGCTGCGCAGTCACTAAGCTTAAATCCTCTTGCTCTATGGCAGAATCTACAGTGGCAATGACCTTTGTAATTATACCTTTGTAGGCGCTTCTCCTTTTTTTAGACTTGTTCAATTCAGATGCACTCATCTTCAATGCAAACAACAATTGTGCTCAATGCCAAATGAGCTGAATTGGCAGAAATACTTAACCAAACTGATCAAACGCAAATTTTGCTTTTTTCAAATAAACTGAATTGCTGGGTGGGGTACTAACCAACCACCAATATGGAATACCAAATTTTCCACCCAAGTAACTGGCGCACCGAAGTCTGCAACCTTCGCCTACGAATAATAAACCAAAATTAACCAAACCGGTAAAAATGTAGGCCAAAAATAACGACAGACAAGTGGCCAAGTTTCGCAATTGGGCGACCAAACTTTCTACCTTGGGACCTTCAATCAATAATAAACCAAAATTAACCAAACCGGTAAAAATGTAGGCCAAAAACAACGACAGACGAGTGGCCAAATTTCGCAATTGGGCGACCAAACTTTCTACCCTGGGACCTTAACTCAATAATGCTCAACCCGTCTAGGCCTAACTTGGGCTACAATTTGCACAATCAGAACTTTGCCGAAAAATAGTCACTGACTCAGTCTTGGGCTAGAATCCGGTTCTGAAGGATCATGTTATTTATTTTATTTATTGGGTTCAAAATCCCAGCTGAGCCGTGAACGGCCAAGTTCTAAAGGGCCAGTTCAACCTACAGCCCAAGTTAAGCTAAAATTAAAAACTTACGGACTTGAGGTCCTATTAGGTCCTACCTCAGGGTTGCTGACTCGATGTAGGCCTACCTTAGGCCTCAGTTGCATGAATTTAAGATAAAAACAAAAGGGGCATTATTTATGGTCTTCTTTCTCAACCTTGCAACAACAACACAACCTGCACTATTGCACGATGCAACAATCTTGTATCTAAACAACCAAACTGAATTGCAAGAGAGCTCTCTATAAGACCACACCCTGTAAGTACGGCATTCCACAAACGAGTAGAAAAGACGCGCAGCGCCCCAAAATGATGCCACAAGAGTGCCCAAACAATGATGCCACAAGAGCCCAAAAATGCTAGCTCTAAATTAAGTGAATTTTTCACTAACCTTACAATTATGAGATGAATATATATACACCTTAACTTAATATATACAAGCAATGCTGCATCAATCAGCTTAGTCATCATATCGCCTTGGGACAACACCGGTAGAAGTAATTAGTAGCACGTCTATAAACATATTTAAAAATCGATATAGTTTAAGGTAGTAAAATTAAGGCTTTTGTGGTTCGGAACCCACGTAAAATTGTAGGTCCCCCCGCCACCACGGAGGACATGCGCAACACACAATTACAAACACAGTTAGGTAGACCAGCCATGAGTGGATCCTAGGGTCTTTGTTGGTCTGAATCATTATAACATTATAACAATTTCTCTCTTCATCGCAATGTTGCCTCATTTTCTCTTTACTATCACTATTATAACAGACAATGCTCTCCTGAATTCTCTAACTGTATGCTTCCTCCTTTAAGGAAAACACGGTATTTTCAAGCTTTCATCTAATCAACCGGTGAACTCTGGAACAATCTTCCTCAATCTATTTTTTCCCCTGTCTATGACCTCCAATCTTTCAAACGCAGAGTGTCCAGGCATCTCAAAATCACTGGAACTTGATTTTGGCTGTTTTCTTCTTCGATGAGCGGGGAGAGACGTTTTTGCGATATTTGCCCTTGGCCGCTCCTTCCTGTCTAAAAAAAATATAGGGTGGCGCAAAAGATAGGAGTCAAAGAGTCCTCATTGCATAACGTAAATAGTATATGTAAAGTATATGAAAAAAGATTCCTGATAGTGAAGAGATACAAACTTTAATGAATTAACGTACGAGTGGACCACTGATATAGGAAATTACAGTATATGTTTGAATTGTTGACCATTAACTTCAACACTTTTCATCGATTCGACATGTCTTAGCTTCCCGGTATTGCTATTTGCAATCGTAGATCTGATTTTTTCTTTAATTGTTCTATGTTTCTATGACGGTCAACATAGACGACTGACTTGAGATGACCTCGCAGAAAGAAATCAAAAGGTGTGAAGTTTTGCGATCTACGAGGCCATTCAACAAGACCTTGCCGCCCAATCCACTTGTTTGGGAACGCCTTATTTAAAAAGTCATGGACATTGAAAGCAAAATACGGTTGTGCACAGTCCTGTTGAAACCACAGATTCGTCCGTTGCGCCAGTGGTAAGTTGTCGGAAATGGGTTGTAGGTATATCTGCAGCATTTGCAGATATCTGTCACAGGTTACAGTGTTGTTGAAGAAGTAAGGACCAATTATCCGATCTTTCCTTATTGCTGCCCACACCATTACCTGAGGATCATATTGCAAATGAGTCCCATCCGTCCAGTGTGGGTTTCCGTCGGACCAAAAGCGCGCATTATGCCTATTAACATTACCTCTGAAGTGGAATATTGCCTCGTCACTGAACGTGATCCAACGGATTCGAAGCAACCCCTGAACCAGCAGGACTTTGGAGGGGTGGAAATTATATTTCTTGAGAATTCGCTGGATAGAACGCCTGCTGACATACATCTCCTGAGACAACTTTCTGGTCAACATTTTTGGGCTGTGTCGAAGATGCCTCATAATGATTGTTGTTGTTGTTGCTTCATCAGTTGCACTTTTTGGCATGCCAGCATGGGGACGGTCTTCAACACTTCTTTTTCTTTGAGTCGGTTAATAATTTTTCCAACAGTTCCATGATGAATTGGGAACCTTTTTTAGTATTTTCCGTTGAATTCAGTAGCAATTCATCGGTTTGTAGTGCCTAACTTAACATTCATTAAAACAAGCTCCACTCTCTCATTTACAGTTGACTCATGGTTTTTGCGCCACCCTATATATATATATATATATACTGTATAACCTTTGGTTAGCTTCCGCCCGAATTGTTCATTCTGACGGAGGTCAAGCTTTTCACTCCACCTTAGGCCTACAGTTTAACGTGGAATCCGAACTACGCCCTATCAGCAGCCCAGCGTTTTAACCACTAGGCCACCTAGGGTACCCATTTATCTACCAACAACTTTCTTTATTGTGTGGAAGGATGAACAGCTGGGTTTTGCTGCGCGCCGGCTGCCGTCGGGTCTCGAACACGGGGCCGATGGATTCGTAGTCAGCGACGCTAACCACTACACCCACTCTCCCACTTGATGCTATGATTACATCTATTCCAATGCATTGGAATTATTTGCTGTTCTACACGCATATTTATGCTTTGTTTAACAATATGTATAGATGTAATCATAGCATCAAGTGGGATAGTTCTAAAGCGCTTGTTAAAAACAGAGATATAATTGAAAGAAATATTCTAGAATGTGCAGTTATCCATTTTAAAAATAATTTCAATAACAGTGCGGGAATGTATAAAATTCACAATATCTTGTTGAAATTCCTTTTGCCTCTCATTAACTCTTGTTAAGTATGTGCTAATTGTTTTGGTTTCCGCCACGTTGTATATATTTATGGGTATCTTGCATTCTTTCTTCACTCCCTGACGAGGCCTTGGAATCGTTTTTCTTTTTCCTTGTGGGTTTGCATCATATATATATATATATATATATACACACACACCGAAATATTATGCATGAACATGACTGATTTTGAATAATGCTTGCCTCCACCAGACTTCAAACCCACTACCTCTTGAATAGAAAGTGAGGACGCTAGCCACCACGGAATAAAAGTTTAATACAACTTCTCACACATTTAAACAACCTAGGAAACGAATAACGCTTTCGCGTCCAGAGGCGTTTTACGTGTTAACCCTCCTGCACTCGAGGTAATAATAATTAATGATTGGGGTTGTTTAACCTCTTTCGCAACATCTAAGGTCATATGACGGAGGGAACCTACAGCTTTACGTGGGATCCGAACCTCGGTCGCTACATAATCTGGACACGGAGGATGGTCTCCCATCAACCACTACCCAGACCCAATGTCGCTTAACTTCGCTGATCAACGGGAAGCGGTGTTACGACATTGGCTACGACGTAGCACCTGCACTCGAGGTAATAACCAAAATTTCATTCAAATTATCTGGCGCAAATAGGCCCCAGGCTGGAAAATAGAGGATTAGGAACCGTAATTCATGTACCAGGCCTTGGGTGCAATGCTGGGGTCTCATAAATGGAATATCATGCATGAACACGCGCGATTTCGCTTAATTAAGAACTTGCCTCCACCAGAGTTCGAACCCACTACCTCTTGAATAGAAAGTGAGGGCGCTAGCCACTATACTACAAGGGCTAAAAATTTATATTTTAAATGACAGGACTGAATCAAATTCGGATTTAAGTCTCCATATTAATCCACCAAATTTGTTTGTTTACGGCTTTTTTTAAATTTTATTATTTACATTTATTTCTTCACTTTCCGTTGTCAAATGTAAATGAATCTCCAATATTTTGACTGAAAAGCTCTCATACTTCCCCACGGCATATTGAGGTAGGAATACTCTGGCTAGATTACCTGCCCCTAAATATAAAATCGAATAGAAATGTCATTATTCTGAAAATTTGTGGATGTTCTTTTCATTTCTGCAGCATGGCATACCTCATATAATAGTTTTTTTTCCTCAATAAAGATTGTTTTGCTTGTTTGTAAAGGAGGATTTGAAAACAAAAACAGAATATTTTAATTAATTTTTATTGAGAATTATTAAGAATACGTATCATTACTGTTTGTAGAAACAAGTTCAGAATCGAAAATATAAATGAAGAGATTCCATCTGTTTCCTTCTTCAAAGTAGTTTAATCCCAAGGGTAGACGATGTGAATGCCGGGTCTGTGTGCGAAATAAATCATATGAGTACTGTATAATATTTCCTCTTCCACTATTACCACTACTACTACTACTGATAATAATAATAATAATAATAATAATTATTATTATTATTATTATTATTATTATTTAGATCAGAACTTAAGCATATACAGGGTCGAAGAAAAGTCTTTAAGGATTTTATACATACAAATAATTTGTTAATAATAAATAAATTCCAAAGATATCACTGCAGTGTATGCGATACTTTTCAAAGCAACTATACAAGTCCAAGAATGACCGAACGCAAGAACAGGAAGGCACTGGGCTCTAACCCCCGTCACCGCCATGCCAGTAAGGCTGGAATATTGCAATGAAGAAAAAATGCATCTTGTATTGTGGGCTATTTCTTATAATAATTGTGAAGAAAGTTTACGTTTATTTCAACAAAAATGTAATAAACCACCACCAAATACAGCCACTCTTCGACACTGGAAACTCAAACTTTTGGAAACAGGAATCCCGGTAAAAGATCGTCCAAGAAGTGGAAGGCCAGTAACGGCGATAGGAGACAACAACAAAGAAAATGTCCTCGCCACATTTCAATTCGATCCAACAACTTCAACGATAAAAGTCGCACAGGAATTAGGTATTTCCAAATTTACAGTATCAAAAATATTGAAATTACAGGGGTACACGATTACACACCCATTTACTCTCAGCTCATACACGACGATGATTCTGATAGACGGCCGCAGTTTGCTGAAACAATGAGACAAAAGTTCAACAGTGATCGACATTTCCTTCGAAAGGTCACATTTTCAGATGAATGTGTCTTCGGTTAAACGAGTAAAGGAAACAAACACAACGTTCACTATTGGGAGAAAAAAATTCCCAAAATACGATTGGGTAAACCCGTTAAAACGGCTACACTAACAGTTTAGGCGTGCATTTAAAGCTATTCAGGACTCGTTGACTTTGACATATCGAAAGATATGATGGGTGGCTGGCCCGTGCACAGGACACTTCAGATGGGGGGGGGTGCTGAAAGTTAACAAAAAGGGCACCATCTCCTCCCCCCTCAAAAAAGAATAAGTCTCTTCACAACATTTATAAGGATGTTATTTTTTTTTTTGAAAAAAAGGGCACTTCTGTGGCAAGAAGGGACAAATGGGAGGGCTGAAGCCACTGTAGTCCCCCCCCCCCTCCTCGGCACTTGCCTGATGGGTGGAAAACCGCTATTGCCAGGTATTGATAGACAAAGGTTTGCTACAGTTTTCTAATGACGTTGAAGAAATTGGCTTCATTAACATGATGGAGAGCCGCCACATTAGTCTTCAGCTGCCGTGAGATTCTGGATACTAACATTGAATGAAGATGGGTTGGGTGGCGAGGTCCCATCGAGTGGCCAGCCAGATCACCTGATTTAATTCCATGTGATTTCTGGCTTTGGGCTTATTTGCGTGATAAACTCTAGACTCCTGGTTTCATTATCCAAGTGTGAATGCCCTTGCCCGCAGAATAGATGAACAACTGAAGAGGATCCCACTCGATATGTTCAGAAGAACAATGAAGAATTTCAGAGAGAGACTCCACAAATGTATCAAGCGGATGGAGAACTCTTTCAAGATTGAATTACAATTTAACAAAATATTTGTAAAAATAAAATTCTTACAGACTTTTTGTTTGATTATTTAAATACTTATCTGTATAATGATTTTAACTAAATAGTTGGATTTATAAAATCTTTAGAATTTCTCCCACCCTGTATATGTCCAATATAATAAAATGTATATTTGAAGAGTGATGAAGAGAAACTGGATTTGCATCGTGAATATATATATATATATATATATATATATATATATATATATAATATATATATAAAATACATACCTCTATGTCTCTATCCAAATCCCCATCGATGATTCTGGTTATGATCCCAGATGAATCCATGTCCATGTATGTGAAATATTGCCTCTGCCTCAGGGTAGGGTATGGCCAAGCTAAAGACAACCACGAGGGCCAGGGTTATCCACTGTGTGAAAGGAGGTAAGAAATTAATTAGGAGACTGATGGGAGGAAATAATACAGTAATAATATTAAGAGAAGCAATAATTCTTTTGTCTTACGATAACAAAGTTATGTTTGAAAACACCTAATCATGCATGGAAGCAAAATTGAATTTTACTTCGTTTTAAAACTGAATTTTATCATTTTAAAGTACCTGAAACAAATACTACAGTAAATAAACGAAGGGAATAAAGAACGTTACCCGGGCTCATAGAAAACAGAAATACAAACTATTAATGAATGTATGATCAAACCTTTGTTTTGGATCAATGAAACGTTTCAAAAAATAACTCGATCCTAAAATACAAAACTAATTAACGTTTCAAAATGAAATTAACTTAAAAATTTTATTAAATAATAAGTTAAACCATGTGACGTTTCGACAAATAGGACTCATAATATTTGGTTGAAACGTTTGAAAAAGTGAGAAAGTTCAATATACTGAAATGTTATTTTTATTTTTTTTTTTCTGGTTGGTTTTTCTTTAGTTTTAAATGTAAGATTTCTTTCCACATTTTAAGTGGCCTCGAAATTTAGGACCAGTATTTGGTGAAAAAAAAAAAAAAAAAAAAATAAAAAAAAAAATATATATATATATATACATATATATATATATATATATATATATATATATATATATATATATATATATATAAAAAATAAAATTTTATATATATATATATATATATAAAAATAATTATATTAATATATATATATATATATACTATACACAGACTTTGCTAAAGCGTTCGACAAGTGTGACCATGGAATCATAATACATAAACTGAAATATATGGGAATAACAGGAAAAGTAGGGAAATGGATATATAATTTCCTTAGTGAGCGGAGGCAAGTCGTTACAGTACAAGGAGTATCTTCATCAGAATCAGAGGTCCTCAGCTCAGGACCACAAGGAACGGTATTAGCTCCACTACTCTTTATAATCATGCTAACTGACATAGATGAGGACGTTACCAGAGACAGCACAGTAACATCCTTTGCAGATGACACAAAGATCAGTAGAAAAATACGAAAACCAGAAGACATAGGATCTCTACAAACCGACATAAACAAAATTTACAAGTGGACGGAAGACAACAATATGAAGTTTAACACCGAGAAATTTCGCTATTACGGTACGGAAAAAGAGAAGACCTAAAGTCCATGGAATATTATACCCCAAATGGACAGGAAGTCCAGAGAAATTCCAGAGCAAAAGATTTAGGGGTTGTAATGACAGATAATGCGAAATTTGAAACACAAAATAAGATAGCAGTAAACAGAGCAAAGAGAATAACGGGTCAGATATTGAGAACTTTTAAACGAAGGGATAGGAATGTAATGATCCCCCTACTGAAAACCCTGATAATACCCAAACTGGAATACTGCTCGGTCCTAACATCCCCATATAAAAAAGAAGACATTAGACAGCTGGAGGGGATTCAAAGAAGTTTCACAGCCAAGATCAATGGGTGCAAAAAACTAAATTACTGGGAAAGGTTACGAGAACTAGACCTATATTCACTGGAAAGGAGAAGAGAGAGATACACCATTATTTACACTTGGAAAATAATGGAGAAACTAGTCCCTAATCTTACTCTGAATCCCATAACTCCCCAAACAACGGTGGAAGGTAGAAACGGTAGACTGTGTCGTATTCCCAAATTGAAGGCGAGACAGGGGACATCCTTAACCCTGAAAGAAAATAGTTTTGTAGTGAGAGGACCAAAACTATTTAATCAGCTGCCCAAAGACCTAAGAAACACGAAGGGAGTTGCAGTGGAAATCTTCAAAAGAAGACTTGACGCCTGGCTCAGAACAATCCCCGATGAGCCGGGCGTACCTGGCTATGTGAGGTGGAGAGCGCAAGAATCCAACTCACTACTTCACCAGGCCAACTCGAGAGGAGGGGCGACACGCTTGACCTTCGCGAAATGAGAAATCATCACGTGGAACCTTTTTAAGGTTGTAAGGTTAGGTATATATATATGAACAGAAGGACCAACACAACGGCAAACATTTTCATTTATTTTTGTACTTCAGACGTTTCGACAAATCTTTTGTCATCATCAGTGAATTAAGTCTTAAAACCTTAAAACAAAAGTAAAAAGTGAAAATTACATCAATACAATATGAAAGCCATTAAAATTAAAACCTTAAAGCAAAATGAAAATTGCAACAATACAAAATTAAAATCATTTAAATTTCATCACTATAAAAATTAAAATCAAATTAAATTACCTCAATAGGTAAATACACAATGTTTACACACACACACACACACACATATATATATGAACCTTATGTTGTTTCATGTGTTGGTCTCTCTTCACACGGAGGTCAAGCTGGTGGCCCCGCCATATATATATATATATATATATATATATATAATATATATATATATATATATATATATGTATGTGTGTGTGTGTGTGTGTGTGTGTACCGTTTTATTAAACGTATGAATTTATTATTTAATAATGGTAATCAATCGGGAGGTCCAGAAAGTGGCACAGTGCTCAGGTGATTAATGCGCCCCATTCCACTAATTCCTGGATTATTACCAGCACCATCGGAAGTCAAATCCCTGACCTCAGTGTTTAAACTTAGATTGTAGGGAAATGGTCTTACCTCCGTACTGAGCTACAGTATGGATGCTGCAGTAATTAAAAAAAAAATTATTTTCTAATTAAAATACTTCTTTTAAAGAAAACTCGTGCAACAAAATGTTAATAAGAACGCATCACTTTAACATATTGCTTCCCAAAGCATTCGGGAAGCAATATGTTAAAGTGATCCCTCCTGGGAAGCAATATGTTGAAAAGAGAAATGTTGGATGTTTAGAAAGAGGTTGGTAATCTAGGCTAACTATCGAAAATATCACGACCTAACCTAACAATCTTCAAGGGCGTACAGTTGACCTAACGACTGGTTAGGTTAGGTCGTGATATTTTCGCTAGTTAGCCTTATAAGGCTAACTAAAGAATGCTGGGGGCCCTGATCTTCAGGTGATCCAAATATTTTACATTCACAAAAAATGGCAAAGCGTAATAAGTGAAGTTGTCCATTAATTTACATTTTCTCGACTAGCTAATCTCTAAATATTATCAAATATTTAATGTAACTGTAATTGGTTGTGTAATGTCTATTTTTGGGAAGCAATATGTTAAAGTGATTAACATTTTGAAGCAATAAGTTAAAGTGATATACACTGGGAAGCAATATTTTAAAATGATTAACTCTGGGAAGCAGTATGTTAAAGTGATATACACTGGGAAACAATATGTTAAAGAGAGGTTCCTGGGAAGCAATATGTTAAAGTGATCCATAAGAACATTCGTATAATATTATTTCTAGAAACGTCTTAAAAATAAAGTCAAAATATTTATTAAAAAAGAGAATTTTGAATGACTGATTAATTTCGTTGAATAAAATAAACTCAAAATGAACTGTATTATAAAATAAAAATTATTGAAAAAGAGACTTACGAATAGTTTGGAGAACATTTCACTTTGTGGAAATTGTGTTTGTTTGCTTGTTAAAACTTTAACTAAGAAGTTTGTTCAAGAACTCCCTGAAATCGACATTTATATACCTTCCCAAAAGTTACCAGACAGCGCAACTTCTTAATTGTGGTGTCAACAGACTTGAACTCGCTAATAAATCTTCATTTGAAATTGTTTTTATTATCATTATTTACTTTCGTGTGTGTATTTGTGTGTGTCTGTTTGTGTTAATTTCTAAATATAGTTACTTGCGTACTCCTTTTAATATGTTGTGCGCAGATACGAACGTTTGGGTTAAAACTTAGAGGCAAATTTTGTTTCATCGAATGGTTATTTGGTGAAGGATGTGTAATTTAGGGTGGGTTGAAAAAATTTAATTTAATGAAACATGCTGAAAATGATGCCCGAGTAGTCACTGATTAAGGAATAAGTGATATCTTTTAGAAATATTAATTTCGGTGCTGGCAACAATGAAAAATAAATTGCGAACAAAGGCCACAAAAGATTCTTTTTAGCATGTTTCCTTAAATTAATTTTTCACTACAGGTATGAGGATCTCAACTATAAACTCAATTAATGCCAATATCTATAAAAAAACCATTAATAAACATTGTTTTTGCTTATTTTAAAATTTAGGACCCATATGTGTTTAACCTATCATGTGTATTTGTCTGCCTACATGTGCATTTGTGACCTATCATTTGTTTGACCTATCATGTGTTTCCTGATTCAGCATTTTATTTTCTTTTATTTCAGATTAATAGCATAGCTTGCAATGAATGGCCTCTTTTGGTATAACAAGAGAAAAAGTGAAGCATTCTGTTTTCGGAACGCCAGCAGAGTTTCCTGGCAACCAACTACCAACTTGTGAGGATGTATTCAAAGCTTATCTTAAAAATAAGCTCATTACTGCAACATTTAGCCCTCAGAAATACGCAGAAATTATCGCAGAAAAAGTGAATGATATATATATATATATATATATATATATATATATATGCAAATGCAAATGGCGTAGTATGTCTGCATTTATCATTGCTCCTATCAGCCATGCTTGCTCATAGCTATATCCCTGCAGAGTTCATGAGGGTATATATCTTGCCCCTGGTCAAAAATAAGTATGGAGACATTCTGTCCAGCAATAATTACAGGCCTATTGCTGTCGCTTCCTGCTTCTCGAAACTACTAGAAAAACTCTTGTTACTCCGATTAAATGATTTCCTATGGACATCTCCTAATCAGTTTGGTTTTAAAAGGTCCCACTCAACTGACCTGTGTATCTATGTACTTAAAGACACAATATCTAAATACATTGACAGTAATTCAACCATTTATAGCTGTTTCCTTGATATAAGTAAGGCATATGATATGGTGAACCACAATATTTTATTTGCAAAACTAGAAGACAGGAAGGTTCCCATGTACATATTAAATTTATTGAAATTTTGGTATTCCCACCAATCTTTCACTGTTAGGTGGGGCAATGTACTATCCGAGTGTTTTGGCTCCTCTTGTGGGGTGAGACAAGGCTCCTTGCTCTCCCATATGCTGTTTAATGTGTATATTGACGGATTAATTGCTTCACTTAATGAGGCAACAGAGGATGTTGTATAGATAACACAAGGATAAATAACTTAGTTTATGCCGATGATATGGTGTTAATAAGTCCGTCTGTTAAAGGTCTGGATCGGCTACTAAAAGTCTGCGAAGTGTTTTCGCAGAAACATGATATTCTTTTTAATGTGACAAAAACTAAGGTTATGCAATTTCATCCTAAAAGCTGTAATCAGCCAGCTGATATAAGATTTAAAATGACTGGTGAAGTAATTGAGGAAGTACAAGAGTTTAAGTATTTGGGTCAAACTATTACCAGCTCCTTGAGTGAAGACTCGGATATAAGAAAACAATCTCGAAGCCTGTGTGCTAAAACGAATATGACCATAAGGAACTTTCGTTTTTGTACAAGTGAAGCTAAAGACACACTCTTTCGTACTTTCTGCAGTAATATATACGGTCAGCAACTCTGGGTGAATTATAAACAAGGTTCTGGCAGAACCCTAAATTTGCTGTACAACAGGTCGTTTAGACTCTTACATAAATTACCCCCGAGATGCTCAGCTTCGCAAATGTTTGCAACCCGCAATGTTCCGAGCTTCCCGGAGGTAACAAGACGTGCTCAACACAGTCTAATGCAAAGAATTAAAAAATCAACCAACCCGATCATCCAAGCTATCCATGAGTCCTGCCATTTATCCTCTAAGCTATGGACTTTTTGGTACGAAAACGTCTGTCTGTAGCTCCACTTAACTTCGACAGTGCAGTATTATTTCTAATCAATTGTATATATTTTTATCCTTAGTGTATGAACTGTCATTGTATTAATAATATTTGTCATATGGACTATAGTCTGCCAATAAACCTTTTCATTTTCATTTTCATTTTCATATATATCCGTGCTTCCATTCTAACAATCGACTTCAAAAGCATAGTAATTAAGGTAAAGACATTAATTGAGAAGGGACAAGAACTTAGGAAATATCCCATGAGTAAAAGATCTTTCAGCACTCATGAAAGTAAATATGATTCCTTCAGAAATTTATTTGACATATGTTGCTGCAAGTGCTATGCCTCCGGTTCTCGTAAAACAAGTGAGTGTAAATGCGCTAAGGCAGAGAAAATCGCGAATGATGAATGGGAGTTCTGGATTGATCAACATACTGAACAAAATATGATTACAGGTAAGTTGGACAAAGTGAAAACCTCAAAACTACAACAAATGGAAAACAGGAAGTATAAAAGACAATTCTTTAAAGATAAACAAAAGAGTTTTGTTCAGGAAATGTAGTTGAATCCTTGTGATATCGGTAAGATCAGCTCTGAAAGTGAAAATGGTCATCAAAATAAAGATTTCGAATTGAGCGAGTACGAGTTAGATACAGAAGCTAGCACTTCCCACCCAAGATCGACACCAATATCCAGAATTATGCGAGGCAGTTGATCGATGCAAAATAAGCAACCGTGATGCTCGTTTAAATGCTAATGCTGACTTAAAAGATCTTAATCTATTATCTGAAAATACTACGATTGATCTTAGTAAACTACGTCGTCGAAGAACCTTGTCGAGAAGCATAGAAAGAAAGAAGCATGAAGAACAGAATAAAGGATTATTTGCCTTGAATTTGATGGAAAAATTGATAAAACTCTTTCAGAAGTGGGAGAATGCCAGCGGACTTTGAATGAAGACCACTATGTGTTATTTTCATTTCCAGCAAACGAATATATTGACCATGTTGCTTCTGAAAGTGGAAGGGCAAGTGATATTGCTAAAGAAATTATATCAGTAATTACTGACACCAACTCTGCATCGACTTTAAAAGCAGTAGTTTGTGATGCAACTAATGTAAATACAGATAAATCAAATGGAACAATTAGAAAACTAGAGCTGACATTGAGAAGACCATTACAATGGTTTATTTGCTTACTTCACACTAATGAGCTTCCCTTGAGAAAACACGTGGAAGTTCTTGACGGGCAGACGACAGGACCTAGAAGTTCACATGGCAAAATCGGCAAGGATTTGAACTTTGATTCAAAGAACAGACCAATTGCAAAATTTCCACCTCTCTCGCGAAAAGTGATGGACTTACCAGAAGTGCAGCAGAGCTCAGCAGTAGTTTGTGATGCAACTAATGTAAATACAGGTAAATCAAATGGAATAATTAGAAAACTAATTCTTGATTTTAATTTGTTCATGATTGGTGTTTTTATTGTTAACATATAACCAGTTGCGCTTGCTTACTAAATAAAGAACTGGATACCGAGTTTTTATCTAGTCCATAGCCTACTTGTTTCGTTATCTATGTATTAAATCTTTGTAATTTAATTCGCGTATTCTCGTTTATCGCCTGAAAAGAATAAAAAAAAACTTTAGTTTATGAAATAGATTTAAAAACGGATTTGAGATTGAAAACCATCCTTCACCAAATGACTTCAGTGCTTGAACTCAAAGATTTATTATTATTATTATTATTATTATTATTATTATTATTATTATTATTATTATTACTAGGGACCACCTCAGATAAATATTTGTTGCTTACCTTGTATACATGAAGCTATTAATAGTGATGCAGGTGTTTAACTCTCTTAAAATTTTCCCATTTTTCTTTTAAATATAATCTATTTGAACAGACTTAAATTGAGGACGTCTTGTACATTTTTACTTTTCTCTAATGGGTTTTTAGAGAATCATTTTCACAGATTTTGGTTGTAAAAGAGACTCCTTTTTTTTTATGCTAACAAGCAGAGCCTTCGGCTCACTGCCCTCCGGGCACCACTTGTGCTTCACAAACTCGCGTACAGCGAGGGCACCTTCGGTGCCTGGGTTACCCCTTTTGGGGGAGGTCATTATCCCTCTTCCCAAAACCCTCAACCCCCTTCATGCAGCTTGGGGGCTTACCCCCTGCCCCATTACCCCACACCCCTCTTCCCATTACCCCCACCCTTCCCCCATTACCACCCAGGGGGAAAGGGTGCTGGAACCTTGCAACAATTAATCAACATTGCAATTGCATATATGCACTTAATTTATTTTTTATTTTTTAACTTTTTAATGTATTTTTTTTATTGGTATAGGACAATATACGTATTTTGTTACTTATATTTTGTAAGAGAATCGTCCCTTTTTTTTTGTTCTTTCAGCACTCAATATTTGGTTAGCGGATGAATTAACATCAGATTTATAGTTATATATGCGTGTGTGCGTATATATATATATATAATATATGAGCCTTTTCCGTTCTATGGGCACCATTGAAATGAGAGAAATGAATATTTTTTAAACTTATTTTAACTTTTTATTAATAATTAATGAGTACATTTTGAATAGAAAAAAATTAATTCATTTAATTTAACAGCTTTAATGAACATAAATTAAAACAAAAAATATTTGTCGTTTCTTCAAAAATTTGGCGATAATTTGCGTTGAAAATTGGACGTAGGCTATAGGCCATCTTATTCTTATTTCGCGCAAAGACCTAGGCTATATACATATATATATAGCCCGGTTAGGTTAATTGAATGCCCGGTTAGGTCAACTGAATGCCCGATTAGATTAATTGAATGCACCGTTAAGTTAATTGAATGCCATGTTAGGTTAATTGTACGCCCTTGACGATTGGTTAGGTTAAGTCGTGATATTTTTGTTAGTTTTGACGAAAATATCAATTAACCTAAAATTCAATTAACTTAACTGGACATTCAATAATTTTATCGTTGGTTTCAATATATATATATATTATATATATATATATATATAGTGTTTAAAAAATATTAGTTTCTCTCGTTTGAATGGTGCCCATACAAAGGAAAAGGTCCATAAATTAAGTAAAATGTGCGAATCGATGCAGCCAAGTAGCCATGGATGTAAAAGCATGAAAAAAAAGACTCATTTGTAGAGATGATGATAAAATTATATCAGCATACTATTAAGGAGCCATATATAGGGTGTCCCAAGAAAAACTATATACTCTTTATAGCATCATATATTTTATAATTTAAAAAAAACCAAACAATATATTGTTATAGCAATTGCCAATGAAAGGTAAATTAGTAATCTAAGTGATGAAAATGTTATAGCGAGTTCTTTGCATATAAAATTTAATTAACTACGCCAAGTGCTCAAAATGTTCTCCGGCGGCATGAATGCACTTTTGAATGCGTCGACTAACTGATTCGCGACATGGACTAATGTGGATGCTGTGATGGTCCCGCACTTTTCCCTAATTGCATCCTTAAGGTGTTCGAGTGTTGCAGGTCTTGTACCATAAACTACATCCTTCAGGTAGCCCCACAAGTAAAAATCAAGTGGAGTCAAGTCCGGTGAACGTGGAGGATACTCAACGCTTCCTCTTCGTCCTATCCAACGGTTAGGCAACGTTTCATCGAGTTACCTTCTGACATCACAATGATAATGAGGGGGGCTCCATCTTGTTGAAACTAAAAGTCGTCGTTTCCAAACAACTTCCGAACTGCAGGTATAATTTCTGTCCGCAGCATGTCGAGATATGCGGCACCGGTAACTGTCCCATTAAAGAAAAATCGTCCAACCAAACCCCTGGATGATAAACCACACCATGCTGTTAATCCTGGTTAATTAACATGTTTATCCACATAAACGTGTGGATTATCAAGTGACCAGTACCTGCAGTTTTGTCGATTTACTGTGCCATTCAGCTTGAAGGTAGCTTCATCAGACCACACGATTTTGTTGTATTGAAAGTGCATTCATGCCGCCGGAGAACATTTTGAGCACTTGGCGTAGTTAATTAAATTTTATATGCGAACAACTCGCTATAACATTTTGATCACTTAGATTACTAATTTACCTTTCATTGGCAATAGCTATAACAATAGATTGTTTTTTTTTTTTAAATTATAAAATATATGATGCTATAAAGAGTATATAGTTTTTTTGGGACACCCTGTATATATATATATATATAATATATATATATATATATATTATTCATCGATACATTCATAGTTTAAGGGGAAGTATGAAGAATTAAAAACATCTTTTCACATAGAGGACCATTCCGGCCATGCCCCCATATGATTATAGATATATCGAGTCTAAAAGCTTATTTGAAATACGAGAATAATTGTTACATCCTAGTGTCAAATCGGATTTATCGAAAACTTTAATAACACTGAGCAATATCTAAATCTGAAACCCATTTGTTTAACTAATTTCATTAAACAATTCTCTCTCTCTCTCTCTCTCTCTCTCTCTCTCTCTCTCTCTCTCTCTCTCTGTATCTATGCAGTATATACTGTACACTGTACAGTATTCGAAGAACGTCATTATATAAAAATAATAAATACTCAGTGGAAGGAGTGCCGCGAAGGTCAACGAAACCTGTTTGAACGAATAAAAATATTATAAACACTGCTCTGCAAGGTCTGCAAGGTTTCTGCTCAGTGGCGTAGCTTGGGGGGCTGGGGGGGAGCGACTGTCATCCTTGATCGGAAAAATATCTGATCCAGTCGGAAATCTAGAACCGTTTGTAAAAAATTTTTGGCAATAAAGGAGACAGGGAGATACATTGCCCTGTGGCCAAATTTAAATTCAGCTTCTCATAATCATACATTATATTATAGCATGGATAAGCCTGTGACGGAGTGGCTTGAAAAACATACACTATAATAGTCACGCAAAAGGTGTCAAATTTGTCCAATCAGGAATGTATAACACATTTGCCCCTCCCCTGAATAAAGACCACGCTACGCCACTGTTTCTGTTGTTTCAACATTCATAGCTGTTTTATAGTAATTTTGGTATGTTCAATGCAAAACTGATATCCATCTTTGCCCATGACGTAGGGTTTTTTCAAATAGCCATATAATTTTATATAATGTTTATTTACCCCCGTAGATGTCCCTGTATATTATACGAGTATATTATTATTGTTACTGTATTATAATATTATGCTATGTTATTATTATTAATTATTATTATTTTTATTATTAATTATTATTATTATTATTATTATTATTATTATTAACTATTATTATTATTAGGAATGTTCAATGGTCTACTGCAGTAATATTGATGGCTTAATATGTAGCTTAGGAAATGCCTATCAACAAGGTGATTCAAGATTATTTATTGACTCCTCCAAGACAAGCCTCAAAGGTGTTCTCTTTCATAATAGTAACCAATAGGTTTCTGTTCCTATAACTCATTCTGTTCACTTGAAAGAAACATATAAAAATCTTGAACTTCTTCTTGAAAAGGTTCTGTATAATGAGCATGAGTGGACTGTATGTGGAGACCTGAAAGTTTTATGCATGCTGCTTGGTCAGCAGTCTGGTTATACGAAAATGCTTTTGTGTGAATGGGAGAGCAGAGCGAGAAGTCAGCGTTGGAAGAAGAAGCTGTGGCCACCCAGAGGCAGTCTCACACCTGGTTCAAAGAATGTCATTCATAAAAAGTTGGTTGAGCCAACCAAAGTGATGTTACCTCCACTCCACAAAAAACTGGGCTTGATGGAGCAGTTTGTGAAGGCATTGGATGAGGATGGTGACTGCTTCAAGTACATTTGCGGCAAATTCCCAGCTCTCACCTATGAGAAAGTTAAAGAAGGTTTCTTTGTGGGACCTCAAATCAGGAAGTTAACATTAGATGATCAGTTTGAAGGAACGATGAACCAAGCTGAAAGAGAAGCATGGGTTGGCTTCAAAAATGTTATTCAGAACTTCTTGGGGGACGAAAAGGATCCAAATTTCAAAATGACTGTTGAAAACATATAACTCATAAAATTCAGAAAAATGATCAACTGAATAATTGTGCCAGCTTTATTCCTTTATTTGACAAATTAATTACTTAAAATAGACCTTTGATCTTGGCTTGAAACGTTTAAAATCCAAATATCCTAATATGCTAAATATAACCAAATACATGAAAATACTTTTTTTTTTATTTTTCGATTTGTGAAAAATCCTGACATGATGGAACAAAATGGATGTTAATTTTGAAATTAGTATTGCAGAATTATGTAAAGGGATCTATTCAAACAAAAACAATGGAAACGTTTTTTTGATTTGCAGACCAGTGTATTCTAAAACACTGGTGCTCGGTAGTTCAACGGTTCCGGTGGCGGAATCTGAGCGGTGAGGCTCTGGTTCGCTGTTCTCGCCTGCTGCCTCCTGGGTTGGGTTGAATTAGCCGTTTAATCTGTTAATGTTCGGTCTACGGGTGAACTTTGGAGTACCCCTTCCCCTTTATTTAAATGTAATAAATACATTTAAAAAAGTAGTATAACCGCATAAAGAAAGTACTATGGATATATTCATCGGTGGCTACCATCACTGACTAAGAAATCTATCAGCCCGAGTTCGACTCCCTTCCAGAACAGGCGGCACGCACCTCATCCAGATGTTCATCTTTCCATTGTTGGCAGATAAAAAATTCTTATAGAGTGAAATTTTATTTTAATTTCGTATTTACTTTTCTTTCTCTTCGTTAATTATCACTCTTTCTACTTCTTTACACTGATTTCTTTGAATTCTATGATCGGGTAGTCGCAGTAGCAGATTATAATGGGGGCAAAGGGGGCATTTGCCTCCGGCCCTAGATGCTGACCCGCCCGAAGATGCTGACCGGCCCCAAGAAACTATGTAAACGCTATAATCTACCGTTGAAATAATTGGTCGACCGTGAGGAAGAAAAAAAAATTCTAGATTCCGCTTCTACAAAACCTAGTTTAGTATTCCATTTATATGAACAAAGTATACATTTTCTGGAATCACATCTTTGTTTTTGTTTCGTTTTCTGTTGATCGATCCCAGTCAGCTGATCACATCACTCATGTGTGATGTATCAGGCCCGAAAATATTAATTGCTCCCGGCCCTAACAATGCTTAATCCGGCCCTGGGTAGACGGGTTGTAGCGTGGCCGCCATTGAAACTCAAAACGAACAAAGAGATGGAGGAAAGAAATTACAAACGATTATCACTATTTTCTGATTTTCATTTAAATTGAAACAATGAACAGGACCGGGGAAAGTGAGTGCGGATTTATAATTTACAGTTTTGATAGTGGAGAGAGATTTTAGTTAACTTTAAATTAGTGGTGTACCAATTAATCGGCATCTTCATCGGCTATTTTTTGGCAATTGGCATCGACCAAATTCAGCCGATTCTCTTACCGATTATTTGAAATTTTAAATTTTCATTATGAAACAAAATCTAGAGAATTTATAGGAAACTGAACAGACAACAACACTATTTGTGATAATTTATACTCATTTCAAAGTGTAATTATATAAAAAAATATTTTACAGTCACGAAAAAGGCAACGCTTAATAAGTTAAGTTGCTCATAAATTTACATTTTATCTACCTAGCTAATCTCTAAATATTATAAAGTAGCGTAATCTCCTACTCTATATTAATAATAATTCTATATTAAGTTGTACTTTATATTTTATATATTAAACCATTTTATTATGTTGACTCTATTTTAAGTATTCTAATAATTTTATAAACCCAAATTATATATCCATTTTTTATTCAAATTGGCCACCAGGGACATGAAATTTTAATGAAAAATTTTGTTGTGGTTAACATTGTTGAAGAAAGAAAATACCTTCAGCATAAAGAAAAACAATTACTTCAAATATTGGTATTCAATTTATGAGACTAAAATAAAATCATTTTATCATTTCACAGATTAATAAAGCTTTTTAACACCATTTTAGCCACGGTATATGAGTAACAAATTCTGGTGCTGTATACTGTGGAGTGAGCAAAGGAAAAGCATTTAAACAAATTTGAAATATAAAAATATGAAAATTGAAAGTTTTCACATTAGAGTACGAAAATTTATGAAGGGAATTGATTTTTTAAAATATAGGCAAAGAATCGGCATCAGCATCGGTTTCGGTAGGTTTTCGTGGAATCGGCTAGAGTTTTGAATCGGTACCTCACTAACTTAAATCACAATTTCAGCTTAATGGGACATAATACATTTTCTTATACTCCTCTAGCTCGGGGTAAATGCCACCACAATTTCCAACCTCTCTCTAACGGGTGCTAATTAGTGATTTATATTTTAAATAACTACATTTTAATTTGTTAATTTCGTACAATTTTAATCAGTTTATTATACTCTAAAAAACATTATTAAATTTAACCCTTTCATGACTGAATTATGAAATTTATTTTCACACTTTTTTCCAGTTCAAACGAAGTTAACCTCTAACATTCAGATCGTAGGGCTCAAAATCGATTGTCAAGCTCATGTTGCCATAAAGCAACGGTTGGCGTCAAAAGGTTAAACATTATTATATTTTTTATTAAAAAACCAACACACGACATCTAAATGAAGCGGAATGCTGCAGAGGGGTCGAAACAGGTTGTTCCTGAGCATTTATTAAAAAAGGAATAAAAAACCCTCAAGTTTATTATTTATGAAAAAAAATGATAATTTCCACCTAGAGCAGATTGTACAGCATCCTACTCGTACCCCTCTCACCTTGGAGATAGGCCCAACATTCTGGATTTATTTCTCAACTCAAATCATTCTTCTTAATTTGTCAATTTTTTTCTCCTTTGGGGGTCCTCCGACCACAATCTTATATCTGTTTCCTGTCCTATCACTCTAATTCGGCCTTTGGATCCTGCCAAGAGGAGGCGCCTTTGGCACTTCGGCGCCGCTGATTGGGAGGCCCTTAGGCAGTATTTCTGTGATTTCCATGATTACTGCTTCCGTGGCTGGGGCCCTTCCGAGTATGCTGAGTGCATCACAGAGATGATTCTCTCGGACATGGAGGTGTACATTCCATATTCTATTCATACTACTAATGCAAAAAAAAAAACCTTGGTTTAACTTTAATTGTTCTTGGCTCTTCGCAAAAGAGACGAGGCTTTCAGACGGTACCGTCACTATCTAAGTTCTCACTCAGCTTATATTTCTGCCCCAAAGATGTTCTTTCTGCCCTGTCTGGGCTCAACTCTAGGAAGGCGTACTTCCTGATGTGTTCCTTCTGTTGTCATCAAGAAGTGTGCTTCTGTGCTGACACCCGTACCTAGGCAAACTATTTCGTCTTTGTCTCTCATATGGGATTTTTCTTTCCTGCTGGAAGTTCGCTTTCATTCAGCCTGTCCAAAAGAAGGGTCGCACTTCCTGTCGTATTCACTCCTATGTCGATGATTCCACTCTTCACTTTCCACCCGCTTCACAAGCGTTCCTCTCAACAGTCACTCCATGATTCGCTTAAGACGGCCATGGTACACCTGACCTCTGATCTTTCTGTTATCTCTGATGAGAACAGAAAACCTTGTGGCATTCAATGACTCAAAATCTCAGTTCCTTCATCTGCTTACTCGTCACAATCTTCTACACGAGTATCCCCTTACCTTCAACAATACATAACTCAATCCTTTTTCTTCTCTTAACGTTCTTGGCGTTTCGTTTTCTCGTGATATTTTCTGAAAAGATCAAATGTACTCTCTTTCCAAACTAGCTTTTGAGAGGTTAAATGTGATGTGCCGCCTCCGCAGTTTCTTCACCCGTCTCAGTTGCTGTCTCTGAACAGCGGTTTTGTCCATCCCTGTACGGCAGAGCATTTTTTAAGCTTTTCTCACTGGGCGACAAAGGCAGATCGGGAAGTGAGGGGGGGGGGATTAAGGCAGGGGTGTGCTGCCAATTTCTTAACAACCGGTTCTGGTACAGATGGGGGTGTAAATCGGCGGGCGCCAATGGCGCGAGTCATTAAACTAGGGGTCTGAGGTGAGCAGTAGCTCCCTCAGCGGGGTCCGGGGGAAGCCCCTGAAGCCAACGCATTTAGCCTTTTCAAAGAAGCATTTTGTAACATTTTGGCAGAAATTATTTAACATATTCTTTATATTCACTGTTGACATAATTATCAAATATAAACTAATTTTTCATCAAAAATAAATAAATATTGAAACGACCACTGCTTGTGATACTACCTATATTTTTCTATAAAATCCTGAAAAAATGAAAAAAAAAATTAGATAAAATAAATTTTACTTACTGTTAAATATTTGTTAAAAACAAACAAACGGTTCGGTGATCCAATCAAAATTTAACAACCGGTTCGGGCGAACCGGACCGAACCGGTCCCAGCACACCCCTGGATTAAGGATACTATGGATCCGGATGTTCTCTAATCAGGCCACCATCCCCGTGTGGTCTGAAATAACACTAGCATTATCTATATATAAATATTCAATGTAAATTTCATATTTACATTTAGGATAAACAGTTCTAATTGCGGCATATGTGCATGTATTATATGTATGTATATGGCTTCCGAGACAATGCTCCCAAGACAACTCCCAAAACAATTCTATTTTTACAAATTTTGAAAATTCCTTGTCGCCCAGTACCCTAAAATTTCATTTACTGGGCGACAAATTTTCTTCACTGGGTGACATTCATGTCGCCCACTCACTAGGTTAAAAAATGCTCTGTCCCATACACTAAAAGAATTAAAAGAAAGCATTGTTATGCCGTTAACAAAGATTTTTAATGTGTCTATTTCTGAGGGGTGCGTACCAGATAATTTCAAATTAGCAAATGTAACACCTATTTAAAGAAAGGCGATAAAGGTGCGGCGGGAAGTTATAGGCCAATCAGTTTAACGTCTGTTGAGGGTAAGCTATTGGAATCAATAAATAGGGATCGTATAGTCGAACACTTAGAAGTGCATAACTTGATTAGAAATACGCAGCACGGTATTAGGGGAAATAAATCTTGCTTAACTAATCTTTTAGAATTTTTCCAAAGCGCGGTTGAAGTTTACGATAGTTATCGAGCGGTAGATGTAGTGTATTTAGATTTTCAAATAGCGTTTGACACCGTACCGCACAAAAGACTCATTGAAAAAACTAAGGCTCATGGAATCAGGGATGTAGTAATAAATTGGATAGAAGAGTGGTTGCGAGGTAGGAAACAGAAGGTGGTCGTTGATGGAGCGGAGTCTTCTTGGGCTAATGTAGCGAGCGGCGTTCCTCAGGGTTCTGTATTGGGCCCCTTGCTTTTTCTTATATATACAGTATTAACGATTTAGATGTCAGCCTAGTTAGTACAGTTTCAAAGTTTGCGGATGACACGAAGCTGGGTTGTAGGGTGATTAATGACAAAGATAGAGTAAAATCCAGGAAGATCTAAATAAAATCGTAGATTGGTCAGTCACATGGCAACTGAGATTTAACGTCGATAAGTGTAAAATTTTACATATAGGTTCGCGTAACGGTAACTTTGCGTATCGTATGTCAGGGAAGGAGTTGGCAAGCGTAGAACAGGAAAAAGATTTAGGACTTATCGCCACTGGTGATTTAAAAGTGGCGTAACAATGTACAGCAGCGGTCAATAAAGCGAACAAAGTGCTAGGTTTCATAGCTACGAATTTTCAGTACAAATCGCATGATATTATTGTTCCTCTTTATAAATCATTAGTTAGACCACATCTGGAGTACGTGATCCAATTTTGGAATCCGCATATGCGCAAAGATATAGACAAAATCGAAAGAGTTCAAAGACGAGTAACTAAGATGATTCCGTCGCTTAGGTCGAAGTCGTACTGGGATGGCTTAAGGAGTTAAAATTAACTACACTCGAGACTAGAAGGCTAAGGGGTGATCTAATCCAGGTTTTTAAAATTATGAATGGGTTCGATAACGTAAACAGATAGAGCTTCTTCGAAATATCATAATATATTTGAACAAGAAATAGCAGGTGTAAACTGACAAGTAGAAGGTTCGAGATAGCAATTGCCAAAAACCTTTTTACGCATAGAATAGTAAATAGCTGGAATAGCTTGCCGGTAGAAATAATTAGTAGCACGTCTATACACATGTTTAAAAATCTATATAGATTAAGGTAGTAAAATTAATGCTTTTGTGGCTCGGAACCCACGTAAAATTGTAGGTCCCCTCCGCCACCACGGAGGACATGCGCAACACACAATTACAAACACAGTTAGGTAGACCAGCCAGATTGGATCCTAGGGTCTTTGTTGGTCTCAATCATTATAACATTTCTCTCCCTTCATCGCAATGTTGCCTCACTTTCTCTTTACTATCACTTTTATAACAGACAATGGTCTTCTGAATTCTCTAACTGTATGCTTCCTCCTTTAAGGAAACGACGGTATTTTCAATCTTTCATCTAATCAACCGGTGAACTCTGGAACAATCTTCCTCAATCTATTTTTTTCCCTGTCTATGACCTCCAATCTTTCAAACGCAGTGTCCAGGCATCTCAAAATCCCTGGAACTTGATTTTGGCTGTTTTCTTCTTCTATGAGGGGGGAGAGACGTTTTTGCGGTATTTGCCCTTGGCCGCTCCTTCCTGCCTAAAAAAAATATAGGGTGGCGCAAAAGTTAGGAGTCAAAGAGTCATCATTGCATAACGTAAATAATATATGTAAAGGATACGAAAAAAGATTCCTGATAGTGAAGAGATACAAACTTTAATGAATTAACGTGCTAGTGGACCACTGATAGAGGAAATTACAGTATATGTTTGAATTGTTGACCATTAACTTCAACACGTTTCATCGATTCGACATGTCTTAGCTTCCCGGTATTGCTATTTGCAATCGTAGATCTGATTTTTTCTTTAATTGTTCTATGTTTCTATGACGGTCAACATAGACGACTGACTTGAAATGATCTCGCAGAAAGAAATCAAAAGGCGTGAAGTTTTGCGATCTACGAGGCCATTCAACAAGACCTTGCCGCCCAATCCACTTGTTTGGGAACGCCTTATTTAAAAAGTCATGGACATTGAAAGCAAAATACGGTTGTGCACCGTCCTGTTGAAACCACAGATTCGTCCGTTGCGCCAGTGGTACGTTGTCCGAAATGGGTTGTAGGTATATCTGCAGCATTTGCAGATATCTGTCACAGGTTACAGTGTTGTTGAAGAGTAAGGACCAATTATCCGATCTTTCCTTATTGCTGCCACACCATTACCCGAGTATCATATTGCAAATGAGTCCCATCCGTCCAGTGGGTTTTCGTCTCTGACCAAAGCGCGCATTATGCCTATTAACATTACCTCTGAAGTGGAATATTGCCTCGTCACTGAACATGATCCAACGGATTCGAAGCCGTTGCTGCAAGAACCACCGCCAGTCTGTATCATCGCCATGCAACCCCTGAACCAGCAGGACTTTGAGGGGTGGAAATGATATTTCTTGAGAATTCGCTGGATAGAACGCCTGCTGACATACATCTCCTGAGACAACTTTCTGGTCAACATTTTTGAGCTCTGTCGAAGATGCCTCATGATGATTGTTGTTGTTGCTTCATCAGTTGCACTTTTTGGCATGCCAGCATGGGGACGGTCTTCAACACTTCCTTTTCTTTGAGTCGCTTAATAATTTTTCCAACAGTTCCATGATGAATTGGGAACCTTTTTGAGTATTTTTCGTTGAATTCAGTAACAATTCATCGGTTTGTAGTGCCTAACTTAACATTCATTAAAACAAGCTCCACTCTCTCATTTACAGTTGACTCATGGTGTTTGCGCCACCCTATATATATGTTAACCCCTCCTTCTATGGCCCGGATTCGGTTCGGATTCGACTGGGGGGTTCTGGTTAGGAGGCTGCAACGGATATTTCTTCTGATACTTTTCTTCTATAATTTTCTAATTCTTTCTCTGATACTTTATAACTTATCGACTTTACTAAGTTCCTCTGAAGGTAGCCCAACTCGAGGGGGAAAATAAAAAGTTTCTCTTATGTAAATTTACTTCTTAAAATACAGTTATTGCTCTGAATTTACAGGGGTAGAGGTTCGACCTCTTTCGACCATAGCTCAGGCCGGAATCTAAAAATATTAAGGAGGCAAGGGGCCTCTGCCCCCCCTCCCCGCAGCGAGGCTGCTAACCAGGGGAGTCTCTTAGCAGTGACCAAGGCAGAGTCTCGTAATGAAGTGTCCTTCATTTTACAAATACATGTATAATACGCCCTAAATTTTGGGGGACGGCAGTGGGAGGTTAAGTTTACCCCTTTTTAAACACGATCAGATGTTTGACAGATTCCAAAATAAAAATTAAAAAGAAATAAATAAAAATAAAAACTAATCTTTTTTTTTTTTGCCACGACTGAGTACATTTTCGTTTGGGTTTATTAGAATTATGCTTGCGATTATGGATTACCTCCCATTCGCTTATGATTGTCCCTTACAGTTCTATTAAAGTACATTCTTACATTATATATAAAGTCATTACATTCAATTATAGTTTCATTGAAGTACATTACGTCGTTACCATTCTTACAGTGTTTTTATATATATATATATATGGTTATATTATATGGTTAGATTATATGGTTAGATTACATGGTTAGATTATATGGTTAGATTATATGGTTAGATTATATGGCCAGATTATATGGTTAGATTATATATGGTTATTATATATGGTTATTATATATGGTTATTAGTACAACACAAGTACATGAGACATGACAAGATAATTTATATACAGGGTGGGACGTAAGTTTTCATACATAGGAAAAATAAACATTTTTTTATGGACAACCATTTTTATTTATATAATATGCTCTACATGGTTGCCATTGTTTTGAAAACACATTTCAATACGTGTTCCCCACTGTTGATGAACACGCATTAGCACAGTTGACGTTATGCTTGTAATGGCGTTGGTGATACGTTCCTTTAGATGATTTATGTCTCGTATCTTTTCCTGATACACCATGGCCCTCAAGTGTCCCCAAAGATAGAAATCAAGGGGGGTGAGATCTGGGGATCTGGGAGGCCACTCCACAGGACCACGCCGACCAATCCAAGCATCCGGAAACTGCTGATCCAAATACCGACGCACGTGAAGACCATAATGAGGTGAAGCTCCATCTTGCTGGAAGTAAACTGGGAAGTTACCTTCCTCGTTTAGCAGGGATGGGAAAATCTCTTCTTGCAACATGTTAAGATACTTTTCGGCATTAAGATTTCCACTGACAAAAATTGGTCCAATAATTCTGTCACCCCATATCCCGGCCCACACCATCACTTTACCGGCACCTTGCATCTTCGTCGGACTCAGCCAGTTAGGGTTAGCATTACTCCAATAACGTATGTTTTGCCGATTAACCTCTCCATTGACGTAAAAATTTGCTTCATCAGTAAACAAGATCTTACAAACGCATATTCTTAGGGTATCTGAAACATAAAAACAAACGTTTAAATCTTCCTATGTATGGAAACTTACGGCCCACCCTGTACAACATAATATGTTATATTACATTATAATATGTTATGAATTTGGATCAGAGCGAAAGGGGATGTTTATCTTAGAAACGTTCGGTTCTGCTGATTCGCGAATTTGAGCATTTAACTACTGTAAGCCTAATGAATGCCTTGTGAGGGTTGAACGCACTTAAAAAAAAATAATAATAAAAAAATATATGTGGACGTGTACATAATCCGTGTGCGTAATATAGAGACGCGTAAAATATGGACTGATAGGTTGATAGGTATCAGTAGACAATAGGTAGGAAACAACATAAATAATGATGTATAGAGAATGAAGTTTTTTTCTTTTTATATTATTATTATTCTTATTATTATTATTAAAGAATTTACCATACATTCAATACGGAAGATGTCCAAATACTAAACACGTGATTCAGTGTTCAAGGTATGGAAAAACGTGAAGAGAATTAAGTTACTTTATGACGTCATAGTTATTGAATTTTGTACGTATAATACAAATCATTATTAGGAAGATTTACAAGAACGAATTAGAGGCAAAGAGTTATATGCAATGTGTGTGCATAATCTAGGGACGAGGGTGAGATGCAAGACAATCATAATTAATTAATAACTTCTATAACAAATAAAAATGGATACGACTAAACCATAGGTATGGTAGATCGTAGGGTTTTGACACGATCAAAAATAGGAAGCCACAAGTAAAATTATTATTCAAACTCGCGTTAAGCGATTTTGGTTCTTATGTAAAAATGAATATTGATTATTCATTGTCCATTTTTACATATATATATATAAAACCTTTGGTTAGTTTCCGGCCGAATTGTTCATTTTGACGAAGGTCAAGCTTTTCACTCCACCTTAGACCTACAGTTTAACGTGGAATCCGAACTACGCCCTATCAGCAGCCCAGCGTCTTAACCACTAGGCCACCTAGGGTACCTATTTATCTACCAACCACTTTCTTTATTTTGTGGAAGGATGAACAGCTGGGTTTTGCTGCGCGCCGGCTGCCGTCGGGTCTCGAACACGGGGCCGATGGATTCGTAGTCAGCGACGCTAACCACTACACCCACTATCCCACTTGATGCTATGATTACATCTATACATATGGTTAGATATGGCTAAACAATGCATTGGAATTATTTGCTGTTCTACACGCATATTTATGCTTTGTTTAACCATATGTATAGATGTAATCATAGCATCAGCATCAAGTGGGATAGTTCTAAAGCGCTTGTTAAAAACAGAGATATAATTGAAAGAAATATTCCAGAATGTGGATTTATCCATTTTAAAAATAATTTCACTAACAGTGCGGGAATGTATAAAATTGATAATATCTTGTTGAAATTCCTTTTGCCTGTCATTAACTCTTGTTAAGTATGTGCTAATTGTTTTGGTTTCCGCCACGTTGTATATATTTATGGGTATCTTGCATTCTTTCTTCATTCCCTGACGAGGCCTTGGAATCGTTTTTCTTTTCCTTGTTGGTTTGCATTATATATATATATATATATATATATATATATATATATATATATATATATATACACACCGAAATATTATGCATGAACATGACAGATTTTGAATAATGCTTGCCTCCACCAGACTTCGAACCCACTACCTCTGGAATAGAAAGTGAGGGCGCTAGCCACCACGGAATAAAAGTTTAATACAACTTCTCACACATTTAAACAACCTAGGAAACGAATAACGCTTTTGCGTCCAGAGGCGTTTTACGTGTTAACCCTCCTGCACTCGAGGTAATAATAATGATTGGGGTTGTTTAACCTCTTTCGCAACATCTAAGGTCATATGACGGAGAGGACCTACAGCTTTACGTGGGATCCGTCCGAACCTCGGTCGCTACATAATCTGGACACGGAGGACGGTCTCCCATCCAACCACTACCCAGACCCAATGTCGCTTAACTTCGCTGATCAACGGGAAGCGGTGTTACGACATTGCCTACGACGTAGCACCTGCACTCGACGTAATAACCAAAATTTCATTCAAATTATCTGGCGCAACCAGGCCCCAGGCTGGAAAATACAGGACTAAGAACCATAATTCATGTACCAGGCCTTGGGTGCAATGCTTGGGTCCCATAAATGGAATATCATGCATGAACACGCGCGATTTTGCTTAATTAAGATCTTGCCTCCACCAGAGTTCGAACCCACTACCTCTTGAATAGAAAGTGAGGGCGCTAGCCACTATACTACAAGGGCTAAAAGTTTATATTTTAAATGACAGGATTGAATCAAATTCGGATTTAAGTCTCCATATTAATCCACCAAATTTGTTTGTTTACGGCTTTTTTTAAATTTTATTATTTACATTTATTTCTTCACTTTCCGTTGTCAAATGTAAATGAATCTCCAATATTTTGCCTGAAAAGCTCTCATACTTCCCCACGGCATATTCAGGTAGGAATACTCTGGCTAGATTACCTGCCCCTAAATATAAAATCGAATAGAAATGTCATTATTCTGAAAATTTGTGGATGTTCTTTTCATTTCTGTAGCATGGCATACCTCATATAATAGTTTTTTTTCCTCAATAAAGATTGTTTTGCTTGTTTGTAAAGGAGGATTTGAAAACAAAAACAGAATATTTTAATTAATTTTTATTGAGAATTATTAAGAATACGTATCATTACTGTTTGTAGAAACAAGTTCAGAATCGAAAATATAAATGAAGAGATTCCATCTGTTTCCTTCTTCAAAGTAGTTTAATCCCAAAGGTAGACGATGTGAATGCCGGGTCTGTGTGCGAAATAAATCATATGAGTACTGTATAATATTTCCTCTTCCACTATTACCACTACTACTACTACTGATAATAATAATAATAATAATAATAATTATTATTATTATTATTATTTAGATCAGAAGTTAAGCATATACAGGGTCGAAGAAAAGTCTTTAAGGATTTTATACATACAAATAATTTGTTAATAATAAATAAATTCCAATGATATCACTGCAGTGTATGCGATACTTTTCAAAGCAACTATACAAGTCCAAGAATGACCGAACGACAGAACAGGAAGGAACTGGGCTCTAACCCCCGTCACCGCCATGCCAGTAAGGCTGGAATATTGCAATGAAGAAAAAATGCATCTTGTATTGTGGGCTATTCCTTATAATAATTGTGAAGAAAGTTTACGTTTATTTCAACAAAAATGTAATAAACCACCACCAAATACAGCCACTCTTCGACATTGGAAACTCAAACTTTTGAAACAGGAATCCCGGTAAAAGATCGTCCAAGAAGTGGAAGGCCAGTAACGGCGATAAGAGACAAAAACAAAGAAAATGTCCTCGCCACATTTGAATTCGATCCAACAACTTCAACGATAAAAGTCGCACAGGAATTAGGTATTTCCAAATTTACAGTATCAAAAATATTGAAATTACAGGGGTACACGATTACACACCCATTTACTCTCAGCTCATACACGACGATGATTCTGATAGACGGCCGCAGTTTGCTGAAACAATGAGACAAGTTCAACAGTGATCGACATTTCCTTCGAAAGGTCAAATTTTCAGATGAATGTTTCCTTTACTCGTTTAAACGAAGACACAAACACAACGTTCACTATTGGGAGAAAAAAAATTCCCAAAATACGATTGGGTAAACCCGTTAAAACGGCTACACTAACAGTTTGGGCGTGCATTTAAAGCTATTCAGGACTCGTTAACTTTGACATATCAAGAGATATGATGGGTGGCGGGCCCGTGCACAGGACACTTCAGATGGGGGGCGGGAAACTTAACAAAAAGGGCACCATCTCCTCCCTCCTCAAAAAAGAATAAGTCTCTTCACAGCATTTATAAGGATGTTATTTTTTTGGGGGGGAAAAAAAGGGCACTTCTGAGGCATGAAGGGGCAAATGGGAGGGGTCAAGCCCATGTCGCCCCCTCCTCCTCTGTACTTGCCTGATAGGTGGAAAACGCTATTGCCAAGTATTGAGAGACAAAGGTTTGCTACAGTTTACTAATGACGTTGAAGAAATTGGCTTCATTAACATGATGGAGAGCCGCCACATTAGTCTTCAGCTGCCGTGAGATTCTGGATACTAACATTGAATGAAGATGGGTTGGGTGGCGAGGTCCCATCGAGTGGCCAGCCAGATCACCTGATTTAACTCCATGTGATTTCTGGCTTTCGGCTTATTTGCGTGATAAACTCTACACTCCTGGTTTCATCTATCCAAGTGTGAATGCCCTTGCCCGCAGAATAGATGAACAACTGAAGAGGATCCCACTCGATATGTTCAGAAGAACAATGAAGAATTTCAGAGAGAGAATCCACAAATGTATCATAGCGGATGGAGAACTCTTTCAAGATTGAATTACAATTTAACAAAATATTTGTATGAATAAAATTCTGATAGATTTTTTGTTTGATCATTTGAACACTTATCTGTATAATGATTTTAACTAAATAGTTGGATTTATAAAATCTTTAGAATTTTCTCCCACCCTGTATATGTCCAATATAATAAAATGTATATATGAAGAGTGATGAGGAGAAACTGGATTTGCATCGTGAATATATATATACCTCGATGGTGTAGTGGTTAGCCGCGCCAACCATGTCCCCATCCATGTCCCCCTCGATGTCCCCATCCATGTCCCCCTCGATGTCCCCATCCATGTCCCCGTCCATGTCCCCATCCATGTCCCCCCCACCAACGTGGTTCTGCTTCTGCCTCTGCCTCAGGGTAGGGTATGGCCAAGCTAAAGACAACCACGAGGGCCAGGGTTATCCACTGTGTGAAAGGAGGTAAGAAATTAATTAGGAGACTGATGGGAGGAAATAATACAGTAATAATATTAAGAGAAGCAATAATTCTTTTGTCTTACGATAACAAAGTTATGTTTGAAAACACCTAATCATGCATGGAAGCAAAACTGACTTTTACTTCTTTTTAAAACTGAATTTTATCATTTTAAAGTACCTGAAAAAAATACTACAGTAAATAAACGAAGGGAATAAAGAACGTTACCCGGGCTCATAGAAAACAGAAATACCAACTATTAATGAATGTATGATCAAACCTTTGTTTTGGATCAATGAAACGTTTCAATAAATAACTCGATCCTAAAATACAAAATTAATTAACGTTTCAAAATGAAATTAACTTAAAAATTTTATGAAATAATAAGTTAAACCATGTGACGTTTCGACAAATAGGATTCATAATATTCGGTTGAAACGTTTGAAAAAGTGAGAAAGTTCAATATGCTGAAATGTTAATTTTATTTTTTTTCTGGTTGGTTTTTCTTTAGTTTTAAAAGTAAGATTTCTTTCCACATTTTAAGTGGCCTCGAAATTTAGGACCAGTATTTGGTCACACAAAAAAAAAAAAAAAAAAAAAAAAAATATATATATATATATATATATATATACATATATATATACATATATTCATAAGTTTATATAAAACGGCACACACACACACACACATACATATATAAATATATATACAGGGTGGGCCGTAAGTAAGTTTCCATACATAGGAAAAATAAACATTTTTTTATGGACAACCATTTTTATTTATATAATATGCTCTACATGGTTGCCATTGTTTTGAAAACACATTTCAATACGTGTTCCCCACTGTTGATGAACACGCATTAGCACAGTTGACGTTATGCTTGTAATGGCGTTGGTGATACGTTCCTTTAGATGATTTATGTCTCGTATCTTTTCCTGATACACCATGGCCCTCAAGTGCCCCCAAAGATAGAAATCAAGGGGGTGAGATCTGGGGATCTGGGAGGCCACTCACAGGACCACGCCGACCAATCCAAGCATCCGGAAACTGCTGATCCAAATACCGACGCACGTGAAGACCATAATGAGGTGAAGCTCCATCTTGCTGGAAGTAAACTGGGAAGTTACCTTCCTCGTTTAGCAGGGATGGGAAAATCTCTTCTTGCAACATGTTAAGATACCTTTCGGCATTAAGATTTCCACTGACAAAAATTGGTCCAATAATTCTGTCACCCATATCCCGGCCCACACCATCACTTTACCGGCACCTGCATCTTCGTCGGACTCAGCCAGTTAGGGTTAGCATTACTCCAATAACGTATGTTTTGCCGATTAACCTCTCCATTGACGTAAAAATTTGCTTCATCAGTAAACAAGATCTTACAAACGCATATTCTTAGGGTATCTGAAATATAAAAACAAACGTTTACATTTTCCTATGTATGGAAACTTACGGCCCACCCTGTATATATATATATATATATATATATATATATATATATATTTATATATATATTTATATATATATATATATATATATATATTATATATATATATATATGCAAATAACTGCAATGACCGCGCAGTATATAAATGAATAGAAACGACATAAGTATTAAGGAACGTTTCTGCACACGTGTGCAGAAACGTTCCTTAATACTTATGTCGTTTCTATTCATATATATATATATATATATATATATATATATATATATATATAAAAACATTATATATATATATATATATGTGTGTGTGTGTGTGTGTGTGTGTGTGTGTGAGCCGTTTTATATAACTTATGAATTTATTATTTAATAATGGTAATCAGTCGGGAGGTCCAGAAAGTGGCACATTGCTCAGGTGATTAATGCGTCCCATTCCACTAATTCCTGGATTATTACCAGCACCATCGGAAGTCAAATCCCTGACCTCAGTGTTTAAACTTAGATTATAGGGAAATGGTCTTACCTACTGAGCTACAGTATGGATGTTGCAGTAATTAAAAAAAAAATTATTTTATAATTAAAATACTTCTTTTAAAGAAAACTCGTTTTTGCAACAAAATGTTAATAAGAACGCATCACTTTAACATATTGCTTCCAAAAGCATTCGGGAAGCAATATGTTAAAGTGATCCCTCCTGGGAAGCAATATGTTTAAAAGAGAAATGTTGGATGGTTAGAAAGTGGTTGGTAATCTAGGTTAACTATCGAAAATATCACGACCTAACCTAACAATCTTCAAGGGCGTACAGTTGACCTAACGACTGGTTAGGTTAGTCGTGATATTTTCGCTAGTTAGCCTTATAAGGCTAACTAAAGAATGCTGGGGGCCCTGATCTTCAGGTGATCCAAATATTTTACATTCACAAAAAATGGCAAAGCGTAATAAGTGAAGTTGTCCATTAATTTACATTTTCTCGACTAGCTAATCTCTAAATATTATCAAATATTTTAATGTAACTGTAATTGGTTGTGTAATGTCTATTTTTGGGAAGCAATATGTTAAAGTGATTAACACTGGGAAGCAATACGTTAAAGTGATATACACTGGGAAGCAATATGTTAAAATGATTAACACTAGGAAGCAATTTGTTAAAGAGAGGTTCCTGGGAAGCAATATGTTAAAGTGATCCATAAGAACATTCGTATAATATTATTATTTCTAGAAACGTCTTAAAAATAAAGTCAAAATATTTATTAAAAAAGAGAATTTTGAATGACTGATTAATTTCGTTGAATAAAATAAACTCAAAATGAACTGTATTATAAAATAAAAATTATTGAAAAAGACTTACGAATAGTTTGGAGAACATTTTCACTTTGTGGAAATTGTTGTTTGCTTGTTAAAACTTTAACTAAGAAGTTTGTTCAAGAACTCCCTGAAATCGACATTTTATATACCTTCCCAAAAGTTACCAGACAGAGCAACTTCTTAATTGTGGTGTCAACAGACTTGAACTCACTTAATAAATCTTCATTTGAAAATTGTTTTTATTATCATTATTTACTTTCGTGTGTGTATTTGTGTGTGTCTGTTTGTGTTAATTTCTGAATATAGTTACTTGCGTACTCCTTTTAATATGTTGTGCGCAGATACGCACGTTTGGATTAAAAATTATAGGCAAATTTTGTTTCGTCGAATGGTTGGTTATTTGGTGAAGGATGTGTAATTTAGGGTGGGTTGAAAAAATTTAATTTAATGAAACATGCTGAAAATGATGCCCGAGTAGTCACTGATTAAGGAATAAGTGATATCTTTTAGAAATATTAATTTCCGTGCTGGCAACTATGAAAAATAAATTGCTAACAAAGGCCACAAAAGATTCTTTTTAGCATGTTTCTTTAAATCAATTTTTCGCCTCACAGGTATGAGGATCTCAGTTATAAACTCAATTAATGTCAATGTCTATCAAAAAACCATTAGTAAACATTGTTTTTGCTTATTTTAAAATGGAGGACCCATATGTGTTTGACCTATCATGTGTATTTGTGTGCCTACATGTGCATTTGTGACCTATCATTTGTTTGACCTATCATGTGTTTCCTGATTCAGCATTTTATTTTCTTTTGTTTCAGATTAATAGCATAGCTTGCAATGAATGACCTCTTCTGGTATAACAAGAGAAAAAGTGAAGCATTCTGTTTTCGGAACGCCAGCAGAGCTTCCTGGCAACCAACTACCAACTTGTGAGGATGTATTCAAAGCTTATCTTAAACATAAGCTCATTACTGCAAGATTTAGCTCTCAGAAATACGCTGAAATTATCGCGGAAGAAGTGAATGATATATATATATATATATATATATATATATATATATATACTGTATATATATATATATATATATATATATATATATATATTATATATATATATATATATATATATATATATATATATATATAATGATGAATAAACCACATTTAGCTCTCAGAAGTACGCTGAAATTATCGCGGAAGAAGTGAATGATTATATATATATATATATAATATATATATATCCGTGCTTCCATTCTAACAATCGACTTTACAAGCATAGTAATTAAGGTAAAGAGATTAATTGAGAAGGGACAAGAACTTAGAAAATATCCCATGAGTAAAAGATCTTTCAGCACTTATCAAAGTAAATATGATTCCTTCAGAAATTTATTTCAGATATGTTGCTGCAAGTGCTATGCCTCCGGTTCTTGTAAAACAAGTGAGTGTAAATGCGCTAAGGCAGAGAAAATCGCGAATGATGAATGGGAGTTCTGGATTGATCAACATACTGAACAAAATATGATTACAGGTAAGTTGGACAAAGTGAAAACCTCAAAACTACAACAAATGGAAAACAGGAAGTATAAAACACAATTCTTTAAAGATAAACAAAAGAGTTTTGTTCAGGAAATGTAATTGAATCCTTGTGATATCGGTAAGATCAACTCTGAAAGTGAAAATGATCATCAAAATGAAGATTTCGAATTGAGCGAGTACGAGTTAAATACAGAAGCTAGCACTTCTCAAGATCGACACCAATATCCAGAATTATGCGAGGCAGTTGATCGATGCAAAATAAGCAACCGTGATGCTTGTTTAAATGCTAATGCTGACTTAAAAGATCTTAATCTATTATCTGAAAATACTACGATTGATCTCAGTAAACTACGTCGTCGAAGAACCTTGTGGAGAAGCATAGAAAGAAAGAAGCATGAAGAACAGAATAAAGGATTATTTGCCTTGAATTTGATGGAAAAATTGATAAAACTCTTTCAGAAGTGGGAGAATGCCAGCGGAATTTGAATGAAGACCACTATGTGTTAGTTTCATTTCCAGCAAACGAATATATTGACCATGTTGCTTCTGAAAGTGGAAGGGCAAGTGATATTGCTAAAGAAATTATATCAGTAATTGCTGACACCAACTCTGCATCGACTTTAAAAGCAGTAGTTTGTGATGGAACTAATGTAAATACAGGTAAATCAAATGGAATAATTAGAAAACTAGAGCTAACATTGAGAAGACCATTACAATGGTTTATTTGCTTACTTCACGCTAATGAGCTTCCCTTGAGAAAATACGTGGAAGTTCTTGACGGGCAAACGACAGGACCTAGAAGTTCACAGGGCAAAATCGGCAAGGATTTGAACTTTGATCCAAAGAACAGACCAATTGCAAAATTTCCACCTCTCGCGCGAAAAGTGATGGACTTACCAGAAGTGCAGCAGAGCTCAGCAGTAGTTTGTGATGCAACTAATGTAAATACAGGTAAATCAAATGGAATAATTAGAAAACTAATTTTTGATTTTAATTTGTTCATGGATGGTGTTTTTATTGTTAACATAAAACCAGTTGCGCTTTCTTGCTAAATAAAGAACTGGATACCGAGTTTTTATCTAGTCCATAGCTTACTTGTTTCGTTATCTATGTATTAAATCTTTGTAAATTAATTCGCGTAATCTCGTTTATCGCCTGAAAAGAATAAAAAAACAACGAATTTGAGATTGAAAACCTTCCTTCACCAAATGACTTCAGGGCTTCAACTCAAAGATTTATTATTATTATTATTATTATTATTATTATTATTACTAGGGACCACCTCAGATAAGTAGTTGTTGCTTACCTTGTATACATGAAGCTATTAATAGTGATGCAGGTGTTTAACTCTCTTAAAATTTTCCCATTTTTCTTTTAAATATAATCTATTTGAACAGACTTAAATTGAGGACGTCTTGTACATTTTTATTTTTCTCTAATGAGTTTTTAGAGAATCATTTTCACAGATTTTGGTTGTAAAAGAGTCTCCTTTTTTTTTATGCTAACAAGCAGAGCCTTCGGTTCACTGCCCTACGGGCACCACTTGTGCTTCGCAAACTCGCGTACAGCGATTGCACCTTCGGTGCCTGGGTTACCCCTTTTGGGGGAGGTCATTCTCCCTCTCCCCAAAACTCTTTCACCCCCCTCATGCAGCTTGATAGGGCTAACCCCCTCTCCCACACTTTCCCCATTACCCCCCAGGGGGAAAGGGGGATGGAACCTTGCAACAATTGATCAACATTGCAATTGCATATGCACTTTATTTTTTTTTATATTTTTTATATATATTTTTTTTATCGGTAAAGGACAATATATTTTGTTACCCTACTTATATTCTGTAAGAGAATCGTCCCTTTTTTTTTTTGTTCTTTCAGCACTCAATATTTGGTTAGCGAATGAATTAACATCAGATTTATAGATACATATGCGTATGCGTATGTGTGCATATATATATATATATATATATATATATATATATATATATATATATATATATATATATATATATATATATATATATATATATATATATGAACCTTTTCCGTTCTTTGGGCACCATTCAAATGAGAGAAATGAATATTTTTTAAACTTATTTTAACTTTTTATAAATAACACTGGTCAACAACAATTTTGTCACAAGGGTTTTTGATGGGTGTTCTAAGTGTACTTTTTCATGCTGAATCTAAATATGAAATCAGATTTTTTCTATCAGGCTTAGTTTACTTGTGACGCTATGTTCATTTTTCCTCATTTAGCATGATCACCGGATAAAAAAATATAACATATATATAATTAAGTATATAACAATATTATAATATAAACATTATAAAAATAAATATAATAATATATTATATTAATTATATAACTATAATAAAATATATTAATATTAATATATATGTTGTATTAATTTTTCTGTAAAATTAGTACAATTTATTCCTTTGGGGAGAAAGTTCTGATAATGCTGGCAGGATAAATTTGGTCGGAGCAGCAGACGTGCAGGTTGAAACATGTTTGTACCTGTTCACACATGAGCCTAGTTTCTGTGTGTAGAGCAGCTCCAGTCAGTCTGCTTGTAAATGTCAGAGTGTTAACAGCTAGTGTCTGTTGCTTCTTGTTAATTTTACACCAGTGTTGTATTCATATAGATGTTTTGTAATGCCGCGGAACTGTCTGAATCATCCTAATTCCTTTTGTTATGTATGTGGTGATCTAACTTTAAAATCCCAGAAACGTAACTTTACACCATTAGTAAAAAAATGCTATGAACTTTATTTCGGATGTAAAGTAGGCGATCAGGACAAGAGTTGGGCCCCTCACATTTGTTGTGTGACATGTGTAAGACTACTTACAGGATGGCTAAACGGTTCACGTCACATGCCATTTGCTATTTCAATGATTTGGAGGGAACCCAAAGATCACACAACAGACTGCTATTTCTGCCTGGTAAATACAAAGGGGATCACTTCAAAAACAAAGAGCCTTATGAAATACCCTAATCTACCGTCTGCAATGAGACCAGTTCCCCACAGTGCTCAACTTCCAGTACCAAATCCTCCTGAACATGTAAGTTTAAGTGATGAGGAATCAAACGTAGCTGTAGCATATCACAAGGAAAAAGATGAAGACATTTCTGATCCAACATTCCAGGCTACCTGTTCCTCCAATGAACCACATTTACTGTCACAAGGAGATCTAAATGACCTAGTTCGTGATTTGAAATTATCTAAGAAGCAGGCTGAACTTTTAGGTTCAAGATTAAAGGGTTGGAATCTACTGCAACGTGACACTAAAGTTTGTTTTTTCCGCAGCCGCCATGATGAATTCAAAGAATGGTTCTCCCATGAAGATGGACTTGTGTTTGTAAAGATGTTAATTCAGTCATGGGGGCTCTTGGTCATGAACATAACGTGGATGAGTGGCGATTGTTCATTGACTCCTCAAAAGTCATCTTGAAAGCAGTCCTTCTTCACAACGGAAATAAATTTCCTTCTGTACCTATTGCACATGCTGCAAACATGAAAGAGTCATACGACAACATGAAGTTGCTTTTAGAAAAGTTTCAGTATCAGAAATATAAGTGGAATATCTGTGGAGATCTGAAGGTCATTGCACTTTTGCTAGGGTTGCAGCTAGGTTACACCAAGTACTGTTGTTTTTTATGTGAGTGGGACAGTAGGGACAAGCAAAACCACTACGTTAAGAAGGATTGGCCAAAACGCACCTCACTTGTTCCAGGCAAGAAAAATGTTGTGAATAGTTTACTTGTTGACCCTGAGAATGTGTACCTTCCTCCTTTGCATATCAAGCTTGGACTTATGAAAAACTTTGTTAAAGCGATGGATAAAGCGCAAACAGGATTCACATACTTGAGAAATAAGTTTCCCCGGATCAGTGATGCCAAGATTAAAGAAGGCATTTTTGTAGGCCCTCAGATCAGAGAATTGTTAAGAGATGAGAGATTTGAAGGAGAGTTGAATGAAGTTGAGAAAGCTGCGTGGCAGAGTTTCAAAAGTGTCTGCACAAATCTTTTGGGAAATCACAAGGCCGAAAACTATCCTGAAATAGTAGGAGATCTTCTTAAGTCTTACCAAGCAATGGGGTGCAATATGTCATTAAAGGTTCATTTCTTGGACTCTCATTTGCACTTTTTTCCGGAAAACCTGGGTGCGGTAAGCGACGAACATGGTGAGCGTTTTCATCAGGATATTTCTGCCATGGAAAACCGTTACCAAGACAAATGGAGCCCCAGTATGCTGGCTGACTATTGCTGGACTCTTAAGAGAGACATGCCTGAGGCAAAGCACAGCAGAAAATCAAAACAAGCTACTTTTTAAACTACAGGTATGTCTTTTCGATCATATTTTAATAAGTATGTAACTATATGGGTTTTTAAAAATTAAATTGCATGTCACACAAAAACCAGACCTGATAGAGAAATTTTACAAACTTATTTGGATTCAGCACAGAAAATACTATAAGAATAAGGTATTTTCATTCTTGGGACACGAAAAAATTTTTTTTTTGTTGCCCAGTGTAATTAATGAGTACATTTTGAAAAGAAAAAATTTAATTTATTTAATTTAACAGCTTTAATGACCATAAATTAAAACAAAAAATATTTGTCGTTTCTTCAAAAATTTGGCGATAATTTGGGTTGAAAATTGGACGTAGGCTATAGGCCATCTTATTTTTAGTTCGCGCAAAGACCTAGGCTATATATATATATATATATATATATATATATATATATATATATATATAGCCCCGGTTAGGTTAATTGAATGCCCGGTTAGGTCAACTGAATGCCCGATTAGATTAATTGAATGCACTGTTAAGTTAATTGAATGCCATGTTAGGTTAATTGTACGCCCTTGACGATTGGTTAGGTTAAGTCGTGATATTTTTCTTAGTGTTAACGAAAATATCAATTAACCTAAAATTCAATTAACTTAACTGGACATTCAATAATTTTATCGTTGGTTTCAATATATATATATATATATATATATATATATATATATAAAGTTTAAAAAATATTCGTTTCTCTCATTTCAATGGTGCCCATAGAAAGGAAAAGGTCCATAATTTAAGTAAAATGTGCGAATCGATGGAGCCAAGTAGCCATCGATGTAAAAGCATGAAAAAAAAGATTCATTTGTAGAGATGATGATAAAATTATATCATCATACTATTAAGGAGCCATATATATATATACTATACAATATATGTTACATACACCGTGGATGGTACGAGGAACTCCTCTGGAAAAATTAAATCCAGTATAGTCCCAATGGTAAATGACAAACACTATAGTTTTTCATAATGTTCCATGCACGGTCTGTCCGTAACATAACAGTTTCTCAGGGGACCGTTCAGAGTTGTATCATATTTATTATATATATATATATATATATATATATATATATATAATATATATATAATATATGGTTATTATATATGGTTATTATATGTGGTTATTAGTACAACACAAGTACTACCCCTGTAAATTCAGAGCACTACCTGTACATTTTTAGAAGTAAATTACAGTAAGAAAAACTTATATATATATATATATATATATATATATATATATATATATGTGTGTGTGTGTGTGTGTGTGTGTGTGTAAAAATGAACAGTGAATAATCAATATTCATTTTTACATAAGAACCAAAATCGCTTAACGCGAGTTTGGATAAAAATTTTATTTGTTGCTTTCTATTTTTTGTTTGTGTCACAACCCTACGATCTACCATTTCTGTGGTTTAGTCGTATCCATTTTTCCATTTTTCATTTGTTATAGAATTTATTATAATTAATTATGATTGTCTTGCATCTCACCCTCGACCCTAGATTATGCATACACATTGCATATAACAGGATTGGAACCTGTAGTTGTACTTCTTAAACATTAATACCCACTCTTTGTCTCTAATTCGTTCTTGTAAATCTTCCTAATAATGATTTGTACTATACGTACAAATTCAATAACTATGACGTCACATTTTCCCGTCATTAATTTCCCTTCATCATATCTCTAGTATTCAATGTATGAAAATTCTTTAACATCATAATAAAACCTGTACACTCTATAGAAATAATTATTTATGTTATGTAGTATAAATATAACTATTATTCGACCATATCCCCCCCCCCCCCATATTCCATATCTTATCTTGACCATTATCCTATGTCAATTTTATTAAATATTCATTTTGCTCTTGAAACGCAAAACTTTATGCATTCGTTCGAAAACGTGCAAATACGTTCTCGTATTATTTTTTTTATTATTTTTTTCAAGTGCGTTCACTCCTCACAAGATATTCATAAATGCTTAGGTAAGTGATCGAATTCGCTAATCACAGCAAAATCGAACGCTTCTAAGATAAATATCTCCTCTCGCTCTGATTTCAAATTTATAACATGTTATAACATATTATAACATATTATGTTGTATATAAATCATCTCGTATGTGCCCATGTACTTGTGTTGTACTAATAACCGCATATAATAACCATATATAATAACCATATATTATAACCGTATATTATAACTATATATTATAACCATATATTATAACCATATATAAATATAAAAACACTGCAAGAATTGTAAACGACGTAATGTACTTCAATGAAACTGTAATTAAATGTAATGATTTAATATATAATATAAGAACGTACTTTAATAGAACTGTAATGGACAATCATAAGCGAATGTGAAGTAATCCATAATCGCAATCATAATTGTAATAAACCAAAACGAAAATGTACCCAGTAATGTACTTAAATTGTACTTATGTACTACTCCGAAATGATATCGCCTTCAGAAATGTAGACTCGGCGAAAAATTCGATTAGTTTTTATTTTTATTTTTTAAATTTTTATTTGGAATCTTTCAAACATCTGATCATGTGTTTAAAAGGAGGGAAACTTAACCTTCAACTGTATTCCTCCAACATTTAGACCTATATAATACATGTAATTGTAAAATTAACTTCACTTCATTACGGCACTCTTCTTTGGTCACTACTACGACACTCCCTTGTTAGCAGCCTCGCTGCGAGGAGGGGGCAGAGGCCCCTTGCCTCCTCAATTTTTTAGATTCCGGCCTGAGCCATGGTCGAAAGAGGTCGAACCTCTACCCCTGTAAATTCAGAGCACTACCTGTACATTTTTAGAAGTAAATTACAGTAAGAAAAACTTTTTTATTTTCCCCTTCGAGTTGGGCTATCTTCAGAAGAACTTAGTCAGTAAAGTCGATAAGTTATAAAAGAAAAGTCGATAATTTTAGTATCAGAGAAAGTATCAGAGTATTATAGAAAGAGAAGAATTAACAACTGTCGACCCTAAAGCGAGAGAAAAGAATTAGAATGTTATAGAAAAAATATCCGTTGCTGCATCCCATACAAGAACGCCCATAGACCTCGAGACAACCCATAAGCACATAGAAGAAGGAGGATAACAAAGAGTGGCGACCCTATAGCCAGGATAAACATTTGGCGACCCTACTACCAAGATTAGAAGAAGAGGATTTTAACAAGATTTTAACAAGTGGCCACTCTTTGGCCAGGATAGAAATTACCCTGCATCAGGATAAAACCAGTTGACCCGCGTGTCACGACTTCCAGTTCGTCACATTCACCCTTGAACTGGTGTGTAACGACTCCAAGTCATCCACGTCTCGTCTCATCTAGAAGAAGTAGCCAGCAAGACACGTTTTGAAGACACGTCTTCAGGACACGTCAAGGATTTCGCCGTAGAAATTTTGTTAAGTACATAGTTGGTTTTTTTAAGAAATTTGTAAAAATTTGAAAAGTCAGTATTATTAACAGTTAATAATGAGTATGAAGCCAGAATTTACAAGAAACACAGTGAATATTTCAGACACCAGTGATACATTTTTTTTAGTGAAACAGTAACTTTCACAGAGTTAAAAGTCACAGAAGTTAATTGTCACAGAAGTTAATTGTCACAGAAGTTTATTGTCACAGAAATTAATTGTCACTGTTATTTTCACTATTATATTCAGTATAGAATAATTTTATTTTATGTACCAAACATAATAGTACCGTCCCTTCGCGTACATTCGAGTGAAATGTTGTTTACATTTTTTATTTTTGTTTACAATTTTTTTAAAATTATTAAATTGAATTTACTTGCAAATTAAGAAAGAGAGAGTTTATAGAGAGTTTATAGATTTATAGAGATACTTGAAGTAGTTTCAAGTCAGTTTTAGTTGCAAATAAGTTGCAAAAACGTTTTCAGATAGTTTCAGTCGGTTGCACCAAGAGGGACAACCAAACCCAGAGAATAATAGACTTCACTTGATAGCAGCTCAAGTGAGAGTCAGTTTCATTTTCAGTGGACTCCACTTGATAGAGTTCAAGTGCAGTCAATTTTAGTCAGTTCAGTTTCAAGATACTTGATAGAGTTCAAGTTAGACAGTTTCAGGATACTTGATAAGAATTCAAGTCAGAAGGTTGCATCCAGAGGGACAACCGCCCCAGAGATTTATAGAAATACTTGATAAGAGTTCAAGTCAAAAGGTTGCATGCAGAGGGACAACCGCCCCAGAGATTACATAAGTACTTGATAGCAGTTCAAGTCAGTTTTGAAGTCAGTTTTGAAGTCAGTTCAAGTCAGTTTTGAAGTCAGTTCAAGTCAGTTTTGAAGTTTCAAGTCTCAGTCAGTTTTGAAGTTTCAAGTCTCAGTCAGTTTTGAAGTTTCAAGTCTCAGTCAGTTTTGAAGTTTCAAGTCTCAGTCAGTTTTGAAGTTTCAAGTCTCAGTCAGTTTTCAAGTTTCAAGTCCCCAGTCATTTCAATGCATTCAACTGAATTCAACTTTTCCTTTGTAGTTTAAGAGAATTTAATTTAAGCAAATGTAATTTAAGAGAATTTAATTCAACCTTTTTTTTTGTTGTAAAAGAGAATTAAATTCAACGTGAATTGACCGGTTTGCGTCGTTAGTTTAACCTTTTTTTTTGTTTGTAAGAAGGAAATTGACCGATTTGTCTTTTCTTTTCATGCCATTGTTGCGTATATAAATATATAGGTAAAATGACATATTTTATTGTTTGCAACCAAAACCGTTTTTACAAATGTTTGTAACGAGTTTTATAATTATTGTGATTATATGATGACAGAAATAGTGTAATAATTATTCGATCTTGTACCTAATTTATCCTGCTCTGTATGGTCGGGAAATTTACCCGTATAACCGCACATACCCTAAATTTGAGTTGTGTTTGTTCTTTTTTTCATTTAATTTTAATAAAACTTCTACACAATAAAACATATGTATTTATCTATATGCATAAAAATTTTCAGACTAAAATATCAAATAATTCAAGTTCTATCAACATTTAACGAAAAAGTATGATTTTTTTACTTAACATGCAAAAATTATTAAACCTTCTTAATATTTTTTTATATTATATAAAAATAATTTTTTATGTAAAATTTACCTGAAATTATTAAAAGAAAGGATTGTTCGAAATGCTTCCCTTCCATTTCAATAACTTTTTTTATTGTTGGCCGAAATTCATCTATGGCTCGATTTACTTTTATTTTTAAGAATATTATAAAATTATGTTTAGCTCATTAAAATACATAGTTGATTTCTATTTTTAATTTGTACTTTTCATTTCTTTGTTCAATTAATCGTGAGTAATTGTCCTTAAATTTAGAATTTTATAATAATCGACCTTGAGCTTAAAGGATTTTATAATAATAATAATAAAAATAATAATTGACTTAAACTTAAAAGATTTTATAACCCTAAACCCATCTTAAATTGTTATACATTATTTTTAAACTTTGTTAATTCAAAAACCTTCCAAATCCCTACACATACACACGCATGTATGCACACTATATATACTATATATATACAAACCTTATGCTAAAATCATTGGATATCACAATAAACTATTTCATTGCGTGTAAGTGCTAAGTATGCGATTTAATCTTAATCATTTTTGCTTTCTAATATATCTTGCTCATGCATTTATTCAGTTAATTTAACAATCCTCTCGGCTAATCTGTCCCTCAAAATTATAAGATTCACACTTTGTACCTAGTACACAAAAATACACACTAGACCACAGGTTTATATATCATCCACTACGTAATTCGATTTTTACCTACACTAGTCAATAAAAATTAGTTTACAGATTGTACGATTTACATTTTTCCCTTTTATCTACTATTCATTATGTATGTAATTCTTCCCACAGAAAAATAAAAAAAAATTTGTTAAAAATTTAACAATATCATTCTTTGTCTAACTTAATTGTTTGTCTAAATTAACGTATTAATCCTTTTATTCTGTTTGCATAAAATTAAAGTTTTAATCTTTGAATTTTTATACTTTATAAAACTCTCTAAGCAAGTGTCATGTTAAAAATTTGATTACTCTGCATTGTACCCAACCACCCGAACTCGTTCTGTATAAAATTGTTAATGTAAAGAAAAATTCGTCATCTAACTTGAATTAGTTAGGATGTTATTTTCTCATTTGTATTGTATTAATTGTACCCTATTATATTATTGTATACATATTTTAAAGGGGAGAGCAATGTAAAAATGAACAATGAATAATCAATACTCATTTTTACATAAGAACCAAAATCGCTTTACGCGAGTTTGGATAAAAATTTTATTTGTTGCTTTCTATTTTTTGTTTGTGTCACAACCCTACGATCTACCATTTCTGTGGTTTAGTCGTATCCATTTTTCCATTTTTCATTTGTTATAGAATTTATTATAATTAATTATGATTGTCTTGCATCTCACCCTCGACCTTAGATTATGCATACACATTGCATATAACAGGATTGGAACCCGAGGTTGTACTTCTTAATCATTAATACCCATTCTTTGTCTCTAATTCGTTCTTGTAAATCTTCCTAATAATGATTTGTACTATACATACAAATTCAATAACTATGACGTCACATTTTCCCGTCATTAATTTCCCTTCATCATATCTCTAGTATTCAATGTATGAAAATTCTTTAACATCATAATAAAAACTGTACACTCTATAGAAATCATTATTTATATGTTATGTAGTATAAATATAACTATTATTCGACCATATCCCGCCCCCCCTATACGTCCATATCTTATCTTGACCATTATCCTATGTCAATTTTATTAAATATTCATTTTGCTCGTGAAACGCAAAACTTTATGCATTCGTTCGAAAACGCGAAAATGCGTTCTCGTATTATTTTTTTTATTATTTTTTTTCCAAGTGCGTTCACTCCTCACAAGATATTCATAAATGCTTAGGTAAGTGATCGAATTCGCTAATCACAGCAAAATCGAACGCTTCTAAGATAAATATCTCCTCTCGCTCTGATTTCAAATTTATAACATGTTATAACATATTATAACATATTATGTTGTATATAAATTATCTCGTATGTGCCCATGTACTTGTGTTGTACAAATAACCATATATAATAACCATATATAATAACCATATATTATAACCATATATTATAACCATATATTAATATAAAAACACTAAGAATTGTAAACGACGTAATGTACTTCAATGAAACTGTAATTAAATGTAATGATTTAATATATAATATAAAAATGTACTTCAATAGAACTGTAATGGACAATCATAAGCGAATATGAAGTAATCCATAATCGCAATCATAATTGTAATGAACCAATGTACACAGTAATGTACTTAAATTGTACTTATATACTACTACGAAATGATATCGCCTTCAGAAATGTAGATTCGGCGAAAAATTCGATTATTTTTTATTTTTATTTTTTAAATTTTTATTTGGAATCTTTCAAACATCGGATCCTGTGTTTAAAAGGAGGGAAACTTAACCTTCAACTGCATTCCCCCAACATTTAGAGTTATATGATACATGTAATTGTAAAATTAACTTCACATCAATACGACACTCTTCTTTGGTCACTACTACGACACTCCCTTGTTAGCAGCCTCGCTGCGAGGAGGGGGCAGAGGCCCCTTGCCTCCTTAATTTTTAGATTCCGGCCTGAGCCATGGTCGAAAGAGGTCGAACCTCTACCCTTCTAAATTCAGAGCACTACCTGTACATTTTTAGAAGTAAATTACAGTAAGAAAAACTTTTTTATTTTCCCCTTCGAGTTGGGCTATCTTCAGAAGAACTTAGTCAGTAAAGTCGATAAGTTATAAAAGAAAAGTCGATAACTTTGGGATCAGAGAAAGTATCAGAGTATTATAGAAAGGGAAGAATTAACAACTGTCGGCCCTAAAGCGAGAGAAAAGAATTAGAATGTTATAGAAGAAATATCCGTTGCTGCCTCACAAACAAGAACCCCCGTCGATTCCAACCACCCAGGGCCATAGACGGAGGATTCAAACATATATTTTATTCATCGATACATTCATAGTTTAAGGGGAAGTACTGTACCTATGAAGAATTAAAAGCATCTTTTCACATAGAGGACCATTCCGGCCATACCCCCATACGAATATACATATATCGAGTCTAAAAGCTTATTTGAAATACGAGAATAATTGTTACATCCTAGTGTCAAATCGGATTTTATCGAAAACTTAATAACACTGAGCAATATACTAAATCTGAAACCCATTTGTTTAACTAATTTCATTAAACAATTCTGCCTCTGTCTCTCTCTTTCTCTCTCTCTGTCTCCCTCTCTCTCTCTCTCTCTCTTTCTCTGTATCTATGCAGTATATACTGTACAGTATTTGAAGAACGTCATTATATAAAAATAATAAATACTCAGTGGAAGGAGTGCCGCGAAGGTCAACGAAACCTGTTTGAACGAATAAAAATATTATAAACACTGGTCTGCAAGGTCTGCAAGGTTTCTGTTCAGTGGCGTAGCGTGGAGGACTGGGGGGTCGACTGTCATCCTTGATCGGAAAAATATCTGATCTAGTCGGAAATCTAGAACCGGTTGTAAAACATTTTTGGCAATGAAGGAGAGACAGAGAGATACATTGCCCTGTCGCCAATTTTAAATTCAGCTTCTCATAATAATACATTATATTATAGCATGGCTAAGCCTGTGACGTAGTCGCTTGAAAAACATACACTATAATAGTCACGGAAAAGGTGCCAAATTTGTCCAATCAGGAATGTATAACACATTTGCCCCTCCCCTGAATAAAGACCACGCTACGCCACTGTTTCTGTTGTTTCAACATTCATAGCTGTTTTATAGTAATTTTGGAATGTTCAATGCAAAACTGATAGCCATCTTTGCCCCATGACGTAGGGTTTTTTCAAATAGCCATATAATTTTATATAATGTTTATTTACGCCCGTAGATGTCCCTGTATATTATACGAGTATATGTTATTGTTATTATAATATTATGCTATGTTATTATTATTACTTATTATTATTTTTATTATTAATTATTATTATTATTATTATTATTATTATTATTATTATTAACTATTATTATTATTAGGAATGTTCAATGGTCTACTGCAGTAACATTGATGGAGTAATATGTAGCTTAGGAAGTACCTATCAACCAAGTGATTGGAGATTATTTATTGACTCCTCCAAGAGAAGCCTCAAAGGTGTTTTCTTTCATAATAGTAACCAAGAGGCTTCTGTTCCTATAACTCATTCTGTTCACTTGAAAGAAACATATAAAAATTTTGAACTTCTTTTAGAAAAGGTTCTGTATAATGAGCATGAGTGGACTGTATGTGGAGACCTGAAAGTTTTATGCATGCTGCTTGGTCAGCAGTCTGGTTATACGAAAATGCCATGTTTTTGTGTGAATGGGACAGCAGAGCGAGAAGTCAGCGTTGGAAGAAGAAGCTGTGGCCTCCCAGATGCAGTCTGACACCTGGTTCAACGAATGTCATTCATAAAAGTTGGTTGAGCCAACCAAAGTGATGTTACCTCCACTCCACACAAAACTGGGCTTGATGAAGCAGTTTGTGAAGGCATTGGATAAGGATGGTGAGTGCTTCAAGTACATTTGCGGCAAATTCCCAGCTCTCACCTATGAGAAAGTTAAAGAAGGTGTCTTTGTGGGACCCCAAATCAGGAAGTTAACATTAGATGATCAGTTTGAAGGAACGATGAACCAAGCTGAAAGAGAAGCATGGGTTGGCTTCAAAAATGTTATTCAGAACTTCTTGGGGGACAAAAAGGATCCAAATTTAAAAATGATTGTTGGAAACATATAAATCATAAAATTCAGAAAAATGATCAACTGAATACTTGTGCCAGCTTTATTCCTTTATTTGACAAATTAATGACTTAAAATAGACCTTTGATCATAGCTTGAAACGTTTAAAATCCAAATATCCCATTATGCTAAATATAACCAAATACATGAAAATACATTTTTTTTATTTTTCGATTTGTGAAAAATCCTGACGTGATGGAACAAAATGGATGTTAATTTTGAAATTAGTAATGAAGAATTATGTAAAATGACCTTTCAAACAAAAACAATGGAAATTTTTTGTTGATTTTCAGACAAGTGTAATCTAAAACACTGGTGCTCGGTATTTCAACGGTTCCGGTATTCATCGGTGGTTACCATCACTGACTAAGAATCTATCGGCCCGGGTTCGACTCCCTTCCAGGACAGGCGGCACGCACTTTATCCAGATGTTCATCCTTCCATTGTTGGCAGATAAAAATTTCTTATATTGTGAAATTTTACTTTAATTTCGTATTTACTTTCCTTTCTCTTCGTTAACTATCACTCTTTCTACTTCTTTACACTGATTTCTTTGAATTCCATGATCGGGTAGACGGGTTGTAGCGTGGCCGCCATTGAAACTCAAAACGAACAAAGAGATGGAGGAAAGAAATTACAAACGATTATCACTATTTTCTGATTTTCATTTAAATTGAAACAATGAACAGGACCGGGGAAAGTGAGTGAGGATTTATAATTTACACTTTTGATAGTGGAGAGAGATTTTAGTTAACTTTAAATTAGTGATGTACCAATTAATCGGCATCTGCATCGGCAATTTTTTGGCAATCGGCATCGGCCAAATTCAGCCGATTCTCTTACCGATTTTTCGAAATTTTAAAATTTTCATTACGAAACAAAATCTAGAGAATTTCTAGGAAATTGAACAGACAAAAACACTATTTGTGATATTTATACTCATTTCAAAGTGTAATTATATAAAAAGTATTTTACAGTCACGAAAAAGGCAAAGCTTAATAAGTTAAGTTGCTCATAAATTTACATTTTATCTACCTAGCTAATCTCTAAATATTATAAAGTAGCGTAATCTCCTACTCTATATTAATAATAATTCTATGGTGCTGGTTAAGTGTGCGGTCTACCTACGATTGGTTAGGTTTAATCATGATATTTTCGTTAAAACTAAAGAAAATATCATGACTAAACCTAACCAATCGTCAAGGGCGATTGACAATGGGATGTAAACAAACAATTAGTAAACAAGATAAGAAGCTATAATTAAAAGGTAGACCGCCGAATCGTAGGTAGACCGCACACTTAACCAGCACCAATTCTATATTAAGTTGTACTTTATAGTTTATATATTAAACCATTTTATTATGTTGACTCTATTTTAAGTATTCTAATAATTTCATAAACTCAAATTATATATCCATTTTTTTTATTCAAATTGGCCACCAGGGACATGAAATTTTAATGAAAAATTTTGTTGTGGTTAACATTGTTGAAGAAAGAAAATACCTTCAGCATAAAGAAAACAATTACTTTAAATATTGGTATTCAATTTATGAGACTAAAATAAAATTATTTTATCATTTCACCGATTAATAAAGCTTTTTATCACCATTTTAGCCACGGTATATGAGTAACAAATTCTGGTGCTGTATACTGTGGAGTGAGCAAAGGAAAAGCATTTAAACAAATTTGAAATATAAAAATATGAAAATTGAAAGTTTTCACATTAGAGTAGGAAAATTAATGAAGGGAATTGATTTTTTAAAATATAGGCAAAGAATCGGCATCAGCATCGGTATAGGTAGGTTTTCATGGAATCGGCTAGAGTTTTGAATCGGTACCTCACTAACTTAAATCACAATTTCAGCTTAATCGGACAAAATACACTTTCTTCTACTCCTCTAGCTCGGGGTAAATGCCTCCCAATTTCCAACCTCTCTCTAACGGGTGCTAATTAGTGATTTATATTTTAAATAACTACATTTTAATATTTTAATTTCGTACACTTTTAATCAGTTTATTATACTCTAAAAAACATTATTAAATTTAACCCTTTCATGACTGAATTATGAAATTTTTATTTTCACACTTTTTTCCAGTTCAAACCAAGATAACCTCTAACATTCAGATCGTAGGGCTCAAAATCGATTGTCAAGCTCATGTTGCCATAAGGCAACGGTCGGCGTCAAAAGGTTAAATATTATTATATTTTTTATTAAAAAACCAATACACGACATCTAAATGAGGCAGAATGTTGTAGAGGGGTCGAAACTGGTTGTTCCGGAGCATTTATTAAAAAAGGAGTAAAAAAACCCTAACGTTTATTATTTATGAAAAAAAATGATAATTTCCACCCTAGAGCAGATTGTACAGCATCCTACTCGTATCCCCTATCACCTTGGAGATAGGCCCAACATTCTGGATTTATTTCTCACCTCAAATTATTCTTCTTAATTTGTCAATTTTTTTCTCCTTTCGGCTCCTCCGACCACAATCTTATATCTGTTTCCTGTCCTATCACTCCAATTCGGCCTTTGGATCCTGCCAAGAGGAGGCGCCTTTGGCATTTCGGTGCCGCTGATTGGGAGGCCCTTAGGCAGTATTTCTGTGATTTCCCATGATTACTGCTTCCGTGGCTGGGGCCCTTCTGAGTATGCTGAGCGCATCACAGAGATGATTCTCTCGGACATGGAGGTGTACATTCCATATTCTATTCCTACTACTAATGCAAAAAAAAAAACCTTGGTTTAACATTTGATTGTTCTTGGCTATTCGCAACAGAGACGAGGCTTTCAGACAGTATCGTCACTATCAAACTTCTCACTCAGCTTATATTTCTGCCCGGAATCATGCAAAATCTGTTCTTCGACTCTCTAAAAATTCCTTTATCTGACAAAAATGTGAAAACCTATCCAATTCTAATTCTTTTCGCTCTTTCTGGCATCTAGCTAAGAACCTCTTCAACAACTTTACTTCCCCTTCCTTCCGTCCTCTTTTCCATTCCGACAGATCAGTTGCCGTCTCTTCTCCTGACAAAGCTGAACTCTTCGCTCAAACTTTCGCCTCCAACTCAATCATGGAAGATTTTGGTGCTGTGCCTTCATCTCCTCCTTCCGAGTTAATTATATTTGAAACTGAATCTCCTCCAAAGATGTTCTTTCTGCCCTATCTGGGCTCAACTCTAGGAAGGGGTACTCTCCTGATGTGTTCCTTCTGTTGTCATCAAGAAGTGTGCTTCTGTGCTGACACCCTGCCTAGGCAAACTCTTTCGTCTTTGTCTCTCATCTTGTATTTTTCCTTCCTGCTGGAAGTTCGCTTTCATTCAGCCTGTCCCAAAGAAGGGTCGCACTTCTTGTCCTATTCACTCCTATGTCGATGATTCAACTCTTCACTTCTCCACCCACTTCACAAAGCGTTCCTCTCAACAGTCACTCCATGATTCGTGTAGGACCATGGTACACCTGACCTCTGATCGTTCTGTTATCTCTGATTAGAACAGAAAACCTTGTGGCTTTCAGTGACTCAGAAACTTAGTTCCTTCATCTGCCTACTCGTCACAATCTTCTACACGAGTATCCCCTTACCTTGAACAATACATAACTCAATCCTTTTTCTTAACATTCTTGGCGTTTCCTTTTCTCGTGATATATTCTGGAAAGATCACATGTACTCTCTTTCCAAAATAGCTTTTGAGAGGTTAAATGTGCTGTACCGCCTCCGCAGTTTCTTCACCCCGACTCAGTTGCTGTCTTTGTACAGGGGTTTTGTCCATCTCTGTACGGAGTACGCTTCTCATACAACTAAACCCACACAGCCGTACTTGATCGAGTGAAATCAAAGGCTTTTCGTCACATCAATTCCCCGCCTCCTACTGACTGTCTTCAACCACAAGCGATTTTTTCAATACGTCTACAATATTAATCCAGTAAAAAGTGTCTTGGGGCCGTTGAAAAATTCTGACGGAAAGCTAGTTGCTGAAAACAAGCAAATGGCTATCTGCCCGAAACGAATTTTTTACGTCAGTTTTTACAATAGAAGATGTAACGAATATCCCTACGGTCATAGACATAATACCTTTTGATAATGGTAATACTTTAGATAATATTGGTGAAAAGGAGGTAATGCACTATATTGGAAAAGTGAAAATGCTGAAATCACCGTGGCCGGATTCCATATATCCCATACAACTAAAAGAATTAAAAAAAAGCATTGTTATGCCGTTAACAAAGATTTTTAATGTGTCTATTTCTGAGGGGTGCGTACCAGATAATTTCAAGTAAGCAAATGTAACACCTATTTTTAAGAAAGGCGATAAAGGTGTAGCGGGAAATTATAGGCTAATCAGTTTAACGTCTTTTGTAGGTAAGCTACTGGAATCAATAATTAGGGAGCGTATAGTCGAACACTTAGAATTGCATAACTTGATTAGAAATACGCAGTACGGTTTTAGGCGAAACAAATCTGGCTTAACTAATCTTTTAAAATGTTTCCAAAGCATGGTTGAAGTTTACGATAGTCATTGAGCTATAACTGTATTGTATTTAGATTTTCAAAAAGCGTTTGACACCGTACCGCACAAAAGACTTATTGAAAAAACTAATGCTCATGTAATCAGGGGTGTAGTAATAAATTGGATACAAGAGTGGTTGCGAGGTAGGAAACAGAAGGTGGTCGTTGATGGAGAGGAGTCATGCTGGGCTAATGTAGCGAGCGGCGTTCCTCAGGGTTCTGTATTGGTCCCCTTGCTTTTTCTTATATATATTAACGATTTAGATGTCGGCTAGTCAGTACAGTTTCAAAGTTTGCGGATGACACGAAGTTGGGTGGCAGGGCGATTAATTACGAAGATAGAGGTAAAATCCAGGAAGATCTAAATAAAATCGTAGATTGGTCAGTCACATCGTAAATGAGCTTTAACGTCGATAACTGCAAAATTTTACATACTGTATATGCTCGCGTAACGGTAACTGCGTATAGTATGTCAGGGAAGGAGTTGGCAAGCGTAGAACAGGAAAAAAATTTAGGAGCTATAGTCATTGGTGATTTAACCCTTTAAAGCCTACTGGGTCGAATACGTACAGTTTCAAATGCACGCATTTTGACTTAACTCTACAAAAAAGTTCGGCGTTAAAGGGTTAAAAGTGGCGAAACAAAGTACAGCAGCGGTAAATAACGCGAACAAAGTGCTAGGTTTTATAGCTACGAATTTTGAGTACAAATCGCGCGATATTGTTGTTCCTCTTTATAAATCATTAGTTAGACCACATTTGGAGTACGCGATCCAATTTTGGAATCCGCATATGCGCAAAGATATAAATAAAATAGAAAGAGTTCAAAAACGAGCAACTAAGATGATTCCGTCGCTTTGGTCGAAGTCGTACGAGAATAGGCTTAAGGAGTTAAAATTGACAACACTCGAGCTTAGGAGGCTAAGGGATGATCTAATCCAGGTTTTTAAAATAACGTAAACAGAGATAGCTTCTTTGAAATATAACAAAATTGTAGAACTAGAAATAACGGGTGTAATAAATGCAAAAAAACTTCACTTTTTTCTACGTGAAGGTCAAAATATGAAAATAAAAACCCACTCTAATAGACCGAGTTTATTTCCACGACAGTTTCGACGCCCACTGGCATCCTCCTCTGGTGGGCCAGTGGGCGTCGAAACTGTCGTGGAAATAAACTCTGTCTATTAGAGTGGGTTTTTATTTTCATAACGGGTGTAAGCTGACAAGTAGAAGGTTCGAGATAGCAGTTGCCAAAAACCTTTTTACCCATAGCATAGTAAATAGCTGAAATAGTTTGTCGGTAGAAGTAATTAGTAGCACGTCTATAAACATGTTTAAAAATCGATGAGTCGCATATGTTGATAGATTGGATATAGTTTAAGGTAGTAAAATTAAGGCGTTTGTGGTTCGGAACCCACGTAAAATTGTAGGTTCCCTCCGCCACGAAGGAGGACATGCGCAATACACAATTACAAACACAGTTAGGTAGACCAGTCATGAGTGGATCCTAGGGTCTTTGTTGGTCTGAAACATTATAATATTATAACAATTTCTCTCTCTTCATCGCAATGTTGCCTCACTTTCTCTTTACTATCACTTTTATAACAGACAATGGTCTTCTGAATTCTCTAACTGTATGCTTCCTCCTTTAAGGAAACGACGGTATTTTCAATCTTTCATCTAATCAACCGGTGAACTCTGGAACAATCTTCCTCAATCTATTTTTTTCCCTGTCTATGACCTCCAATCTTTCAAACGCAGAGTGTCCAGGCATCTCAAAATCCCTGGAACTTGATTTTGGCTGTTTTCTTCTTCTATGAGGGGGGGGGGGGTGAACGTTTTTACGGTATTTGCCCTTGGCCGCTCCTTCCTGCCTAAAAAAAATATAGGGTGGCGCAAAAGTCAGGAGTCAAAGAGTCATCATTGCATCACTAAATAATATATGTAAAGGATACAAAAAAAGATTCCTGATAGTCAAGAGATACAAACTTTAATGAATTAACGTGCGAGTGGACCACTGATAGAGGAAATTACAGTATATGTTTGAATTGTTGACCATTTAACTTCAACACTTTTCATCGATTCGACATGTCTTAGCTTCCCGGTATTGCTATTTGCAATCGTAGATCTGATTTTTTCTTTAATTGTTCTATGTTTCTATGACGGTCAACATAGACGACAGACTTGAGATGATCTCGCAGAAAGAAATCAAAAGGCGTGAAGTTTTGCGATCTACGAGGCCATTCAACAAGACCTTGCAGCCCAATCCACTTGTTTGGGAACGCCTTATTTAAAGAGTCATGGACATTGAAAGCAAAATACGGTTGTGCACCGTCCTGTTGAAACCACAGATTCGTCCGTTGCGCAGGGGTACGTTGTCCGAAATGGGTTGTAGGTATATCTGCAGCATTTGCAGATATATGTCACAGGTTACAGTGTTGTTGAAGAAGTAAGGACCAATTATCCGATCTTTCCTTATTGCTGCCCACACCATTGCCCGAGGATCATATTGCAAATGAGTCCCATCCGTCCAGTGTGTGTTTTCGTCGGAGCAAAAGCACGCATTATGCCTATTAACATTACCTCTGAAGTGGAATATTGCCTCGTCACTGAACATGATCTAACGGATTCAAAGCCGTTGCTGCAAGAACCACCGCCAGTCTGTATCATCGCCATGCAAACCCTGAACCAGCAGGACTTTGGAGGTGTGGAAATGATATTTCTTGAGAATTCGCTGGATAGAACGCCTGCTGACATACATCTCCTGAGACAACTTTCTGGTCAACATTTTTGGGCTGTGTCGAAGATGCTTCATGATGATTGTTGTTGTTGCTTCATCAGTTGCACTTTTTGGCATGCCAGCATGGGGACGGTCTTCAACACTTCCTTTTCTTTGAGTCGGTTAATAATTTTTCCAACAGTTCTATGTTGAATTGGAAACCTTTTTGAGTTTTTTCCGTTGAATTCAGTAACAATTCATCGGTTTGTAGTGCCTAACTTAACATTCATTAAAACAAGCTCCACTCTCTCATTTACAGTTGACTCATGGTTTTTGCGCCAAGCTAATATATATATATATATATATATAACCTTTGGTTAGCTTCCTCCCGAATTGTTCATTCTGACGAAGGTAAAGCTTTTCACTCCACCTTAGACGTACAGTTTAACGTGGAATCCGAACTACGCCCTATCAGCAGCCAAGCGTCTTAACCACTAGGCCACCTAGGGTACCCGTTTATCTACCAACCACTTTCTTTATTTTGTGGAAGGATGAACAGCTGGGTTTTGCTGCGCGCCGGCTGCCGTCGGGTCTCGAACACGGGGCCGATGGATTCGTAGTCAGCGACGCTAACCACTACACCCACTATCCCAATTGATGCTATGATTACATCTATACATATGGTTAGATATGGCTAAACAATGCATTGGAATTATTTGCTGTTCTACACGCATATTTATGCTTTGTTTAACCATATGTATAGATGTAATCATAGCATCAAGTGGGATAGTTCTAAAGCGCTTGCTAAAAACAGAGATATAATTGAAAGAAATATTCCAGAATGTGCATTTATCCATTTTAAAAATAATTTCACTAACAGTGCGGGAATGTATAAAATTGATAATATCTTGTTGAAATTCCTTTTGCCTCTCATTAACTCTTGTTAAGTATGTGCTAATTGTTTTGGTTTCCGCCACGTTGTATATATTTATGGGTATCTTGCATTCTTTCTTCATTCCCTGACGAGGCCTTGGAATCGTTTTTCTTTTTCCTTGTTGGTTTGCATTGCAGTTGAATGTATATAATGTTACGGCATGCGGGAGGTGCCCCCTTGGGGCATTGGTTTCTGCGAGTATGTAGAAGAATTACGGCATTTGGAAGGGTGAGGTCCATGGTGTAATGGTATCGCGTCTGACCGGCAATCGGAAGATCCCGGGTTCGATTCCCAGGTGGTTACCTCATTTTTTCATTTGTTCCGTTTTCTCTCTCTCGTCTTGCGCGGAATATCTCCTATACAAGCGTCGTTCTTTACGTTATTTATACTGCGTGTTCTTTGCAGTTGAATGTATATAATGTTACGGCATGCGGGAGGTGCCCCCTTGGGGCATTGGTTTCTGCGAGTATGTAGAAGAATTACGGCATTTGGAAGGGTGAGGTCCATGGTGTAATGGTATCGCGTCTGACCGGCAATCGGAAGATCCCGGGTTCGATTCCCAGGTAGTTACCTCATTTTTTCATTTGTTCCGTTTTCTCTCTCTCGTCTTGCGCGGAATATCTCCTATACAAGCGTCGTTTTTACGTTATTTATACTGCGTGTTCTTTGCAGTTGAATGTATATAATGTTACGGCATGCGGGAGGTGCCCCCTTGGGGCATTGGTTTCTGCGAGTATGTAGAAGAATTACGGCATTTGGAAGGGTGAGGTCCATGGTGTAATGGTATCGCGTCTGACCGGCAATCGGAAGATCCCGGGTTCGATTCCCAGGTGGTTACCTCATTTTTTCATTTGTTCCGTTTTCTCTCTCTCGTCTTGCGCGGAATATCTTCTATACAAGCGTCGTTCTTTACGTTATTTATACTGCGTGTTCTTTGCAGTTGAATGTATATAATGTTACGGCATGCGGGAGGTGCCCCCTTGGGGCATTGGTTTCTGCGAGTATGTAGAAGAATTACGGCATTTGGAAGGGTGAGGTCCATGGTGTAATGGTATCGCGTCTGACCGGCAATCGGAAGATCCCGGGTTCGATTCCCAGGTGGTTACCTCATTTTTTCATTTGTTCCGTTTTCTCTCTCTCGTCTTGCGCGGAATATCTCCTATACAAGCGTCGTTCTTTATATATATATATATATATATACACCGAAATATTATGCATGAACATGACCGATTTTGAATAATGCTTGCCTCCACCAGACTTCGAACCCACTACCTCTGGAATAGAAAGTGAGGGCGCTAGCCACCACGGAATAAAAGTTTAATACAACTTCTCACACATTTAAACAACCTATGAAACGAATAACGCTTTCGCGTCCAGAGGCGTTTTACGTGTTAACCCTCCTGCACTCGAGGTAATAATAATGATTGGGGTTGTTTAACCTCTTTCGCAACATCTAAGGTCATATGACGGAGAGGACCTACAGCCTTACGTGGGATCCGTCCGAACCTCGGTCGCTACATAATCTGGACACGGAGGACGGTCTCCCATCCAACCACTACACAGACCCAATGTCGCTTAACTTCGCTGATCAACGGGAAGGGGTGTTACGACATTGGCTACGACGTAGGACCTGCACTCGAGGTAATAACCAAAATTTCATTCAAATTATCTGGCGCAACCAGGCCCCAGCCTGGAAAATAGAGGACTAGGAACCGTAATTCATGTACCAGGCCTTGGGTGCAATGCTGGGGTCCCATAAATGGAATATCATGCATGAACACCCGCGATTTTGCTTAATTAAGAACTTGCCTCCACCAGAGTTCGAACCCACTACCTCTTGAATAGAAAGTGAGGGCTAAAAATTTATATTTTAAATGACAGGACTGAATCAAATTCGGATTTCAGTCTCCATATTAATCCACCAAATTTGTTTGTTTACGGCTTTTTTTAAATTTTATTATTTACATTTATTTCTTCACTTTCCGTTGTCAAATGTAAATGAATCTCCAATATTTTGCCTGAAAAGCTCTCATACTTCCCCACGGCATATTGAGGTAGGAATACTCTGGCTAGATTACCTGCCCCTATATATAAAATCGAATAGAAATGTCATTTTTCTGAAAATTTGTGGATGTTCTTTTCATTTCTGCAGCATGGCATACCTCATATAATAGTTTTTTTTTCCCTCAATAAAGATTGTTTTGCTTGTTTGTAAAGGAGGATTTGAAAACAAAAACAGAATATTTTAATTAATTTTTATTGAGAATTATTAAGAATACGTATCATTACTGTTTGTAGAAACAAGTTCAGAATCGAAAATATAAATGAAGAGATTCCATCTGTTTCCTTCTTCAAAGTAGTTTAATCCCAAAGGTAGACGATGTGAATGCCGGGTCTGTGTGCGAAATAAATCATATGAGTACTGTATAATATTTCCTCTTCCACTATTACCACTACTACTACTACTGATAATAATAATAATAATAATAATTATTATTATTATTATTATTATTTAGATCAGAACTTAAGCATATACAGGGTCGAAGAAAAGTCTTTAAGGATTTTATACATACAAATAATTTGTTAATAATAAATAAATTCCAATGATATCACTGCAGTGTATGCGATACTTTTCAAAGCAACTATACAAGTCCAAGAATGACCGAACGCCAGAACAGGAAGGAACTGGGCTCTAACCCCCGTCACCGCCATGCCAGTAAGGCTGGAATATTGCAATGAAGAAAAAATGCATCTTGTATTGTGGGCTATTTCTTATAATAATTGTGAAGAAAGTTTACGTTTATTTCAACAAAAATGTAATAAACCACCACCAAATTCAGCAACTCTTCTATACTGGAAACTCAAACTTTTGGAAACAGGAATCCCGGTAAAAGATCGTCCAAGAAGTGGAAGGCCAGTAACGGCGATAGGAGACAACAACAAAGAAAATGTCCTCGCCACATTTCAATTCGATCCAACAACTTCAACGATAAAAGTCGCACAGGAATTAGGTATTTCCAAATTTACAGTATCAAAAATATTGAAATTACAGGGGTACACGATTACACACCCATTTACTCTCAGCTCATACACGACGATGATTCTGATAGACGGCCGCAGTTTGCTGAAACAATGAGACAAGTTCAACAGTGATCGACATTTCCTTCGAAAGGTCAAATTTTTAGATGAATGTGTCTTCGTTTAAACGAGTAAAGGAAACAAACACAACGTTCACTATTGGGAGAAAAAAAATTCCCAAAATACGATTGGGTAAACCCGTTAAAACGGCTACACTAACAGTTTGGGCGTGCATTTATAGCTATTCAGGACTCGTTGACTTTGACATATCGAAAGATATGATGGGTGGCAGGCCCGTGCACAGGTCACTTCAGATGGGGGGGGTGCTGAAAGTAAACAAAAAGGGCACCATCTCCTCCCCCCTCAAAAAAGAATAAGTCTCTTCACAGCATTTATAAGGATGTTATTTTTTTTTTTGAAAAAAAGGGCACTTCTGTGGCAAGAAGGGACAAATGGGAGGGCTCAAGCCACTGTAGTCCCCCCCCCCACTCCTCGGCAGGTGCCTGATGGGTGGAAAACGCTATTGCCAGGTATTGATAGACAAAGGTTTGCTACAGTTTTCTAATGACGTTGAAGAAATTGGCTTCATTAACATGATGGAGAGCCGCCACATTAGTCTTCAGCTGCCGTGAGATTCTGGATACTAACATTGAATGAAGATGGGTTGGGTGGCGAGGTCCCATCGAGTGGCCAGCCAGATCACCTGATTTAATTCCATGTGATTTCTGGCTTTGGGCTTATTTGCGTGATAAACTCTAGACTCCTGGTTTCATTTATCCAAGTGTGAATGCCCTTGCACGCAGAATAGATGAACAACTGAAGAGGATCCCACTCGATATGTTCAGAAGAACAATGAAGAATTTCAGAGAGAGACTCCACAAATGTATCAAAGCGGATGGAGAACTCTTTCAAGATTGAATTACAATTTAACAAAATATTTGTAAAAATAAAATTCTTACAGACTTTTTGTTTGATTATTAAAATACTTATCTGTATAATGATTTTAACTAAATAGTTGGATTTATAAAATCTTTAGAATTTCCTCCCACCCTGTATATGTCCAATATAATAAAATGTATATTTGAAGAGTGATGAAGAAAACTGGATTTGCATCGTGAATATATATATATATATATATATATATATATATATATATATATATATATATATATATATATATAATACATACCTCTATGTCTCTATCCAAGTCCCCATCGTTTTTTCTGGTTATGGTCCAAGATGCCTCCATGAAAGTAAATTACTGCCTCTGCCTCATGGTAGGGTATGGCCAAGCTAAAGACAACCACGAGGGCCAGGGTTATCCACTGCGTGAAAGGAGGTAAGAAATTAATTAGGAGACTGATGGGAGGAAATAATACAGTAATAATATTAAGAGAAGCAATAATTCTTTTGTCTTACGATAACAAAGTTATGTTTGAAAACACCTAATCATGCATGGAAGCAAAACTGACTTTTACTTCTTTTTAAAACTGAATTTTATCATTTTAAAGTACCTGAAACAAATACTACAGCAAATAAACGAAGGGAATAAAGAACGTTACCCGGGCTCATAGAAAACAGAAATACCAACTATTAATGAATGTATGATCAAACCTTTGTTTTGGATCAATGAAACGTTTCAATAAATAACTCGATCCTAAAATACAAAATTAATTAACGTTTCAAAATGAAATTAACTTAAAAATTTTATGAAATAATAAGTTAAACCATGTGACGTTTCGACAAATAGGATTCATAATATTCGGTTGAAACGTTTGAAAAAGTGAGAAAGTTCAATATGCTGAAATGTTAATTTTTTTTTTTCTGGTTGGTTTTTCTTTAGTTTTAAAAGTAAGATTTCTTTCCACATTTTAAGTGGCCTCGAAATTTAGGACCAGTATTTGGTCACAAAAAAAAAAAAAAAAAAAAAAAAAATATAATATAACATATATATATATATTCATAAGTTTATATAAAACGGCAGACACACACACACATACATATATATATATATATATATATATATATATATATATATATATATATATATATAAAACATTATTTATATATATGTGTGTGTGTGTGTGTGTGTGTGCCGTTTTATATAAACTTATGAATTTATTATTTAATAATGGTAATCAGTCGGGAGGTCCAGAAAGTGGCATATTGCTCAGGTGATTAATGCGTCCCATTCCACTAATTCCTGGATTATTACCAGCACCATCGGAAGTCAAATCCCTGACCTCACTGTTTAAATTTAGATTGTAGGGAAATGGTCTTACCTACTGAGCTACAGTATGGATGTTGCAGTAATTAAAAAAAAAATTATTTTATAATTAAAATACTTCTTTTAAAGAAAACTCGTTTTTGCAACAAAATGTTAATAAGAACGCATCACTTTAACATATTGCTTCCAAAAGCATTCGGGAAGCAATATGTTAAAGTGATCCCTCCTGGGAAGCAATATGTTTGAAAGAGAAATGTTGGATGGTTAGAAAGTGGTTGGTAATCTAGGTTAACTATCGAAAATATCACGACCTAACCTAACAATCTTCAAGGGCGTACAGTTGACCTAACGACTGGTTAGGTTAGGTCGTGATATTTTCGCTAGTTAGCCTTATAAGGCTAACTAAAGAAGGCTGGGGGCCCTGATCTTCAGGTGATCCAAATATTTTACACTCACAAAAAATGGCAAAGCTTAATAAGTTAAGTTGTCCATTAATTTACATTTTCTCGACTACATAATCTCTAAATATTATCAAATATTTTAATGTAACTGTAATTGGTTGTGTAATGTCTATTTTTGGGAAGCAATATGTTAAAGTGATTAACACTGGGAAGCAATACGTTAAAGTGATATACACTGGGAAGCAATATGTTAAAATGATTAACACTAGGAAGCAATTTGTTAAAGAGAGGTTCCTGGGAAGCAATATGTTAAAGTGATCCATAAGAACATTCGTATAATATTATTATTTCTAGAAACGTCTTAAAAATAAAGTAAAAATATTTATTAAAAAAGAGAATTTTGAATGACTGATTAATTTCGTTGAATAAAATAAACTCAAAATGAACTGTATTATAAAATAAAAATTATTGAAAAAGACTTACGAATAGTTTGGAGAACATTTTCACTTTGTGGAAATTGCTGTTTGCTTGTTAAAACTTTAACTAAGAAGTTTGTTCAAGAATTCCCTGAAATCGACATTTTATATACCTTCCCAAAAGTTACCAGACAGCGCAACTTCTTAATTGTGGTGTCAACAGACTTGAACTCGCTTAATAAATCCTCATTTGACAATTGTTTTTATTATCAATATTTACTTTCGTGTGTGTATTTGTGTGTGGCTGTTTGTGTTAATTTCTAAATATAGTTACTTGCGTACTCCTTTTGATATGTTGTGCGCAGATACGAACGTTTGGGTTAAAAATTATTATAGGCAAATTTTGTTACATCGAATGGTTATTTGGTGAAGGATGTGTAATTTAGGGTGGGTTGAAAAAATTTAATTTAATGAAACATGCTGAAAATGATGCCGGAGTAGTCACTGATTAAGGAATAAGTGATATCTTTTAGAAATATTAATTTCGGTGCTGGCAACTATGAAAAATAAATTGCTAACAAAGGCCACAAAAGATTCTTTTTAGCATGTTTCCTTAAATCAATTTTTCGCCTCACAGGTATGAGGATCTCAGCTATAAACTCAATTAATGTCAATGTCTATCAAAAAACCATTAGTAAACATTGTTTTTGCTTATTTTAAAATGGAGGACCCATATGTGTTTGACCTATCATGTGTATTTGTGTGCCTACATGTGCATTTGTGACCTATCATTTGTTTGACCTATCATGTGTTTCCTGATTCAGCATTTTATTTTGTTTTGTTTCAGATTAATAGCATAGCTTGCAATGAATGGCCTCTTCTGGTATAAGAAGAGAAAAAGTGAAGCATTCTGTTTTCGGAACGCCAGCAGAGCTTCCTGGCAACCAACTACCAACTTGTGAGGATGTATTCAAAGCTTATCTTAAACATAAGCTCATTACTGCAAGATTTAGCTCTCAGAAATACGCTGAAATTATCGCAGAAGAAGTGAATGATATATATATATTATATATATATATATATATATATATATATATATATATATATATATATATATATATATATATATATATATATATATATATATATATATATATATATATATATATCCGTGCTTCCATTCTAACAATCGACTTCACAAGCATAGTAATTAAGGTAAAGAGATTAATTGAGAAGGGACTAGAACTTAGAAAGTATCCCATGAGTAAAAGATCTTTCAGCACTTATCAAAGTAAATATGATTCCTTCAGAAGTTTATTTCAGATATGTTGCTGCAAGTGCTATGCCTCCGGTTCTCGTAAAACAAGTGAGTGTAAATGCGCTAAGGCAGAGAAAATCCCGAATGATGAATGGGGGTTGTGGAGTGATCAACATACTGAACAAAAAATGATTACAGGTAAGTTGGACAAAGTGAAAACCTCAAAACTACAACAAATGGAAAAGAGGAAGTATAAAAGACAATTCTTTAAAGATAAACAAAAGAGTTTTGTTCAGGAAATGTAATTGAATCCTTGTGATATTGGTAAGATCAGCTCTGAAAGTGAAAATGGTAATCAAAATGAAGATTTCGAATTGAGCGATATCGACACCAATATCCAAAATTATGCGAGGCAGTTGATCGATGGAAAATAAGCAACCGTGATGCTTGTTTAAATGCTAATGCTGACTTAAAAGATCTTAATCTATTATCTGAAAATACTACGATTGATCTCAGTAAACTACGTCGTCGAAGAACCTTGTGGAGAAGCATAGAAAGAAAGAAGCATGAAGAACAGAATAAAGGATTATTTGCCTTGAATTTGATGGAAAAATTGATAAAACTCTTTCAGAAGTGGGAGAATGCCAGCGGACTTAGAATGAAGACCACTATGTGTTAGTTTCATTTCCAGCAAACGAATATATTGACCATGTTGCTTCTGAAAGTGGAAGGGCAAGTGATATTGCTAAAGAAATTATATCAGTAATTACTGACACTAACTCTGCATCGACTTTGAAAGCAGTAGTTTGTGATGGAACTAATGTAAATGCAGGTAAATCAAATGGAATAATTAGAAAACTAATCCTTGATTTTAATTTGTTCATGAATGGTGTTTTTATTGTTAACATAAAACCAGTTGCGCTTTCTTGCTAAATAAAGAACTGGATACCGAGTTTTTATCTAGTCCATAGCTTACTTGTTTCGTTATCTATGTATTAAATCTTTGTAATTTAATTCGCGTATTCTCGTTTATCGCCTGAAAAGAATAAAGAAAAAACTTTAGTTTATGAAATAGATTTAAAAACGGATTTGAGATTGAAAACCTTCCTTCACCAAATGACTTCAGGGCTTGAACTCAAAGATTTATTAATATTATTATTATTATTATTGTTATTACTAGGGACCACCTCAGATAAATAGTTGTTGCTTACCTTGTATACATGAAGCTATTAATAGTGATGCAGGTGTTTAACTCTCTTAAAATTTTCCCATTTTTCTTTTAAATATAATCTATTTGAATAGACTTAAATTGGGGACGTCTTGTACATTTTTATTTTTCTCTAATGAGTTTTTAGAGAATCATTTTCACAGATTTTGGTTGTAAAAGAGTCTCCTTTTTTTTATGCTAACAAGCAGAGCCTTCGGCTCACTGCCCTACGGGCACCACTTGTGCTTCACATACTCGCCTACGGCGAGGGCACCTTCGGTGCCTGGGTTACCCCTTTGGGGGGAGGTCATTATCCCACTCCCCAAAACCCTCTCACCCCCCCCTTCATGCAGCTTGGGGGCTTACCCCCTGCCCCATTACGCCACACCCCTCTTCCCATTACCCCCACCCTTCCCCCTTTACCACCCAGGGGAAAAGGGTGCTGGAACCTTGCAACAATTAATCAACATTGCAATAGCATATATGCACTTTATTTATTTTTTATTTTTTAACTTTTTAATGTATTTTTTTTATTGGTATAGGACAATATACGTATTTTGTTACTTATATTTTGTAAGAGAATCGTCCCTTTTTTTTGTTCTTTCAGCACTCAATATTTGATTAGCGGATGAATTAACATCAGATTTATAGTTATATATGCGTATGTGTGCGTATATATATATATATATATATATATATATATATATATATATATATATATATTATATATAATATATATGAGCCTTTTCCGTTCTATGGGCACCATTGAAATGAGAGAAATGAATATTTTTTAAACTTATTTTAACTTTTTGTTAATAATTGATGAGTACATTTTGAATAGGAGAAATTTAATTTATTTAATTTAACAGCTTTAATGAACATAAATTAAAACAAAAAATATTTGTCGTTTCTTCAAAAATTTGGCTGTAATTAGCGTGGAAAATTGGACGTAGGCTATATGCCATCTTATTCTTTGTTCGCGCAAAGACCTAGGCTATATACAGTATATATATATATATATATATATATATATATATATATATAGCCCGGTTAGGTTAATTGAATGCCCAATTAGATTAATTGAATACACTGTTAAGTGAATTGAATGCCATGTTACGTTAATTTGACGCCCTTGACGATTGGTTAGGTTAAGTCGTGATATTTTTGTTAGTTTTAACGAAAATATCAATTAACTCAATTCAATTAATTCAATTAACTTAACTGGACATTCAATAATTTTATCGTTGTTTCAATATATATATATATATTATATATTATATAATATATATATATATATATATATATATGTATATATATATATATATATATATATATATATATATATATATATATATATTATATATTATATATATATATATATATAAAGTTTAAAAAATATTAGTTTCTCTCATTTGAATGGTGCCCATAGAGAGGAAAAGGTCCATAAATTAAGTAAAATTTGCGAATCGATGCAGCCAAGTAGTCATCGATGTAAAAGCATGAAAAAAAAGACTCATTTGTTGAGATGATGATAAAATTATATCAGCACACTATTAAGGAGCAATATATATATACACAATATATGTTACATACACCGTACATGGTACAAGGAACTCCTCTGGAAAAATTAAATCCAGTATAGTCCGAATAAGTATTGGTAAATGACAAACACTACAGTTTTTCATAATGTTCCATGCACGGTCTGTCAGTAACATAAAAGTTTCTCAGGGGACCATTCAGAGTTGTATCATATATATATATATATATATATATATATATATATGATGAATAAAACCACGAAGGAGAGGAAACACAAAATGGTGCTCAAGCGCTTTCGTCTAATGACATCCTCAGGAACATATGCACTTTATTACCCCCTGCTTGAGCACCATTTTGTGTTTCCTTTCCTTCGTGGTTTTATTCATCATAAATATTTTTCACGTGTTACTTTCGTGAAATAATTTTCATATATATATTTATATATATATATATATATATATATTATTCATCGATACATTCATAGTTTAAGTGGAAGTATGAAGAATTAAAAGCATCTTTTCACATAGAGGACCATTCCGGCCATGCCCCATATGAATATACATAGATCGAGTCTAAAAGCTCATTTGAAATACGAGAATAATTGTTACATCCTAGTGTCAAATCGGATTTTATCGAAAACTTTAATAACACTGAGCAATATACTAAATCTGAAACCCATTTGTTTAACTAATTTCATTAAACAATTCTCTCTCTCTCTCTCTCTCTCTCTCTCTCTCTCTCTCTCTCTCTCTCTGTATCTATGCAGTATATACTGTACACTGTACAGTATTCGAAGAACGTCATTATATAAAAATAATAAATACTCAGTGGAAGGAGTGCCGCGAAGGTCAACGAAACCTGTTTGAACGAATAAAAATATTATAAACACTGCTCTGCAAGGTCTGCAAGGTTTCTGCTCAGTGGCGTAGGGGGCTGGGGGAGCGACTGTCATCCTTGATCGGAAAAATATCTGATCCAGTCGGAAATCTAGAACCGGTTGTAAAAAATTTTTGGCAATAAAGGAGAGACAGTGAGATACATTGCCCTGTGGCCAATTTTAAATTCAGCTTCTCATAATCATACATATATTATAGCATGGATAAGCCTGTGACGGAGTGGCTTGAAAAACATACACTATAATAGTCACGCAAAAGGTGTCAAATTTGTCCAATCAGGAATGTATAACACATTTGCCCCTCCCCTGAATAAAGACCACGCTACGCCACTGTTTCTGTTGTTTCAACATTCATAGCTGTTTTATAGTAATTTTGGTATGTTCAATGCAAAACTGATATCCATCTTTGCCCATGACGTAGGGTTTTTTCAAATAGCCATATAATTTTATATAATGTTTATTTACGCCCGTAGATGTCCCTGTATATTATACGAGTATATTATTATTGTTACTGTATTATAATATTATGCTATGTTATTATTAATAATTATTATTATTTTTATTATTAATTATTATTATTATTATTATTATATTATTATTATTATTATTATTATTAACTATTATTATTATTAGGAATGTTCAATGGTCTACTGCAGTAATATTGATGGCGTAATATGTAGCTTAGGAATGCCTATCAACCAGTGATTGGAGATTATTTATTGACTCCTCCAAGACAAGCCTCAAAGGTGTTCTCTTTCATAATAGTAACCAATAGGCTTCTGTTCCTATAACTCATTCTGTTCACTTGAAAGAAACATATAAAAATCTTGAACTTCTTGAAAAGGTTCTGTATAATGAGCATGAGTGGACTGTATGTGGAGACCTGAAAGTTTTATGCATGCTGCTTGGTCAGCAGTCTGGTTATACGAAAATGCTTTTGTGTGAATGGGAGAGCAGAGCGAGAAGTCAGCGTTGGAAGAAGAAGCTGTGGCCACCCAGAGGCCGTCTGACACCTGGTTCAAAGAATGTCATTCATAAAAAGTTGGTTGAGCCAACCAAAGTGATGTTACTCCACTCCACACAAAACTGGGCTTGATTGAGCAGTTTGTGAAGGCATTGGATAAGGATGGTGATTGCTTCAAGTACATTTGTGGCAAATTCCCAGCTCTCACCTATGAGAAAGTTAAAGAAGGTGTCTTTGTGGGACCCCAAATCAGGAAGTTAACATTAGATGATCAGTTTGAAGGAACGATGAACCAAGCTGAAAGAGAAGCATGGGTTGGCTTAGAAGGCTGAGAAATACATTGTTTATTATTCCTCCGTCATCTGTCTTAGAAAGCTGATAGCAATAATTAATTTAATTAAAGCGTATATTCTTCTGTCATCTGTCTTAGAGGGTTGAGCTGCCAGATAGAAATAATCATTTAATTAAACATATATTAATCAGCCAGAGGCAGTTGGCTTAACAGTCAGTTGGCTTAGAAGACTGAGAAATACATTGTTTATTATTCCACTGTCATCTGTCTTAGAAAGCTGATAGCAATAATTAATTTAATTAAAGCGTGTATTCTTCTGTCATCTGTCTTAGAGAGTTCAGCTGCCAGATAGAAATAATCATTTAATTAAAGCATATATTAATCCCAGAGGCAGTTGGCTTAACAGTCAGTTAGCTTAAAAGGCTGAGGATTACAGTGTTTATTATTCCATACAATGGGGATATATGTATAGAGCTAAATAATACACACACACACACACTCACATATATATATATATATATATATATATATATTGACTTTTAACCATTCGAACAAACAATAACAATGGTTTTCCGAAAAGCTGAATTGAATTGATTTGTTAATATTTTTAGAAAGACATTAAGCCTTCACGTTCCTTTCCTATTCTGTAAAGTGACCATATGACCTAAATATGACCGTAAGGAGTGCCCACTTTTTGCAGAAAATAAAATGTATTGTCAGAAAAAGGACCTTTAGGACAATAGAAAGGAGAATTTTTCGTCAAAATATTCTTCCTGATTAACAGTCACTACTGCATGGGCAATCTGCCACATGGTTTAAATAGTATTTCAGTTCGGATTTTGTTCCCTCCACTCTGCAACGGTTCCCAAATATATATATTTTTTTTTTTTTTAAGTTCAGGAAGAACCGATTCGCCTCTATTTAAAAGGGCATATCTCAGCGGAAAAACAAAGAAAAAGGGAGAGGAAAGACAGAGGAAAAAGAAAGGGTGGAGGGGACAGTCGAAGTGGAAAAAGACCAAGGATGCAGGGTCGAGCCCATCATCCTTGGGTGCTAGGGCCGGGAAGGCGCACGTGAAACCTCCAGGAACAAGCACGTACAAACGAGCACAAAGAGCACTCAAGAGCACGAGCTTAGAACCCCCTTGCGGGGCCCAAATATATATATATATATATATACTATATATACTACTGTATATAATACACTGATTGACCTTCTGCTTTACTCCTCTATCAAGTCCACTTTGCTACAATTCATGCGGTTAAGGTAAACTGACAGGCGGCCGTTTCGTTAGTTTCAACACCTGCTGCTGTTCTTGCTGTTTCGGGTGTCTTTTAAGTAATGCACTGTGGTTTTAAGTCGCATAATAAGTTATGTTTACATTTGTGATGTCACACTCTAGCGATGTACAAACACTCACACTGTCCTCTCTCATCTCACGAGCAAACTACAAAGACCATTCCCACCTTGTTCAGCCCTACACTCTGTAAACCCATCGAACAGAGCGACGTATGCGTATTCGAGTACTGTATCAAAATAATGCATAACCCTAACACGCGCGTCTAATATAGGTTTCAGCCTGCGTAATCCGACAATTTCAAAACATTCTGTCGAGGATGAAAACGGCTCAGGGTAGGAACAAGAACGTCATTATAAGCTGTTGTTCTTCCACATCTCTCGTATATCAATGCATGGTTGTTCATTATTTATACTCAATGTGCAAACACTGGCATATGAGGAGGCGCGCCACTAAACACAGCTATTATGTATCTACGTCAGCTGGTATTTTAACGGTCCTCAGCCCACATCTCAACCACCACGAAGATATTATGCATCTCCTCTCACTTAAATAAATAGCGTTACGTCTGCTTGCATGCCTGCAGGTCGTTTGAAGCACACAGTTAATGGCAACGGTTTTTCGCCTGAATACGCGCCATGACTTCGTCACGGAGATGTCGTACGAGGCGTGAGAATGCTTCTCAAAGAGTGTTCCACCGTATTCATCGAGATGACTATTGCACTTCCACTTGTTCATTTTGACAAAGATTAAGCTTTTCACCCTACATTAGACCTACAGTTTAACGTGGAAACCGAATCAGAAATACACCTAGTCAGGGAATGATTGCTCAGTCTTCACATCATCTCGCCGATTTGTCCATTCTGACAAAGATTAAGCTTTTCATCCGCATTAGACCTACAGTTAACATGGAATCCGAATCAGAAATACATCACGTCAGGGAATGATTGCTCACTCTTTCACAACAGCCCACCGAATCGCTCATTTTAACAAAGATTAAGCTTTTCACCCGCATTAGACATACAGTTAACGTGGAAACCGAATCAGAAATACATACTAGTCAGGGAATGATTGCTAGCTCTTTCACATCATAATTTCATCGAGATAATTCAAGCTCATATACAGGACCTACATTGTCTATAAGATATATGGCGCGTGGAACATGCGGCCTTCAGAAGATGTGAACATCTGGTCTGTGGACCAGTTCAAGAAAATGGATAGGCCGAACCTTGCGATGTAGGAATTTTTTCCATGGAACCGTAACCACTGATACATCCTCGATACGGATTGCAATGCTTATTGAGGCATTCTTGTCCTTGTATCTCCCTCATGTACACCTTCCACATTGTGTCCGACAACACAGAAACTCTCCAAAATTGTTGTGAAAGATGCAAAAGTGTAATGACAAAAAAAGAACAGATTCAGAGTTCATTCACACCATGCGTACACTTATCTCGTGTACGCAGTGTCACCTTCCACATTGTGTCCGACACACAATACACATCTGAAATCCACAGCTTGCACCGCTCAACTGAGTACGCAGGGGTAGAGTATCCCAAGGTAGTAGCAGGATTCACTTTTTTTAGGCGTAAATGGCTTGTTCAGGGTGACTTGTCAGATACCACTTTTTATTTTAACTGTTCAGGTATACATTATATGGAGAGTTACCAGATACCCCTTTTTATTTTAATTGTTCAGAGATACATTATTAGGTTGGCCAGATTGTACCATTTATTAATTAATTCTTAAAAGTTGGCTTAGAATTCCGCTAGTAGGTTTAGAAGGCGTAACCAACCATTTGGTATAATTGTTTACAACCAAAAGAATTAATATAAACAACATTACATCATTTTGTTTATTATAAATATATAGAAAATAAATATACACTTGAATGATCAATAAAAAATAATAGTTTAAGAAATATGAACGAGGAATATGCATATAATCAAAAATATATCCGTCATTATAACAGTACAGGAGAAATAAATTATATACACACACAATTATGGAGATAGAGAGAAAATAAATATACATTGGAATGATCAACCATCAAACATCGCAGAAATATATACACACAACTAAATAAATAAATAGATACACTTTATCTTCTACGCGCAACATAAAAAATAAGAAGAATATAACCATCAATATAGCAGAAATATATACACACACAATTATGTTAAATAAATACATACACTTTATCTTCTACCGCGCAAAATAAGAAATCACATAGCCATCAATATAACAGAAATACACACACACACAAATATGTCAAATATATAAATACATTTCACTTTTTTTTCAAAATACTAAACTCGCACTTATTCGAGTCTACAATTACATCATTAATGCTCTGCATTACGCAGTGTACGCGGTTTAATAGTTTTTCACCGCTTAAAGTATAGGGAAACCTGTACTCGATATGAAGGGCCTTCATATCGTTCAGTTCTATTTTCGTTCCCACTTTACATCCGGTTGGTAAGTTATTTTTAAATACGGCTAGAATACAAACAAAAGCACGCACAAAGAGTTCATCGTTAGCCACATTATTAAACACAAGTTTATAAACACCCCTTTCCAATCGAGGGTTTATTTCTACCGACCCGAGCTGTTCAATCGTGAACTCATCTTCAGTCAACATAGCGGTAATTGAAATAATCTTCTAAGTCGTTACGACAACTGCTCTTTATAGGCAGTTTTATTTTTTTACCACTAAACTAAACTTCTTCACACTCCGGCGCTCTATTTGAGAGGAACATATGCCCATATTTTTTCTTTTTATTTAACAGACGATACTCGTCTCTAAATTCTGCTAAAAACTCACGCAGGACACTAGCAACAACCTCACTACGAACTTCATCATGATATACATGATATCATGATATACACTTTGCATGTGTCTAACTCTTTTCTTGCATGTTTGTAGTTTGCATGGTATGACAGTGAGTTAAGACTGTGTTTGCATGGTTTGTAAGCGTTCTTATTTTACTTCTTTTCATCTTTCACCCCTCTCCTATTTTCTCCGACTATTTTTCTGACTTGTCGGCAGTGGCCGGCGGATGATGATGGTGAGACCTTTTTCCTCTTTTTCTGAATGAATGTTAACCCACGAATGATAGGTGTTGCTCCTTACTTAACCACTTATTCTCCTCTCTTCTCTTAACCCCCTACTCTTTCCTTTCTCTCGGGCTAGCCTTAGAGTGGATCTTAGGGTCTTTGTTAGCCTTAGCTTCTGTAGATCTGTAGATCTGTAGATCCATATTTGCTGCTTCTCTTCTGCACGCGTTGTCTCTTTTACTTCACGGTATATGTGAGACTTTATAAAGCTTAGGTCTACAGCATACTTCAATACATCGTCTGTGCAACGAAAGCCTACAACGCTCTCACCGGAATAACCATAGAGTATTTGTACATCTTGATCCTTCGCACGATCCAATGTGGTTTTAAAAGAGGCAAAGGAGGGAGGAATAGGAACTTTTTCGGTATCCACCACATCTTGACACTTTGCTGAATACCATTTCATAAACGTTGAACAAGCAATATTAAAGGTGGCCATTTTCTTCTACGCGGGCGAATAAACGTCTGAGCTCAAGGGCTTACTGCAATCAACTGACCACGCAGGGAAACCAAAGTAACGCTAATTGAAACATGATTTATTTAATAAACGAAATATTCAAGTCATATATATTTACAAATACGTGTAATAAATAAGTTAACAATAGACACATCAAAGATCATATTCAAGGTGTGTATATATATATATATATATATATATATATATATATTTACAAATACGTGTGATAAATAAGTTAACAATTGAAATTATGTTAACAAAAGAAATAACAGAAAAAAAACTTGACCTCACAACCCATCTAATTCAATACCTATCTACCCACTACATCACTACCTCGCTACCCCATTACCTCACTAACTCACCGCTTCTAATGACAGAGTTAACTCAATGCAACTTTATTTTATTTTTTACTAATCTGGATTATATTTCTTATCTTCCTTCGTAAAATTGAAATGAATCTCAAAGATTTTTGCCTGAAAAGCTGTCACGCTCCCCAAAGGCATATTCAAATAAAAATACTGTAAGTAAACTATTTGTCACTAAAAAGAAAAACAAAAAAAAATTAGGGAACATTATGCGATCCTATATGGATGTAATGCATATCTTATGAAATTCTTTCTTTCTAAATTCTTATAATATACGTATATGTAGATGTGTGTGTGTGTGTGTGTGTGTGTGTGTGTGGTTAATTAGCATACCTTTGATGGTTAACAAACAGGTGCGAACTCTCTCTCTCTCTCTTCACCCCCTTCATTTCAATGCTTTCAGAATAAAGGGTCGGAACTCTTATTTCAAAAAGGTTTCTCTCTCTCTCTCTCTTTCTGTCTCTCTGTCTCTCTCGTACAACATATATTATATATATATATATATAATTTCCAGACTGCTGTTTTTCTCTCTTGAAATCTAATGGTTTTCATACTATGACATAACTGTTCCTACGTCCATTTTAAAGGTAAAAGTAATTTATATTTTAATAATTTAATTTAAATCCACGAAAGTTTAGTTTTTTTAAATATCCCGCTTTAATGGATATTAAATAAAGTTTCCAGTTGTTATTTTCGTTGGCTGTATTTGATCTTTGTTTTTTGTTCACTTATGCTTTTTATTTCTCTATTCACAACCTCTCTCTCTGTCTCTCTCTCTTTCCTCTCCTATCTGTCCTTCGCAAGCTTCCTCTTATGGTGAGGACTAACATTTTAGGTTCACTCGTAGGCCGGTCATTCATTATTATCCCCCATAAACGAGAAGAGAGATTAAGTAGGTAGATCTGAAAACAACGTGAAAATACGGTCAGTGATATTTCGTCTTCAAACCAACATTCCATTGTATTGTATTTCATTTCCTTATTAGGAGAGTAAATACCAGAATCGCGGACGACTGTCCTTTAGCTTAAGTAATGGACAATTTACCATTGCTGGATCACAAAAGGTTGCTTCATATGAACAAATTATTATTATTATTATTATTATTATTATTATTATTATTATTATTATTATTATGACACTTCACTAGTTTTTTCTGTACAGTCAAGAGTGGAAGCTAATTTTATTCGTTGTAATTAACAACGTTATTAATTACAAATATATTTTTCTCGTACATACGAATATGTGAGAACCGTTCTGTAAGCTTTGAAATGAAGGGGGCGGAGAGAGAGAGAGAGAGTTCGCACCTGTTTGTTAACCATCAAAGGTATGCTAATTAACCCCCCCCCCCACACACACATCTATATATACGTATATTATAAGAATTTAGAAAGAAAGCATTGCATAAGATATGCATTACATCCATATAGGATCGCATAATGTTGCCTATTGTTTTTTTGTTTTTCTTTTTAGTGACAAATAGTTTACTTACAGTATTTTTATTTGAATATGCCTTTGGGGAGCGTGACAGCTTTTCAGGCAAAAATCTTTGAGATTCATTTCAATTTTACGAAGGAAGATAAGAAATATAATGCAGATTAGTAAAAAATAAAATAAAGTTGCATTGAGTTAACTCTGTCATTAGAAGCAGTGAGTTAGTGAGGTAATTGGGTAGCGAGGTAGTGATGTAGTGAGTAGAGAGGTATTGAATTAGATGGGTTGTGAGGTCAAGTTTTTCGCTCCACCTTATACGTTTTATTGCCTTCGCAGAGGAACATTTTTAACGTGAAACAGTTTGATCAAAGTTAAAAGAAATAATTAAAACTTGAATCTGTACCTTACTAAAGGTAATCATAATGAATAGAAAGAGAAGAAAGCGTAGGCTAGATTATTAGCGTCTATTACTTCCCACATTAGGCTAGGTGAGGTTACGCTTGTACAGATATCGAAAGCTATAAAAATTAATTTAGGTTAGGTCACTCTCGGCTAGCTATGGGTAGTGTGGAAGTGATGTAGTGAGTAGAGAGGCAGAAAGGTATTGAGTTAGTGTAATGGTGATGTAATGGGTTAGAGAGGGAGTAGTGATGTAGGAAGGTTGTGAGGTAGTGAGTTAGAGAGGCAATGAGGTAGTGAGAGTTAGACCTGGCAGTGATTAGGTTAGTTTATTAGGTGAACTGCATTAAATTGCGGTTAGTTTAGGTTAGTTATAGGTTGTGAGGTACTGTGGTGGAGAGGTATGAGGTACTGTAGTGGAGAGGTAGTGATGTAGGTTACTCTTGGATAGTTATGGCTGATGAGTTAGTGACGTAATGGGGTAGAGAGGTAGTGATGTAGGAATGTTGTGATATATATAATATTTTATATGAATGACGATGAGGTACAGCACACCATCATCGACATTACGGATGATATATATAATTAGTTTATATAATACGCAACCTTAAATACAATTTCTTAATCTATGCATTTGTTTTTTCTTGGGTTTTCTGTTATTTCTTTTGTTAACATAATTTCAATTGTTAACTTATTTATCACACGTATTTGTAAATTTATATATACACACCTTGAATATAATCTTTGATGTGTCTATTGTTAAATTATTTATTACACGTATTTGTAAATAAATATGACTTGAATATTTCGTTTATTAAATAAATCATGTTTCAATTAGCGTTACCTGGGATTCCCTGCGTGGTCAGTTGATTGCAGTAAGCCCTTGAGCTCAGACGTGTATTCGCCCGCGTAGAAGAAAATGGCTACCTTTAATATTGCTTGTTCAACGTTTATGAAATGGTATTCAGCAAAGTGTCAAGATGTGGTGGATACCGAAAAAGTTCCTATTCCTCCCTCCTTTGCCTCTTTTAAAACCACATTGGATCGTGCGAAGGATCAAGATGTACAAACACTCTATGGTTATTCTGGTGAGAGCGTTGTAGGCTTTCGTTGCACAGACGATGTATTGAAGTATGCTGTAGACCTAAGCTTTATAAAGTCTCATATACCGTGAAGTAAAAGAGACAACGCGTGCAGAAGAGAAGCAGCAGATATGGATAGTGAGCCTTGTGGATGAGTGGTCTGATAAACGGTATTATATCATGCTACACCATGTCGAGTACTCGTACATTTCGGTTGAAAATGTGAATCTCGTCATTATGGACAATCTTAAGTATTTTTACCACTATATTAATGTATATCATGATGAGGTTCGTAGTGAGGTTGTTGTTAGTGCCCTGCGTGAGTTTTTAGCAGACTTTAGAGACGAGTATCGTCTGTTAAATAAAAAGGAAAAATATGGGCATATTTTAGTCTCAAATAGTGCGCCGGAGTGTGAAGATGTTTAGTTTGTGGAAATGGTGAGTGGTAAAAAAATAAAACTGCCTATAACGAGCAGTTGTCGTAACGACTTAGAAGATTATTTCAATTACCGCTATGTTGAGTGAAGATGAGTTCACGATTGAATAGCTCGGGTCGGTACAAATAAACCCTCGATTGGAAAGGGGTGTTTATAAACTTGTGTTTAATAATGTGGCTAACGATGAACTCTTTTTGCGTGCTTTTGTTTGTAATCTAGCCATATTTAAAGATAACTTACCAACCGGATGTAAAATGGGAACAAAAATATTACCGAACGATATGAAGGCCCTTCATATCGAGTACAGGTTTCCCTATACTTTAAGCGATGAAATATTATTAAACCGCGTACACTGCGTAATGCAGAGCAGTAATGATGTAATTGTAGACTCGAATAAGTGCGAGTTTAGTATTTTGAAAAAAAAGTGAAATGTATTTATATATTTAACATATTTGTGTGTGTGTTTGTGTGTGTGTTTCTGCTATATTGATGGCTATACGATTTCTTATTTTGCGCGGTAGAAGATAAAGTGCATTTATTTTTTAACATAATTGTGTGTTTATATATTTCTGCTATATTGATGGTTATATTATTTCTTATTTTTTATGTTGCGCGGTAGAAGATAAAGTGTATGTATTTATATATTTAGTTTTGTGTATATATTTCTGCTATGTTGATGGTTATATTATTTCTTATTTTTATTTTTTTTTTTATCATTCCAATGTATATTTATTTTCTATATATCTCCATAATTGTGTGTGTGTATATATATATATTTCTCCTGTACTATTATAATGACGGATATATTTTTGATTATATGCATCTTCCTCGTTCATATTTCTTAAACTCTTATTATTTTTAATTGAGCATTCAAATGTATACTTATTTTCTATATATTTATAATAAACAAAATGATGTAATGTTGTTTTATTTAATTCTTTTGGTTGTAAACAATTATACCAAATGGCTAGTTACGCCTTCTAAACCTACTAGCGGAATTCTAAGCCAACTTTTAAGAATTAATTAAATAAATGGTACAATCTGGCCAACCTAATAATGTATACCTGAACAATTAAAATAAAAAGGGGTATCTGGTAACTCTCCATAATAATGTATACCTAAACAGTTAAAATAAAAAATGGTATCTGACAACTCAACCTGAACAAGCCATTTACTCCTAAAAAAAGTGAACCTTGCTGCTACCTGGGGATATCTCTACCCCTGCGTACTCAGTTGAGCGGTGCAAGATGTGGATTTCAGATGTGTATTCTCTCGCGTAGAAAAAAAATAGTGTGCCGGACACAATGTGGAAGGTGTACACTGCGTACACGAGATAAGTGTACGCATAGTGTGAATGAACTTTGAAGCTGTTATTTTTTAGTCATTACACTTTTGCATCTTTCATAACAATTTTGGATTGTTTTTGTGTTGTCGGACACAATGTGGAAAGTGTACATGAGTGAGATACAAGGACAAGAAGTGCCTCAATAAGCATTGCAATCCGTACCGAGGATGTATCAGTGGTTACGGTTCCATGGAAAAAATTCCTACATCGCAAGGTTCGGCATATCCATTTTCTTGAACTGGTCCACAGAGCAGATGTTCACATCTTCTGAAGGCCGCATGTTCCACGCGACTTAAAACCACAGTGCATTACTTAAAAGACACCGAAACAGCAAGAACAGCAGCAGGTGTTGAAACTAACGAAATGGCCGCCTGTCAGTTTACCTTAACCGCAATGAATTGTAGCAAAGTAGACTTGATAGAGGAGTAAAGCAGAAGGTGTCAATCAGTGTATATATATATATATATATATATATATATATATATATATATATACACAGTGGTGGGCACCGTTAACCAAAAAGTTAACTTCGATAACGATAATCCGTTAACCCCAATTTTTAACTCCGATAACGATAATCCGATAATTTTACTACAAAGTTAACGGAAGTCAACGATAATCCGTTAACGATAACTATTTCTTTACTAACATTTAAAAAAATCAAGGACAAAAGCTTTAAAACCCATAGAAAATGTTTATTTATGCAAAATCCAAAGTTTTGCAACTTTTTTGCTTAATAACTTTTTTTATTTTTAATAAAAAATGTACTGATTACATGTTTTGAAACCCGTTACCCTTATAACCATTAACTAAATTTTAATTTACCAGAGAATTATTATGGCGGGAACTGAAAGGTAAAATTTAATTTTAGGCACATTTATTAAAGACTATGACACAATGTGCTGGTTGCCCTTCAGAAAGACCAACTTCTCAAAGTTAGGCCCAACTGCCAGTCTTGACCTCTTGGGCCTCAGGATGTCCTTGCCGAGAGAGAAGAGCCGTTCCACTGCGGCAGAGGACGGAATTGGCGTATTGTACTTCAGGAAGAGGTTGATGAAGATCTGCTCCCCCATGAAGTCAGAGTCGGCCATGTCTACCTTCCCATCAGTGTCCAGCCAAGTGTCGACAAGTCTCTTGGCCTTCTGCTTGACACTGGTACTTGAGCCAAATTTTACATACTATATATACTTTTTTAGAGATTTACTAACGCAGTGTAAAAATACTTATTCATTAGTCAATACTATAAATTAATTTTTCTCAACCGTACATTTTACCATACATATCTCCATATGTATTAATATATATATAATATTATAGGACTTTTACTAACGTTAAAAGAACCTTCTTACCTTCAACAAAAAGCGCACAACCTCCCCTTGCGAGATATGGAAGCAGACTGAAGTTATGGCGGTTTGAATTCATTCGCGGAGCGGTGATCTTCCGTGAATGACTCCTCGCAGTTAACGTGTTAACGGACTTTAACAGACTAAATATCGAGTTATCGGAAGTTAACTGGTCCGATAACGATAAATGGAAATTAACTTCCGTTAATAGTCCGTTAAAAAAAGTTAACTTCGTTAATTAACTGTTATCGGATTAACGCTTTAGTGCCCAACACTATATATATATGTATATATATAGTGGGAACCGTTGCAGAGTGGAGGGAACAAAATCCGAACTGAAATACTATTTAAACCCTGTGGCAGATTGCCCATGCAGTAGTGACTGTTAATCAGGAAGAATATTTTGACGAAAAAAATTCTCCTTTCTATTGCCCTGAAGGTCCTTTTTCTAACAATACATTTTATTTTCTGCAAAAAGTGGGCACTCCTTACGGTCATATTTAGGTCATATGGTCACTTTACAGAATAGGAAAGGAACGTGAAGGCTTAATGTCTTTCTAAAAATATTAACAAATCAATTCAATTCAGCTTTTCGGAAAACCATTCTTATGCTTTGTTCGAATGGTTAAAAGTAAAATATATATATATATATATATATGTGTGTGTGTATTATTTAGCTCTATACATATATCCCCATTGTATGGAATAATAAACACTGTAATCATCAGCCTTCTAAGCCAACTGACTGTTAAGCCAACTGCCTCTGGCTGATTAATATATGCTTTAATTAAATGACTATTTCTATCTGGCAGCTCAACCCTCTAAGAGAGATGACAGAAGAATACACGCTTTAATTAAATTAATTATTGCTATCAGCTTTCTAAGACAGATGACGGTGGAATAATAAACAATGTATTTCTCGGCCTTCTAAGCCAACTGACTGTTAAGCCAACTGCCTCTGGCTGATTAATATATGCTTTAATTAAATGATTATTTCTATGTGGCAGCTCAACCCTGTAAGTCAGATGACAGAAGAATATACGCTTTAATTAAATTAGTTATTCCTATCAGCTTTCTAAGACAGATGACGGAGGAATAATAAACAATGTATTTCTCAGCCTTCTAAGCCAACTGACTGTTAAGCCAACTGCCCAGTGGCGGCTCGTAACTAAAAATTCTAGGGGTGCTGTCTCTAAGAATGGGTTGAAATAATTACTGAAATAAAAGGATGAGCATTGAGCAATGAATAAAAGTTTCAAAAGTTATTGAAAAAGTTATTCAGTGAGCTCATCCTTATATTGTTCTTGATTATTTCAATTGTAAATAAAAAATTTAGGGGTGCTGCAGTTCCGCAGTGCCTACCGACGAACCGCCACTGCAACTGCCTCTGGCTGATTAATATATGCTTTAATTAAATGATTATTTCTATCTGGCAGCTCAACCCTCTAAGACAGATGACAGAAGAATATACGCTTTAATTAAATTAATTATTGCTATCAGCTTTCTAAGACAGATGACGGAGGAATAATAAACAATGTATTTCTCACCCTTTGGGGGGAATAGCTTGGGGGGGAGAACTCCGCCTCCAAGTTGCATGCCCCTTGCAATCCCATTTTGGGGTTGGCAACAAAGATTGGCACTCTCTCTCTCTTTCTTCCTTTCTGCCCCTTTGGGGGAATTTTCTTTTTTCTTTTTTTCTTTCTTTGCAACAAAGGGGGATGGCACTCTTGCAACAAAGGGGGTGGGGTGGCACTCTTGCAACATTATGTAACATTTCTGCCATCTGGCACTTTGCGGCTATACTACTGGCATTGAAAGCAAGATACGGTGGTGCGACGTCCTGTTGAAACCACAGATTCGTCCGTTGCGCTAGTGGTACGTTGTCTGAAATGGGTTGTATGTATATCTGCAGCATTTGCAGATATCTGTCACGGGTTACAGTGTTGTTGAAGAAGTAAGTTCCAATTATCCGATCTTTCCTTATTGCTGCCCACACCATTACCCGAGGGTCATATTGCAAATGAGTCCCATCCGTCCAGTGTGGGTTTTCGTCGGCCCAAAAGCGCGCATTATGCCTATTAACATTACCTCTGAAGTGGAATATTGCCTCGTCACTGAACATGATCCAACGGATTCGAGGGCGTTGCTGCAAGAACCACCGCCAATCTGTATCATCGCCATGCAACCCCTGAACCAGCAGGACTTTGGAGGGGTGGAAATAATATTTCTTGAGAATTCGCTGGATAGAACGCCTGCTGACATACATCTCCTAGACAACTTTCTGGTCAACATTTTTGGGCTGTGTCGAAGATGCCTCATGATGATTGTTGTTGTTGCTTCATTTTGAGTATTTTCCGTTGTGCGAATGTACTTATAAACGGGACCCTTTAATAAAAAAAAAAAAAAAATGCCCTTCTGGGGTCGTGGGAATGGGATCTAGTCCAGGTGCGAATTCCTTAATGGTCTCTGGATTGTTTCCTTCTCGCCTTTTTCATTCGTTTTTCGGTTTACAATTTCTGTATAATAAACAACAGTGTAATAATCAATGTCATAATAAATTTATAATTTCTGTAATAAATAATAATGCAATATTAAATGTAATAAATTTAATAATAAATGTAATAATTATGTAAAAAAATACTAGAATCTGTATGTATAGAACAAGCATATAGTTTTAAATTTGTGCGAATGTACTTATAAGCGGGTCCCTTTAATAAAAATGCCCTTCCAGTGTCGGGAGAACGGGATCTAACCTAGGTGCGAATTTCTTAATGGTCCCTGGACTCTTTTCCCTTTTGTTTTTGGTTCATTCGTTTTTCTGTATCCACCCGAAGAGGATGCCAGTTGGCATCGAAACTGTTGTGGAAATAAACTCTGTCTATTAGAGTGGGTTTTAATTATCATATGTTAAACTTCATATTGTTGTTTTCCGGCCACTTGTAGATTCTGTTTATGTCGGTTTGTAGAGATCCTGTCTTCTGGGTTTCTTATTTTTCTACTGATCTTTCTGACATCTGCACAGACACACACACACACATACATACACACACACACACACACACACATACATACACACACACACACACACACACACACACACACACACACACACATATATATATATATATATTATATTATATGAAAATTATTTCACGAAAGTAACACGTGAAAAATATTTATGATGAATAAAACCACGTAGGGAAAAAAACACAAAGTGGTGCTCAGTAAGCACCACTTTGTGTTTCTTTTCCCTACGTGGTTTTATTCATTATATATATATATATATATATATATATACCGAAATATTATGCATGAACATGACCCATTTTGAATAATGCTTGCCTCCACCAGACTTCGAACCCACTACCTCTTGAATAGAAAGTGAGGGCGCCAGCCACTACGGAATAAGAGATAATACAACTTCTCACACATTTAAACAACCTAGGAAACGCATAACGCTTTCGCGTCCAGAGGCGTTTTACGTGTTAACCCTCCTGCACTCGAGGTAACAATAATGATTGGGGTTGTTTAACGTCTTTCGCAACATCTAAGGTCAAATGACGGATGGGACGTACAGCTTTACGTGGGATCCGAACCACGGGTCGCTACATAATCTGGACACGGAGGACGGTCTCCCATCCAACTACCACCCAGACTCAATGTCGCTTAACTTCGCTGATCAACGGGAAGCGGTGTTACGACATTGGCTACGACGTAGGACCTGCACTAGAAAATAGAGAAGGACTAGGAACAGTAATTCATCTACCAGGCCTTGGATGCAATGCTAGGGTCCCATAAATGGAATATCATGCATGAACACGCGCGCTTGCTTAATGAAGAACTTGCCTCCGCCAGAGTTCGAACCCACCACCTCTTGAATAGAAACTGAGAGCGCTAGCCACTATACTACAAGGGCTAAAAATTTATATTTTAAATGACAGGACTGAATCAAACTCGGAATTAAGTCTCCATATTAATCCACCAAATTTGTTTGTTTACGGCTTTTTTTAAATTTTATTATTTACATTTATTTCTTCACTTTCCGTTGTCAAATGTAAATGAATCTCCAATATTTTGCCTGAAAAGCTCTCATACTTCCCCACGGCATATTGAGGTAGGAATACTCTGGATAGATTACCTGCCCATAAATATAAAATCGAATAGAAATGTCATTTTTCTGAAAATTTGTGGATGTTCTTTTCATTTCTGCAGCATGGCATACCTCATATAATAGTTTTTTTTCCTCAATAAAGATTGTTTTGCTTGTTTGTAAAGGAGGATTTGAAAAGAAAAACAGAATATTTTAATTAATTTTTATTGAGAATTATTAAGAATACGTGTCATTACTGTTTGTAGAAACAAGGTCAGAATCGAAAATATAAATGAAGAGATTCCATCTTTTTCCTTCTTCAAAGTAGTTTAATCCCAAGGGCAGACGATGTGAATGCCGGGTCTGTGTGCGAAATAAATCATATGAGTACTGTATAATATTTCCTCTTCCACTATTACCACTACTACTATTACTGATAATAATAATAATAATAATTATTATTATTATTATTATTATTATTATTATTTAGATCAGAACTTAAGCATATACAGCGTCGAAGAAAAATCTTTAAGGATTTTATACATACAAATAATTTGTTAATAATAAATAAATTCTAATGATATCACTGCAGTGTATGCGATACTTTTCAAAGCAACTATACAAGTCCAGGAATGACCCAAGGCCAGAACAGGAAGGCACTGGGCTCTAAACCCCGTCACCGCCATGCCAGTAAGGCTGGAATATTGCAATGAAGAAAAAATGCATCTTGTATCGTGGGCTATTTCTTATAATAATTGTGAAGAAAGTTTACGTTTATTTCAACAAAAATGTAATAAACCACCACCAAATTCAGCCACTCTTCTATACTGGAAACTCAAACTTTTGGAAACAGGAATCCTGGCAAAAGATCGTTCAAGAAGTGGAAGGCCAGTAACGGCGATAGGAGACAACAACAAAGAAAATGTCCTCGCCACATTTCAAGTCGATTCAACAACTTCAACGAGAAAAGTCGCACAGGAATTAGGTATTTCCAAATTTACAGTATCAAAAATATTGAAATCACAGGGGTACACGATTACACACCCATTTACTCTCAGCTCATACACGACGATGATTCTGATTGACGGCTGCAGTTTGCTGAAACAATGAGACAAAAGTTCAACAGTGATCAACATTTCCTTCGAAAGGTCAAATTTTCAGATGAATGTGTCTTCGTTTAAACGAGTAAAGGAAACAAACACAACGTTCACTATTGGGAGAAAAAAATTCCCAAAATACGATTGGGTAAACCCGTTGAAACGGCTACACTAACAGTTTGGGCGTGCATTTAAAGCTATTCAGGACTCGTTGACTTTGACATATCGAGAGATATGATGGGTGGCAGACCCGTGCACAGGACACTTCAGATGGGGGAGGGGGGGAAACTTAACAAAAGGGCACCATCTCCTCCCTCCTCTCAAAGAAATAAGTCTCTTCACAGCATTTATAAGGATGTTTTTTTTTTTTTGTGAAAAAAAGGGCACTTCTGAGGCATGAAGGGGAAATGGGAGGGCTCAAGCCCATGTCGCCCCCCCTCCTCTGCACTTGCCTGATAGGTGGAAAACGCTATTGCCAAGTATTGAGAGACAAAGGTTTGCTACAGTTTACTAATGACGTTGCAGAAATTGGCTTCATTAACATGATGGAGAGCCGCCACATTAGTCTTCAGCTGCCTGAGAATCTGGATACTAACATTGAATGAAGATGGGTTGGGGGCGAGGTCCCATCGAGTGGCCAGCCAGATCACCTGATTTAACTCCATGTGATTTTCTGGCTTTGGGTTATTTGCGTGATAAACTCTACACTCCTGGTTTCATCTATCCAAGTGTGAATGCCCTTGCCCGCAGAATAGATGAACAACTGAAGAGGAGCCCACTCGATATGTTCAGAAGAACAATGAAGAATTTCAGAGAGAGAATCCACAAATGTATCATAGCGGATGGAGAACTCTTTCAAGATTGAATTACAATTTAACAAAATATTTGTATGAATAAAATTCTTATAGACTTTTTGTTTGATCATTTGAACACTTATCTGTATAATGATTTTAACTAAATAGTTGGATTTATAAAACTTTAGAATTTTCTCCCACCCTGTATATGTCCAATATAATAAAATGTATATTTGAAGAGTGATGAAGAGAAACTGGATTGGCATCATGAATATATATATATATATATATATATATATATATATATATATATATATATATGGTGAAGGCCGCTTCTGGCAAGCTTCAATTTCAACTTAAGCAGAAAGCCACAGACAAGAAGGAAAGAAATGAGGATGAGCATAGTTTGTGCTTGAAACGTTGCAATATACAAAATATAGTCCCTTTCCAACTTGATGGATGTTTCTTTCCTTCTTGTCTGTGGCTTTCTGCATATATATATATATATATATATATATATATATATATATACCTCGATGGTGTAGTGGTTAGCCGTGCCAACCATGTCCCCATCCATGTCCCCCTCGATGTCCCCATCCATGTCCCGCTCGATGTCCCCATCCATGTCCCCATCCATGTCCCCGTCCATGTCCCATCCATGTCCCCCCATCCCGGATGTGGTTCTGCTTCTGCCTCTGCTCAGGGTAGGGTATGGCCAAGCTAAAGACAACCACGAGGGCCAGGGTTATCCACTGTGTGAAAGGAGGTAAGAAATTAATTAGGAGACTGATGGGAGGAAATAATACAGTAAAAATATTAAGAGAAGCAATAATTCTTTTGTCTTACGATAACAAAGTTATGTTTGAAAACACCTAATCATGCATGGAAGCAAAACTGAATTTTACTTCTTTTTAAAACTGAATTTTATCATTTTAAAGTACCTGAAACAAATACTACAGTAAATAAACGAAGGGAATAAAGAACGTTACCCGGGCTCATAGAAAACAGAAATACCAACTATTAATGAATGTATGATCAAACCTTTGTTTTGGATCAATGAAACGTTTCAATAAATAACTCGATCCTAAAATACAAAATTAATTAACGTTTCAAAATGAAATTAACTTAAAAATTTTATGAAATAATAAGTTAAACCATGTGACGTTTCGACAAATAGGATTCATAATTTTCGGTTGAAACGTTTGAAAAAGTGAGAAAGTTCAATATGCTGAAATGTTATTTTTTATTTTTTTTTCTGGTTGGTTTTTCTTTAGTTTTAAAAGTAAGATTTCTTTCCACATTTTAAGTGGCCTCGAAATTTAGGACCAGTATTTGGTAAAAAAAAAAAAAAAAAAATAATATATATATTCATAAGTTTATATAAAACGGCACACACACACACACACATACATATATATATAAAACATTATTTATATATATATGTATATATATGTGTGTGTGTGTGTGTGTGTGTGCCGTTTTATATAAACGTATGAATTTATTATTTAATAATGGTAATCAGTCGGGAGGTCCAGTAAGTGGCACAGTGCTCAAGTGATTAATGCGCCCAACTCCACTAATTCCTGGATTATTACCAGCACCATCGGAAGTCAAATCCCTGACCTCAGTGTTTAAACTTAGATTGTAGGGAAATGGTCTTACCTACTGAGCTACAGTATGGATGCTGCAGTAATTAAAAAAAAATTATTTTATAATTAAAATACTTCTTTTAAAGAAAACTCGTTTTTGCAACAAAATGTTAATAAGAACGCATCACTTTAACATATTGCTTCCAAAAGCATTCGGGAAGCAATATGTTAAAGTGATCCCTCCTGGGAAGCAATATGTTTAAAAGAGAAATGTCGGATGGTTAGAAAGTGGTTGGTAATCTAGGTTAACTATCGAAAATATCACGACCTAACCTAACAATCTTCAAGAGCGTACAGTTGACCTAACGACTGGTTAGGTTAGGTCGTGATATTTTCGCTAGTTAACCTTATAAGGCTAACTAAAGAAGGCTGGGGGCTATGATCTTCAGGTGATCCAAATATTTTACATTCACAAAAAATGGCAAAGCATAATAAGTTAAGTTGTCCATTAATTTACATTTTCTCGACTAGCTAATCTCTAAATATTATCAAATATTTTAATGTAACTGTAATTGGTTGTGTAATGTCTATTTTTGGAAAGCAATATGTTAAAGTGATTAACACTGGGAAGCAATACGTTAAAGTGATATACACTGGGAAGCAATATGTTAAAATGATTAACACTAGGAAGCAATTTGTTAAAGAGAGGTTCCTGGGAAGCAATATGTTAAAGTGATCCATAAGAAAATTCGTATAATATTATTATTTCTAGAAACGTCTTAAAAATAAAGTCAAAATATTTATTAAAAAAGAGAATTTTGAATGACTGATTAATTTCGTTGAATAAAATAAACTCAAAATGAACTGTATTATAAAATAAAAATTATTGAAAAAGACTTACGAATAGTTTGGAGAACATTTTCACTTTGTGGAAAATGTTGTTTGCTTGTTAAAACGTTAACTTAGAAGTTTGTTCAAGAACTCCCTGAAATCGACATTTTATATACCTTCCCAAAAGTTACCAGACAGCGCAACGTCTTAATTGTGGTGTCAACAGACTTGAACTCGCTTAATAAATCTTCATTTGACAATTGTTTTTATTATCATTATTTAATTTCGTGTGTGTATTTGTGTGTGTCTGTTTGTGTTAATTTCTGAATATAATTACTTGCGTACTCCTTTTAATATGTTGTGCGCAGATACGCACATTTGGATTAAAAATTATAGGCAAATTTTGTTTCATCGAATGGTTATTTGGTGAAGGATGTGTAATTTAGGGTGGGTTGAAAAAATTTAATTTAATGAAACATGCTGAAAATGATGCCCGAGTTGTCACTGATTAAAGAATAAGTGATATCTTTTAGAAATACTAATTTCGGTGCTGGCAACTATGAAAAATAAATTGTTAACAAAGGCCACAAAAGATTCTTTTTAGCATGTTTCCTTAAATCAATTTTTCGCCTCACAGGTATGAGGATCTCAGCTATAAACTCAATTATTGTCAGTCTATCAAAAAACCATTAGTAAACATTGTTTTTGCTTATTTTAAAATGGAGGACCCATATGTGTTTGACCTATCATGTGTATTTGTGTGCCTACATGTGCATTTGTGACCTATCATTTGTTTGACCTATCATGTGTTTCCTGATTCAGCATTTTATATTCTTTTGTTTCAGATTAATAGCATAGCTTGCAATGAATGGCCTCTTCTGGTATAACAAGAGAAAAAGTGAAGCATTCTGTTTTCGGAACGCCAGCAGAGCTTCCTGGCAACCAACTACCAACTTGTGAGGATGTATTCAAAGCTTATCTTAAACATAAGTTCATTACTGCAACATTTAGCCCTCAAAAATACGCTGAAATTATCGCGAAAGAAGTGCCTGATGTGTGTGTATATATATATATATATATGTATTATATATATATATATATATATATATATATATATATATATATATATATAATATGCCTCCGGTTCTCGTAAAACAAGTGAGTGTAAATGCACTAAGGCAGAGAAAATCCCGAATGATGAATGGGAGTTCTGGATTGATCAACATACTGAACAAAAAATGATTACAGGTAAGTTGGACAAAGTGAAAACCTCAAAACTACAACAAATGGAAAAGAGGAAGTATAAAAGACAATTCTTTAAAGATAAACAAAAGAGTTTTGTTCCGGAAATGTAGGTGAATCCTTGTGATATTGGTAAGATCAGCTCTGAAAGTGAAAATGGTCATCAAAATGAAGATTTCGAATTGAGCGAGTACGAGTTACATACAGAAGCTAGCACTTCTCAAGATCGACACCAACATCCAGAATTATGCGAGGCAGTTGATCGATGGAAAATAAGCAACCGTGATGCTCGTTTAAATGCTAATGCTGACTTAAAAGATCTTAATCTATTATCTGAAAATATTACGATTGATCTCAGTGAACTACGTCGTCGAAGAACCTTGTGGAGAAGCATAGAAAGAAAGAAGCATGAAGAACAGAATAAAGGATTATTTGCCTTGAATTTGACGGAAAAATTGATAAAACTCTTTCAGAAGTGGGAGAATGCCAGCGGACTTTGAATGAAGACCACTATGTGATAGTTTCATTTCCAGTAAACGAATATATTGACCATGTTTCTTTTGAAAGTGGAAGGGCAAGTGATATTGCTAAAGAAATTATATCAGTAATTACTGACACCAACTCTGCATCGACTTTAAAAGCAGTAGTTTGTGATGGAACTAATGTAAATGCAGGTAAATCAAATGGAATAATTAGAAAACTAGAGCTAACATTGAGAAGACCATTACAATGGTTTATTTGCTTACTTCACACTAATGAGCTTCCCTTGAGAAAATACGTGGAAGTTCTTGCCGGGCAAACGACAGGACCGAGAAGTTCACAGGGCAAAATCCGCAAGGATTTGAACTTTGATTCAAAGAACAGACCAATTGCAAAATTTCCACCTCTCGTGCGAAAAGTGATTGACTTACCAGAAGTGCAGCAGAGCTCAGCAGTAGTTTGTGATGCAACTAATGTAAATACAGGTAAATCAAATGGAATAATTAGAAAACCAATTCTTGATTTTAATTTGTTCATGAATGGTGTGTTTATTGTAAACATAAAACCAGTTGCGCTTTCTTGCTAAATAAAGAACTGGATACCGAGTTTTTATCTAGTCCATAGCTTACTTGTTTCGTTATCTATGTATTAAATCTTTGTAATTTAATTCGCGTATTCTCGTTGATCGCCTGAAAAGAATAAAAAAAAAAACTTTAGTTTATGAAATAGATTTAAAAACGGATTGGAGATTGAAAACCTTCCTTCACCAAATGACTTCAGGGCTTGAACTCAAAGATTTATTATTATTATTATTATTATTATTATTGTTATTACTAGGGACCACCTCAGATAAATAGTTGTTGCTTACCTTGTATACATGAAGCTATTAATAGTGATGCAGGTGTTTAACTCTCTTAAAATTTTCCCATTTTTCTTTTAAATATAATCTATTTGAACAGACTTAAATTGAGGACGTCTTGTACATTTTTATTTTTCTCTAATGAGTTTTTAGAGAATCATTTTCACAGATTTTGGTTGTAAAAGAGTCTCCTTTTTTTTATGCTAACAAGCAGAGCCTTCGGCTGACTGCCCTACGGGCACCACTTGTGCTTCACAAACTCGCCTACGGCGAGGGCACCTTCGGTGCCTGGGTTACCCCTTTTGGGGGAGGTCATTATCCCTCTTCCCAAAACCTCAACCCCCTTCATGCAGCTTGGGGGCTTACCCCCTGCCCCATTACCCCACACCCCTCTTCCCATTACCCCCACCCTTCCCCCATTACCACCCAGGGGGAAAGGGTGCTGGAACCTTGCAACAATTAATCAACATTGCAATTGCATATATGCACTTAATTTATTTTTTATTTTTTAACTTTTTAATGTATTTTTTTTATTGGTATAGGAGAGTATACGTATTTTGTTACTTATATTTTGTAAGAGAATCGTCCCTTTTTTTTTGTTCTTTCAGCACTCAATATTTGATTAGCGGATGAATTAACATCAGATTTATAGTTATATATGCGTATGTGTGCGTATATATGTATATATATATATATATATATATATATGTAAAAAGTGAACAATGAACAATTCCTACACCATCAGTATATGAATTCATTGTCCATTTTTACATAAGAACCAAAATCGCTTAACGCGAGTTTGGATAATAATTTTACTTGTAGCTTCCTATTTTTGTTCATGTCACAACCCTACGATCTACCCTTTCTATGGTTTAGTCGTATCCATCATCCATTTTCCATTTGTTATAAAAGTTATTATAATTAATTATGAATTGTCTTGCATCTCATCCCCGCCCCCATACGTCCATATTTTAGCTTGACCATTATCGTATGTAATTTTTATTAAATAATCATCTTTACTCGTGTCAGTCATGAAATGCAAAAAACTTTCGCAGTTCGTTCCGGAACGCGAAAAAACGTTCTCGTATTATTTTTTTCATTTTTATATTTTTATTTGACCTCCCGAGATGAACTCAAAAATGCTGAGATTAAGTTATCACATTCCGCTCATCGCAGCAGAATTCGAACGCTCAAAGTTAAAAAGTCTCCTTTCGCTTTGATTCGAATTTATAACATTATCATGTGTTATGTTATTATAATATACTGTATTGTTTCTCTGCCTGGCCATAAATATCGTATTTTCCTCCGCTTTCCTCATCGCTGGCTAATTAGACTTTCAAACTCTGATAACCAACCAGGTTCTAATATTATTTAACATAATTTGGCGTAATTATTGTTAACTATAAATATATAACATTGTTGTTAATCCCCTTTAAATTATAGAACAACGGTTAACTCCCCTTCATTATATCAATGGTATCACCTATTTAGATTATTTCAGTAGTAGATATGTCAATTAACAATTTGCTAAAATTGTAATTAAATGTAATCCTTTAATATAATGTAATTGATGTAATGTACTTTAATAGAAGTGTAATTAAACAATGAGTGAATATGAATTAATTGGTAATTGTAATCGTAATTGTAATGAACCAAAATTAATACGTACTCAGTCATGTACTCAAAATTGTGCTTATGTGCTAATACGAAATTATATCGCTTTCAGGAATGTAGAATCAGCGATAGTTGTTCTTTTTTATTTTTATTTTTTTAAATTCTTTTTAGTTGAAATCTTCCAAAAAAACCATCTGATCATGTATTTAAAAAGGGGGGAAACTTAACCTTCGATTGTCTCCCCCAAACATTAGACTATATTATGCATGTACTTGCTTCAATTAGACCATCTTCAGATTAGCACTTCATCGTTGCACTTCATCATTGTACTTCAGATTAGCACCTCATTAGGAGGGGGCAGAGGCCCCTTGCCTCCTTAATATATTTTTAGATTCCGGCCAGAGCTATGGTCGAAAGAGGTCGAACCTCTACCCTTGTAAATTCAGAAGCTAATTCAGAGGCTGAGCACTACCTGTATCTTTTAGCAGTAAAGTTACAATTGAAGAAACTTTTTATTGTCCCCTTCGAGCCTTGCTCTCTTCAGAAAAACTTAGAAAACTTTCCGGATACGCTATAAGAAGAATCCGGAACCTTCAGCATTTAGATTGCAAATCTACCAGAGTCCTCCGAGCCACTATAGAAGAACTCGGAGAGTAACATAGAAGAAAAACCACTTCAAGTCACACATCCGTTGCTTGCCTCCTAAACCAGAACCCCCGTCAATCCGAACCGACTCAGGGCCATAGACGGAGGGGTTAACAGTCTGGCGACCCTGCATCAGGATAAAAATCAAGACGACCCAAACACGTAGAAGATATTGGCATAACAGTCTGGCGAGTCTGTAGCCAAGAGTTTAACAACTGGAGACCCTATAGCCAGGATAAACAAAAATTGGCGACCCTACTATCAAGATGATTTTACGAAGAATATTTTTAAAAAGAAGATTTTTAACAAGAATTTTTAAGAAAGAGAAGATTTTTAAGAAGAAGAAAAAGATTTTTAAGAAGAGGAAGATTTTTAAGATGGAAGATAACAAGACTGGACCCTACTACCAGGATAAGAAGATTCTTAAGAAGAGGATTCTAACAAGTCTAGAGACCCTTTACCAGGATCTTAAGAAGATTATTTTAACCAGAAGATTTTAACCAGATGTTTAACAAGAAGATGTTTAACAAGAAGATGTTTAACAAGAAGATGTTTAACAAGAAGATTTTTAAGAAGAGGCCACTCTTTGGCCAAGAATAGAAATTACCCTGCATCAGGATAAAAAGAAGATTTTAAGAAGATTATTTTAAGAAGAGGCCACTCTTTGGCCAAGAATAGAAAAATTACCCTGCATCAGGATAAAAAGAAGATTTTAAGAAGATTATTTTAAGAAGAGGCCACTCTTTGGCCAAGAATAGAAATTACCCTGCATCAGGATAAAACCAGTCGACCGGCGTGTCACGACTTCTAGTTCGTAACATCCACCCTTGACCGGTGTGTCACGACTCCAAGTTCTTCACGCCTAGTTTTCATCCAGGAACAAGTAGCCAACAAGACGTCTTCAGGACACGTCTCGAGGATTTTCCCCATAGAAAATTTTGTTAAGTACATTTTGTTTTTTAAGTAATTTATAAACATTTGAAAAATCAGTATTATTAACAGTTAATATTTAGTATGGAGCCAGAATTTAACACAAAACACAGTGAACACTTCAGACACCAGTGATACACTTTTTTTTAGTGAAACAGTTATTGTAAGAGAGTTAATTGTAACCGAGTTAATTGTAACACAGAGTTAATTGTAACAAAGTTAATTGTAACAAAGTTAATTGTAACAGAGTTAATTAATTTCAGAGAGTTAATTTCAGAGTTATTTTCACTGTTATATTCAGTATAGAATAATTTTATTTTATGTACCAAACATAATAATACCAGAGTGAAATATTGTTTACATTTTTTTTATTTTTTGTTTGCAAATTTTTCTTCAATTACTGAATTGAATTGACTTGCAAATTAAGAGAGAGAATTTCAGTTATTTTCACTGTTATATTCAGTATAGAATAATTTTATTTTATGTACCTTCCCGTACATTAGAATGAAATATTGTTTACATTTTTTTTTATTTTTTGTTTGCAAATTTTTCTTCAATTACTGAATTGAATTGACTTGCAAATTAAGAGAGAGAATTTCAGTTATTTTCACTGTTATATTTAGTATAGAATAATTTTATTTTATGTACCTTCCCGTACATTAGAGTGAAATGTTGTTTACCTTTTTTATTATTTTTTGTTTGCAAATTTTTCTTCAATTACTGAATTGAATTGACTTGCAAATTAAGAGAGAGAGAGTTTACAGAGTTTAGAGAGAGTTTAGAGATTTATAGAAATACTTGAAGCAGTTTCAAGTTAGACAGTTAAGTTTCAAGAATACTTGATAAGAGTTCAAGTTACAGTTTCAAGATACTACTTGATAAGAGTTCAAGTCAGTAGTTTCATTTTCAGTTTCAAGATACTACTTGATAAGAGTTCAAGTCAGTTTCACTTTCAGTTTCAGAATACTTGATAGAGCTCAAGTCAGAGTTTTACTTGAAGTCAGAGAGATTTATATTCGAAGTCAGAGAGATTTATATTCGAAGTCAGAGAGATTTATATTCGAAGTCAGAGAGATTTATATTCGAAGTCAGAGTTTTATTTGAAGTTAGAGAGTTCAAGTCAAAGTTAGTTTTTAAGTCGAAGTTTTCAATGCAGTCAATTGAATTCAACCTTTTTTTGTTGTTCAAGAGAATTTAATTCAACCTTTTTTTTTTTGTAAAAGAATTTAATTCAACCTGAATTGACCGGGTTGCGTCTTTAGTTTAACCTTTTTTCTTGTTCATGTCATTATTGCGTATATAAATATATAGGTGAAATGACATTTTGTTGTTTGTAACCCAAAACAGTTTTTACAATTGTTTGTAACGATTTGGTAATCATTGTAATGTACATGTGATAATAATAGTTGTGTAATAATTAATTAATCGATCTTGTCCTAATGACTCCTTTTAAATTACTATATGAGGAACATGCCGTCCCTCCGTTTTGTTTCAACTTTTTTTAGTTTTTGTTCTAAGTAGTGTGACAAGCAATCTTTTTTTTAAAGAAAGAAAAAAAAAAAAAAAAGAGAGCAAAGTGCTCACGAAAAGATGTAATTGTCAATTTCAAACTTATATCCCCCGCTTAGTCACTCAATTCCCCCGAATGTCGTACTCCAACCTTTGTCTTTTTTTTATTTTTATTTTAACACCCCCAACCCCAGTTGAACTGTGTCAACCAGAAAAAAATGGTTCAACCATGGTTAATTCCTCTTTGGTACGATGGCTCAATTTATGTTAAGTTGTGTTTTTTTTTATTTTTTACTCTTTGATGACCATTATACATTTCTTTGAACTTAAAAGTTTAAGTTTTATTGTGTTTTACAATTAGATATTAGTAACTATAGTCACTTAAATGATCCACTTTTGGGTTAATTTTTCGACAACTAAACGATACCTGTAATTTAAAATTTTATAATAATAATAATAATAACAATAACAATAACAATAATTGACTTAAACTTAAAAGATTTTATAACCCTAAATTATTATACATCATTTTTAAACTTTGTTAATTCAAAAAAAAAACCTTCCAAATCCCTACACATTTGACCACAGGTCTATACATCATCCACTACGTAATTCGATTTGTACCTACAACAGTCAATAAAAATGCATGCACACTATATATATATACAAACTTTATGCTAAAATCATTGAATATCACAATAAAACTATTTCATTACGTAAGTGCCAACTATGCGATTTAGTCTTAATTATTTTTGCATTCATGCATTCATGCATTTATTAAGTTGTTTTATCTATTCCTTAACGTAAATGTATATATATATATATATATATATATATATATATAACCCTAAACCCATCTTAAATTATTATACATCATTTTTAAACTTTGTTAATTCAAAAAACCTTCCAAATCCCTACACCTTTGACCACAGGTCTATACATCATCCATTACGTAATTCTATTTTTACCTACACTAGTCAATAAAAATTAGCTTATAGATTGTACGATTTATATTTTTCCCTCTTACCTATTCATTATGAATATAATTTATCCCACAGAAGAAAAAAATAAAATTTTGTAAAAAAAATTTAACCATATCATTGTTTGTCTAACTTAATTGGTTGTCTAAATTAATGTATTAATCCTATTAAATGTTTGTCTAAACTAAAGTATTAATCTTTGAATTCCTTTATATTATATAATAACTCACTTGTTCTGTATAAAACTTGTAATGTAAAGAAAAATTCGTCACCTAACTTGAATTAGTTAGGATGTTATTTTCTCATTTGTATTGTATTAATGGTACCCTATTAAATTATTGTATAAATATCATTTTTAAAAGGGGAGAGTAATGTAAAAAGTGAACAATGAACAATTCCTACACCATCAGTATATGAATTCATTGTCCATTTTTACATAAGAACCAAAATCGCTTAACGCGAGTTTGGATAATAATTTTACTTGTAGCTTCCTATTTTTGTTCATGTCACAACCCTACGATCTACCCTTTCTATGGTTTAGTCGTATCCATCATCCATTTTCCATTTGTTATAAAAGTTATTATAATTAATTATGAATTGTCTTGCATCTCATCCCCGCCCCCATACGTCCATATTTTAGCTTGACCATTATCGTATGTAATTTTTATTAAATAATCATCTTTACTCGTGTCAGTCATGAAATGACAAAAACTTTCGCAGTTCGTTCCGGAACGCGAAAAAACGTTCTCGTATTATTTTTTTCATTTTTATATTTTTATTTGACCTCCCGAGATGAACTCAAAAATGCTGAGATTAAGTTATCACATTCCGCTCATCGCAGCAGAATTCGAACGCTCAAAGTTAAAAAGTCTCCTTTCGCTTTGATTCGAATTTATAACATTATCATGTGTTATGTTATTATAATATACTGTATTGTTTCTCTGCCTGGCCACTAGTTCGTTATCGGCTTACGTCACATAGTTATCCCCGTTCTCATTACTTGTACTTACTATTTCTACCTAACTGTCATTCAAATTCCGTATTACTTATGTATTACGTTATCATAAATATCGTATTTTCCTCCGCTTTCCTCATCGCTGGCTAATTAGACTTTCAAACTCTGATAACCAACCAGGTTCTAATATTATTTAACATAATTTGGCGTAATTATTGTTAACTATAAATATATAACATTGTTGTTAATCCCCTTTAAATTATAGAACAACGGTTAACTCCCCTTCATTATATCAATGGTATCACCTATTTAGATTATTTCAGTAGTAGATATGTCAATAACAATTTGCTAAAATTGTAATTAAATGTAATCCTTTAATATAATGTAATTGATGTAATGTACTTTAATAGAAGTGTAATTAAACAATGAGTGAATATGAATTAATTGGTAATTGTAATCGTAATTGTAATGAACCAAAATTAATACGTACTCAGTCATGTACTCAAAATTGTGCTTATGTGCTAATACGAAATTATATCGCTTTCAGGAATGTAGAATCAGCGATAGTTGTTCTTTTTTATTTTTATTTTTTTAAATTCTTTTTAGTTGAAATCTTCCAAAAAAACCATCTGATCATGTATTTAAAAAGGGGGAAACTTAACCTTCGATTGTCTCCCCCAAACATTAGACTATATTATGCATGTACTTGCTTCAATTAGACCATCTTCAGATTAGCACTTCATCGTTGCACTTCATCATTGTACTTCAGATTAGCACCTCATTAGGAGGGGGCAGAGGCCCCTTGCCTCCTTAATATTTTTAGATTCCGGCCAGAGCTATGGTCGAAAGAGGTCGAACCTCTACCCTTGTAAATTCAGAAGCTAATTCAGAGGCTGAGCACTACCTGTATCTTTTAGCAGTAAAGTTACAATTGAAGAAACTTTTTATTGTCCCCTTCGAGCCTTGCTCTCTTCAGAAAAACTTAGAAAACTTTCCGGATACGCTATAAGAAGAATCCGGAACCTTCAGCATTTAGATTGCAAATCTACCAGAGTCCTCCGAGCCACTATAGAAGAACTCGGAGAGTAACATAGAAGAAAAACCACTTCAAGTCACACATCCGTTGCTTGCCTCCTAAACCAGAACCCCCGTCAATCCGAACCGACTCAGGGCCATAGACGGAGGGGGTTAACAGTCTGGCGACCCTGCATCAGGATTAAAAATCAAGACGACCCAAACACGTAGAAGATATTGGCATAACAGTCTGGCGAGTCTGTAGCCAAGAGTTTAACAACTGGAGACCCTATAGCCAGGATAAACAAAAATTGGCGACCCTACTATCAAGATGATTTTACGAAGAATATTTTTAAAAAGAAGATTTTTAACAAGAATTTTTAAGAAAGAGAAGATTTTTAAGAAGAAGGAAAAAAGATTTTTAAGAAGAGGAAGATTTTTAAGATGGAAGATAACAAGACTGGACCCTACTACCAGGATAAGAAGATTCTTTAAGAAGAGGATTCTAACAAGTCTAGAGACCCTTTACCAGGATCTTAAGAAGATTATTTAACCAGAAGTTTTAACCAGATGTTTAACAAGAAGATGTTTAACAAGAAGATGTTTAACAAGAAGATGTTTAACAAGAAGATTTTTAAGAAGAGGCCACTCTTTGGCCAAGAATAGAAATTACCCTGCATCAGGATAAAAAGAAGATTTTAAGAAGATTATTTTAAGAAGAGGCCACTCTTTGGCCAAGAATAGAAAAATTACCCTGCATCAGGATAAAAAGAAGATTTTAAGAAGATTATTTAAGAAGAGGCCACTCTTTGGCCAAGAATAGAAATTACCCTGCATCAGGATAAAACCAGTCGACCGGCGTGTCACGACTTCTAGTTCGTAACATCCACCCTTGACCGGTGTGTCACGACTCCAAGTTCTTCACGCCTAGTTTTCATCCAGGAACAAGTAGCCAACAAGACGTCTTCAGGACACGTCTCGAGGATTTTCCCCATAGAAAATTTTGTTAAGTACATTTTGTTTTTTAAGTAATTTATAAACATTTGAAAAAATCAGTATTATTAACAGTTAATATTTAGTATGGAGCCAGAATTTAACACAAAAACAGTGAACACTTCAGACACAGTGATACACTTTTTTTTAGTGAAACAGTTATTGTAAGAGAGTAATTGTAACCGAGTTAATTGTAACACAGAGTTAATTGTAACAAAGTTAATTGTAAAAAGTTAATTGTAACAGAGTTAATTAATTTCAGAGAGTTAATTTCAGAGTTATTTTCACTGTTATATTCAGTATAGAATAATTTTATTTTATGTACCAAACATAATAATACCAGAGTGAAATATTGTTTACATTTTTTTATTTTTTGTTTGCAAATTTTTCTTCAATTACTGAATTGAATTGACTTGCAAAATTAAGAGAGAGAATTTCAGTTATTTTCACTGTTATATTCAGTATAGAATAATTTTATTTTATGTACCTTCCCGTACATTAGAATGAAATATTGTTTACATTTTTTTTTATTTTTTGTTTGCAAATTTTTTTCAATTACTGAATTGAATTGACTTGCAAATTAAGAGAGAGAATTTCAGTTATTTTCACTGTTATATTTAGTATAGAATAATTTTATTTTATGTACCTTCCCGTACATTAGAGTGAAATGGTTGTTTACCTTTTTTATTATTTTTTGTTTGCAAATTTTTCTTCAATTACTGAATTGAATTGACTTGCAAATTAAGAGAGAGAGTGAGTTTACAGAGTTTAGAGAGAGTTTAGAGATTTATAGAAATACTTGAAGCAGTTTCAAGTTAGACAGTTAAGTTTCAAGAATACTTGATAAGAGTTCAAGTTACAGTTTCAAGATACTACTTGATAAGAGTTCAAGTCAGTAGTTTCATTTTCAGTTTCAAGATACTACTTGATAAGAGTTCAAGTCAGTTTTCACTTTCAGTTCAGAATACTTGATAGAGCTCAAGTCAGAGTTTTACTTGAAGTCAGAGAGATTTATATTCGAAGTCAGAGAGATTTATATTCGAAGTCAGAGAGATTTATATTCGAAGTCAGAGAGATTTTATATTCGAAGTCAGAGTTTTATTTGAAGTTAGAGAGTTCAAGTCAAAGTTAGTTTTAAGTCGAAGTTTTCAATGCAGTCAATTGAATTCAACCTTTTTTTGTGTTCAAGAGAATTTAATTCAACCTTTTTTTTTTGTAAAAGAATTTAATTCAACCTGAATTGACCGGGTTGCGTCTTTAGTTTAACCTTTTTTCTTGTTCATGTCATTATTGCGTATATAAATATATAGGTGAAATGACATTTTGTTGTTTGTAACCCAAAACAGTTTTTACAATTGTTTGTAACGATTTGGTAATCATTGTAATGTACATGTGATAATAATAGTTGTGTAATAATTAATTAATCGATCTTGTCCTAATGACTCCTTTTAATATACTATATGAGGAACATGCCGTCCCTCCGTTTTGTTTCAACTTTTTTTTAGTTTTTGTTCTAAGTAGTGTGGACAAGCAATCTTTTTTTTAAAGAAAGAAAAAAAAAAAAAAAAGAGAGCTAAAGTGCTCACGAAAAGATGTAATTGTCAATTTTCAAACTTATATCCCCCGCTTAGTCACTCAATTTCCCCCGAATGTCGTACTCCCTTTGTCTTTTTTTTATTTTTATTTTTAACCCCCAACCCCAGTTGAACTGTGTCAACCAGAAAAAATGGTTCAACCATGGTTAATTCCTCTTTGGTACGATGGCTCAATTTATGTTAAGTTGTGTTTTTTTTTATTTTTTACTCTTTGATGACCATTATACATTTCTTTGAACTTAAAAGTTTAAGTTTTATTGTGTTTTACAATTAGATATTAGTAACTATAGTCACTTAAATGATCCACTTTTGGCCGTTAATTTTTTCGACAACTAAACGATACCTGTAATTTAAAATTTTATAATAATAATAATAATAACAATAACAATAACAATAATTGACTTAAACCTTAAAGTTTTTATAACCCTAAATTATATACATTCATTTTTAAAACTTTGTTAATTCAAAAAAAAACCTTCCAAATCCCTACACATTTGACCACAGGTCTAACATCATCCACTACGTAATTCGATTTGTACCTACAACAGTCAATAAAATGCATGCACACTATATATATATACAAACTTTATGCTAAAATCATTGAATATCACAATAAAACTATTTCATTACGTACAGTGCCAACTATGCGATTTAGTCTTAATTATTTTGCATTCATGCATTCATGCATTTATTAAGTTGTTTTATCTATTCCTTAACGTAAATGTATATATATATATATATATATATATATATATAACCCAAACCCATCTTAAATTATTATACATCATTTTTAAACTTTGTTAATTCAAAACCTTCCAAATCCCTACACCTTTGACCACAGGTCTATACATCATCCATTACGTAATTCTATTTTTACCTACACTAGTCAATAAAAATTAGCTTATAGATTGTACGATTTATATTTTTTCCCTCTTACCTATTCATTATGAATATAATTTATCCCACAGTAAGAAAAAAATAAAATTTTGTAAAAAAAAAATTTAACCATATCATTGTTTGTCTACTTAATTGGTTGTCTAAATTAATGTATTAATCCTATTAAATGTTTGTCTAAACTAAAGTATTAATCTTTGAATTCCTTTATATTATATAATAACTCACTTGTTCTGTATAAAACTTGTAATGTAAAGAAAAATTCGTCACCTAACTTGAATTAGTTAGGATGTTATTTTCTCATTTGTATTGTATTAATGGTACCCTATTAAATTATTGTATAAATATCATTTTTAAAAGGGGAGAGTAATGTAAAAGTGAACAATGAACAATTCCTACACCATCAGTATATGAATTCATTGTCCATTTTTACATAAGAACCAAATCGCTTAACGCGAGTTTGGATAATAATTTTACTTGTAGCTTCCTATTTTTGTTCATGTCACAACCCTACGATCTACCCTTTCTATGGTTTAGTCGTATCCATCATCCATTTTCCATTTGTTATAAAAGTTATTATAATTAATTATGAATTGTCTTGCATCTCATCCCCGCCCCCATACGTCCATATTTTAGCTTGACCATTATCGTATGTAATTTTTATTAAATAATCATCTTTACTCGTGTCAGTCATGAAATGACAAAAACTTTCGCAGTTCGTTCCGGAACGCGAAAAAACGTTCTCGTATTATTTTTTTCATTTTTATATTTTTATTTGACCTCCCGAGATGAACTCAAAATGCTGAGATTAAGTTATCACATTCCGCTCATCGCAGCAGAATTCGAACGCTCAAAGTTAAAAAGTCTCCTTTCGCTTTGATTTCGAATTTATAACATTATCATGTGTTATGTTATTATAATATACTGTATTGTTTCTCTGCCTGGCCACTAGTTCGTTATCGGCTTACGTCACATAGTTATCCCCGTTCTCATTACTTGTACTTACTATTTCTACCTAACTGTCATTCAAATTCCGTATTACTTATGTATTACGTTATCATAAATATCGTATTTTCCTCCGCTTTCCTCATCGCTGGCTAATTAGACTTTCAAACTCTGATAACCAACCAGGTTCTAATATTATTTAACATAATTTGGCGTAATTATTGTTAACTATAAATATATAACATTGTTGTTAATCCCCTTTAAATTATAGAACAACGGTTAACTCCCCTTCATTATATCAATGGTATCACCTATTTAGATTATTTCAGTAGTAGATATGTCAATTAACAATTTGCTAAAATTGTAATTAAATGTAATCCTTTAATATAATGTAATTGATGTAATGTACTTTAATAGAAGTGTAATTAAACAATGAGTGAATATGAATTAATTGGTAATTGTAATCGTAATTGTAATGAACCAAAATTAATACGTACTCAGTCATGTACTCAAAATTGTGCTTATGTGCTAATACGAAATTATATCGCTTTCAGGAATGTAGAATCAGCGATAGTTGTTCTTTTTTATTTTTATTTTTTTAAATTCTTTTTAGTTGAAATCTTCCAAAAAAACCATCTGATCATGTATTTAAAAAGGGGGGAAACTTAACCTTCGATTGTCTCCCCCAAACATTAGACTATATTATGCATGTACTTGCTTCAATTAGACCATCTTCAGATTAGCACTTCATCGTTGCACTTCATCATTGTACTTCAGATTAGCACCTCATTAGGAGGGGGCAGAGGCCCCTTGCCTCCTTAATATATTTTTAGATTCCGGCCAGAGCTATGGTCGAAAGAGGTCGAACCTCTACCCTTGTAAATTCAGAAGCTAATTCAGAGGCTGAGCACTACCTGTATCTTTTAGCAGTAAAGTTACAATTGAAGAAACTTTTTATTGTCCCCTTCGAGCCTTGCTCTCTTCAGAAAAACTTAGAAAACTTTCCGGATACGCTATAAGAAGAATCCGGAACCTTCAGCATTTAGATTGCAAATCTACCAGAGTCCTCCGAGCCACTATAGAAGAACTCGGAGAGTAACATAGAAGAAAAACCACTTCAAGTCACACATCCGTTGCTTGCCTCCTAAACCAGAACCCCCGTCAATCCGAACCGACTCAGGGTCATAGACGGAGGTGTTAACATATATATATATATATATTATATATATATATATATATATATACATATGAAATAGGATCCCTCCTAAGGAGACGTAATTTTACATTTAGGATAAAAACGAAGACGTAGAGCAAGAAAGTCATTATATTTGGCTGCAGCCGACGTTTCGGGCAACTCTACCCATTTTCAAGGCCTAATAAAATAAAAGGCTAAAATTAATGCATGACAAAAAAAATAAAAAAATTATACGAATGTCAAAAACAAACTATTCATAGCACAGAAAAAACCACTTAAAGAATAAAAATTAAAAAGCGTAAAACAAGCATAAGCCAAAAACAAATTAAAAATTATATACAGGACAAATAACACATGATAAAAGTAAAACTTTAAAACTAAAAACATTCAAACAAATTAGTTAAAAATTAGTTAAAACTTCACTAATAAAAAGTTAAATGAAAAAACGCAAAAGTGCACGAAAACATACCATGCTCACTTGACATCCTCAAACAACTGAGGCGAAAAGGAGACAGGGTCAAGGGGAAAACAGAAAAATTTTAGTTGGTAGGCATTCTAATTAATATAAAGGGGGTAACAGCTGGAATCAATATTTAAGCTGGAATTCAGAAATTTAATGCACAAAGATTCATAAATACGGAGAGAGGACGGACATTTTAATGATTTAATTTTAAAGTTATTAACGGAAATATCAACTTTACACTTAACAGAATGATTTCTAATGGCAGACTGTTCCTTTTTAGATAAAACTTTCCCTGTCCTATGGCTAATACCCATATGGGAGCAAAATCTCGCCTGCAAAGAACGAACTGTGCTGCCAACGTAGTTCCCCTGGGAACACCCAGGGCAGGTAAACAAATAAACGACAGAACAGTTCATCGCAGGGGGGATTTTGTCCTTACAACGGAAAAAACATTCAAGGGTGTTATTATTCACAAAAGCAACCTTAAAATCAGTGTGAAAATAAAATTTCCTCACCACACTCAACAATTGCTTTTTCACAACAGTGTTAAATTGGTAGAGGTCAGGTAAAACAAGATATTTACAATTCTTAGGAACATCATACGTTGGGATAAGTTTGGGGAATAAACATTATTAAGTAATTTACCAATAATACCTTGTACAAGAACCCGTGGAAAACCATTTTTAAAAAAAAATCAGTAAGAAATTCAAACTCATTATGAAGCAGAGCAAAGTTTGAGCAAATATTATAAGCTCTATGCACTAAAGTGCGAATCGAACTTAGTTTGTAATTAAATCGCAAAAACTATAAAAATTAAAACCTAAACCCGTAAAAGTAGGCTTCCGGTATGTAGAAGTTAAAACAGTTGAGCCTGATTTGGAAACCAAAACATCAAGGAAAGGAATAGAACCTTGAACTTCCTTTTCCTGCGTAAATATAATATTCTTATGAAGTGTGTTCAAAAAATTTAAAAACTGAACTGATTGATTATCCGTTTGGAATAAAGCAAACGTGTCATCAACATAACGTCTGTACAAATTCGGCTTCAGGTGAGGGGGGCACTCACAGAAGGCCCTTTCCTCAAGATGAGACATGAAAATATTCGCAAAAACGGGACCCAAGGGGCTCCCCATCCCCACTGCAGCCAAATATAATGACTTTCTTGCTCTACGTCTTCGTTTTTATCCTAAATGTAAAATTACGTCTCCTTAGGAGGGATCCTATTTCATATGTATCTACGCGTTATGGACTAGAGGGTTTGAGACTCCACCGTAAACTTGAAAAGTCTGTCAGAAAATTCAAGAAGATTGAATTGGACCTTGAATTTTTAGAAATCTGCCGGAATAGTGGCGTCTTTCCTAATTTTATTTATTATAAACTGTATCGTAATTCACTCTATTCTTCAGAGTTTTATAGGTCATCATTGGTATATTATCTTAACAATGAAATTAATTACAAATTTAAGCTTAAGCATGATATTTCGAACAAGATTTGTGCTCTTAAAAGCCAGTTGAAGGCCTTGGTCTTTTTGTGATTATGCGTGCATAGTGTCTAATATTCATGTTTCCTCCCTTTCATATGTACGTTCTATTTCCCGGATTCATGACCGCAAGCTTTTTAGTTAAACCTATCTCGCCCTTATTTTCTAGATCCTGGTCAGGTCATTAGGAATTTATCTGACTATACCCTGTCAAAGCGTGAAAGTTTTCTCTTGTCTCTTGGCCTTAAGTTCAAGTTTCCCAACTTGCGTTTTAAACCTGCTGACTTTTATTTTTATTTTGAAAGGATAGCCCATGATCTGAAGGTTCTTCCAACCGTTGATGCTAATGATTTTGGTAAGGTTAGACACATATTTCCCAATTGTCCCATGAATTGTTTTTTAAAATTAAAGCTTTTAAGTTTTCTACAATTTTTCTGCATAAGGAGGACCGTGAAATTTTAAAAAGCTTGGGTGTAAATGAATCTATTGTTATTACTAAACCAGATAAGGGTAGCGGTGTTGTGGTTATGAATAAAACTGATTATATTAAAAAATGCTTGATATTCTTTCTGATTCATTAAAATTTGTTAAGGTAGATGAACAGGTTTCTAAAATTATTCAGCGATTGGAAGACAAGGTTAACCGTGTTTTGCTTAAGCTTAAACATGATTGTGTTATTAATTCCTCCACTTATGATGAATTGTACGTTTCAGGCTCTTATTTGGGCCTTATGTATGGTCTGCCTAAGGTTCATAAAGTCGGTGTTCCATTGCGCCCAATTTTAGCGTCTTATCCTTTGGCTAATTACAAACTTGCCAAATTTCTTGTCCCATTGTTATCATCATTTACTGTGAACTTGTACAGTGTTAAGGATAGTTTTTCTTTCGTGTCGGAAATTAAGAAGTTTAATATGAATTCTTTGTTTATGACAAGTTTTGATGTATCTTCCCTCTTTACAAATGTCCCCTTGGATGAGACATTACAATTATTTTAAATAAAGCTTTCCACAGCGGACTCACTTTTTCACGGCTTTGGCAGAGCACAGTTTGAGCAGCTTCTGAATTTGGCTGTCAAGGATAACTTTTTTAGTTTTCAAGGGGTTGTTTACCGTCAGTTGGATGGAGTGGGGATGGGGAGCCCCTTGGGTCCCGTTTTTGCGAATATTTTCATGTCTCATCTTGAGGAAAGGGCCTTCTGTGAGTGCCCCCCTCACCTGAAGCCGAATTTGTACAGACGTTATGTTGATGACACGTTTGCTTTATTCCAAACGGATAATCAATCAGTTCAGTTTTTAAATTTTTTGAACACACTTCATAAGAATATTATATTTACGCAGGAAAAGGAAGTTCAAGGTTCTATTCCTTTCCTTGATGTTTTGGTTTCCAAATCAGGCTCAACTGTTTTAACTTCTACATACCGGAAGCCTACTTTTACGGGTTTAGGTTTAATTTTTATAGTTTTTTGCGATTTTAATTACAAACTAAGTTCGATTCGCACTTTAGTGCATAGAGCTTATAATATTTGCTCAAACTTTGCTCTGCTTCATAATGAGTTTGAATTTCTTACTGATTTTTTCTTTAAAATGGTTTTCCACGGGTTCTTGTACAAGGTATTATTGGTAAATTACTTAATAATGTTTATTCCCCCAAACTTATCCCAACGTATGATGTTCCTAAGAATTGTAAATATCTTGTTTTACCTGACCTCTACCAATTTAACACTGTTGTGAAAAAGCAATTGTTGAGTGTGGTGAGGAAATTTTATTTTCACACTGATTTTAAGGTTGCTTTTGTGAATAATAACACCCTTGAATGTTTTTTCCGTTGTAAGGACAAAATCCCCCCTGCGATGAACTGTTCTGTCGTTTATTTGTTTACCTGCCCTGGGTGTTCCCAGGGGAACTACGTTGGCAGCACAGTTCGTTCTTTGCAGGCGAGATTTTGCTCCCATATGGGTATTAGCCATAGGACAGGGAAAGTTTTATCTAAAAAGGAACAGTCTGCCATTAGAAATCATTCTGTTAAGTGTAAAGTTGATATTTCCGTTAATAACTTTAAAATTCTTAAATCATTAAAATGTCCGTCCTCTCTCCGTATTTATGAATCTTTGTGCATTAAATTTCTGAATTCCAGCTTAAATATTGATTCCAGCTGTTACCCCCTTTATATTAATTAGAATGCCTACCAACTAAATTTTTCTGTTTTCCCCTTGACCCTGTCTCCTTTTCGCCTCAGTTGTTTGAGGATGTCAAGTGAGCATGGTATGTTTTCGTGCACTTTTGCGTTTTTTCATTTAACTTTTTATTAGTGAAGTTTTTAACTAATTTTTAACTAATTTGTTTGAATGTTTTTAGTTTTAAAGTTTTACTTTTATCATGTGTTATTTGTCCTGTATATAATTTTTAATTTGTTTTTGGCTTATGCTTGTTTTACGCTTTTTAATTTTTATTCTTTAAGTGGTTTTATTCTGTGCTATGAATTAGTTTGTTTTTGACATTCGTATAATTTTTTTATTTTTTTTGTCATGCATTAATTTTAGCCTTTTATTTTATTAGGCCTTGAAAATGGGTAGAGTTGCCCGAAACGTCGGCTGCAGCCAAATATAATGACTTTCTTGCTCTACGTCTTCGTTTTTATCCTAAATGTATATATATATATATATGAACCTTTTCCGTTCTATGTGCACCATTGAAATGAGAGAAATGGATATTTTTAAAACTTATTTTAACTTTTTGTTAATAATTGATGAGTACATTTTGAATAGGAGAAATTTAATTTATTTAATTTAACAGCTTTAATGAACATAAATTAAAACAAAAAATATTTGTCGTTTCTTCAAAAATTTGGCGGTAATTAGCGTGGAAAATTGGACGTAGGCTATAGGCCATCTTCTTCTTTGTTCGCGCAAAGACCTAGGCTATATATAATTATACAGGGTGTCCCGTAAGTCTGGACCCATAGGGAAAAATAATAAAATTACAAAATAGTCCAAAAATTTATTACATAATCTGTTCAAAGTGTCCGCCGTTGTGTCACACACATAGTTGAAGACGCAATCTCGACTGCGACAGCACTTTCTGAATCACAGTCGCAGAAATTTCTTGACACGCCTCCACAATGCGTGCTTTAAGGTGGAAAATGTTCTGAAGTTTGACCTCGTACACTTTGGCTTTCAAGTGGCCCCACAAATAAAACTCCAGCGGAGTAAGATCATAATAAAAAAATAATAAAAATAATAATAAAAAAATATATATATATTATAATAATTTTTGGACTATTTTGTAATTTTATTATTTTTCCCTATGGGTCCAGACTTACGGGACACCCTGTATATATATATACATATATATATATATATATATATATATATATATATATATATATATTTATATATATACTGTATATATATATATATATATATATATATATATATATGTATATATATGCCCGGTTAGGTTAATTGAATGCCCAATTAGATTAATTGAATGCACTGTTAAGACAATTGAATGCCATGTTACGTTAATTTGAAGCCCTTGACGATTGGTTAGGTTAAGTCGTGATATTTTTGTTAGTTTTAACGAAAATATCAATTAACTCAATTCAATTAATTCAATTAACTTAACTGGACATTCAATAATTTTATCGTTGGTTTCATATATATATATATATATATATATATATATATATATATATATATATTATATATATAAAGTTTAAAAAATATTAGTTTCTCTCATTTGAATGGTGCCCATAGAGAGGAAAAGGTCCATAAATTAAGTAAAATTTGCGAATCGATGCAGCCAAGTAGTCATCGATGTAAAAGCATGAAAAAAAAGACTCATTTGTAGAGATGATGATAAAATTATATCAGCACAATATTAAGGAGCAATATATATATACAATATATGTTACATACACCGTACATGGTACAAGGAACTCCTCTGGAAAAATTAAATCAATCCAGTATAGTCTGAATAAGTATTGGTAAATGACAAACACTACAGTTTTTCATAATGTTCCATGCACGGTCTGTCAGTAACATAAAAGTTAAGTTTCTCAGGGGACCATTCAGAGTTGTATCATATATATATATATAATATATATATATATATATAATATATATATATATATATTATTCATCGATACATTCATAGTTTAAGGGGAAGTATGAAGAATTAAAAGCATCTTTTCACATAGAGGACCATTCCGGCCATGCCCCATATGAATATACATAGATCAAGTCTAAAAGCTCATTTGAAATACGAGAATAATTGTTACATCCTAGTGTCAAATCGGATTTTATCGAAAACTTTAATAACACTGAGCAATATACTAAATCTGAAACCCATTTGTTTAACTAATTTCATTAAACAATCTCTCTCTCTCTCTCTCTCTCTCTCTCTCTCTCTCTCTCTGTATCTATGCAGTATATACTGTACACTGTACAGTATTCGAAGAACGTCATTATATAAAAATAATGAATACTCAGTGGAAGGAGTGCCGCGAAGGTCAACGAAACCTGTTTGAACGAATAAAAATATTATAAACACTGCTCTGCAAGGTCTGCAAGGTTTCTGCTCAGTGGCGTAGCTTGGGGGGCTGGGGGGGAGCGACTGTCATCCTTGATCGGAAAAATATCTGATCCAGTCGGAAATCTAGAACCGGTTGTAAAAAATTTTGGCAATAAAGGAGAGACAGTGAGATACATTGCCCTGTGGCCAATTTTAAATTCAGCTTCTCATAATCATACATTATATTATAGCATGGATAAGCCTGTGACGGAGTGGCTTGAAAAACATACACTATAATAGTCACGCAAAAGGTGTCAAATTTGTCCAATCAGGAATGTATAACACATTTGCCCCTCCCCTGAATAAAGACCACGCTACGCCACTGTTTCTGTTGTTTCAACATTCATAGCTGTTTTATAGTAATTTTGGTATGTTCAATGCAAAACTGATATCCATCTTTGCCCATGACGTAGGGTTTTTTCAAATAGCCATATAATTTTATATAATGTTTATTTACGCCCGTAGATGTCCCTGTATATTATACGAGTATATTATTATTGTTACTGTATTATAATATTATGCTATGTTATTATTAATAATTATTATTATTTTTATTATTAATTATTATTATTATTATTATTATTATTATTATTATTATTAACTATTATTATTATTAGGAATGTTCAATGGTCTACTGCAGTAATATTGATGGCGTAATATGTAGCTTAGGAAATGCCTATCAACCAGGTGATTGGAGATTATTTATTGACTCCTCCAAGACAAGCCTCAAAGGTGTTCTCTTTCATAATAGTAACCAATAGGCTTCTGTTCCTATAACTCATTCTGTTCACTTGAAAGAAACATATAAAAATCTTGAACTTCTTGAAAAGGTTCTGTATAATGAGCATGAGTGGACTGTATGTGGAGACCTGAAAGTTTTATGCATGCTGCTTGGTCAGCAGTCTGGTTATACGAAAATGCTTTTGTGTGAATGGGAGAGCAGAGCGAGAAGTCAGCGTTGGAAGAAGAAGCTGTGGCCACCCAGAGGCAGTCTGACACCTGGTTCAAAGAATGTCATTCATAAAAAGTTGGTTGAGCCAACCAAAGTGATGTTACCTCCACTCCACACAAAACTGGGCTTGATTGAGCAGTTTGTGAAGGCATTGGATAAGGATGGTGATTGCTTCAAGTACATTTGTGGCAAATTCCCAGCTCTCACCTATGAGAAAGTTAAAGAAGGTGTCTTTGTGGGACCCCAAATCAGGAAGTTAACATTAGATGATCAGTTTGAAGGAACGATGAACCAAGCTGAAAGAGAAGCATGGGTTGGCTTCAAAAATGTTATTCAGAACTTCTTGGGGGACAAAAAGGATCCAAATTTCAAAATGACTGTTGAAAACATATAACTCATAAAATTCAGAAAAATGATCAACTGAATAATTGTGCCAGCTTTATTCCTTTATTTGACAAATTAATTACTTGAAATAGACCTTTGATCATGGCTTGAAACGTTTAAAATCCAAATATCCTAATATGCTAAATATAACCAAATACATGAAAATACTTTTTTTTTTATTTTTCGATTTGTGAAAAATCCTGACATGATGGAACAAAATAGATGTTAATTTTGAAATTAGTATTGTAGAATTATGTAAAGGGACCTATTCAAACAAAAACAATGGAAATGTTTTTTGATTTGCAGACCAGTGTATTCTAAAACACTGGTGCTCGGTAGTTCAACGGTTCCGGTGGCGGACTCTGAGCGGTGAGGCTCTGGTTCGCTGTTCTCGCCTGCTGCCTCCTGGGTTGGGTTGAATTAGCCGTTTAATCTGTTAATGTTCGGTCTACGGGTGAACTTTGGAGTACCCCTTCCCCTTTATTTAAATGTAATAAATACATTTAAAAAAGTAGTATAACCGCATAAAGAAAGTACTATGGATATATTCATCGGTGGCTACCATCACTGACTAAGAAATCTATCAGCCCGGTTCGACTCCCTTCCAGAACAGGCGGCACGCACCTCATCCAGATGTTCATCTTTCCATTGTTGGCAGATAAAAAATTCTTATAGAGTGAAATTTTATTTTAATTTCGTATTTACTTTCTTTCTCTTCGTTAATTATCACTCTTTCTACTTCTTTACACTGATTTCTTTGAATTCTATGATCGGGTAGTCGCAGTAGCGGATTATAATGGGGGCAAAGGGGGCATTTGCCTCCGGCCCTAGATGCTGACCCGCCCGAAGATGCTGACCGGCCCCAAGAAACTATGTAAACGCTATGATCTACCGTTGAAATAATTGGTCGACCGTGAGGAAGAAAAAAAAATTCTAGATTCCGTTTCTACAAAACCTAGTTTAGTATTCCATTTATATGAACAAAGTATACATTTTCTGTAATCACATCTTTGTTTTTGTTTCGTTTTCTGTTGATCGATCCCAGTCAGCTGATCACATCACTCATGTATGATGTATCAGGCCCGAAAATATTCATTGCTCCAGGCCCTAACAATGATTAATCCGGCCCTGGGTAGACTGGTTGTAGCGTGGCCGCCATTGAAACTCAAAACGAACAAAGAGATGGAGGAAAGAAATTACAAACGATTATCACTATTTTCTGATTTTCATTTAAATTGAAACAATGAACAGGACCGGGGAAAGTGAGTGCGGATTTATAATTTACAGTTTTGATAGTGGAGAGAGATTTTAGTTAACTTTAAATTAGTGGTGTACCAATTAATCGGCATCTGCATCGGCTATTTTTTGGCAATTGGCATCGACCAAATTCAGCCGATTCTCTTACCGATTATTTGAAATTTTAAAATTTTCATTATGAAACAAAATCTGGAGAATTTATAGGAAACTGAACAGACAAAAACACTATTTGTGATAATTTATACTCATTTCAAAGTGTAATTATATAAAAAATATTTTACCGTCACGAAAAAGGCAAAGCTTAATAATTTAAGTTGCTCATAAATTTACATTTTATCTACTTAGCTAATCTCTAAATATTATAAAGTAGCGTAATCTCCTACTCTATATTAATAATAATTCTATATTAAGTTTTACTTTATAGTTTATATATTAAACCATTTTATTATGTTGACTCTATTTTAAGTATTCTAATAATTTTATAAACCCAATTATACATCCATTTTTTTATTCAAATTGGCCACCAGGGACTTGAAATTTTAATGAAATTTTGTTGTGGTTAACATTGTTGAAGAAAGAAAATACCTTCAGCATAAAGAAAAACAATTACTTTAAATATTGGTATTCAATTTAGGAAACTAAAATAAAATATTTTATCATTTTACTGATTAATAAAGCTTTTTAACATCATTTTAGCCACGGTATATGAGTAACAAATTCTGGTGCTGTATACTGTGGAGTGAGCAAAGGAAAAGCATTTAAACAAATTTGAAATATAAAAATATGAAAATTGAAAGTTTTCACATTAGAGTAGGAAAATTTATGAAGGGAATTGATTTTTAAAATATAGGCAAAGAATCGGCATCAGCATCGGTATAGGCAGGTTTTCATGGAATCGGCTAGAGTTTTGAATCGGTATCTCACTAACTTAAATCACAATTTCAGCTTAATCGGACAAAATACACATTCTTATACTCCACTAGCTCGGGGTAAATGCCTCCACAATTTCCAATTTAGTGATTTATATTTTAAATAACTACATTTTACATATGTTAATTTCGTACAATTTTAATCAGTTTATTATACTCTAAAAAACATTATTAAATTTAACCCTTTCATGACTGAATTATGAAATTTTTATTTTCACACTTTTTTCCAGTTCAAACCAAAATAACGTCTAACATTCAGATCGTAGGGCTCAAAATCGATTGTCAAGCTCATGTTGCCATAAAGCAACGGTCGGCGTCAAAAGGTTAAACATTTATATTTTTTATTAAAACATCAATACGCGACATCTAAATGAGGCGGAATGCTGCAGAGAGGTCGAAACAGGTTGTTCCTGAGCATTTATTAAAAAAGAAATAAAAAACCCAAGTTTATTATTATGAACAAAAACGACAATTTCCATCCTAGAGCAGATTGTACAGCATCCTACACGTACCCCTATCACCTTGGAGATAGGCCCAACATTCTGAATTCATTTCTACCTCAAATCATTCTTCTTAATTTGTCAATTTTTTTCTCCGTTGGGCTCCTCCGACCACAATCTTATATCTGTTTCCTGTCCTATCACTCAATTCGGCCTTTGGATCCTGCCAAGAGGAGGCGCCTTTGGCACTTCGGCGACGCTGATTGGGAGGCCCTTAGGCAGTATTTCTGTTATTTCCATGACTACTGCTTCCGTGGCTGGGGCCCTTCCGAGTATGCTGAGCGCATCACAGAGATGATTCTCTCGGACATGGAGGTGTACATTCCATATTCTATTCTACTACTAATGCTAAAAAAAAAAAACCTTGGTTTAACTTTAATTGTTCTTGGCTCTTCGCAACAGAGACGAGGCTTTCAGATGGTACCGTCACTATCAAGTTCTCACTCAGCTTATATTTCTCCCCAAAGATGTTCTTTCTGCCCTGTCTGGGCTCAACTCTAGGAAGGCGTCTCTCCTGATGTGTTCCTTCTGTTGTCATCAAGAAGTGTACTTCTGTGCTGACACCCTTACCTAGGCAAACTTTCGTCTTTGTCTCTCATCTGGTATTTTTCTTTCCTGCTGGAATTTCGATTTCATTCAGCCTGTGCCAAAGAAGGGTCGCACTTCCAGTCCTATTCACTCCTATGTCGATGATTCTACTCTTCACTTCTCACCCGCTTCACAACTGTTCCTCTCAACAGTCACTCCATGATTCGCGTAGGACGGCCATGGTACACTGACCTCTGATCTTTCTGTTATCTCTGATTAGAGCAGAAAACCTTGTGGCTTTCAATGACTCAAAAACTCAGTTCCTTCATCTGCCTACTCGTCACAATCTTCTACACGAGTATCCCCTTTTTCTTCTATTAACATTCTTGGCGTTTCCTTTTCTCGTGATATTTTCTGGAAAGATCACATGTACTCTCTTTCCAAAATAGCTTTCGAGAGGTTAAATGTGCTGTGCCGTCTCCGCAGTTTCTTCACCCCGACTCAGTTGCTGTCTCTGTACAGGGGTTTTGTCCATCGCTGTACGGCAGAGCATTTTTTAAGCTTTTCCCACTGGGCGACAAAAGCAGATCGGGAAGTGGGGGGGGGATTAAGGCAGGGGTTGCTGGCAATTTCTTAACAACCGGTTCTGGTACAGATAGGGGTGTTAATCGGCGAGCGCCAATGGCGCGAGTCATTAAACTAGGGGGTCTGAGGTGAGCAGTAGCTCCCCCAGCGGGGTCCGGAGCGGAGCCCCTGAAACCAACGCATTTTAACTTCTCCAAACAGCATTTTGTAACATTATGGCAGAAATTATTTAACATATACTCACTGATGACATATCATTCTAAAAATAAACTAATTTTTCATCAAAAATAAATAAATATTGAAACGACCACTGCTTGTGATACTACCCATATTTTTCTATAAAATCATGAAAAAATTTAAAAAAATTTAGATATAAATAAATTTTTTACTGACTTAAATATTTGTTAAAACACAAACAAACGGTTCAATGATCCAATCAAAATTTAACAATCGTTTCGGGCGAACCGGACCGAACCGGTCCCAGCACACCCCTGGATTAAGGATACTATGGATCCGGATGTTCTCTAATCAGGCCACCATCCCCGTGTGGTCTGAAATAACACTAGCATTATCTATATATAAATATTCAATGTAAATTTCATATTTACATTTAGGATTTAGGATAAACAGTTCTAATTGTGGCATATGTGCATGTATTATATGTATGTCTATGGTTTACAAGACAATGCTCCCAAGACAACTCCCAAGACAATTCTATTTTTACAAATTTTGAAAATTCCTTGTCGCCGAGTACCCTAAAATTTCATTTACTGGGCGACAAATTTTCTTCACTGGGTGACATTGATGTCGCCCACTCACTTGGTTAAAAAATGCTCTGTCCCATAAAACTAAAAGAATTAAAAGAAAGCATTGTTATGCCGTTAACAAAAGCGTTTGACACCGTACCGCACAAAAGACTCATTGAAAAAACTAAGGCTCATCGAATCAGGGTGTAGTAATAACTTCGATAGAAGAGTAGTTGCAAGGTAGGAAACAGAGGGTGGTCATTGATGGAGCGGAGTCTTGTTGGGCTAATGTAGCGAGCGGCGTTCCTCAGGGTTCTTTATTGGGCTCCTTGCTTTTTCTTATATATATTAACGATTTAGATGTCAGCCTAGTCAGTACAGTTTCAAAGTTTGCGGATGACACGAAGCTGGGTTGTAGGGTGATTAATGACAAAGATAGAGTAAAATCCAGGAAGATCTACATATAATCGTAGATTGGTCAGTCACGTGGCAAATGAGATTTAACGTCGATAAGTGCAAAATTTTACAAATAGGTTCGCGTAACGGTAACTTTGCGTATCGTATGTCAGGGAAAGAATTGATAAGCGTAGAACAGGAAAAAGATTTAGAACTTATCGCCACTGGTGATTTAAAAGTGGCGAAACAAAGTACAGCAGCGGTCAATAAAGCGAACAAAGTGCTAGGTTTTATAGCTACGAATTTTGAGTACAAATCGCGCGATATTATTGTTCCTCTTTATAAATCATTAGTTAGACCCCATTTGGAGTACGTGATCCAATTTTGGAATCCGCATATGCGCAAACATATAGACAAAATTGAAAGAGTTCAAGGACGAGCAATTAAGATGATTCCATCGCTTAGGTCAAAGTCGTACGAGGATGGCTTAAGGAGTTAAAATTGACTACACTCGAGACTAGAAGGCTAAGGGGTGATCTAATCCAGGTTTTCAAAATTATGAATGGGTTCAGTAACGTAACCAGATATAGCTTCTTCGAAATATCACAATATATTTGAACTAGAAATAGTAGGTGTAAGCTGACAAGTAGAAGGTTCGAGATAGCAATTGCCAAAAACCTTTTAACGCATAGAATACTAAATAGCTGGAATAGCTTGCCGGTAGAAGTAATTAGTAGCACGTCTATAAACATGTTTAAAAATCGATTAGTCGCATATGTTGATAGATTGGATATAGTTTAAGGTAGTAAAATTATGGCTTTTGTGGTTCGGAATCCACGAAAAATTGTAGGTCCCCTCCGCCACCACGGAGGACATGCGGAACACACAATTACGAACACAGTTAGGTAGACCAGCCATGAGTGGATCCTAGGGTCTTTGTTGGTCTGAAACATATAACATTATAACAACTTCTCTCTCTTCATCGTAATGTTGCCTCACTTTCTCTTTACTATCACTATTATAGTGATCACTATCACTATTTCTCTTTACTATCACAATTATAGTGATCACTATCACTATTTCTTTTTACAATCACTATATATTTTTTCCCCTTTCTATGACCTCCAATCTTTCAAACGCAGAGTGTCCATACATCTCAAAATCCATGGAACTTGATTTTGGCTGTTTTCTTCTTCTATAAGATGGAGGGGGACGTTTTTGCGGTATTTGCCCTTGGCCGCTCCTTCCTGCCTAAAAAAAATATAAAGTGGTGAAAATGTCAGGAGTCAAAGAGTCATCATTGCATAACGTAAATAATATATGTAAAGGATACGAAAAAAGATTCCTGATAGTGAAGAGATACAAACTGTAATGAATTAACGTGTGAGAGGACCACTGATAGAGGAAATTACAGTATATGTTCAAATTATTGACCATTAACTTCAACACTTTTCATCGATTCGACATGTCGTAGCTTCCCGGTATTGCTATTTGCAATCGTAGAGCTGTTTTTTTTTTAATTGTTGTATGTTTCTATGATGGTCAACATAGACGACTGACTTGAGATGACCTCGCAGAAAGAAATCAAAAGGCGTGAAGTTTTGCGATCTTCGAGGCCATTCATCAAGACCTTGCCGCCCAATCCACTTGTTTGGGAACGCCTTATTTAAAAGAGTCATGGACATTAGTAGTATAGCCACAAAATGACGGATTTGACAGATTACAGAAATGTTACGTAATGTTGCAAGAGTGCCACCCCCTTTGTTACTAACCCCCCACCCCCTTTGTTGCAAAAAAAAGAAATAAAGAAAATTCCCTAAAAGGGGCAGAAAGAAAGAAGGAGAGAGAGAGAGAGAGAGAGAGAGAGAGAGAGAGAGAGAGAGAGAGAGACAATTTTTGTTGCCAACCCCAAAATGGGATTGCAAGGGGCATGCAACTTGGAGGCGGAGTTGTCCCCTAAGCTATTGCCCCCAAAGGGGCAGAGAAGAGAGAGAGAGAGAGAGAGAGAGAGAGAGAGAGAGAGAGAGTGTGCCAATCTTTGTTGCCAACACCAAAATGGGATTGCAAGGGGCATGCAACTTTGAGGCGGAGTTCTCCCCCAAGCTATTCCCCCCAAAGGGGCATACCTAACCTAAGAGGCCTCTATGGGAGAGAAAGGGTTTCCTCACCACCCAAAGTGCCAAAAAGAGAAAGGATCAGAGATCCTTTGCTCGGCTGGGAGTCGACTCATATGACTCCGTCGTCCGCCTCTCGCTCTTTTATAGACCTCTAATCTGCCAGTTGGCTGAATTGCCAGATAGCGCCATGTATTTAATTTATTAATCAGCGAGAGCCAGTTGGCTTAACAGTCAGTTGGGTTAGAAGGCTGAGAAATACATTGTTTATTATTCCTCCGTCATCTCTCTTAGAAAGCTGATAGCAATAACTAATTTAATTAAAGCGTATATTCTTCTGTCATCTGACTTACAGGGTTGAGCTGCCAGATAGAAATAATCATTTAATTAAAGCATTTATTAATCAGCCAGAGCCAGTTGGCTTAAAAATCAGTTGGCTTAGAAGGCTGAGAAATACATTGTTTATTATTCCTCCGTCATCTGTCTTAGAAAGCTGATAGCAATAATTAATTTAATTAAAGCGTATATTCTTCTGTCATCTGTCTTAGAGGGTTGAGCTGCCAGATAGAAATAATCATTTAATTAAACATATATTAATCAGCCAGAGGCAGTTGGCTTAACAGTCAGTTGGCTTAGAAGACTGAGAAATACATTGTTTATTATTCCACTGTCATCTGTCTTAGAAAGCTGATAGCAATAATTAATTTAATTAAAGCGTGTATTCTTCTGTCATCTGTCTTAGAGAGTTCAGCTGCCAGATAGAAATAATCATTTAATTAAAGCATATATTAATCAGCCAGAGGCAGTTGGCTTAACAGTCAGTTAGCTTAAAAGGCTGAGGATTACAGTGTTTATTATTCCATACAATGGGGATATATGTATAGAGCTAAATAATACACACACACACACACACTCACACATATATATATATATATATATATATATATATATATATATATATATATATATTTGACTTTTAACCATTCGAACAAACAATAACAATGGTTTTCCGAAAAGCTGAATTGAATTGATTTGTTAATATTTTTAGAAAGACATTAAGCCTTCACGTTCCTTTCCTATTCTGTAAAGTGACCATATGACCTAAATATGACCGTAAGGAGTGCCCACTTTTTGCAGAAAATAAAATGTATTGTCAGAAAAAGGACCTTTAGGACAATAGAAAGGAGAATTTTTCGTCAAAATATTCTTCCTGATTAACAGTCACTACTGCATGGGCAATCTGCCACATGGTTTAAATAGTATTTCAGTTCGGATTTTGTTCCCTCCACTCTGCAACGGTTCCCAAATATATATATATATATATATATATATATATATATATATATATATACTGTATATACATACACTGATTGACACCTTCTGCTTTACTCCTCTATCAAGTCCACTTTGCTACAATTCATGCGGTTAAGGTAAACTGACAGGCGGCCGTTTCGTTAGTTTCAACACCTGCTGCTGTTCTTGCTGTTTTGGGTGTCTTTTAAGTAATGCACTGTGGTTTTAAGTCGCATAATAAGTTATGTTTACATTTGTGATGTCACACTCTAGCGATGTACAAACACTCACACTGTCCTCTCTCATCTCACGAGCAAACTACAAAAGACCATTCCCACCTTGTTCAGCCCTACACTCTGTAAACCCATCGAACAGAGCGACGTATGCGTATTCGAGTACTGTATCAAAATAATGCATAACCCTAACACGCGCGTCTAATATAGGTTTCAGCCTGCGTAATCCGACAATTTCAAACATTCTGTCGAGGATGAAACGGCTCAGGGTAGGAACAAGAACGTCATTATAAGCTGTGTTCTTCCACATCTCTCGTATATCAATGCATGGTTGTTCATTATTTATACTCAATGTGCAAACACTGGCATATGAGGAGGCGCCACTAAACACAGCTCTTATTGTATCTACGTCAGCTGGTATTTTATAACGGTCCTCAGCCCACATCTCCACCACCACGAAGATATTATGCATCTCCTCTCACTTAAATAAATAGCGTTACGTCTGCTTGCATGCCTGCAGGTCGTTTGAAGCACACAGTTAATGGCAACGGTTTTTCGCCTGAATACGCGCCATGACTTCGTCACGGAGATGTCGTACGAGGCGTTGAGAATGCTTCTCAAAGAGAGTTCCACCGTATTCATCGAGATGACTATTGCACTTCCACTTGTTCATTTTGACAAAGATTAAGCTTTTCACCCTACATTAGACCTACAGTTTAACGTGGAAACCGAATCAGAAATACACCTAGTCAGGGAATGATTGCTCAGTCTTTCACATCATCTCGCCGATTTGTCCATTCTGACAAAGATTAAGCTTTTCATCCGCATTAGACCTACAGTTTAACATGGAATCCGAATCAGAAATACATCACGTCAGGGAATGATTGCTCACTCTTTCACAACAGCCCACCGAATCGCTCATTTTAACAAAGATTAAGCTTTTCACCCGCATTAGACATACAGTTTAACGTGGAAACCGAATCAGAAATACATCTAGTCAGGGAATGATTGCTAGCTCTTTCACATCATAATTTCATCGAGATAATTCAAGCTCATATACAGGACCTACATTGTCTATAAGATATATGGCGCGTGGAACATGCGGCCTTCAGAAGATGTGAACATCTGGTCTGTGGACCAGTTCAAGAAAATGGATAGGCCGAACCTTGCGATGTAGGAATTTTTTCCATGGAACCGTAACCACTGATACATCCTCGATACGGATTGCAATGCTTATTGAGGCACTTCTTGTCCTTGTATCTCCCTCATGTACACCTTCCACATTGTGTCCGACAACACAGAAACTCTCCAAAATTGTTGTGAAAGATGCAAAAGTGTAATGACAAAAAAAGAACAGATTCAGAGTTCATTCACACCATGCGTACACTTATCTCGTGTACGCAGTGTACACCTTCCACATTGTGTCCGACACACTATTTTTTTTTGCTACGCGAGAGAATACACATCTGAAATCCACAGCTTGCACCGCTCAACTGAGTACGCAGGGGTAGAGATAACCCCAGGTAGTAGCAGGATTCACTTTTTTTAGGCGTAAATGGCTTGTTCAGGGTGACTTGTCAGATACCACTTTTTATTTTAACTGTTCAGGTATACATTATTATGGAGAGTTACCAGATACCCCTTTTTATTTTAATTGTTCAGATATACATTATTAGGTTGGCCAGATTGTACCATTTATTTAATTAATTCTTAAAAGTTGGCTTAGAATTCCGCTAGTAGGTTTAGAAGGCGTAACCAACCATTTGGTATAATTGTTTACAACCAAAAGAATTAAATAAAACAACATTACATCATTTTGTTTATTATAAATATATAGAAAATAAATATACATTTGAATGATCAATTAAAAATAATAATAGTTTAAGAAATATGAACGAGGAATATGCATATAATCAAAAATATATCCGTCATTATAACAGTACAGGAGAAATAAATATATATACACACACAATTATGGAGATAGAGAAAATAAATATACATTGGAATGATCAACCATCAACATCGCAGAAATATATACACACAACTAAATAAATAAATAGATACACTTTATCTTCTACCGCGCAACATAAAAAATAAGAAGTAATATAACCATCAATATAGCAGAAATATATATACACACAATTATGTTAAATAAATACATACACTTTATCTTCTACCGCGCAAAATAAGAAATCACATAGCCATCAATATAACAGAAATACACACACACACAAATATGTCAAATATATAAATACATTTCACTTTTTTTTCAAAATACTAAACTCGCACTTATTCGAGTCTACAATTACATCATTAATGCTCTGCATTACGCAGTGTACGCGGTTTAATAGTTTTTCACCGCTTAAAGTATAGGGAAACCTGTACTCGATATGAAGGGCCTTCATATCGTTCAGTTCTATTTTCGTTCCCACTTTACATCCGGTTGGTAAGTTATTTTTAAATACGGCTAGAATACAAACAAAAGCACGCAAAAAGAGTTCATCGTTAGCCACATTATTAAACACAAGTTTATAAACACCCCTTTCCAATCGAGGGTTTATTTCTACCGACCCGAGCTGTTCAATCGTGAACTCATCTTCAGTCAACATAGCGGTAATTGAAATAATCTTCTAAGTCGTTACGACAACTGCTCTTTATAGGCAGTTTTATTTTTTTACCACTAAACTAAACTTCTTCACACTCCGGCGCTCTATTTGAGAGGAACATATGCCCATATTTTTCTTTTTATTTAACAGACGATACTCGTCTCTAAATTCTGCTAAAAACTCACGCAGGACACTAGCAACAACCTCACTACGAACTTCATCATGATATACATTAATATAGTGTTAAAAATACTTAAGATTGTCCATGATGACGAGATTCACATTTTCAACCGAAGTGTACGAGTACTCGACATGGTGTAGCATGATATAATACTTATAATACCGTACACCACTCATCCACAAGGCTCACTATCCATATTTGCTGCTTCTCTTCTGCACGCGTTGTCTCTTTTACTTCACGGTATATGTGAGACTTTATAAAGCTTAGGTCTACAGCATACTTCAATACATCGTCTGTGCAACGAAAGCCTACAACGCTCTCACCGGAATAACCATAGAGTATTTGTACATCTTGATCCTTCGCACGATCCAATGTGGTTTTAAAAGAGGCAAAGGAGGGAGGAATAGGAACTTTTTCGGTATCCACCACATCTTGACACTTTGCTGAATACCATTTCATAAACGTTGAACAAGCAATATTAAAGGTGGCCATTTTCTTCTACGCGGGCGAATAAACGTCTGAGCTCAAGGGCTTACTGCAATCAACTGACCACGCAGGGAAACCAAAGTAACGCTAATTGAAACATGATTTATTTAATAAACGAAATATTCAAGTCATATATATTTACAAATACGTGTAATAAATAAGTTAACAATAGACACATCAAAGATCATATTCAAGGTGTGTATATATATATATATATATTTACAAATACGTGTGATAAATAAGTTAACAATTGAAATTATGTTAACAAAAGAAATAACAGAAAAAAAACTTGACCTCACAACCCATCTAATTCAATACCTATCTACCCACTACATCACTACCTCGCTACCCCATTACCTCACTAACTCACCGCTTCTAATGACAGAGTTAACTCAATGCAACTTTATTTTATTTTTTACTAATCTGGATTATATTTCTTATCTTCCTTCGTAAAATTGAAATGAATCTCAAAGATTTTTGCCTGAAAAGCTGTCACGCTCCCCAAAGGCATATTCAAATAAAAATACTGTAAGTAAACTATTTGTCACTAAAAAGAAAAACAAAAAAAAATTAGGGAACATTATGCGATCCTATATGGATGTAATGCATATCTTATGAAATTCTTTCTTTCTAAATTCTTATAATATACGTATATGTAGATGTGTGTGTGTGTGTGTGTGTGTGTGTGTGGTTAATTAGCATACCTTTGATGGTTAACAAACAGGTGCGAACTCTCTCTCTCTCTCTCTTCACCCCCTTCATTTCAAAGCTTTCAGAATAAAGGGTCGGAACTCTTATTTCAAAAAGGTTTCTCTCTCTCTCTCTTTCTGTCTCTCTGTCTCTCTCGTACAACATATATTATATATATATATATATATATATCCCAGACTGCTGTTTTTCTCTCTTGAAATCTAATGGTTTTCATACTATGACATAACTGTTCCTACGTCCATTTTAAAGGTAAAAGTAATTTATATTTTAATAATTTAATTTAAATCCACGAAAGTTTAGTTTTTTTAAATATCCCGCTTTAATGGATATTAAATAAAGTTTCCAGTTGTTATTTTCGTTGGCTGTATTTGATCTTTGTTTTTTGTCCACTTATGCTTTTTATTTCTCTATTCACAACCTCTCTCTCTGTCTCTCTCTCTTTCCTCTCCTATCTGTCCTTCGCAAGCTTCCTCTTATGGTGAGGACTAACATTTTAGGTTCACTCGTAGGCCGGTCATTCATTATTATCCCCCATAAACGAGAAGAGAGATTAAGTAGGTAGATCTGAAAACAACGTGAAAATACGGTCAGTGATATTTCGTCTTCAAACCAACATTCCATTGTATTGTATTTCATTTCCTTATTAGGAGAGTAAATACCAGAATCGCGGACGACTGTCCTTTAGCTTAAGTAATGGACAATTTACCATTGCTGGATCACAAAAGGTTGCTTCATATGAACAAATTATTATTATTATTATTATTATTATTATTATTATTATTATGACACTTCACTAGTTTTTTCTGTACAGTCAAGAGTGGAAGCTAATTTTATTCGTTGTAATTAACAACGTTATTAATTACAAATATATTTTTCTCGTACATACGAATATGTGAGAACCGTTCTGTAAGCTTTGAAATGAAGGGGGCGGAGAGAGAGAGAGAGAGTTCGCACCTGTTTGTTAACCATCAAAGGTATGCTAATTAACCCCCCCCCCCACACACACATCTATATATACGTATATTATAAGAATTTAGAAAGAAAGCATTGCATAAGATATGCATTACATCCATATAGGATCGCATAATGTTGCCTATTGTTTTTTTGTTTTTCTTTTTAGTGACAAATAGTTTACTTACAGTATTTTTATTTGAATATGCCTTTGGGGAGCGTGACAGCTTTTCAGGCAAAAATCTTTGAGATTCATTTCAATTTTACGAAGGAAGATAAGAAATATAATGCAGATTAGTAAAAAATAAAATAAAGTTGCATTGAGTTAACTCTGTCATTAGAAGCAGTGAGTTAGTGAGGTAATTGGGTAGCGAGGTAGTGATGTAGTGAGTAGAGAGGTATTGAATTAGATGGGTTGTGAGGTCAAGTTTTTCGCTCCACCTTATACGTTTTATTGCCTTCGCAGAGGAACATTTTTAACGTGAAACAGTTTGATCAAAGTTAAAAGAAATAATTAAAACTTGAATCTGTACCTTACTAAAGGTAATCATAATGAATAGAAAGAGAAGAAAGCGTAGGCTAGATTATTAGCGTCTATTACTTCCCACATTAGGCTAGGTGAGGTTACGCTTGTACAGATATCGAAAGCTATAAAAATTAATTTAGGTTAGGTCACTCTCGGCTAGCTATGGGTAGTGTGGAATTGATGTAGTGAGTAGAGAGGCAGAAAGGTATTGAGTTAGTGTAATGGTGATGTAATGGGTTAGAGAGGGAGTAGTGATGTAGGAAGGTTGTGAGGTAGTGAGTTAGAGAGGCAATGAGGTAGTGAGAGTTAGACCTGGCAGTGATTAGGTTAGTTTATTAGGTGAACTGCATTAAATTGCGGTTAGTTTAGGTTAGTTATAGGTTGTGAGGTACTGTGGTGGAGAGGTATGAGGTACTGTAGTGGAGAGGTAGTGATGTAGGTTACTCTTGGATAGTTATGGCTGATGAGTTAGTGACGTAATGGGGTAGAGAGGTAGTGATGTAGGAATGTTGTGATATATATATATATTTTATATGAATGACGATGAGGTACAGCACACCATCATCGACATTACGGATGATATATAATTAGTTTATATAATACGCAACCTTAAATACAATTTCTTAATCTATGCATTTGTTTTTTCTTGGGTTTTCTGTTATTTCTTTTGTTAACATAATTTCAATTGTTAACTTATTTATCACACGTATTTGTAAATTTATATATACACACCTTGAATATAATCTTTGATGTGTCTATTGTTAAATTATTTATTACACGTATTTGTAAATAAATATGACTTGAATATTTCGTTTATTAAATAAATCATGTTTCAATTAGCGTTACCTGGGATTCCCTGCGTGGTTAGTTGATTGCAGTAAGCCCTTGAGCTCAGACGTGTATTCGCCCGCGTAGAAGAAAATGGCTACCTTTAATATTGCTTGTTCAACGTTTATGAAATGGTATTCAGCAAAGTGTCAAGATGTGGTGGATACCGAAAAACTTCCTATTCCTCCCTCCTTTGCCTCTTTTAAAACCACATTGGATCGTGCGAAGGATCAAGATGTACAAACACTCTATGGTTATTCTGGTGAGAGCGTTGTAGGCTTTCGTTGCACAGACGATGTATTGAAGTATGCTGTAGACCTAAGCTTTATAAAGTCTCATATACCGTGAAGTAAAAGAGACAACGCGTGCAGAAGAGAAGCAGCAGATATGGATAGTGAGCCTTGTGGATGAGTGGTCTGATAAACGGTATTATATCATGCTACACCATGTCGAGTACTCGTACATTCGGTTGAAAATGTGAATCTCGTCATTATGGACAATCTTAAGTATTTTTACCACTATATTAATGTATATCATGATGAGGTTCGTAGTGAGGTTGTTGTTAGTGCCCTGCGTGAGTTTTTAGCAGACTTTAGAGACGAGTATCGTCTGTTAAATAAAAAGGAAAAATATGGGCATATTTTAGTCTCAAATAGTGCGCCGGAGTGTGAAGATGTTTAGTTTGTGGAAATGGTGAGTGGTAAAAAAATAAAACTGCCTATAACGAGCAGTTGTCGTAACGACTTAGAAGATTATTTCAATTACCGCTATGTTGAGTGAAGATGAGTTCACGATTGAATAGCTCGGGTCGGTACAAATAAACCCTCGATTGGAAAGGGGTGTTTATAAACTTGTGTTTAATAATGTGGCTAACGATGAACTCTTTTTGCGTGCTTTTGTTTGTAATCTAGCCATATTTAAAGATAACTTACCAACCGGATGTAAAATGGGAACAAAAATATTACCGAACGATATGAAGGCCCTTCATATCGAGTACAGGTTTCCCTATACTTTAAGCGATGAAATATTATTAAACCGCGTACACTGCGTAATGCAGAGCAGTAATGATGTAATTGTAGACTCGAATAAGTGCGAGTTTAGTATTTTGAAAAAAAAGTGAAATGTATTTATATATTTAACATATTTGTGTGTGTGTTTGTGTGTGTGTTTCTGCTATATTGATGGCTATACGATTTCTTATTTTGCGCGGTAGAAGATAAAGTGCATTTATTTATTTAACATAATTGTGTGTTTATATATTTCTGCTATATTGATGGTTATATTATTTCTTATTTTTTATGTTGCGCGGTAGAAGATAAAGTGTATGTATTTATATATTTAGTTTTGTGTATATATTTCTGCTATGTTGATGGTTATATTATTTCTTATTTTTATTTTTTTTTTATCATTCCAATGTATATTTATTTTCTATATATCTCCATAATTGTGTGTGTGTATATATATATATTTCTCCTGTACTATTATAATGACGGATATATTTTTGATTATATGCATCTTCCTCGTTCATATTTCTTAAACTCTTATTATTTTTAATTGAGCATTCAAATGTATACTTATTTTCTATATATTTATAATAAACAAAATGATGTAATGTTGTTTTTTTAATTCTTTTGGTTGTAAACAATTATACCAAATGGCTAGTTACGCCTTCTAAACCTACTAGCGGAATTCTAAGCCAACTTTTAAGAATTAATTAAATAAATGGTACAATCTGGCCAACCTAATAATGTATACCTGAACAATTAAAATAAAAAGGGGTATCTGGTAACTCTCCATAATAATGTATACCTAAACAGTTAAAATAAAAAATGGTATCTGACAACTCAACCTGAACAAGCCATTTACTCCTAAAAAAAGTGAACCTTGCTGCTACCTGGGGATATCTCTACCCCTGCGTACTCAGTTGAGCGGTGCAAGATGTGGATTTCAGATGTGTATTCTCTCGCGTAGAAAAAAAATAGTGTGCCGGACACAATGTGGAAGGTGTACACTGCGTACACGAGATAAGTGTACGCATAGTGTGAATGAACTTTGAAGCTGTTATTTTTTAGTCATTACACTTTTGCATCTTTCATAACAATTTTGGATTGTTTTTGTGTTGTCGGACACAATGTGGAAAGTGTACATGAGTGAGATACAAGGACAAGAAGTGCCTCAATAAGCATTGCAATCCGTACCGAGGATGTATCAGTGGTTACGGTTCCATGGAAAAAATTCCTACATCGCAAGGTTCGGCATATCCATTTTCTTGAACTGGTCCACAGAGCAGATGTTCACATCTTCTGAAGGCCGCATGTTCCACGCGACTTAAAACCACAGTGCATTACTTAAAAGACACCGAAACAGCAAGAGCAGCAGCAGGTGTTGAAACTAACGAAATGGCCGCCTGTCAGTTTACCTTAACCGCAATGAATTGTAGCAAAGTAGACTTGATAGAGGAGTAAAGCAGAAGGTGTCAATCAGTGTATATATGTATATATATATATATATATATATATATATATATATATATATACACAGTGGTGGGCACCGTTAACCAAAAAGTTAACTTCGATAACGATAATCCGTTAACCCCAATTTTTAACTCCGATAACGATAATCCGATAATTTTACTACAAAGTTAACGGAAGTCAACGATAATCCGTTAACGATAACTATTTCTTTACTAACATTTAAAAAAATCAAGGACAAAAGCTTTAAAACCCATAGAAAATGTTTATTTATGCAAAATCCAAAGTTTTGCAACTTTTTTGCTTAATAACTTTTTTTATTTTTAATAAAAAATGTACTGATTACATGTTTTGAAACCCGTTACCCTTATAACCATTAACTAAATTTTAATTTACCAGAGAATTATTATGGCGGGAACTGAAAGGTAAAATTTAATTTTAGGCACATTTATTAAAGACTATGACACAATGTGCTGGTTGCCCTTCAGAAAGACCAACTTCTCAAAGTTAGGCCCAACTGCCAGTCTTGACCTCTTGGGCCTCAGGATGTCCTTGCCGAGAGAGAAGAGCCGTTCCACTGCGGCAGAGGACGGAATTGGCGTATTGTACTTCAGGAAGAGGTTGATGAAGATCTGCTCCCCCATGAAGTCAGAGTCGGCCATGTCTACCTTCCCATCAGTGTCCAGCCAAGTGTCGACAAGTCTCTTGGCCTTCTGCTTGACACTGGTACTTGAGCCAAATTTTACATACTATATATACTTTTTTAGAGATTTACTAACGCAGTGTAAAAATACTTATTCATTAGTCAATACTATAAATTAATTTTTCTCAACCGTACATTTTACCATACATATCTCCATATGTATTAATATATATATATAATATTATAGGACTTTTACTAACGTTAAAAGAACCTTCTTACCTTCAACAAAAAGCGCACAACCTCCCCTTGCGAGATATGGAAGCAGACTGAAGTTATGGCGGTTTGAATTCATTCGCGGAGCGGTGATCTTCCGTGAATGACTCCTCGCAGTTAACGTGTTAACGGACTTTAACAGACTAAATATCGAGTTATCGGAAGTTAACTGGTCCGATAACGATAAATGGAAATTAACTTCCGTTAATAGTCCGTTAAAAAAAGTTAACTTCGTTAATTAACTGTTATCGGATTAACGCTTTAGTGCCCAACACTATATATATATGTATATATATAGTGGGAACCGTTGCAGAGTGGAGGGAACAAAATCCGAACTGAAATACTATTTAAACCCTGTGGCAGATTGCCCATGCAGTAGTGACTGTTAATCAGGAAGAATATTTTGACGAAAAAAATTCTCCTTTCTATTGCCCTGAAGGTCCTTTTTCTAACAATACATTTTATTTTCTGCAAAAAGTGGGCACTCCTTACGGTCATATTTAGGTCATATGGTCACTTTACAGAATAGGAAAGGAACGTGAAGGCTTAATGTCTTTCTAAAAATATTAACAAATCAATTCAATTCAGCTTTTCGGAAAACCATTCTTATGCTTTGTTCGAATGGTTAAAAGTAAAATATATATATATATATATATATATATATATATATATGTGTGTGTGTATTATTTAGCTCTATACATATATCCCCATTGTATGGAATAATAAACACTGTAATCATCAGCCTTCTAAGCCAACTGACTGTTAAGCCAACTGCCTCTGGCTGATTAATATATGCTTTAATTAAATGACTATTTCTATCTGGCAGCTCAACCCTCTAAGAGAGATGACAGAAGAATACACGCTTTAATTAAATTAATTATTGCTATCAGCTTTCTAAGACAGATGACGGTGGAATAATAAACAATGTATTTCTCGGCCTTCTAAGCCAACTGACTGTTAAGCCAACTGCCTCTGGCTGATTAATATATGCTTTAATTAAATGATTATTTCTATGTGGCAGCTCAACCCTGTAAGTCAGATGACAGAAGAATATACGCTTTAATTAAATTAGTTATTCCTATCAGCTTTCTAAGACAGATGACGGAGGAATAATAAACAATGTATTTCTCAGCCTTCTAAGCCAACTGACTGTTAAGCCAACTGCCCAGTGGCGGCTCGTAACTAAAAATTCTAGGGGTGCTGTCTCTAAGAATGGGTTGAAATAATTACTGAAATAAAAGGATGAGCATTGAGCAATGAATAAAAGTTTCAAAAGTTATTGAAAAAGTTATTCAGTGAGCTCATCCTTATATTGTTCTTGATTATTTCAATTGTAAATAAAAAATTTAGGGGTGCTGCAGTTCCGCAGTGCCTACCGACGAACCGCCACTGCAACTGCCTCTGGCTGATTAATATATGCTTTAATTAAATGATTATTTCTATCTGGCAGCTCAACCCTCTAAGACAGATGACAGAAGAATATACGCTTTAATTAAATTAATTATTGCTATCAGCTTTCTAAGACAGATGACGGAGGAATAATAAACAATGTATTTCTCACCCTTTGGGGGGAATAGGGAATAGCTTGGGGGGGGGAGAACTCCGCCTCCAAGTTGCATGCCCCTTGCAATCCCATTTTGGGGTTGGCAACAAAGATTGGCACTCTCTCTCTCTTTCTTCCTTTCTGCCCCTTTGGGGGAATTTTCTTTTTTCTTTTTTTCTTTCTTTGCAACAAAGGGGGATGGCACTCTTGCAACAAAGGGGGTGGGGTGGCACTCTTGCAACATTATGTAACATTTCTGCCATCTGGCACTTTGCGGCTATACTACTGGCATTGAAAGCAAGATACGGTGGTGCGACGTCCTGTTGAAACCACAGATTCGTCCGTTGCGCTAGTGGTACGTTGTCTGAAATGGGTTGTATGTATATCTGCAGCATTTGCAGATATCTGTCACGGGTTACAGTGTTGTTGAAGAAGTAAGTTCCAATTATCCGATCTTTCCTTATTGCTGCCCACACCATTACCCGAGGGTCATATTGCAAATGAGTCCCATCCGTCCAGTGTGGGTTTTCGTCGGCCCAAAAGCGCGCATTATGCCTATTAACATTACCTCTGAAGTGGAATATTGCCTCGTCACTGAACATGATCCAACGGATTCGAGGGCGTTGCTGCAAGAACCACCGCCAATCTGTATCATCGCCATGCAACCCCTGAACCAGCAGGACTTTGGAGGGGTGGAAATAATATTTCTTGAGAATTCGCTGGATAGAACGCCTGCTGACATACATCTCCTGAGACAACTTTCTGGTCAACATTTTTGGGCTGTGTCGAAGATGCCTCATGATGATTGTTGTTGTTGCTTCATTTTGAGTATTTTCCGTTGTGCGAATGTACTTATAAACGGGACCCTTTAATAAAAAAAAAAAAAAATGCCCTTCTGGGGTCGTGGGAATGGGATCTAGTCCAGGTGCGAATTCCTTAATGGTCTCTGGATTGTTTCCTTCTCGCCTTTTTCATTCGTTTTTCGGTTTACAATTTCTGTATAATAAACAACAGTGTAATAATCAATGTCATAATAAATTTATAATTTCTGTAATAAATAATAATGCAATATTAAATGTAATAAATTTAATAATAAATGTAATAATTATGTAAAAAAATACTAGAATCTGTATGTATAGAACAAGCATATAGTTTTAAATTTGTGCGAATGTACTTATAAGCGGGTCCCTTTAATAAAAATGCCCTTCCAGTGTCGGGAGAACGGGATCTAACCTAGGTGCGAATTTCTTAATGGTCCCTGGACTCTTTTCCCTTTTGTTTTTGGTTCATTCGTTTTTCTGTATCCACCCGAAGAGGATGCCAGTTGGCATCGAAACTGTTGTGGAAATAAACTCTGTCTATTAGAGTGGGTTTTAATTATCATATGTTAAACTTCATATTGTTGTTTTCCGGCCACTTGTAGATTCTGTTTATGTCGGTTTGTAGAGATCCTGTCTTCTGGGTTTCTTATTTTTCTACTGATCTTTCTGACATCTGCACAGACACACACACACACATACATACACACACACACACACACACACACACACATACACACACACACACACACACACACACACACACACACACACATATATATAGGGTGAACCAAATGTAGGTGGACAGTAAATGATAACGTTTATTTTGAGAATACATATTTAATTTTTTTGTATACTATAATACAAAATAAAATTTAAATAAATTTAGTTATAATATTTAATATAATAAAACACAAACACCATAGTTATAATGAACACCATAGTTATAATATAATATAACACAAACCGTATTCAACCTACTGTCCACCTACTTTTGTTTCACCGTGTATATATATATATATATATATATGAAAATTATTTCACGAAAGTAACACGTGAAAAATATTTATGATGAATAAAACCACGTAGGGAAAAAAACACAGTGGTGCTCAGTAAGCACCACTTTGTGTTTCTTTTCCCTACGTGGTTTTATTCATCATATATATATATATATATATATATATATGTATATATATATATACCGAAATATTATGCATGAACATGACCCATTTTCAATAATGCTTGCCTCCACCAGACTTCGAACCCACTACCTCTTGAATAGAAAGTGAGGGCGCCAGCCACTACGGAATAAGAGATAATACAACTTCTCACACATTTAAACAACCTAGGAAACGCATAACGCTTTCGCGTCCAGAGGCGTTTTACGTGTTAACCCTCCTGCACTCGAGGTAACAATAATGATTGGGGTTGTTTAACGTCTTTCGCAACATCTAAGGTCAAATGACGGATGGGACGTACAGCTTTACGTGGGATCCGAACCATGGGTCGCTACATAATCTGGACACGGAGGACGGTCTCCCATCCAACTACCACCCAGACTCAATGTCGCTTAACTTCGCTGATCAACGGGAAGCGGTGTTACGACATTGCCTACGACGTAGCAACTGCACTCGAGGTAATAACCAAAATTTCATTCAAATTATCTGGCGCAACCAGGCCCCAGGCTAGAAAATAGAGAAGGACTAGGAACAGTAATTCATCTACCAGGCCTTGGATGCAATGCTAGGGTCCCATAAATGGAATATCATGCATGAACACGCGCGCTTGCTTAATGAAGAACTTGCCTCCGCCAGAGTTCGAACCCACCACCTCTTGAATAGAAACTGAGAACGCTAGCCACTATACTACAAGGGCTAAAAATTTATATTTTAAATGACAGGACTGAATCAAACTAGGATTTAAGTCTCCATATTAATCCACCAAATTTGTTTGTTTACGGCTTTTTTTAAATTTTATTATTTACATTTATTTCTTCACTTTCCGTTGTCAAATGTAAATGAATCTCCAATATTTTGCCTGAAAAGCTCTCATACTTCCCCACGGCATATTGAGGTAGGAATACTCTGTCTAGATTACCTGCCCCTAAATATAAAATCGAATAGAAATGTCATTTTTCTGAAAATTTGTGGATGTTCTTTTCATTTCTGCAGCATGGCATACCTCATATAATAGTTTTTTTTCCTCAATAAAGATTGTTTTGCTTGTTTGTAAAGGAAGATTTGAAAAGAAAAACAGAATATTTTAATTAATTTTTATTGAGAATTATTAAGAATACGTGTCATTACTGTTTGTAGAAACAAGGTCAGAATCGAAAATATAAATGAAGAGATTCCATCTTTTTCCTTCTTCAAAGTAGTTTAATCCCAAGGGCAGACGATGTGAATGCCGGGTCTGTGTGCGAAATAAATCATATGAGTACTGTATAATATTTCCTCTTCCACTATTACCACTACTACTATTACTGATAATAATAATAATAATAATTATTATATTATTATTATTATTATTATTATTTAGATCAGAACTTAAGCATATACAGCGTCGAAGAAAAATCTTTAAGGATTTTATACATACAAATAATTTGTTAATAATAAATAAATTCTAATGATATCACTGCAGTGTATGCGATACTTTTCAAAGCAACTATACAAGTCCAGGAATGACCGAAGGCCAGAACAGGAAGGCACTGGGCTCTAAACCCCGTCACCGCCATGCCAGTAAGGCTGGAATATTGCAATGAAGAAAAAATGCATCTTGTATCGTGGGCTATTTCTTAAAATAATTGTGAAGAAAGTTTACGTTTATTTCAACAAAAATGTAATAAACCACCACCAAATTCAGCCACTCTTCTATACTGGAAACTCAAACTTTTGGAAACAGGAATCCTGGCAAAAGATCGTTCAAGAAGTGGAAGGCAAGTAACGGCGATAGGAGACAACAACAAAGAAAATGTCCTCGCCACATTTCAAGTCGATTCAACAACTTCAACGAGAAAAGTCGCACAGGAATTAGGTATTTCCAAATTTACAGTATCAAAAATATTGAAATCACAGGGGTACACGATTACACACCCATTTACTCTCAGCTCATACACGACGATGATTCTGATTGACGGCTGCAGTTTGCTGAAACAATGAGACAAAAGTTCAACAGTGATCAACATTTCCTTCGAAAGGTCAAATTTTCAGATGAATGTGTCTTCGTTTAAACGAGTAAAGGAAACAAACACAACGTTCACTATTGGGAGAAAAAAAATTCCCAAAATACGATTGGGTAAACCCGTTGAAACGGCTACACTAACAGTTTGGGCGTGCATTTAAAGCTATTCAGGACTCGTTGACTTTGACATATCGAGAGATATGATGGGTGGCAGGCCCGTGCACAAGACAGTTCAGATGGGGGTGGGGGGCTGAAAGTTAACAAAAAGGGCACCATCTCCTCCCCCTCAGAAAAGAATAAGTCTCTTCACAGCATTTATAAGGATGTTAATTTTTTTTTTTGAAAAAAGGGGCACTTCTGTGGGAAGAAGGGACAAATGGGAGGACTCAACCACTGTAGTCCCCCCCTCCTCCTCGGCACGTGCCTGATGGGTGGAAAACGCTATTGCCAGGTATTGATAGACAAAGGTTTGCTACAGTTTTCTAATGACGTTGGCAGAAATTGGCTTCATTAACATGATGGAGAGCCGCCACATTAGTCTTCAGCTGCCGTGAGATTCTGGATACTAACATTGAATGAAGATGGGTTGGGTGGCGAGGTCCCATCGAGTGGCCAGCCAGATCACCTGATTTAATTCCATGTGATTTCTGGCTTTGGGCTTATTTGCGTGATAAACTCTAGACTCCTGGTTTCATTTATCCAAGTGTGAATGCCCTTGCCCGCAGAATAGATGAACAACTGAAGAGGATCCCACTCGATATGTTCAGAAGAACAATGAAGAATTTCAGAGAGAGACTCCACAAATGTATCAAAGCGGATGGAGAACTCTTTCAAGATTGAATTACAATTTAACAAAATATTTGTAAAAATAAAATTCTTACAGACTTTTTGTTTGATTATTCGAATACTTATTTGTATAATGATTTTAACTAAATAGTTGGATTTATAAAATCTTTAGAATTTCCTCCCACCCAGTATATGTCCAATATAATAAAATGTATATTTGAAGAGTGATGAAGAGAAACTGGATTTGCATCGTGAATATATATATATATATATATATATATTCTGATAGACGGCCGCAGTTTGCTGAAACAATGAGACAAGTTCAACAGTGATCGACATTTCCTTCGAAAGTTCAAATTTTTAGATGAATGTTTCTTCGTTTAAACGAGTAAAGGAAACAAACACAACGTTCAGTATTGGGAGAAAAAAAATTCCCAAAATACGATTGGGTAAACCCGTTAAAACGGCTACACTAACAGTTTGGGCGTGCATTTAAAGCTATTCAGGACTCGTTAACTTTGACATATCAAGAGATATGATGGGTGGCAGGCCCGTGCACAGGACACTTCAGATGGGGGGGGGGAACTTAACAAAAAGGGCACCATCTCCTCCCTCCTCAAAAAAGAATAAGTCTCTTCACAGCATTTATAAGGATGTTATTTTTTTTTTTTTTAAAAAAGGGCACTTCTGAGGCATGAAGGGGCAAATGGGAGGGCTCAAGCCCATGTAGCCCCCCCCCTCCTCTGCACTTGCCTGATAGGTGGAAAACGCTATTGCCAAGTATTGAGAGACAAAGGTTTGCTACAGTTTACTAATGACGTTCAAGAAATTGGCTTCATTAACATGATGGAGAGCCGCCACATTAGTCTTCAGCTGCCCTGAGATTCTGGATACTAACATTGAATGAAGATGGGTTGGGTGGCGAGGTCCCATCGAGTGGCCAGCCAGATCACCTGATTTAACTCCATGTGATTTCTGGCTTTGGGCATATTTGCGTGATAAACTCTACACTCCTGTTTTCATCTATCCAAGTGTGAATGCCCTTGCCCGCAGAATAGATGAACAACTGAAGAGGATCCCACTCGAGAATCCACAAATGTATCGTAGCGGATGGAGAACTCTTTCAAGATTGAATTACAATTTAACAAAATATTTGTATGAATAAAATTCTTATAGACTTTTTGTTTGATCATTTGAACACTTATCTGTATAATGATTTTAACTAAATAGTTGGATTTATAAAACTTTAGAATTTTCTCCCACCCTCTATATGTCCAATATAATAAAATGTATATTTGAAGAGTGATGAAGAGAAACTGGATTGGCATCATGAATATATATATATATATATATATATATATATATATATATAATATATATATATATATATATATATATATATATACACACACCTCGATGGTGTAGTGGTTAGCCGTGCCAACCATGTCCCCATCCATGTCCCCCTCGATGTCCCCATCCATGTCCCCCTCGATGTCCCCATCCATGTCCCCATCCATGTCCCCGTCCATGTCCCCATCCATGTCCCCCCCATCCCGGATGTGGTTCTGCTTCTGCCTCTGCCTCAGGGTAGGGTATGGCCAAGCTAAAGACAACCACGAGGGCCAGGGTTATCCACTGTGTGAAAGGAGGTAAGAAATTAATTAGGAGACTGATGGGAGGAAATAATACATTAATAATATTAAGAGAAGCAATAATTCTTTTGTCTTACGATAACAAAGTTATGTTTGAAAACACCTAATCATGCTTGGAAGCAAAACTGAATTTTACTTCGTTTTAAAACTGAATTTTATCATTTTAAAATACCTGAAACAAATACTACAGTAAATAAACGAAGGGAATAAAGAACGTTACCCGGGCTCATAGAAAACAGAAATACCAACTATTAATGAATGTATGATCAAACCTTTGTTTTGGATCAATGAAACGTTTCAATAAATAACTCGATCCTAAAATACAAAACTAATTAACGTTTCAAAATTAAATTAACTTAAAAATCTTATGATGAAATAAATTAAACCATGTGACGTTTCGACAAATAGGATTCATAATATTCGGTTGAAACGTTTGAAAAAGTGAAAAAGTTCATTATACTGAAATGTTATTTATTATTTTTTTTTTTCTGGTTGGGTTTTTAGTTTTAAAAAGTAAGATTTTTTTCCACATTTTAAGTGGCCTCGAAATTTAGGACCAGTACTCATATTTGGTGAAATAATATATATATATATATATATATATGTGTGTGTGTGTGTGTGTGTGTGTGTGTGTGTGTGTGTACCGTTTTATATAAACGTATGAATTTATTATTTAATAATGGTAATCAGTCGGGATGTCCAGTAAGTGGCACAGTGCTCAAGTGATTAATGCGCCCCATTCCACTAATTCCTGGATTATTACCAGCACCATCGGAAGTCAAATCCCTGACCTCAGTGTTTAAACTTAGATTGTAGGGAAATGGTCTTACCTACTGAGCTACAGTATGGATGCTGCAGTAATTTAAAAAAAAATTATTTTATAATTAAAATACTTTTTTTAAAGTCAATATTTAGTTTGAAACTCGTTTTTGCAACAAAATATTAATAAGAACGGATCACGTTAACATATTGCTTCCCAAAGCATTCGGGAATCAATATGTTAAAGTGATCCCTCCTTGGAAGCAATATGTTAAAAAGAGAATGGTTGGTTGATTAGAAAGAGGTTGGTAATCTAGGCTAACTAACGAAAATATCACGACCTAACCTAACCAATCGTCAAGGGCGTACAGTTGACCTAACGATTGGTTAGGTTTGTTCGTGATATTTTCGCTAGTTAGCCTTATAAAGCTAACTAAAGAATGCTGGGGGCCCTGATCTTCAGGTGATCCAAATATTTTACATTCACAAAAAATGGCAAAGCATAATAAGTTAAGTTGTCCATAAATTTACATTTTCTCGACTAGCTAATCTCTAAATATTATCAAATATTGTAATGTAACTGTAATTGGTTGTGTAATGTCTATTTTTCGGAAGCAATATGTTAAAATGATTAACACTGGGAAGCAATATGTTAAAGTGATATACACTGGGAAGTAATATGTTAGAGGTTCCTGGGAAGCAATATGTTAAAGTGATCCATAAGAACATTCGTATAATATTATTATTTCTAGAAACGTCTTAAAAATAAAGTAAAAATATTTATTAAAAAAGAGAATTTTGAATGACTGATTAATTTCGTTGAATAAAATAAACTCAAAATGAACTGTATTATAAAATAAAAATTATTGAAAAAGACTTACGAATAGTTTGGAGAACATTTTCACTTTGTGGAAATTGCTGTTTGCTTGTTAAAACTTTAACTAAGAAGTTTGTTCAAGAACTCCCTGAAATCGACATTTTATATACCTTCCCAAAAGTTACCAGACAGCGCAACTTCTTAATTGTGGTGTCAACAGACTTGAACTCGCGTAATAAATCTTCATTTGAAAATTGTTTTTATTATCATTATTTATTTCGTGTGTGTATTTGTGTGTGTCAATTTGTGTTAATTTCTAAATATAGTTACTTGCGTACTCCTTTTAATATGTTGTGCGCAGATACGAACGTTTGGGTTAAAACTTAGAGGCAAATTTTGTTTCATCGAATGGTTATTTGGTGAAGGATGTGTAATTTAGGGTGGGTTGAAAAAATTTAATTTAATGAAACATGCTGAAAATGATGCCCGAGTAGTCACTGATTAAGGAATAAGTGATATCTTTTAGAAATATTAATTTCGGTGCTGGCAATTATGAAAAATAAATTGCGAACAAAGGCCACAAAAGATTCTTTTTAGCATGTTTCCTTAAATTAATTTTTCACTACAGGTATGAGGATCTCAACTATAAACTCAATTAATGCCAATGTCTATCAAAAAACCATTAATAAACATTGTTTTTGCTTATTTTAAAATCTAGGACGCATATGTGTTTGACCTGTGGTGTGTATTTGTGTGCCTACATGTGCATTTGTGACCTATCATTTGTTTGACCTATCATGTGTTTCATGATTCAGCATTTTATTTTATTTTGTTTCAGATTAATAGCATAGCTTGCAATGAATGGTCTCTTCTGGTATAACAAGAGAAAAAGTGAAGCATTCTGTTTTCGGAACGCCAGCAGAGCTTCCTGGCAACCAACTACCACCTTGTGAGGATGTATTCAAAGCTTATCTTAAACATAAGCTCATTACTGCAACTTTTAGCCTTCAGAAATACGCTGAAATTATCGCGGAAGAAGTGAATGATATATATATATATATATATATATATATATATATAATATATATATATATATATATATATATATATATATCAGTGCTTCCATTCTAACAATCGACTTCACAAGCATAGTAATTAAGGTAAAGACATTAATTGAGAAGGGACAAGAACTTAGAAAATATCCCATGAGTAAAAGATCTATCAGCACTTATCAAAGTAAATATGATTCCTTCAGAAATTTATTTCAGATATGTTGCTGCAAGTACTATGCCTCCGGTTCTTGTAAAAGAAGTGAGTGTAAATGCGCTAAGGCAGAGAAAATCCCGAATGATGAATGGGAGTTCTGGATTGATCAACATACTGAACAAAAAATGATTACAGGTAAGTTGGACAAAGTGAAAACCTCAAAACTACAACAAATGGAAAAAAAAAGTATAAAAGACAATTCTTTAAAGATAAACAAAAGAGTTTTGTTCAGGAAATGTAGTTGAATCCTTGTGATATCGGTAAGATCAGCTCTGAAAGTGAAAATGGTCATCAAAATGAAGATTTCGAATTGAGCGAGTACGAGTTAGACACAGAAGCTAGCACTTCTCAAGATCGACACCAATATCCAGAATTATGCGAGGCAGTTGATCGATGGAAAATAAGCAACCGTGATGCTTGTTTAAATGCTAATGCTGACTTAAAAGATCTTAATCTATTATCTGAAAATACTACGATTGATCTCAGTAAACTACGTCGTCGAAGAACCTTGTGGAGAAGCATAGAAAGAAAGAAGCATGAAGAACAGAATAAAGGATTATTTGCCTTGAATTTGATGGAAAAATTGATAAAACTCTTTCAGAAGTGGGAGAATGCCAGCGGACTTTGAATGAAGACCACTATGTGTTAGTTTCATTTCCAGCAAACGAATATATTGACCATGTTGCTTCTGAAAGTGGAAGGGCAAGTGATATTGCTAAAGAAATTATATCAGTAATTACTGACATCAACTCTGCATCGACTTTAAAAGCAGTAGTTTGTGATGGAACTAATGTAAATACAGGTAAATCAAATGGAATAATTAGAAAACTAGAGCTAACATTGAGAAGACCATTACAATAGTTTATTTGCTTACTTCACACTAATGAGCTTCCCTTGAGAAAATACGTGGAAGTTCTTGACGGGCAAACGACAGGACCGAGAAGTTCACAGGGCAAAATCGGCAAGGATTTGAACTTTGATCCAAAGAACAGACCAATTGCAAAATTTCCACCTCTCGCGCGAAAAGTGATGGACTTACCAGAAGTGCAGCAGAGCTCAGCAGTAGTTTGTGATGCAACTAATGTAAATACAGGTAAATCAAATGGAATAATTAGAAAACTAATTCTTTTTTAATTTGTTCATGAATGGTGTTTTTATTGTTAACATAAAACCAGTTGCGCTTGCTTACTAAATAAAGAACTGGATACCGAGTTTTTATCTAGTCCATAGCTTACTTGTTTCGTTATGTATGTATTAAATCTTTATAATTTAATTCGCGTATTCTCGTTTATCGCCTGAAAAGAAAAAAAAAAAACTTTAGTTTATGAAATAGATTTAAAAACGGATTTGAGATTGAAAACCTTCCTTCACCAAATGACTTCAGGGCTTGAACTCAAACATTTATTATTATTATTATTATTATTATTATTATTACTAGGGACCACCTCAGATAAATAGTTGTTGCTTACCTTGTATACATGAAGCTATTAATAGTGATGCAGGTGTTTAACTCTCTTAAAATTTTCCCATTTTTCTTTTAAATATAATCTATTTGACGTTTTTAGAGAATCATTTTCACAGATTTTGGTTGTAAAAGAGTCTCCTTTTTTTTATGCTAACAAGCAGAGCCTTCGGCTCAATGCCGTACGGGCACCGCTTGTGCTTCACAAACTCGCCTAGGGCGAGGGCACCTTCGGTGCCTGGGTTACCCCTTTGGGGGGAGGTCATTATCCCTCTCCCCAAAACCCTCTCACCCCCCCTTCATGCAGCTTGGGGGCTTACTCCCTGCCCCATTACGCCACACCCCTCTTCCCATTACCCCCACCCTTCCCCAGTGGCGTATCAAGGGAGGGGCGAGAGGTGCGACCGCCCCGAGCGGCACTTCCCGAGGGGCGGCAAATTACTGTCAGGCGGGCGCAGTATGCAAAATTTTGGGTTTTTATGTTTTAAAATGCAACCCTCCAAAAAATTATATCTCATCATTGTCGCGCGTTATTTGTGTACAAAATATCCATGGTTTTGATGAAAAATCATCATTAAATGCTATATATGCCACCTCAATGCCAGTATTTCCACAAATAATTGCGTTAAATTTTCACATCGGAAAGGTTGCCAGCCCTATTTTTCAGACTTTCCCTATATTATTTAGGTTAGGCTTTGCATTCTTTGAGCTTTGATGATTTTAATAATTAATGTTTGTTTTATTTTGCAGATACCCTACTGAATTAGCAACCATGAGCAAACAACAGAGACTGAGTGCGAGTGGTGCTGCATACAAGAATCTTCGCCAAAAAAAAGAGGAGGAAGGCAAGCGTGCTGCTAAGCGATTTCATCAGTTAATGGGATTCTCAGACACACCTTCAGTTCCTTCTGGGAAGCAAGGAGATCAACCGCAATGTGATATATCTTTAGAGATAGATGTTCAAGCGGCAACTTCAAGTGAACCCCCAAATAATCAGGATCAACCCTCATCTACATCACAAAGTCACCCACCCATCCATCACCCACAGAGTCTGTTTAACGATTCTGGCAACTGGCCCGTTCCAATGACGGACAATTTGAGAATCGAACTCATTAAACGTGGACCATCACATTTGAAAAACATGAATGGACCCTTTCCAGCTGATTCAAACAATAGGTCAATGTCAAAAGTTTGGTATTTCAAAACTTTGGAAAATGGCGAAAAAATTGAAAGGTCATGGCTAATCTTCTCACCTTCAAAATGTAGCTTGCATTGCTTTTGCTGTCGTCTCTTCAACAACATCTCCAGTGCATTTGGAAAAGAAGAAGGATTTTTTGCCTGGAGGAAACTGAATCCAAGAGTACCTGAACATGAAAACAGTCCATATCATACCCGATGCTTTGAACAATGGAAAGAGTTATCTATGCGCCTTCAGTTGAATGCTACAATAGATAATGCACATCAGTTGCAAATAAAACATGCTACTGCTAAGTGGAAAGAAATACTGAAACGAATTTATGACTGCATCATGTTCTTGGCAAAACAAGATCTTGCATTCCGAGGGCACCGAGAGAACTTAAATGAAGAAGCTGGGCTAGCTGGGAATTCTGGAAACTTTTTGGAGTTAATAAAACTAATGGGCAAATATGACCCAGTAATTAGGGAACATCTTACAAAAATACGAATGACTGACAAGATATCCACTACGTATTTGTCACCTAACATTCAAAATGAGTTCATCACACTAATCGGCTGTAATGTTCGAAAATGTATAATTGATAGTGTCTAGTGCAAAGTACTTTGCAATAATTTTCGATAGTACACCAGATATATCGCATATTGATCAGATGTCTCAGGTAATTCGCTATGTGTCGATTAAAGATGGTAATGTAGAGGTGAAGGAATCCTTCGTTGATTTTATTAAATTAGAGGGGAAGACTGCTGAGGCAGTTACTGATCTCATTGTCACTAAGCTCCGTGAGGATGGGCTGGATATCCAGAATTGTTATGGTCAAGGGTATGACAATGCTGCTACGATGGCAGGTATTCATCTTGGAGTTCAACGCAGAATTCTTGATGTTAGCAAACACGCTGTTTTCATTCCTTGCAATAACCACTCGCTGAACTTGGCTTGAGTTCATGCCGCGGGACTGAGTCCTAATGCTGTAACTTTCTTTGGAACAATTGAACGAATTTTCGTCTACTTTTCTTCCTCTACTCATCGTTGGGATGTCTTAACAAAACATTCCAAAATCACTGTAAGCGAGTCTCTGATACGCGGTGGAGTGCTAAGTATGATGCTGTTTCTAGTCTTAAGAAGAACTTGACTCACGTTGTTAGTGCTTGGAAGAACTGAGTGAAGGGGTCTCCGAAAATCTGGACACAAAGGGCGATGCTGAAGCTCTGTTGACCTCCATCATGTCATACACATTCATTGTGTACTATTTTTCTGGGATCCAGTGCTGAAAGAAATCAATGATGCTCAGCTATATTTTCAAAGAAAGGGACTTGCTTTGGACCAATGTGCGTTAAAAATGAACTCTCTATCCGTGTTTTTAACTAATGAACGAGAGGCAGTAGTATCAAACGCTGCAGATGCCGCCGAAGAGTTCTGTAATGAAATGGATATCAGTATAGACCGCAGAGTCAGGAGACGGAGAAGAATGCCTGAAGAGCAAGCTCGTGATGCTGGATTGACCGTGCAAGAGGATGTACGCAGAGAATTTTTTGAAATCATGGATCGTTTATTAGCAGAAATTGAAAAACGCACAGTTTGTCTTAAAAACATGAATGATCGCTTTGAATTTCTGTCTCCTTCGTACTTTTTGAATCAGTCCAAAGATGAAGAAATTAATACCAAGGTCAATAATGTTTCTTCCATCTACAATGACATTAATCCAGGAAGTTGACTGGAAGAAATAAAGCGTTTGCGCAGACATTTGCTCAGTTTCGAAAGCATAAGCGTCGACGATGATCCAAAGGACTGGGATATGTTAAAACTACTTCAGTGGATCGTTAAATGGGATCTAGTGGAATCTTTGCCTCATATGACAATTGCCCTCCGGATCTGTCTAACTACATGCATGTCCGTGGCAAGTTGCGAACGAAGTTTCTCGAAACTGAAACTTATAAAAACTTACCTCAGGTCAACTATAAGTCAATCTAGACTGAGCAATTTGGCGATTATTTCAATTGAACGCGAAGTTGCAGAGACAATGGACATAGAAAAAATCATTCATGAATTTTCTGTTATGAAAGTCCGAAAATTTAACTAGGCATTATACATTATATAGTTATTGTTAAAATTATGTAGTATATTATGTACGGTACATTATGTAGTATCGTTAAAATTGAAGTTGTTTTATTTAAGTTTTTCTTCCACTAAAAGTTTTGTTTAGAAGAGTATTTTTGTAAAGGAATTGTTTTTAAAATTGAAAATTGTTGCAGGGGGGTGGGGGGCGGCGTTGGCATTTTCGCCCCAAGCGGCAAAAAGTATTGGTACGCCTCTGCCCTTCCCCCATTACCACCCAGAGGAAAAGGGTGCTGGAACCTTGCAACAATTAATCAACATTGCAATTGCATATATGCACTTAATTTATTTTTTATTTTTTAACTTTTTAATGTATTTTTTTTATTGGTATAGGACAATATACGTATTTTGTTACTTATATTTTGTAAGAGAATCGTCCCTTTTTTTTTGTTCTTTCAGCACTCAATATTTGGTTAGCGGATGAATTAACATCAGATTTATAGTTATATATGCGTATGTGTGCGTATATATATATATATATATATATATATATATATATATATATATAATATATTCAACAATTATTTTTATATTTTATTAAAATATTTTTTTAATACAAATTTATGGCTTCTTTTGACATAATTTTATGAAATCGCATCCCCATACATTTATACCACGAGTCGCCACTGATATATATATATATATATATATATATATATATATATATATATATATATATATATATATAATATATATATATGAAGCTTTTCCGTTCTATGGGCACCATTGAAATGAGAGAAATTAATATTTTTTAAACTTATTGTAACTTTTTATTAATAATATAATTAATGAGTACATTTTGAATAGGAGAAATTTAATTTATTTAATTTAACAGCTTTAATGAACATAAATTATAACAAAAAATATTTGTCGTTTCTTCAAAAATTTGGCGATAATTTGCGTTGAAAATTGGACGTAGACTATAGGCCATCTTATTCTTAGTTCGCGCAAAGACCTAGGCTATATATATATATAGCTTGGTTAGGTTAATTGAATGCCCGGTTAGATTAATTGAATGCACCGTTAAGTTAATTGAATGCCATGTTAGGTTAATTGTACGCCCTTGACGATTGGTTAGGTTAAGTCGTGATATTTTTGTTAGTTTTAACGAAAATATCAATTAACCTAAAATTCAATTAACTTAACTGGACATTCAATAATTTTATCGTTGGTTTCAATATATATATATATATATATATATATATATATATATATATATATATATATATATATAGTTTAAAAAATATTAGTTTCTTTCGTTTGAATGGTGCCCATAGAAAGGAAAAGGTCCATAAATTAAGTAAAATGTGCGAATCGATGCAGCCAAGTACCCATCGATGTAAAAGCATGAAAAAAAAGACTCATTTGTAGAGATGATGATAAAATTATATCAGCATACTATTAACAAGCCATATATAGGGTGTCCCAAAAAAAACTATATACTCTTTATAGCATCATATATTTTATAATTTAAAAAAAAACAAAACAATATATTGTTATAGCAATTGCCAATGAAAGGTAAATTAGAAATCTAAGTGATCAAAATGTTATAGCGAGTTGTTTGCATATAAAATTTAATTAACTACGCCAAGTGCTCAAAATGTTCTCCGGCGGCATGAATGCACTTTCAATACAACAAAATCGTGTGGTCTGATCAAGCTACTTCAAGCTGAAT